>CM071927.1:39258767-39858767 GCA_016081115.2 Rehmannia glutinosa
CTTTTGGTTGTAATGAAGGCTCTTTGGTTAGGAGTAGGGAAATATGGAAAAAGTGACTCAAACTCAGCGTATGAAGTGGTAAGCACATCTTTCATTCAATCAATTATTTTCATTCAAACCCAATATGCTACCCCAATCACCTCTCGTTCTTATCAACTCTTCGTATTTCTTTTCTTCCCTTTTTCCTTTCTTTTATAGACTCCACTTTCTTTTGCCTCACATCACAAATCCCACTACAAGTTCATTCAAAGCCAACTCACTTATAAAGTCGATTTTTTTTTTCTTTTTCTTTTTTTTTTTTTGTTTTATTTTTCACTCTTTTATGAGTATTCATCCTTTCTTTTCCTCATTTTCTTTCTTCTTTTTATTCCCATCAACCAACACTTGCACAATTATCTAAATTCTCGACATCCTACCATTCAACCTTATTCAATCCCCTTACTCAATGCTATACACTCAGTGCAGGGTAACAGATATATCAAGTTAAGGCTTGAAATGTGGCTTATCAAAAATTAGGCAACAGGCTCAAATTGGCTAACTAGGGAAACTCAATGTCATTAGGTAGGCAAAAGGTTTGAAAGGCTTAACAAAAAATGGCCTTAAATCATTTTCATAAATCGCATACAACATGTGGCTTTGACAGAGATACCAGAGCAAGTTCTAGAATTTAAATCAACATGAATGACACACTCAATCAATAAACAAAACGCATAATATGAAAAAACGCAAAAAGGCTCAAAGCTCACAGGCTTACAATTGTGTAATTCAAAGCATAACAACCATGTTCTCAATATTCACATGCTCCATATCATCTATTCTCAACACGATCAACTCACACTCAACACCCAATTCAAAACAACACAAACTGTTTCAAAGATGCTCAAGGTCACAACAAACAACACAAAAATGGTCAACTCACTCCCTAAAGACCTAATAAAGCAATAAATATGCTAAAACAATAAACGTGCTAAAAATCGAAAACATGCATCTAATGCATGCAACCTACATGCTCTAAATGCAACTATATGAATGCAAAATATATTTTTTTTTTAAGCCACACCCTTCAAATCAAAATAACTATCTCTCCCCCAAACTTCAATGGAATTATATCGCACATAAGAGAAGATAGAATTTCAAAGAAAAGTGTGGAATGGACACGACTCAACTGCGGGGGTGGCGGCGGAGTGTGGCCCAGGAGATGTGCCACATGTATATCTAATGCATCATCTGCATCATCTCCAGGCTCCTTTGTTCCCCTACGCCATGCTCCGTTGCTCTTGTTCCATCCTCGAAATGCACGGAACTCATCCTGGTGCTTGGAAGTCATCCCTGTCTTTGCCGCATGCTCTTCTCAAGAGCAAATAATTTGGCCCCGCTCCTCACCCCCGGTGAGAGCTCTTGGTCGTCGGGCACCTCTTGGCTGAACCTTTGCTCGAAACCCCTTTCATGTCTGTCATACTCCATCGCCTCAACTATTAAATCATCCTCATCGGGTAACCCGATGACTCTTCATCTTTTTCGCGCAATCATGGCCTCCATAACTCGGTATGCGCCTCGTAGTTCATCAAGAAATTGGCACGATCACTCATATTGGCCCACGATCATGAGTGGCGAGGTTAGGAAGTGGGAAGGCGGGTCCGACCTTTTTGTTGGAAGAGGTGCATGTCCTCTTCTTCCATAATAATCTTCATTTGGCGTAGGGCCGCCATGTTGATCCTCCCACGCCCTCAATTGGCTCTAAGCCTCTCAAACCCACATTAAATGCCGAGAAGCAATGGGAGTGATCATCCCTCCAATCAAAATCATACCACTTGGTTGCTTGGCCACATATTCAAGATGTTTCGCAAAATGGGCCGCCGTGTTGTAGGGGTTCGGGTTAGCATAAACCACGATAGATAGAGCTCCCGCACTGCATACCTCATTGTTATGTCGAGGCAAAGATAGAGTGAGTCGTGACCTTCAAATATACTTGAAAACAAAATTCTGGAGCGATGATGCTTTAGCCACGCGTGCCTCGTAGAGCATGGGGCCTGTCTCCGGCGTCTGTAACAATAATCGCCAGAAATCATACTTTGGTTATAGCGCTCCACGTTTTGTAAGGGGCATTAGTAGGCACTCCGAAAATGGCATTGAGTTGGGTGATAGATAAGCACCTCCGCTCGTTGCCAAATGAAAATGTACCTCATAGGGCTCGTTATTTTTATAGACATCAATTGTCTTTAGAAATTTGAGCGTGAGTTTTTGTAAGTCTCCGCCACTTCCCTCGCATGAAAGCGGTCCACCCAACTCAAGTTTCAAATAATCGTCCAGGGACATCATCGTGTATCCCAAGAGTTTGGGTACACTCATCATCGGCGTATCGCGTCGGTGCCATTGGTCAGGTGACCAGCTTATTCCATCGCTCCAATTCATTGAATTCACTGGCTTCAGTAAGAACAACCCCATAAGCCGCGGGGCTATCCGGGTGCACTTCTTTGCAAAGGTGTGGCTTCTGTGCGCCCCCTTGCGTCTCCTTACCATGTTGGTTTCTTCGTTCGGCCATGAGTTCAAATTTGTACCTAGCAAAACATATGTGAGATTCCGAACACGCCAAGTATAAACAAGAATAGGACGAATTCAAGCCAAATAATACATATAAGGCATAATGTCTCTTCCCTACAATTTTAATCAACAATTAAGCTCCCAAGCCTAAATAACGATACAATTGTAGAGAATCATATCCACTAATGCCCTAAACATTCAAGCTCATGCAAGATTCATCATCAAATCAACCAAATATGTCTCAATTCAACAAGCCCAGTATGCCTCATAGAATAATTCAAGTAAAACATGGCAAATTCATCAAAACATGCACCACAAATAAACCTTAATCCATAATCTACAAAAAAAATTGAATGAAAACTTGAAGTTCTTACCGAAATTCTCGAAAATTAGCAAAAGAGGCAAAATTTGAAACCCTAGGTGTGTTCTCAACCAATTCTTCTTCCAAAACTCCAATTGATGCAAGATAATCGTGTAATATGAATGGGGTAATGGATTGTTCAAGAAATTCGAGTGAAAAAAATCAAAATTTGAGGAAGCAAGGTGATTTTCGTATGCTTGGGGCGTGAGGGGTTGTGTTTTTTTGTTAGAAAATCTGGTTCTGCCCGTGGGTTTTAACATTCAGCCGATAGACGCACGGGTTGTGTGCCTTGCACACGGGCGACCCGTACGTCATGCCATAGCAATCTTTCAATCCCTTCAGGCACGCACGGGCCATGCGCATGGTGCACGCCCTGCCCGTGCGTGGTGCCGTACCAAAATCCGAATATTTTCCATTTTTTATATATAAAAGAAAAGCAAATAAATCCTAACTAATAAATGAAAAAATGAAAAGCAACACAATAAACCATTGGGTTGCCTCCCAACAAGCGCTAAATTTAACGTCTATAGCTTGACGCCTGTATAACTCGATCACGACTCCCGCAAGGTGAGGAATGCCACCTCTTCCTTTTGAACCCTATGAAAGTAGTGCTTAATCCTCTGGCCATTTACCATGAATGTCTCCCTATCCCGAGTCAACAACTCTACTATTCCTGGAGGATTCAACACTTTCTTGATCACAAATGGCCCCGACCACTCTTACCGGGAAAAAGTTTAAGCCGTGAGTTGTACAAAAGAACTTATTCACCCGGTAGAAACTCTCTTTTCTTAATCATCCGATCATGCCTTCTCTTCGTGCGCTCCTTATAAATTCAGAATTCTCGTAGGCCTCATCTCGAAACTCTTTCATCTAATTCAAATGCAATAGCATCTTTTCACCCGCCGCTTTGAAGTCAAAATTTAACTTCTTTCTGACCCAAAATGCCTTGTGCTCTAATTCCACGGGTAAGTGACACGATTTTTCGAATACCAACCGATAAGAAGATGTGCCCAACAAAGATCTTGAACGCAACGCTTCCTGGTATGCCCATAACTCATCGTCTCTAACTTCATAGCCCAATCCTTGCAATTTATGCTCACTATCTTTTCTATGATTTGCTTGATCTCGCGATTGGCTACCTCTTGCCCATTTGCTTGCGGATGGTACGCTAATGCCACTTTGTGCCTAACCCCATACTTTGAAAGCTCTCAGGGTTCCAAATCGAGTGAATATATTTTTCTTTAAAAACCGCATTACTACCTGAGCATCATTCGTCTGTGATGGAATTGCCTTAACCCATCGAGATACATACTCCACTGCAAGTAGAATATATTGATAGCCCGAAGAAGATGGAAAGGGACCCATGAAGTCAATCCCCCACACATCAAAAAGCTCGACTTCCATCACATTGGTCATAGGCATCTCATATCGTCTAGAGATGTTCCCCATCTGGTGGCACCTGTCACACTGATGCATATACAAATAGCAATCATTATATAAAGTAGGCCAGTATAACCCACTCTGTAATACCTTTGCCGCAGTGCGTGTCGGACCGAAGTGTCCCCCAGAAGGTGAAGAATGACACTGTTGTAGAACTCCATCCCACTCTTCTTGAGGCACACATCTTCTGATGATCATGTATGCGCACCTCTTAAAGAGCAAGGGTCATCCCACATATAGAACGTCACGTCATGGAGGAACTTCTTCTTTTCATAAGAGGATAAATCCGGATGCATGACTCCGCTACCAAATAATTCACAAAATCACATGTACCATGGGAATTTAGCTTGTAAAAGCAAAAGTTTGCTCATCGGGGAACTTCTCCTCGATTACATATGTACCCTCTTTCTCATCCTTTTTGTACTCCAACTGACAAGTGGTCTGCCACATTCTCACAACTCTTCCTATCTCTCTCGATCTCCACATTGAATTCTTGCAACAATAGAATCCACCAATTAGTCTCGGTTTGGCATCCTTCTTGTCGAATAGATATTTAATCGCCGCATGGTCAGTGTGGACTATCGTCTTTGTTCCAATAAAGTAAGATCCGAACTTATCGAATGCAAAAACAATTGCCAGCATTTCCTTCTCAGTGGTGGTGTAATTATGTTGGGCACTGTCAAATGTTCTGCTTGCATAATATATGGCTCTAACAACTTATCCCTTTTCTGACCTAGAACAACCCCTACCGCGAAATCATCGGCATCACACATCACCAAAGGGTGACTCAACTGAACTACAAGAATCGGTAATGTCACCAATGCCTTCTTCAAAATCTCAAATGCCTGCAAACAATCATCGGAAAAATTGAAAGCAGTATCTTTTTCTAATAAATGACTCAAAGGTTTGGTGATTTTAGAAAAGTCACGAATGAACCTTCTATAGAATCCGGCGTGCCCCAAGAAGCTTCTCGATTTCTTCTCATTTGTTGGAGGTGGGAGTTTCTCAATTGCTACAGTCTTTGCTCTATCCACTTCTAAACCTGCAGAAGAAACTCGGTGGCCTAACACAATGGCATCGCGTATCATAAAATGGCACTTCTCTCAGTTCAAAACAAGATTAGTTTCCTTGCATCTCTGTAAAACTAGAGAAAGATTATCAAGAAAGTGATCAAAATAATCTCCAAATACAGAAAAGTCATCCATGAAAATCTCCATTATTTTCTCTATAAGATCATGAAATATGGCCCTCATACATCGGGCCGAAAAGTCGGGTGCATTACATAGTCGAATGGCATTCTCATGATTGCAAACGTACCATAGGGACATGTAAATGTCATTTTCTCTTGGTCTTCCGGTGCAATCATGATCTGGTTGTACCGAAATAAGCATCGAGAAAACAGTAATAATCAAATCCCGCCAAATGATCTAACATCATATCAATAAAGGGAGGAAAGTGATCTTAACGAGTGGCATCATTTAATTTTCCATAATCAATGCATATCGCCACCCGTAACTATCCTAGTCGCAATCAATTTATCGTTCTCGTTTCTTACTACGATCATCCCCTTTCTTGGGTACCACTTGTACTGGGACTCACTCAAGAACTATCGAAAATAGCATACACAATTCCAGCATCTAACCATTTTAAAACTTTCTTCCTAACAACCTCTTGTATTATAGGGTTCAATCGTCTTTGGTTCTGCACTGAAGGTTTATAAATATCTTCCATTCAAATTTTATGCATGACAATCGATGGACTTATGCCTTTTAAATCGAGATATCGATCGTAGACTTATGTTTCCTCAACACCCTAAGCAATTTATCAAATTTGAGCTGAAGTTAAAAAGGATGATACGATTACCTAATTCGTGTTGTTTGCCCCAAGGAATGCGTATTTGAGATGCTCGGGTAATGGCTTGAGTTTTGGGTTCGAATTGGGTGCTTCAGACTCACGCATGGGCTGCCCGTGCTCAGACGCATGGGCCGTGCGTCCTTCACTTTGTACTTGGGTCTCTTCGGCATCACGCACGACCTGGTCGTGCTCGGGCCACGCACGAAGTCGCGGCGTTCTTGGGTTTTTCAATAATTTCTACGGCATCGCGCACGACCTGGCCGTGCTCCAATGTACGGGTCGTGCGCCCCTACAGACTTGATTCTTGCATGTTTTTCTTCGTGTTTTTGCCTCTCGCGCTTCTCGGTAGCTCCTGCATATTATCTAAAGCACAAACATAGTCATACAAGTCTTGATTATCAAAATCAAGCATTACACTTGACGTCGAACACGAATGTGTTAAACCAAACTCTAAATCATCCTGAGACAATGTATGATCTATGTAATCATCAATGCAAGACTCAACTACGTCTATGAAATTACAATTCTCAACACTATTATGAAATTGCATCACCTTATAGATAGAAAATAACACATGCTCATCATTAACCTGTAATGTGAGCTCTCCTTTTGCGTCTATCAAGGCCTTCCGTTGCCAGGAATGGACGCCCAAGTATCAAAGACCTCCATATCTAGCACTAAGAAATACACAGGGAATATGAATTTATCGATTTTCATGAGTACATCCTCGATGATTCCCTTCGGATAAGTGAGTGATCAATCCGCAAGTTGTAAAGTGACCGTAGACGGCTTCACCTCTCCCAATCCAAGTTTCACGAAAATGGACAAGGGCATCAAGTTAATATTGGATCCTAAATAACAAAGTGTTTTATTAAAGAAAACACCACCAATTGCACAGGATAGTGAAACTCCCCGAATCTTTAAGTTTACGAGGTAGTTTTCTCACAATTATAGCATCGCATTCCTCCGCCGATTAATTGTCTAAACCAATCATCTTCCTCTTCTTAGACATAACATCCTTTAAAAATTTAGCATAATTGGGCATCTGCTCCAATGCGTCTGCAAAAGATATGTTAATATGCAGTTTCTTAAATAGATCCAAGAATTTTGCAAATTGCGCATCTAACTTTTTCTTTTGAAATCGTTGGGGAAAAGGTAGGGGAGTAGTAAATTTAGAAAAATCAGAGTTAGAAGAAGATTTAAGCTTCTCAACCCCTTTTTGTTCATCAATATGACCCTCAACTCCTTCCTCGACCTTAATATTGCCATTTGCTTCCGTTTCCGCGTCTCCCGAACTAATAACTGCTTATGTACCACGCACGACCTGCCCGTGCGGTGGCGCACGGGTCGTGCGTCCCTATGTATTTTCAGTGCTTTCCGGTATTTTCGGCCCCTCTCCGTTCCACTCCTCAGACGAATGGCTTTACACTGCTCCTTCTGGTTTACCGGTGTTACTCGAACCGCCTTTCAGATGTTGCCCACCTACAATCGTAGCTAATTGGCCAATCTGGGTTTCAAGATTTTTCATTTAGGACCCCATAGTGTTAGCCAATTGAGTGACATGATTCTCAATTTTATCCAGCTTCGCCTCATCCTTACTAAATTGGTTCCTCGTTTCATTCATAAGCGAGCTCGTCTGAGTCATAAATGAAGTGAGGACGTCCTCCATAGATGGTTTAGCCTCAGAATTAATGACACCATTTGTCACACTAAACCCCGGTGGTGGTTGCATCACATTCTTCATATTTACATATGAGAAATTTTCGTGATTTCTCACACCCGGATGATAATGGGTAAGAGTCTGATTGTTCCGGTAATTATTGAAATTCCGGTTATTGACATAATTATCTTCCTCCATGGGATCTAGAGGAACTCCCCATTATTTGCACCCGCGTTTCCTTTAGTCCCCTTTGTCAATACACTCAACTGATTTGTCAATGCAGTCATCTGAGCTGTCAATGGCTTAATTGGGTCTGAATCAGAAACTTCGGCTACCCTTTTCACATTAGTCCTCTCGGAGGGCCACTGATAGCTATTCATTGCCATCTCTTCCAACAAGTTGAATGCATCTTCTGGAAATTTAGCCATGGAGTGCCTCATAACTTGCGGATCCAGAAACGACCTAGTCTGTCCCATCAACCCATTATAAAAGAAGCAAAGTTGATGATCCTCTGGAAATCCATGTTGCGGACACCTCTTCAATAAATCCCGGAATCTCTCACAGGCCTCATACAGTGATTCGGAGTCAACCTATCTGAACTGTGTGATCTCACTCTTAAGCTACAGTGTCTTACTTGGTGGAAAGAATTTAAACAGGAACTTCTGACTCAACTCGTCCTAAGTATTCACACTCCCCTGAGTTAACGTGTCTAGCCAGTTTCTAGCCTTATCCCTTAAAGAGAAAGGGAACAAGTGCAAACGTATAGCATCATCAGTTACCCCATTCATCTTGATCGTGTTGCAAATTTGCATGAAGTTCGCAAGATGACAATTGGGATCCTCGGATGGAAAACCCCTAAACTGGTTCTGCTGGACCATTGTAATCAGTGTTGGTTTCAGCTCAAAATTGTTCGCATTAATTGGGACATTGGCAGTTCCACCATAGTTGTGATTTGTCTGAGGGCGAAAGTAATCTCTTGTTGCTGGACTGTCTGGACTTCTGGTACCGGTAACTCATTAATGACCCTGTTGATCCCATTGTTACCTCCATTATTGCCTCCGTTATTACCCCCGTTGTTTTCTTCCACATCCCCATAGTATGATCTTGCAGTTTTTCTGCCCATTTAGTAGTTGCACTAAGTCGTCTAGCAAATGCCTCAACTTCCGGTATGGAAGGTACTAATTATCTCTGCTTCGAGCGAGTTTTCATGTACTACCTGAACCAACTAAAAGAAACAAGTCAAACACAGTAGGAGTAGAATTAAACAAACAATAAAAAGAAAAAAATATCTAAATTAAAAATAATTCTATTTATCGCAATATTAGTACTAAAAATTTAATTAGTCACTGAAAAGAACGGCGCCAAAAATTGATCACCTTATTTTTAGCTTCACCGCAAGTGTATGGTGTAGTTTATAGAATAGGGTTAGCAAGGTCGAATCCACGAGAGAGACTAATAAATTAGTGTACTAAGTATTGAGATTGTAATAGTCTTATTTTTATATAGACGATCGAAATCGGATGATTGGTTTATAAAACTAAGACAAGAATTTATCATAAAAAAGACAATGTAAGAGTTGATTGAAAGATCAAGGAGATGAATGGATTCCAGGGTTATGGTTTCGATTAATATCCCTCTTGTTATCGATTAATCACAACCAAAGTTATTATTATTCTTCCCTATAAGACAATCACGAAAGTATTTTATCCTCTCTCTCGAGATGTATATAAAAACGTTGATTGGATTATCTATGCTAGCATCTCTACTCAACATAAGATATCCAACTCCCAAAAGCACAAAAGATTATTAATCCTCACAAATATTTGCAGACTTCTCAATCGTGCAAATATTCATGTCAAGTACTCAAAGATCTAGTATTGAAACTCATATCTCGAATTATGAATCAATACATCAAAGCAAGTTAAACCAATGCCCATTTGATAAAATAATAAATAAAATAGAGTACTCGAATAGGGTTTGAAAATAATAACTTCAATTACAATTAAACATCAAACAAAAGTATCCATTAACCTAATCCGAAACTTGGGAATCACAAAGTGTTTAGCCAGACATGGGAAATAAATAATTCATAGACAAATTATTCATGTTCATGTCTAACTAATTGAAAGTAAAAGATACTATGGAATGAGAAAACTCAGGGATGTCGATGATCTCTCAATCTATCTTCAATCCTCAAGCGTGTGGTTGCGACCTCGATCAATCTCTCAAATCCTCCGGTAGAAGGTTGCTCTTTTCTCTGCTTTCTAGGGCAAATATCAGTGTCCCTTTATTTGGGGCCGCCTCGTCTCTATTTATACGCCTGTTGGGTCAAAACTTGATTAGAATTCGTCAAAACCTGACTTTCCCGCACAGACGCACTGGTCGTGCGCTAACGCACGAGCCGCGCGTCCTGCCGTAGGACTTGCCTTCACTTGGTGATCGCGCACGGGTCGTGTTATAGGCGCACGCCCTACCTGTGTGCCCCTGCTAAAGGCGTATCTTCTTCGTTCCTTTCCATTTCTTGCCCGGTTCATTTGACTTCTTCTCGATTCGACTCCAAATATCATATATTCGCTCGATTATTGGCGGTCCTTTACCGCAATACTCCGATTTGTCCCCAAAATGCTACAAATATCGTTTAATTCCTACAAAACAAGCAAAGCATTATACCTTCTCCACTTTATAAGAATATGGCCCATTTTACTCAGTTAACGCATGCATATCAACTTATTCTAACCACAATTAAGCCTAAATTACATGCAAAACTCATACCAATCAATGCACCAGAATTCTAGAAATTTTAGAGGTGTTGTCAGAAGTGACGTATCACCTGGTACAACACCTCACAATTTATCGATTAAGAAAATGAAGCGAGAAATGGATGGTAATCTTGTACACATTACAGAGATCCTCCAAGGAAAATTCGGAAGATCATCGTACTTCTCAAATCTTTGGAGAAGTTTGAGATCTATCGAGAACAAGAAGAAAAGAAAAAGGCAAACTATCGAGATATGGTTAGGCAAACTAAGTGATATAGATATCTCTAGAAATTCGGTATTTTGACGACACTCCCAAACTAAACACATTGACATAAGGCACCATTTTATTCGAGATTTGGTGGAGAAGGGTTTGATTCGCATTGATCATGTTTCCACCAAAATCGATAGTGGCATTCTCACTAAATCGTTGGATTTTGAGAGATTTTCGATCTTCTGAAATCTCTTGGTCTTTGTGTCTTTGAAACAAAGAAGTGTTATGCGAGTGTGTGACGACACTTTGTCGCAACACCTACTTCTTTTGAGTTTCTTTTTTTTATTTTTAGGTTTTTATGCATGTTGCATAATATCTTAGAGTTTTCAAATTGGGTGTGTCATCTCAGAAACCTTTTCTATTGGATTCGAGTTATTTTTGTGGCGAAAAATCGGATTGAATATACTATAAGTACTTGCACATTTTCTTCCTTATAATTGTACATACTTTATCTCCTCTATTTTGAAGTTTGTTACAAAGTAGTTGAGGGGTCTTTCATCTCTTGTATGATCATGCCCCATGCGAAAATTGTAACTTTTATCAAACATGAGTTTGGCTCCGCTGATTATAGTCATTAAAGTAGTTGAAGAATCTTTCACAATTTTGTGATCATGTTCTATATGGAACAATGACTTGTTAATTAAGAGCTTTTATGTACTTGTTAAAAAAATGGGAAACAAATACACAAAAATCTGTATATTAAATGAAAAAAAAAGGAAAAATACACAAAAATGTGTATATATTGGTTGAGATTGGTTGAATTTATGCAAGGAAAAATCATAAAAAGATCTGAGTATGGCCATGAAAATTATTTTTGATGAAAAATGAGAAGTGTTTAGCCAGATGTTGCCAACACTCTCTGTGAACACCTTGTGGTATTTTTTCAGTTTTTGTGTGCGTGTTTGCATTTTTTTCTATCTTAGTTTTTTTTCCTTTTTAGGCATAATCGCTTTGTGATTCAAATGGATTTGTCCTTATAACTCGATTTCCAAAATGCTACTTGTGGCGATTATTTTTTTTCTCCATTATCCTATATTTTAGGGCTTAATGTTAGTGGGTTGAATTGAGGGAGTTTAATATCTGGAACTTGAGATAAATAACTATACTTAGTGAGTAGTTATTTCTGGTCTTTATATGTTTATGAATACAGTGATTTATTTCATGTTTTTGTAACATTCAATTTCCGCAGATTTTTCTCTCCTCTTTATCGTATAGAGATTCTATTCGACGTTAGATTTCTGACAAAAAGGGGGAGAAAATCGTGTGGCACAAAAACCACTTGGTAAGATCAAGTTGAGGCTGAAAGTAGAAATGATGGTGAAAAAGAAAAAGCATCGCAAAATGCGGATAGGAGGTGATGTGCAGTGTTGGCAACACTGGAAGAATACATACTGATCGCAAATGCGAAGATCTGGTGGTGATGCACCAAAGTGTTGCAACACTGGAGGCAACACATGGCCGTCGATTTGAGTGAAAGTGATGTTTGAGTCTGGTTATTTTTGGACATTTTGTGTCTTGAGTTTTTGTGCAGGTTTTGTTCAGAAATTGGCAAAAAGGGGGAGATTGTTAGAGTTGACTTATTTGGTCAAACTCTAATAATTTAATATTGTTTATATCTTTTTATTTTGCCTATTTTTGGAACAAAATGTACAAATTAAATTGCAGGCCCATTTCGCTGGAGTGGAGATAAAGATCAATCAGTTTTGGGAGTTGAAAGATAGTAGGAATTGAGTCCTACTTTAAAGGAACCTCCATCCTTCAATCTCTCCACTAACCCTTTACTTGGAAGTTGTTTGCATCAACATTCTACTTCTAAGTTTTTGCCTTAGTGGCGCCGCACAAGTATTTTTATACTTGTTCAAATTTTGCATATCCCGTGTTCGTTCTTATTATTATACTTTTTTTTTGTATTTCTAAAATAAACAAACTATTCGAAAAACATGTTTCCATTTGGATGATACCTCAAGTGTTGTCAACACTACGCACAACACTCACCGCAAACTTAAAAAGAATTCACCCGCTTGATTTCTAACAAGCAAAGATCATATATATTAAGTAAATTGAATGTTTTTAAAAAGGATGAGGTATATTAAGAGTGGGGGTAAAGTGTTACCAATTAAGAACATAAGGGGGTGTAGTGATAAAATTAAGAGTACAAAAGAGTAAAATGATACCCAATGAGAATATAAAGGGGGCAAAGTAAGATTTACCCATTTTTAAATATCGACCGACCCATATAGACATGTAAATATATGCATGTAAAAGAAACTAATACAATTACCAAGATAACTAGCAGTACTAGCAAATGACACGGAAAACAACAAGATATTATTGTAACTTTGGCATAAATGCAATGTAATATAGAAATTCCATTAATATTATTTTAGTCAGTTGAGCTCCATTTGTATTGATACATTTGAGTATAGATTTCAAATTCAAAATTAGAAATCTATTGAACTTATTTGTATAATATCATTTTGCAAAAGATTTTAAATCCTTAGCTCCTATTTTGAGTCAATTTTTAAGTTATTGTGGTGGATTCTCAATCCATTTCATTTAGAGTCACTTGAAATTATTTCCAAAAATTCTCCACTGAATTCCAAATCAATCAATGCGCGCAAATGGAACCTCATGTCATTGTATTTAGATGTGGGGACTTGGATTTAAGTAGAAAATTTGGGAAAATAATTTTAAATAACTCAATGTAACCACGTGGATTTGAAATGCACCACAATAACTCAAAATAACTCAAAATGGAAGACTGAATTTGAAATTCATTATATCCAAAGAAGTTCAATCAATGAATTTGTTTAACAAATAATATGAATCAACATCTTCAAATTCACCCCCAAATGAAGTCTTAGTTAAAATTATAATCATATGAATAAACTTAATTTTCAAAAAATAATAAATTATCAAATCCTAAACTTATAAAATCCGAGAATATTAACCTGGCACCGGGCAATGACTTTCTATTCCACTACTTAGATGATGGACAAGTGTATATGCATCTACAAATCAACAGTACATGTTATCTTTTATACACAAATTCATCATCCAAGTAGTAGAACACCAAAAGTGGAACAGGAAACCAGATTCCATTCGGACCCCACCTTAGAGATGGTATGTACAAGACGTTCCCACAACAACAAGAGTAATGATGAGTGGATTTGCATCACTTTCAAAAGGCAAAGTGAGATGAAAAAAGATATCAAGAATTAAATAAGCACGTGGATAATGCTCGGACCCTACCGCGTTGTCTTGTTAAATCAATGGATCCTTTGATGATTCTCATTTTTAAGTTCTAAACCTTCCCTACGCTAATTTTACACACATTTGGACTTTCCCGGCCACTTTCGGTTCAACGCGCTATATGACTTAGAACCTCAATATTTTTTCGTCTTTAACCTTTAATTAATTTCGACATGGATATAATTTGGACTGTGCTCTTACCATATATATATATAGGCACCATATACTCTCAGCCGCCAAACAATCGCTCTTTCAGATGCATGCAATTTCTGGACCATACCAAAAAAAAAACTCGCCTCTGTTCCGCTTATTATCAAGAACTCCCAAAACATTAATAATTTCACAATTAGATAATGTCGTCCAACGTTGTCGAGGCGAGGATTAATGAGTTGAAGTACAAGGGTGTAAGGAAGAGGAAGTGGGGGAAGTATGTCTCCGAGATACGGCTTCCCAACAGCCGGGAGCGTATATGGCTCGGCTCGTACGACACCGCGGAGAAAGCGGCCCGAGCTTTCGCCGCTTGTTCTGCCTCCAGCGGCCCCAACGCGATATTCAACTTCCCCGATGATCCGCCGAGAATTTCGGGCGGCCAGGATCTCACCCCAGCTGAGATACAATCCGTGGCGCAGCACTACGCTAACAGTTACAGCGGCGGATCCTCGAGTAATCAAATAGAAGACACGTCGCCTTCGTCACATTCAGAAGGGGCCGGCGGGCCGATGGAGTCGATCGATTGGTCGTTTTTGGACATGTTGGACTCCAACAGTGGAGAAATGCGGGTCATGTCATGGATTTCGGGCTTTTTCACGAGCCCGGTTATATGTACATGCCAACACATCTTGTAGATGAGGATAACAACGACGATGACCATGGAAATGGTGGTAATGTGCAATCTTTTTCTCTGGAACTTCTGACCCACATAAAAATGTTGTGATCAGAGAAAATTAATGTTTAATTAATTATGAGGGAATTGGCAATCCATATTTTAAGCTTTCAGGTTATTTTTGTATTTTTTTGCCGGGAAGTTTAATTACTTGGGACTACGCGCGTACCCAGGGACATAGATAATATAAGCAGAATGCCCTGATAGCTAGTGAGATGCATAATGTACTGATAAGTATTTGTAAAAAGAGTGTGGATTAGCACCATTATCTTGTCTCATCTGTGAATTCAAATTCAGCTTCCAGTATTGATGAAGTGGCAGCCATTATTAGCTGCATGCATGCTCCACAAAATCGATAAAAGTAGTTGAGATGTTTTATTTCAATTTGATATTTATTTTGTGTTTCGCTTTGTCTAATCGTATAAATCTGTTCTTAAAAAAATCGTATCATTTTTTTAAGCATATATTCGCCAACAATCATGGAATTGGGATATATAATTAATTAAGAGTAGAGTCTCTTGTCGAGGCCGCCTAATCTGATCTAATTCGTTAGACAGAGCCCCACTAGCTAACCCAAATATGACCCAACAATTGACCCGATCTACCCGCGCCCCTAGCCCTCAAATCAAATCTTCAATCTCCAGCATTACCCGTCACGTTCTCCATTATCGCACAAATTATTTCCTTTCATTTACAATTTAATGGCCTCTAACAACAAACATAAATATTTCTCATCAAGAAATCAACAGCAGAATTGGTCTCCACTATGATTAAGCAATGCTTCATTTCGACTCATTTCTCTCTCCTTCCCACCCAATTCTCTCTTTCCTTTCAAAAGCTTTCGGGCCGAACTACCAAACAGAGCCCAACCCTCTTCAATGATGTCCGTCGAGCGGCTCATGAGCCTGCACTCCGCTCCGGCCCCACAAGAAACTCCACGAAACGGTTTTGTTCATGTGCAAAGAAACTCCACGGCGTTGTATCGGGTGTCGATGGCGTGCACCGAGGTGTTGGCGTGAAGCCGATTCTTTGCGGAAAAACTTGGCGGCGGGACCCACTAGATCGAAAGTCTTTGTTTTATATTTAAAAGGCACAACTTTGAAGAAAAGTATTACACATTGCATTCTTAATATATTGGATCTATTAGAAAAATGTATTATACTTTCTGACTTCTTAGTAATTTTACTTTTATTATTAAATGGCATAACTTTGTAGAAAAGTATTACACATTGCAATCCAATATAATAGATGTATCAAATAAATGTATTAGACTTTACAACTCCGTAGAAAGTCTCTGTTTTATATTTAAAAGGCACAACTTTGAAGAAAAGTATTACACATTGCATTCTAATGTATTGGATGCATTAGAAAAATGTATTACACTTTACAGCTTCTTAGTAATTCTTTGTTTTATTATTAAATAGCATAACTTTGTGGAAAAATATTACACATTGCATTCCAATGTATTAGATGTATCAAATAAATGTATTAGGCTTTACAACTCCGTAGAAAGTCTCTGTTTTATATTTAAAAGGCACAACTTTGAAGAAAAGTATTACACATTGCATTCTAATGTATTGGACGTATTAGAAAAATGTATTACACTTTACAACTTCTTAGTAATTCTATGTTTTATTATTAAATGGCATAATTTTGTAGAAAAGTATTACACATTGCATTCCAATGTATTAGATGTATCAAATAAATGTATTTGACTTTACAACTCAAGTAGAAAGTCTCTTTTTTATAATTAAAAGGGACAACTTTGTAGAAAGGTATTACACGCTCTGTTGTAAAAATCCCCGCCTAGCCCCGATTAATCCCCGCCTAGGCGCTAGACCCCCATTGTCCGCCTAGCGAGCGCCTAGCGATTTTTACAACTTTGATTACACTTTGTGTTATAATGTATTAGATGTATTAAAAGCATGTATTAGACTTTACAACTTCGTAGTAATTCTCTGTTTTATAATTAAAAGGGACAACTTCGGTAAAACATGTTTTGGACTAATACATTTCAAAACAACAACTAATACAACTGAGAAGTAACATGTAATACAAAATACAAAAACTACCAACATAAAAAAACAGGGCTAACAACTTAACGCCGCATAAAAAAATACCCATTTGAAATTGAAAGGCCACGTAAAAATAATAAAACGCCACTTGAAAATTACAAAAATGACACTAGCGGCGGAAATTACTAAAATGACACCGGATCGCGGGTCGATCCGTCTAACGGGCGAAATTTAGGCGGTTTGATAGTAGTTTTGTGATTAATTAATGGACATGACTTACATTAAACGAGCTAATTGATATTGAATTATGGATACGGATTGCACATATACAACAAATGATGTGCAATGCTCAGTGCCACGTAAACAGATCATGCTACTGTACCGAATTGGGGCCCTGAGATTTGAGTTGAATATAATGTCTTCTTAGGCCATTTTCAACCCGGTGCCATATAAGTCCCTAAACGCTATTTTGGTGCAAAATCCGGCCCCTTTCCAACTGGATGCTATTTCCAGCACTATTTTTTACTTTTAGGTGTGATCTACAGTGTTGCATCAGATTTGGCGCAACATTGTTGATGCGCTATCTTCTTATCTTTTTTTTTAATTAATAAATAAGTTTTTTATGTTTAAATATGTGTTAAAATATTATTTGTTATTCTAATTCTATATTTAATTATAAATAATTATAATAAAATTTAATTATTTTTATTTATAATGTTATTATTAATATAAAGTATTAATATTACAAAATTTAATTTTTAATAGTAAATTTTAAAAATTGAATACACTACCATTAAGTGATAAAAATAAGAATTACATTACATTTACATGATATGTTAATAAATATTAGGTTTTTAATAAAATAGTTTTTGTATTGAAATAATAAAAAATATTAAGGGAATATTTTTTTAGTACAAAATTTAGAGTAGATTGGTTGGAGATGAATTTTGAGTTTAGTGCAGAAATTGCTCTATTTTAGTGTAAAAGTTGCACTAAAATAGAATTTTGGGTTCTTCTAAAAAAAATAGAATTTTGGGTTGGAGATGGTTTTATCATAATTGAGGCTTTGTTTTAGTGATTGACATTTATTGGCTCACTTATTAATAGCCTGATTAGATTTTAGTGTCGATTTTACAACTTGTTTTGAATCATGTATTTCAATTTATGTGCCATCACGTATTTCAATTCACAATCAATTAGGGTTTGCAGTCTGCAGTTTTCCTAAATTCAAAATTAATCTATATGGGCTAGTTGTATATATAGTTCATATATTGCTTGACGGTAACATTCTGGTTCAGACATTTGATACACACACGTGTACGTTTGTATGTGAGGGTGCATGCGTTGAAGCTTTTGAATTGATTAATGGGAAAAACTGGCAATTTTCCATGGACGACAAATATTTCATTTTCATGACATGCTTTCTTGAAAAAGAAAAAAAAAGGAGGAATTAAAAAGATTAATAATTATAATAATCAAATAATAAAAGCTAAAAGATTCTTCAAGCCCGAAAAGGAATAGTTAAAATTTGATGTAGACAGTGGGTATGAATTTTATGTTTGATGCAAAATTA
This sequence comes from Rehmannia glutinosa, assembly GCA_016081115.2. Classification (NCBI taxonomy): domain Eukaryota; kingdom Viridiplantae; phylum Streptophyta; class Magnoliopsida; order Lamiales; family Orobanchaceae; genus Rehmannia; species Rehmannia glutinosa. The sequence goes on from CM071927.1 coordinate 39,277,377, forward strand.
AGGAACTGCAACATTTTAGTTTGTGGGTTGGAGACATGATCTTCAGCCCCCCACACATGCACCACCACCAAAAATAAAAAAGGGAAAAGAAAAGCAAAACGGAAGAGGGCGGAATTGAGGAGTAATATAAGAGGTCATTTTCAGTATTCACCACCGGCCAGAAAAATGAGCTGAAAGAATTAATTAGTCGTAGATGTGAACCTATTAAACTTAATAACGTTGAAAGCACGTACAGGCCAAACTCATGGTCACGTGGCGTAGCTTGAACACAGCCCAAACTAATGGCGGAGCGAGGAGGCTAACTTGGGCCCTAGCTCCACAATTTTATTTTTTTAAAATTATACTAAGAACTTTTTTCTAAAAAAAATATTTTAGTTAGAATTTATATGTTTTTTTATCTGATCCACCTCACTTTTATGTATCGGCTCACCCCTGTTCTTTTTCTGGCTCCGCCATTGGGCCAGACTACTTTCACTAGTACTATTCTTCTTCTTCTTGTTCCATTCTCTGTCATATTTCAATGGCCGTGGCGGTTTAACTTGAAATTGACATGAGATTTTGGGAGTTTACTTTGGATGTTGAACATTGTTTTCAGAGTTATTCCATATAGTTCCAACAGCTAAGGGTTAACATAGTGTTTTTTACTTGATATAGCCTCCTGCAAAATAAAGTGAGTATATAGGTATTTCCGCTATTTTTTCGGGTTATAATTCTTGAAGTTAAATTCAAAATGGAATCAAAGTTCTTTAGTTGCCTATTTATTTGAATTTTTAATGAACTTAGCAAATCAAAAAAAATTCAAATATTTTTTCTACAATCATAACTTCAACCAACGTCTTTAAATCTAGGGTGAATTTCACTTTATCCCCTTGTACTCTTGTTAATTCTCATTCTACCTCTTATACTCTTATTTTATCTCACTTTATTCCCTTGTACTCTCATTTTCTCATTTTACCCCCTTATACTCTTATTTTTCTCATTTTACACCTTACTCTCATTCTAAAATAAGTATATATATTATTTTATATTAATTCAACTATTAATCACTATATAATATTAAAGTTATTTAAAATTTATTCTAATTCAAATTTGATCACTATTTTATTAACATAGCTCCTATCAAAATTTGTATCTTATGATATTTATTATTAGATAACACATTTTGTTTAAATTAATGTATTATCTATTAAAAAATACAATATAATTAATTTAATAGGAACTATATTAAAATGGAACTTATACTAGACTATAAATACAATTTTTTAAAATGAATTTCAAATACAATATAAGTATGCATAATACTTTCTAAAATGTAAATGATATTTTTTTTTTGTAAGTAGTGAATATTTACTAAAAATCAATTGTATTAAAATTATATATTTCAAAATAATTCAATACTTTTTGTTTGTAATATGATATAACGGATAAAAATAATAATTAGTTGTTCAATACATATTAATTTTTAGTATGTATTATGTGAAATTCTAGAAATAATTTTTTATCATTGATAGAATTATTATGAGTTTAACGAAACTATGTTAAATTAAAAAAAAATCCATGATTCTTTGATAATTTGTTATATAAGTAGAATTTATTTCAGTAATATGTATTATCTAATAATAAAAACATAAAATATAAATTTTAATAAAAGCTATGTTAATAGAAAAAGTCATTTAATTTGAATTAAAATATTTTTGTAATTAATTGTAGTGTTAATTATTAAACAGTAGTTAAAATTATATACTATTGAGTACTTTTAAATATTATTTAACAGTATCAAATAATAGATTTTTATATAATATCAAATATCATAAGATATAAATTTTATTAGGAGCAATGTCTAATAAAAATAGTGACTAAATGTGAATTAAAACAAATTTTAATAATTTTAATATTAATTATTAATTAATAGTTGGAATTATATAAAATAAAAGATATACTTATTTTAGAATGAGTAGGTAATGTGAGAAAAATGAAATTAGAGTATAAGATGGTAAAATGAGACAATTCATGAGAGCACGAGAAAGTAAAGTGAGATTTATACAAGCAATGACGGAGGCACGTTACCCCTTATGGGGGCACGTGCCCCCTAATTTTGTTTTCATTTTTACTATATATTTCTTTTAATTAAAATAAACTATATATTAATTAGGTAAAAATCAAAATATACCCCATTGATTATTTTTATGTAGTTATTATTTATTATTTATTATTTATTTTTAAAAGCTATGTATTAATTAGGTTAAAAAAGTGTGCCTCACTAATTGTCTTTGATGTAATTTGTAATTATATTTAAGGATAATTACAAAAAGACTCCTTGGATTTGGGCTAATTACAAAAATCCAAAGATGTTTCAAAATTAAAAAAAGTCTCCTCAAGTTTGATTATGCGTTAAATTTAAGGGCGTAATTGTAATATTTCTATAAATATCGGGGGGTCGAAATGTTTTGCCTTTTGAAGGGGGAAAATATAAGACACATTCAAACTTCAATTTTTTTTTTTGTTTTTGTAATTTACATAAACCTCTGGAGTTTCTTTTAATTAGTCTAAACCTCATGGCGGTTTTTATAATTATCCTTATACTTATATTGTGTCCTCCTTGTGAAAATTTTCTGGATCCGTCCGTGTTACAAGAGGTAAAGTGGAATTTACCCTTAAATCTAAAGTGCACATAAATCTGAAGTTACTGAAATGGAATTTAGCTGGTCAATCTTGTTGTAAAATTGTTGAAAAAAGTGGCCTTATTTCAATGTTTTTTTATTTATTTTATTGGAGCACCTAGTTGACTTTAATTCACCAATTAATATATGCTTCATGGTTATTGGATAAGAGACCAACTGATTAATTATTGATACCAACAAAAAGAACTTGGGAAAGTTATTGCAAAACTGCTTTATTGACTTGACATAGTTTACTAATAAAAGTGATTAACGATTTTGTGTTTAAGTTACGTTCAGATTCATCAGACAAAAGAGAGGTTGTTAGCATCTGGTCAAAGATTTCAAAAATTAACCACTGTTATTGTAATTTAAAATTTAGGTCAAATCCGTACAATTACAGCTCCGTGTTGCGAAGATTCTTTGCTGTACGAGGAGCCAAAATATAAAAATGGACACATGTAAAGTGTACTGTTAGAAAAATCCATAGTTAGGTGAAGTGGACGGCAGTTTAATAAAAACTAGTCATTAATTCATGCTTATCTGGCAGGATATATATCTCTGTGGTCTCTTTTGCGTTGTGATATGTCCTTTTTTTCATAGTTACATGAGTTATATCTCTTTGCATTGTAATAATTTTAAAATAAAGATCGACAATATGTTATAAATACTATTTAATGTTTTTTATTGATTAAGTCAAAAAGAAAAAATATCATACTTGAGAATTATGGAGAAAAAAATACATTCAAAACTATGTATTTGTATTTGATTTTTAAAAACTAATTTTTCATAAAATCGCACAAGGCACAATTTCTTTGTACATTTCGTTTAGTCATATTTAGATTCTTAATAAGTGTGAAAATTGGTGCCATATTTTTTTTAAGGTTGTAATTGTTAATTCGTATGCAAAATAATTTTTGAAAGTTATTCATATGTGTAAATTGGATGCAGAGATTTTTGCAAAGTTGGTCATGCAATAAATTAAAAATTAATACATATATATGAGAACTACGTACAATAATTTTATTTATTCATGTTGTTAAGTTAATTTTTAATTTTTTTGAAATTTTATTGCGGGGATTTGTATTGTATTATTTGGATTTTCTAATTATTTTTCTCTATTCAAGTTCTCATATTTGGTATGTTTCAAACCGTGCGATGCACGAACTTTAATTTTATAAAAATAGTTTTTAGTGATTTACAAAAAGTTTAAAATTTCAATAGATAATTAAAAAGATATTTAATTTGATTATAAATCATCTGATTAAACTATAGAAAACAATTTGTTACAAACTATGAAAAAATCTTTTTAAATACAGATATTTGGTTTGATAACAAATTTTGTAAGTGTGAATTGTATCTATTTATAAAGCATGTTAATCTATAAGAAAGTAAACGTTTGAAAAAAATCTCATTTCCCATGTTTTTAAATATTTAATACATTATATTTTTCAGTACAATCAACAATAAAATCATTTCGAATTCCAATACTTTTTAAGGTTTACAACGAACAATTGTCATAATTATTAAAAGGGTCAAACAAAAAATATGTTTTATATTTAACAACATAATTTTAGGAAAAAATAAATTTAAAAAAAAAACTATTCTATTTATATATATGTATGTATATATACACACACATATATCACAAAAATATCAAACAGAAAAATTTATATGTAATGGTCATTGTACAACTTTGAAAGTTGAATATCAAAATAAGTTGATAAATATGAATAATAATTTCTATTTACATGAAAGTACGTTAATATAAAAAATAATTTTCCATATATAAAATACTATTATGAATATAATTTTATATGAAATAAAAATTAACTTTTTTCTTACATAAATATTTATATATATATATATATATAATTCTATGTATGGATATATGTAATATATATAATATTTGGATACATATTTTGAGATATTTTCTTCAATTAAAATAAGAATTTTTTAATTAAATTTAATTAACTTAAATATAATTCTATATAATTATGAAGATATTATTTAAGCCCAAATAACAACTATATATATATATATATATATCATAAATGCCAAAATACAGTAATATACAAATTAATGTCTAATACACTGAATGCATAATTGTAAAAGCCCATTACAAACTAATGATAAATATATCTTATATTTTTTTATTTGGTATTTTTATTCTTTTATTGTATATATACAATATTGATGTCAAATTGAACCGTAAAAAGATGATTAATTAGATATATTATACGTAAAAAATGGTTAAAAATGAAAAAGTTATTCAGTTTTAAAAATAAGAAAAATGGCAAATATAATAATTAATGCAGTACACACACCAATTTGGAAAATTCATTTTACATAATTTTATTGTTTTATTTAATTTTAAAAATTAATTTATTTAAAGAAAGTTGACTATAAAAAATAATTAAATCCCAAACGTTTATTATTTCTTATTTTTTAATATAATTTTATTACTTTTTTTAGTAATGTGATTTAGGCGGGAAAATATTCGGATTAATATTTTAAGAATAGTCTCTCTTTATATATATATATAATCACATAAGAGTCTAAGTCTCAACCTAAGTCAGTATATTTATTACTCCTTCGTCCCAATAAGATTGGTCATTTTTCCTTTTTCGTCCGTCCCAAATTATAGGTTTGTTTTCTTATTGAGAGTATTAATTATACAACAATTGACTAAACTACCCATATTTAATTCACTTTGCTGGAGACCAACAATGATGTATTCTCATGCAAGGGCAAAGTAGGAAGAATATGAAAAAATATTATGATCCTAATTACATTTATTATATTTTCTTAATCTGTGTGAAATTTTGATAAAGTTGGTGTCGACCCGACTTTGTTAATCTATGTTGGAAAATATTATATTTTTTACTCTATGTTGGAAATTTGGGTTTTGATAAAGTTGGTGTCGACCCGACTTTGTTAATCTACATTCCAAGTAGATGTTCGTAGTATTTTTTATTTCTCCAAACCGAATTTTAATGAGTAAAAAATTAATACACGAAGTTAGCCACATGAATGGGCATTACGTAAAGGGAGATGAAGGGTTTTAGCCTTATCCCACATAGAATATAAACCATTATTTACTAGAAGGTGTTATTAGTTAGATATACAATAACACAAGTGGATGATAACAAGTGGGCCATACGCGCGTGCCCACCCGGCTGGCCTCGGCCTGGGCCTTGGGCGTCGGCCCTCGCGGGCTAGATCCAAGTCCACAATAGTTTTGCCACTCAAAAATGGGCTTAGCGATTCAAGTGACTATTGGGTATTTGGAGCCCAATGAATCGGACATTACAGTGTCCGTTAAGTGTGATTGTTGGAGTTAGTAACTCCTGCGATGGCGGTCACACCAAGATAGCCTACTATTTTTCTCTGTTATGCATTTGTGGGATATAACACCTGGGAGTTACACTTGGTTTGATGCCCATTACTTAGTGTTATCTCATGCGGTGATGTTGTATATAAATACATTGTTGTGCATTGCGATTTCTTACCGCGAAAAATCTATAGTTCATACCTCACAAAGCCATATTTCTACATTACGCACTTAAAGTCCAAAGAACTTGAGTCTAAAATACTTTTTAGTTCGAAGGTGCTTCTATATTAGCGGTGCTACTACCACGAGAAAAATGCCGTTTTTCTTTGGAGGCAATACGTCGAACCGTTAGCACTAGTTGGGGCGTAATTGTCGGCAATTCTATTTGTAATAGAATAGTTCTTTTTTTCATTTGTAATTGGGCCAATGTGAAGGTTTTCCGTTGTAACCAATACCTTGTATTCAACAATCGTAAGACAATTATTCGAACTTCACGATGGCGAGCACGAACAGGGACCCCGATCATCCCTCTCGCTCGGTGAGAAACCCAAAAATTCATGGTTTTGACTTCAAGAGGTAGCGAAAAAAAATATTGTTTTACCTCACGACCCTCGACTTGCGATATATTGTCTTGAGGATGCTCTTGTGGTGGTGAAAACAAAACAAATCTTTGAAAAACATGTTGCATTTGATGCATGGGGCCGGGTGATTTCATGTGCCGTAATTATGTCCTAAACGGACTTAGTGATGCATTGTACACTGTGTAATGTCTTTGTGAAATCCTCCAAAGAGTTGTGGGAATCTTTGGAGAAGAAATACAAAAATCGAGGATTCCGCACAAAAAAATTTATTGTCGGTAAGTTCTTGGATTTTGTGATGGTTGACTCTAAAATCGTGATGGAACAGTTCGAAGTTCGGTTGATCCACATGAAATCTATGCCGAGTGAATGGCCTTCGGAGGCATTCTAAGTGGTCGCCTTGATTGAAAAATTGCCCCCAAGTTGGAGGAATTTCAAGAATTATCTCAAACATAAGCAAAAGGAGATGGGACTAGAGGACCCGATTGTCAAACTTAGAATTGAGGAAGAAAATAGGAGGATTGACTCTAAGTCCAGGCTTGTCCCTATAGAGTCAAAAGCCAGACGATAGAGCACGGTTCATCAAGTAATTCAAAAAAGGCCTAACGATAAAAGCAAGAAACGCGTTTGGAAAATTCCAGGGAACTTGCTACAAATCGTGCAAACCAAACCATATGACAAAGGACTCCGTCAAACCAAAGAAAAAGAAAACCAAATTGCGGTCAATGCCAATGTGATTGGACAAAGGAGATGACAAACATTGACTTGTGGCGGTGGTGTTTGAAGCCAATCTAGTAGATAACCTAAATGAATGGTTTGTGATCTGGTGCCACTTGCCATGTCCATTACGATCATGATGCATTCTCATCTTACATCCCATTGACCGGAAGGAAGATCCATATGGGGAATCACGCCTCTTCGGTGTTCTTTGGCGTCGAACGGTGGTGCTAAAGCGTGCTTGGGCAAAGAGTTGAAACTCAAGGAGGTGTTGCATGTCCCAAACATCTGAAAAAATCTAGTTTTGGGTTCACTCTTTGGTCAACCATAGGTTTAGACTAGTTTTTGAGTCCGCAAAGTTTATACTTAGCAAATTCGGACATTCCTTGGTAGGGGTTATCTAGATAAAGGACTATTCAAAATGAATATAATGATATACGTTGTTTTGGCGAGAATATGAATAAAATTGAACTTATGTTTATATTATTGAGTGCTCTAATTTATGGCATATTAGATTAGGACATGTAAATCTTAATGCTATAAAAGGATTTGTAAATTTAGAACTAGTTACTTTACCTGAAGTAAAAAGTTTGTGTTGAAGCTAAAATGGCTAAATTACCGTTTCATTCGGTTGAAAAGAGCACTTCACCTTTAGAGTTGATACGTACGGATGTGAATGATCTAAAATTTGTTCAAACTAAAGGTGGTAAAAAATATTTCATCACGTTTATTGATGATTGCACAAGGTTTTGCTACTTATCACTACAACATAAGTTGCATTAGGTAACACCTAAAAAGTGTTATCTAATAGCCCATAAGTGTTACTATAGACAATAGGTAGCACTTTTATAGGTGATGCAGTTGTCCGTGCTACCTATAATCTAAGGTAACACTTTGGGTAGTTTTTAGTAACATTTTTTCTAAGTGATACATTACATCCTCTATCGTAACACTTTGAAGTAACACATAAAAAATGTTACGCATGATCTCTTCGTAACACTTTTTTTTTGTTAAATGTAACACTTGTTTTGTAACATTTTTAATTAAATCGTAACATTTTATCCGATGGTGTATCACTTTTATCCTTTCATCGTAGCACTTTTTATTTATGTAACACTTAAATTACCACATGTATCACTTTTTGAGTGATTATGAACAATTATGTAGCACTTTTCTTATCCAACGAAATATTTGTTGGTAGCACTTTTGGATGTATAGTAACATTTTATTCAATAATTGTATCACTTTGAACCATTTATTATAGCACATTATAAATAATTAAGTAGCACTTTAAGCTATCTCATATATCACTTTTTAACTGATTATGTAACACTTCATTTTATTAGTATACCATATATATATATATATATATATATATATATACTCCATCGAATAACAAATAGAAATGAGTTAAAAACTGAAATAAATATGTGAATAGGTTTTATTATTAAATCTAGAATTATGTCAATGCAACATAGTAGACCAACTAAAATCTTTTACACAATGAATAATTAACAAAACGGAATTATTCAATAACAAGACTTGTTGAAATAATTAAAAGTTTAGTTCTCTTCATGATCTTCATCTTCATTTTCATTTTTCTCCTTGTTTCTTTCAATGTCATCATCATCATCATTTGTTCCATCATGTATACATCATCCTGAAAATAATTAATATACATCACCATTAGTCAACGTAGCTACAACAATAAGTCAATAACACTATCATTTTATCAATATATAAGATTACAACACAAATAAGTGCAACTGAATCAATAACAATTTTCCAAATAACACTTACAATAAGAATGAATAAATTCCAGTGAGCATGTTTATAATAAGAACGAATCAATTACAGTGAGCATATTTACCTGGCATTGTTCTTTATCGTTGATGCCTCCAAAAGATTGTTCATTGAGTGATGAAGCTATATAGGCAACTGTCTCAGAAGGAATTTGATCTTTTAAAAATTTCATAACTTCTCCAAATGTCTCTTTCACAATTTGGGTTTTATATGGTCAGAAACTTCATCCTGGAATAAGTACACGGACTTGGATGGTTGTTTTTCTCTCTTGGTACCCCTTCCCAAAAGTCTATTCTTTCCCGATTAAGCACTTTTTCAATCTGATCATATAGCATATTAAAATTTGTTAAAATACCATTACATAAACAATACATTTAACCAAGTCATAAAGTAAAATAAAATAGAATCGCAACTTACATGACAAGTCTTATATTTTCTCCCGTCTGTCCTTTTGCGAGTTTCCATATACATGGTTTTGCTTTAGATGGTGGTTTATTTTCAGCTTCTTAAATACGATAAATTGTTATAAAGTTAGTAACAGAAATAAACACATATTCTAGTTACGACATGATGCGTAAAAAAATTTAATAATAGATTTGGAATGGCGATTACAAGGAAAAAAGTTATAATAATAAAATAAAACCGTAGACGATTCTTTACCGGCTTTCATGGCGTTTTCTTGCAAATGAAATAGGACCCATAGTGTGTCTATCTTTTTGTCCTTCACTGTTTCCTTATTCTTGTAACTTATTTCTGCATGTCAACTCCCTTGCTCATTTGACTTGAATCATCTTAAATTTACCAAATATTAATGTAAAAATTCTCAATATTACATTAGAATCAAGTCCTAGCAAAACAAATTACCTGATGTCTAATGAGCAATATAAAAGCAATTGAATGAGAATAAGTATGTGCATTCAACAAGATCAAAGAGGTAACAAGCTTAATCTAGAACATTTTTCGCCATTTACTTGGCGAAACTTGTCTAAAAGCAAGCGACTAGTGTAAACTAAAATCTAAATTTTGGCTTCTACTGTAAATCATTTCCCTTTCATTTTCTCAAGTAGCTAGAAATATATTCATCTTGCAATGTTATTTTAAAAACTCTGGGAAATTCAAATTATTTCTAAACATGTTATACCTACATGTTGCAAATGCAAAATGCTCACCAACTTTCAATTTATTGGTCCTCAACTTTTTGTGACAAAAAATTAATGTAGTTTTCTGCTTCACCACCTGGTTACTACTAATCATATAATCAACAACTACTCGAGAGTATTATAATCCTATTATTTCACTGAATTTTCACACGAAGGAAAATTTTCAAAATAAACCATCCTAGCATATGAGGCATAAGTACTTCACGATTCACATCCCTAGAATTCAATCAAGATAATGCATCTAAGTCCATAAAAATTACCTGGACCTCCTCCAAGTCCCAGTGTTGTAGCAAGTCCTTGAAATGTGCTTCTGGAACTTCTTTTGGTCGATTGTTCCATCTATCATTTATGTTGTCATACTTAAAGTAATGCTTCTTTTTTAATGCGGGCTTGTAACTACGCCCGTAAAGCTCCAATTGAAGGCAACACATAGTCTTTGCCTTCCTCACAGATGATGAATTTTTACGCAAAAATGAATGAACCGATCACGACTAGTTTAATAGGTAAAATATAACAAGTGTATAACAACTGGACAAAGCATGTTGTAGTACTTTAACAAAAGAAGTGGTAGAAATTTGATATAAAATACTCTAAATCAATTAAAAAACTACCTACCGTACAAAGTTTTAAAGAATTGTACCTTCACATAATCCCAAATTTTCTCTTTGTCGGGAACATAATGCCCGGTCATGCCAATTTAATGGCGCAAGCGTAGAATCTCGAGCTATTGACCCATAAAACGAACTAAATTTGCATAAAGTCACATTATCGGGGACCAATTGGTTGACCCATTTCATTCAAAATTATGGGCCTGCGTTCGTTTATTGTCCATCCATGAACATCTTTACTCGTAGTTGGTCCTCTTGTTCGTTTCTCTTTGTGCAATGCTATCAAAAATTCAATAAAGTTAAAAGCATATTAGAAAAAGTTCTATGCTCACATGTAAGTAAATGAGTTACATAATTTTGTATCATCGCCCCAAAAAGGAAAAACTAATGAACAAAGCATTAAACTTGTGGGATGATTTCTTTTGACACTTACCAAGATTGTGAGTCGTTTGCTCATGTGTGGGAATTAGTTCATTTGTTTTTGTGCAAACTTGGATCAATATTTTGTTCTTCTTCAACAACATAATCATCTAAGCTTTGAGATCCCTCATCTTCATCAACTAAATCAAACTGACAACCAGTATCATTTTCAAATAATTGTACTCCTGAGTAACTTGATTGTTGCTTCTGTGAACTCTCCATTGGCTGGTCAAAGAGCATCAATTTGTTTTGATAGTTGCTCCTTTTTTTTTGATTTCTCTTTCATCCTAACAAAAAGGCCAAGTGTCCCAGGTGCGACAACTGCCATGCCATGCCCCTTCTTTGCATTAGTGTTGTTCTGGACCACCTGTTGACTTCGCATTGGCAAGTTTCTTTCACTATCCATACTTACGTTGCGTTGAATTATGACTTGTGAAGATATTCCTCCATTTTTCTCGGTGTGCACTTTTTGGCCAAGTGGTGGTAGAACCTTCTCCTGTTGCTTCATTTGCACTGAATTCACCTCCTGTTGTTTTTCATATTTGCTTTGTAGCAAAATTATTTTGTGGGTTTGAGAGCGTGTCTTCACTAAACTCGCCATTGAAGCAGTAGAGAATTTTGGTTTCACTATACTCTTTTCTTGATTTCCTCTAGCACAAGCCATTACCTGAAACACATCCATAGTCAGTACTTATTTTAATTGTCTAACAATGAACTAAAAGACTTGATGCCAGCCGTCTTCAATAGGATCTTCAACGTAAAAGACTTGATGCACTTGTGATGCCAAACAAGCGGATCATCTACGTAATAATGCTTGTTGAAATTGACACGAGTCAAACCATAGTCATCATTTTCCACATGAAACCAATTGCATCTGAATAAGATGACACTAAAAGAGCACCAATAGTCTAGCTCAATGATCTCCCGTATTGCCCCATAATAATCAACTTGTCCTTCAAGAACAGGATTATGGTCCTTAGTACTGGAAAAACTTGAAGTTAAAGCAATCAAAGTGACCCCACTATTTTGTGTTTTGCATTTTGCATCACGTTCTCTAGTATAGAACTTATAGCCGTTAACAAAGTAACCTACATATCTCCTAGCAACATTACAAGGACCTAAGGATAACCACTTAATATGATCGGCAACTTCGTCTGACTAAACTCTTTCTCTAAGCCAAACCATGAATTCTTGGCTATGTTTTTGAGCTTCTCTCCACCTTTTTCTTCGTTTATCTTTAGACTTGGTTTTAACCAAATTTTTGTGCTCCCTACATTGATAGAATTAACAAAATTAGTAACTAACATATATTTAGAATAAAAAAGACATTGGAAAAATAAAATAAAAAAGTTACTCACTCAATGTAAATCTGAACTTGTTCATCCCCACAATTGAATAAAACATATCGATGTGCTATATTCTTCGTCAAGGAATCAAGATAGAATGTTTTCCTTTCTTTCCCTTTTTTTCTTCTCCCAAGAGGATAACCCATCTTAGGAAAAATAGGGGATATGTCATCACTTATAACGACTTTCTCATAAGCTCCATGGAAGCTCTTTGATCGCTTCTTCGCACCATCATACAGATATCTTGAGCAAAATACCAAACACTCTTCCGCCAAATATCCTTGACTATAAAACCCTCGGATGACTACGATTTGGACATAAGATTTTAGTTTTCTAAGGTACCTCTCAATTGGGTACATCCACCAACCATATCTTGGTCCACTCATTTAACTCCATTCACTAAGTGAATAGGCAAGTGGATCATGATATCAAAAAATGAAGGCGGAAATATTTTTTCAAATATACAAAGGATTTCAACTATTTCATATTGCGGCGATTTAGATCTTACGGGTTGATAACTTTATTACGGATGCCTCTAAAGAAAGCACCCAATCTTATCAAAGCAAGAGCCACATGCTTAGGTAGAGTTTTCCTAATCGCAACTTGAAGTAGATCTTTGCATCAAAATCGTGTGTCATGACTTTTGTAACTGATATTTTCATTTCCCTCATCTGGACACAACGTGCAATATTCGATGCACACCACTTGTGTAGTTTTGCCTTCTTCAAAACTTTACAAAACAATGTTTTCTCCTCCTCGTCATTGAAAAACATGCTTTAGGTAATAAGCAACGCTTGTTAGCGGACTACAGAGGATGTAGTGATGTTCTTATCCCCATTTCTTTTAGATCTAATCGAGCATAAAGATGATCCTTTGTTTTTCCTTGTATTTCTAACAAAGTCCTTTGAGCACCTTTGTCCATGATATTTTTCTCTATGTGCATGGCATCCGAATGATGGCGAGCTGCATTATCCTTCAATAAAAGGCAAAGTGAAAAAACATGACTTTTTTTTCTCCAAGGGCAATTTTCGAGTTTTCTTTTTTGGTTTGTGTCTTTCCAAATTTAGTTTCGAAATTTTGCAACAAATATAGCACTTGATTGCTGTTAAAGGATCTGGAGTTGTCCTCTTCTCTATTTTTCCATTAAAAGACTTCTTATGATTACGCCAATGATGATCGCATCCAAGAATCTACGATGGCCCATATAACATGATTTTTACTTTTATTCAAATACAAGTGATCTGTTTCATAGTGACAATACGGACATGCATACTTTCCTTTTGTGCTCCAACCGTGGATAACATAGCATAGCCAGGGAAAGTCACTTGTCATTGGCGTAAAAGCAACACGCATCCGGAAAGTTTGCGGTTTAACACATCGTATGTCTGCTCGCTCCGTCTCCCACAAATCTTTAAGCTCTTCCACCAAAGGTTGAAGGTAAACATCAATATCATTTCCGGGGAGTGAGGCCTGTGATAATTAAAGATAATATAAGATACTCGACTTCATAAATAACCATGGTGGTAGATTGTAATTAATTAAAACAACGGGCCATGTACTATGTGTGGTGCTCATGGTCGAAATGGATTAAATCCATCACTTGCAAGTCCCAATCGTACATTACGAGAATCTTGAGCAAAGTCTCGATATAAGGAATTAAAATCCTTCCAAGCCTTGCCATCTGCTGGATGTCTTAAGTTCCTATCTTTAGGCCTTTTCTCATCATGCCACTTCATATATTTAGCTGTCTCAGAACACATATACAACCTTTGAAGCCTAGGTCTTAATGGAAATTGCCAAACTACTTTAGCGAGAATCGGCGAGCTGTTGAGATGGATGGTTTTCATTGTTTGCTTGCTCGTTTTCAACTTCTTTCCACCTTGGAGCATGACAAACATGGCATGATGTGGCACCTTCATGGTCCTTCCAAAAGAGCATACAATCATTACGACATGCATCAATCTTCTGATAATGAAGACCCAAGTCCTTCACTAACTTTTTAGCTTCATTGAAAGACTTAGGCAACTCAAACTTACGGAATTAATTCTTGGATAATTTCGAAAGATCGATAAAACGCCATGTTACTTAGCCCATGAACACACTTGAAAAGGTATAACCGAATGATGAATGACAACTTTGAAAAGGATTTACACCACTGGATACAATTCTTGTTTGCCATCCTCAACCAACTTAAAGAATTTCTTGGCCTCTACATTGTGAGGCTCTGAATTTCATCGTAGGAGTTACGTGGAAACTCGCCAACTAGATCCCTGTGGGTGTCATATAACAAACTTTCTATGTCGTCATGCACGTTCAATGTGTTATTATCAGAACCTCTCTCTATATTTGACATAGAGGATACGTCTTTTCCATTAAAATGCCATTCTTTAATTTCTGAACCGATGACATTGGCAATCAAGTGGTTATACACTTCATCTCTACGATGCCAAAAGCGATGATAACACTCTTTACATGGGCAACTAATCTGATCTCCCTCAGCCCGAGTACAAAAACCAAAATCCAGATAGTTCTCCACCCCTCTAGCGTACTCATTACTAGATTGTGGGAAATTGATCCAATCATTTGCTTCACTAGACATTATCCAACCTGAATGAAAAATAGACAATGAACTGAAAAACGACAAAAGATGTACCAATTAGGGGTGTGTGGTTGGACTGGCTCAATGCTGCAAACAAAAATGAACTGAAAAACAATGGAAGATGCCGATTAGGGGTGTGAAAACGGTAAAAATGAACTGAAAAACCATTTTCACACCGTACCAGAATTTCGGTAAACCAAAATTTCGGTACACCAAACCGAACCGTATTATGTCGGTACAGTTTGGTTTTTACTGAAATATTGAATCAATTTTCAGTTAAAACCGAATATGTGAGAAAAAAAACTCTTGGCATTAACAAATCCCATCTAACGGAAATAATGAAATGGAAACTGGATTAAAAAGTCACATAAACCTGTTTTTCCAATCTAATCACCTAAACTGTTTCTAAATCAAATTTAATTCAAAATCCAATTAACTAAAACCCGGAAGCATATATAGGGAGAGGCAACTAACAAGAGAAAATTACATGAGTTTTAGCGCGATATGGGCAGGCGACTTGTTAGAGAGAATCTGGATTAGATGGAGGAAAACGCCGGGATGAGAGATTAAGATTTGAGACTGAGAAATAGGAATATGTCAAATGAATTCGAAAGTCAATTACTCAAAAATCTCAAAACCTGGTTTTGCTGCCTTGCAATTAAGGAAATAGAAAAAGTAACTTTTAACGTTTTGATTTTAAACAATTGATTAATTAGAAACGAATCCTCAACTTTGATATATTTATATAAAATATTTTTTGGAATTTACAATTTATAAATATCTTACTAGTCTATATTACCTTTTAAAATTCATTTCTGTTTTACAAATAAAATGCATATATATATATAATTTCGGTCAGTATACCGCACAAAATTACTGGTACCGTCGATTACTGAAATTTTTAAAATACTAAAACTGAATACCGAATCGTATCACCGGTTCGGTATTCGACACGTACCGAATTACCGGTATCAATATGGTTTGGCCAATTTACCATATCGTGCACACCCTAATGTCAATGGCGGTGGCTAGTTGTTTCACGACGGGAAGTGAAAATGGGGTAATGGCTAGAGACTAGAACCATGTTTAGTATTTTGTATTTATATTCAAATACTAAAAATTAAAATACAAAATATATGTAAAAATTTGTCTACTATTTTATGCTAATATGTTATAGGGGTTGTTATTGTCTCCACCTTTTGTGATATTAATTAATAAAATAAAAATTAGATTTATTAATTAAAATGGTACAATTTTGTGCTATCAAAATGGAGCTAAAATAGTGTTACCAATTACTTAAATAAAGTGTTAACTAAAGTGTTCTTTAATTAAAGTGATGCCTATTTGTGTTACAAGAAAATTAACAAAAAAAAATATTACTTAAAAAGTGTTATTCATTTAAAACTGTTACATATAAGTGTTACGTATTGATGAAATGCTACAAAAGTGTTACATAAATATTATGAAGTAAAAAGTGTTACAAACATGTGCTACATAAAGTACCTAATGTAAAAGTGCTACAAATTTTGTGTTACATAATGTCATTTATGGTGTAGTGTACTTGTTAAGAAGCATAGATGAAGCATTAGAAGCTTTTAAAAATTATAAAAATGAAGTTGAAAATCAACTTGGCAGCCATAGGACTAAAATAATTTGGAGTGATAGAGATGGCAATTATGTTGTACCGTTTGAAGAATTATGTACCCGTCGGGCATAATTCATCAAACAACAGCACCATATTCACCACAGTCTAACGGTGTTGCTAAACGCAAAAATCGGACTCTAAAGAGATGATGAATGCCATGTTGATAAGTTAGGATTCCCCGAGAATATGTGGGGGAAAGGCTTTTTAACGACTGACCACATATTGAATAAAATATCACTTAAAAGGAAAGATAAGATTCCTTATGATTTATGGAAAAACCATAGTCTTCTTATAAATATCTTAAAGTGTGGGGGTGTTTGGCTAAGGTAGCAATACTTGAACCAAAACAAGTTAAAATTGGACCCAAGACAATTGATTGTGTCTTTGTAGGATATGCATACCAAAGTAGTGCATATCAATTTATGATATATAAGTCAGAAAATCCAAAATAAACTGAAGGTACCATAATCGAATCAAGGAATGTTGTATTCTTTGAAGATGTCTACCGTGTAGAGAAAAGGTAGAAGTGAGTACTAATAAAAGAACTCACAAAACTGCAAGTGGTTCAACACCAAGCAGTGAAGAACCGAGACGCAATAAGAGGTCTAAGATGACTAAGTATTTTGGACCTGATTTCATAACATTTATGTTAGATGGTGAGCCAAACTTTATTAAAGATGCTCTAAGTAGTCCAGATGCTCCGCTCTGGCAAGAAACTATCAATAGTGAAGTCGAGTCCATTTTGCATAACCGTACTTGGGAATTGGTTGATCTCCCTGCTGATCATGAACCTTTAAGATGTAAATGGGTCCTAAAGAAGGCAGATGGAACTATATATAAGTATAAAGCTCGACTTGTAGCCAAAGTCTTTAAACAAAAAGAGGGGTATGATTTTTTTTATACCTATTCTCCAGTAACGAGGATTGCATATATTCGGGTGCTTTGCACAATCTAGAGATTCATCAGATGGATGTTAAGACGGTGTTTCTGAATGGAAAGATAGATGTTGAAATCTACATAGAACAACCTGGAAGGTTTGTTGCACCCGGTCAAGAAAATAAGGTGTGCAAGTTAATAAGATCATTGTACGGACTAAAACAAGCTCTGAAATAATGGCATCTTAAATTTGATAATATAATATTGTCAAATGGATTTAAAATCAACGAGTGTGATAAATGCGTATATGTCAAAGGGACATCAAAAGCGTTTGTCATAGTTTGTCAATACGTAGACGATTTGTTAATCATGGGCAGTAGTCATGATTCTATCATGGACACTAAAAGAATGTTAAAGAGAAACTTTGACATAAAGGATATGGGGAATTCTGATGTGATCCTGGGGATACAAATCGTGAGGACTCTGATGGAATTGTCTTGTCACAATCTCACTATGTGGAGAAAGTGCTCAAGAATTCAAAGTTTTTGACAGTTCACCATAAAAAACGCCCATTGATGTAAGTGTAAATCTGGTTGCTAATAAAGCAGAACCAGTGGCTCAAATGAAATACACACGTATAATAGGCAGTCTAATGTACATCACAAATTGTACACGTCCAGACTTAGTCTATCATGCTAGTTAAATTATATATTATTAATATACGTTCCGAGTAGATGATCGTAGTATTTTTTATTTCTCAAACCGAATTTTAATGAGTGAGAAATTAATACACAAAGTTAGCCACACAAATGGGCATTATGTAAAGGGAGATAAAAGTTTTAGCCTTATCCCAAGTCAATGATCACAAGTGGACCACATGCTTGCGCAAGCCCGCCAACCCCACCTCGGCATTGTCTTGGGACCCAGGCTTGGGCCGGCCCAACCCTTTGGACCCGG
The DNA here is from genome assembly GCA_016081115.2 of Rehmannia glutinosa. Taxonomy (NCBI): domain Eukaryota; kingdom Viridiplantae; phylum Streptophyta; class Magnoliopsida; order Lamiales; family Orobanchaceae; genus Rehmannia; species Rehmannia glutinosa. The sequence continues at coordinate 39,296,077 of CM071927.1, forward strand.
GTCGAGGTCCACTATAGTTTTGCCACTCGAAAATGGGTTTGGCCCAGATTCAAGTGACTATTGGTGCCCAATGAATATGGACATTCTGTGTCCGGATTCGTGTGGTAGCTGAGTTAGTAACTCCTGCGAGTAGTGGTCACTGAAGATAGCCCAATACTTGTGCATTATGCGATGATCGGATATAACATTTGGGATATTACAACTGGTTTAATGCCCATTACTTAGTGTTATCTCCTGTAGGTTATGGTTGTCTATAAATACATTGTTGTGCATTGCATATTTCTTACACAAAATCCATAGCTCATACCTCACAAAGCCATATTTATGCATTCCGCACTTAAAGTCCAAAGAACCATCTTCAACACTTTTTAGTTGAAGGTGATTCTATGTTAGTGGTGCTACTACCACGAGAAGACGGCCGTTTTATCTTTGGAAGCAATACGTCAAATGCGAGCACTAGTCGGGGCGTAATTGTCTTGCAGACAGAGATATTATCTCGACTTAGCTTTCCAGTCCAGTTTCTGAAGTTCCTGTTTCAAGCAATTCTGTTTGTAATAGAATAGTTCTGTTTTTCGAGTTTGTAATTGAGCCATTGTGAAGGCTTTCCCGTTGCAACCAATACCTTGTATTCAACACTCTACTTGTCTATCTTATTAGGACGAAGGGAATATATTAGTAGAGTAAATCGAAGTTAGACGACGGGGCCAACCTGGGCCCCTCGCCCCCCTTAAAAAACAATTACACTAGAAAGTTTTTTTTTTAAAAAAATATTTATAATTGATACGATTTTCTGTTATTTTTTTATCCGGCCCACCCCACTTTCGTATATTAGCCCACCACAAAAAATTTATGAATCCGTCCTTAGAGCCCAAGGGCGGAGGGAGAGGGGACCAATCCCCTTCCCCCCCCTTATTGTTTTAAAAAAATATACTAGAATTTTTAAAAAAAATAGTTATAATTTATACGATTTTAAAATTTTTTATCGATTGATACACTTTCGTGTATTAGCCAACCCCAAATTGTTTTCTAGCTCCGCCCTTAGGCCACTAACGAGACCAAAATACATATATGTAATATGTCATACTTAATTGGGTATGAATTTTTTGATATGGGTTCATGCCTAAAAATTAAAATATTCTTAAACTTCATTTTTAAGTGACATTGACAATAATAAATTGAGAGTAATGCATTAGGTCCATGGTAAAACTATCGGAGTTAGATTAGTCTTCCCTTCTGCACTTATATGTAGGGGTGTAAAAGAAGCGAATTTTTATAATTCGATTCGGCATTCGAATTTGTATATTGACATTCGAATTCGAAAAATTAAAATACGAATCCAAATAAGAATTTTTATTCAGATTCCTATATTATGTGAATGCGAATATAAATATAGTGATACTCGATTCGAGTATTCGAATGATTATTCGAATAATATTTTATATATATTTATATTTATACAAACCACTTATATATAAGCTTTATGCATATAAGTATATATTTATTTATGTAGATTATTAATATAAACCATATACTCACTTAAAAAATGCAAACTAATAAGCATATATATAATTATATTTTTATAGTATATTCTTGTTGTACTCGGTAATAGACTCTTTTTTTATTGATGTATTTGACTATTAATATGTTGTTGACGTATTTAACAATATTTTTTTGCAAATTTACCAGATATTTTTAGAAAGAAAAATTAAATATAGGTTAGGAATTTCGAATACGAATATTCGAATTGATTCATATATATTCTATTTTATTTTCAAATAAGAAGAAGAATTAGTTTTTTGATTCGAAGACTGAAAGAATATGAATAAGAATATACTCTAAATGAGTCGAATAAAAATAGAATACCTTGATATTCAACTCGACTCAATTCGTTTATGCCCCTACTTATTTGACATTTTAGTTTAGGGATAATTACAAAAAGTACCTTTGAGGTTTAGTCTAATTACAAAATTAACCCAGAAAACTTTCAAAATTACAAAAAATACCCTTGAGGTTTATTATAATTACAAAATCCCAACGAAGATTGAGAAAAGTCTATTCTGCCACTGACAGAATTTGAAAAAAGAAAAAGAAATTAAAGGAAAAATAAAATATGTGACTAGATATTAATACCCCTACAAATCTTTGGCGCCTAAACACGATGGTCTCTCTCTTGATCGATAGCTTTTACTTCATTTCTCCAACATCACACCATTATCTTCCAAAGCACACAACCCACCGAAAAAATGCAAATCCAAAGCACACAACCCATTGAAGAAAACTAAATCCTTCTTATTTCATCACACCATTTTGTATTTTTTTGTTAAAAGACTGATTTTGAAGGACTTTCATGTTGTATTCATTATGGCCATATTGAAACAATGAGGCATTTTGTCAGGCTAGTACAATAATCGAGCTTAATATTTGATACTAAGGATTTTTGTAATTTTTGTACATTTTTGTAAATTATGGAAGACTAGAGGGTCCAAACTATTTCTTCTTCATAACCAAAAGGGGTTATTTGTAATATTTTTGTTTATGAGGGTTTATGTGTTGCAAACTATGGGAAAATAAAAATATTTTGAACTATTGTTGAATTCAAACATGATTGTTAGAATATTTGTAATGTTTGTTGAACAATTCTTTATGTAATATGAAAATTATGTGCTTCAATTGTTGTAGAATTCTATGAGTGGGTTATCTTCTATATTATTATAGGTCAATGGGGGGTGCTTGTAATTTTGGAACCATAGTAGAGGGTATTTTGAAATTTTGAAATTATGTTTGGATTTAAAATATAATAATTATAATCTAATTCATTGACTTTGTACCATTTTCTCTCTCTAAAAATATGCTCTCTTCTCTCTCATATCCCCTCCTTGCCGTCGATTTTTGATGATGAGGATTGGATTTCCATTTCACATGACAACGATCTCTTCCCGGAAATTTCTTCAACCCCTTCACATGGTACTTCGTATTCTATGGGGGGACGTCCTCCCGTATGTTTCCATCGCCCAAGGAGTTGCAGCCTTCTCTTTTGGTGGTTAACATGTCACATGGTCCCCACAAAAGCTGTTACAACTTCTCCACAGATGGTCCCCTCCCCAGCGGCCTTCCTCTTAACGTCTTCCCTTCCCACAGTGGTCCTCTCCTCAATGACCACCATGGGGAATGTGCCAGCGGTCTCCTCCCTCCCCATGGGGACATCGGTGGTCCCCCCTTTGGAGGCCAATCCTCAAGTAACGGTGGTCCCCCTCCCAAAGTATCATGTATATCCTTGGATTCTTCTGGCCACAAGGGATTGTAACCCATGAAAAAACCTACTTTTATTGGTTCAAGATCTCTAGATTCAGCGCATGCATCCAAGATTCCCATTTTTACGGAAACATTTAAGCCCGGAAGTGATTCACGTCCAGTTAAGAAGGGAGATTTCTTTTCTGTTATGATGGATGAGGATGTTTATCATCAACGTACACAAGAACTATGTAACTCTTTGATAGGGCGATTGTTGCAACCAAAGGTGCTAAACCATTTTCATTGAAAGCTCTCAAGTCCAAGTTGATCGAGGTTTGGAAAATTTAGAATAGTTGGCATTTGATTCCTCTTAGGAGAGAATATTTCAACTTACAGTTCACGAATTTGGATGACTATAATCATATTTTTGCTAAAGCTTCATGGAACTTGAATCCAGGTACCATTCGTATTTCCAATTGGATTCCGAATTTCAATCCTTATTATATTAATATTTTGGTGGCACAAGTTTGAGCACTAATTTATGAATTAAGTATTGAATATTAGCATCATTCTTTGATCCCAAAGATTGCTAGCGATTGGTACTCCTATCCAAATTGATGGACGTTCGTTGTCTCGTGAGGTGGGGCATTTTGTTCGTGTTTTAGTCGAACTTGTTTTAAATAATCCTCTTCATGAGTTTGTTATGGTGGAACAAGTAAGACAATGTTCTTTTGTTTCACTTAGTTATGAAATTTGCCAGAATTTTGTGTCAACTGTCGCATAGTTGGCCACTATATCAAAAACTATCGTCAGGTCAAATCTAAGGAGGTGCAACAGAAGGATGACGTTGGGCGCAAGGAAAAAGTCCAGTTAGTGGACATTCCACAGTTCGAGATCATATTCCGGCTACTAAGGGCAAAGCGGTGGAATCTGAAACTTTGGTGCAAATAACGGGACGAGAAGGTCATGTTAAGGCTTCTTCTTCGCGTATTCACACTAAGAATTGTTTTGATGTTCTGGGTGCTAATTCGAATGATGTGGCATGTGATAATATGAATTTGGAGCACAAATCTGATAATCAAAATTGGATTATGGCCCGGAAGATAATACTAGCAACGAGCCATGAGTTTCCTTATCAACCACAACATGTTATTGAGGATTCGGTGATTGCAACAAATTTGAATGAACAAGGACAGGCTAATTTGCAACGTGCAACGGAAAGGGTTTCTAATAGCCTTCATCTTAATGATTATGTCCTTAGCTCCAATGATCCTTCTGAAGGGTTCAATGCTTTGGCCGATGTTGCTTGGAAACGTTGGTTAAATATGGCTGATGAAGATGATCAAGTTGATATAGACAATTTGGAAGATTTAAAGACCAAGTTAGGCGACTCCTCAACTACTCTGATTGTCTTTCACTCATGTGATTCGTCAGAAGCTATGTAAGCTCTGGCAATTGTGGCTCGAGGATCCAGGGTCGACATTCCACAAGATACATCAGACCATCAGGATGATACTCAAGCACGTGCAAAAAAAACACATGACAATGTCATTCGAAAATCTTCTAGAAATAGACGTTCATCATTTAGATTGCGATTATAAGTTATTTTTAGTGTTCCTTTTATGGGATACTATTTTTCCTATCAAAGATTTTTCCACTTGTTTTACTTTGATAGGTTTTAACGAGGCCCCTATTTTAAAGCTAGTTGTTTGGCTTGTAAGCAATGCACTATATTTTTTTTTTAATAATATTCGCATTTATTCAAAAAATCTATAAAACAATATTTGTTCTATGATATATATATATATAGGTACATGATCAAATGTGGCAGGGGGCTTACCGTGTGGTAGTGTTGATTGATCCCATCCATTAATTCAACAAATCCAAAGGTCCATATTTTTTTTATTTAGTTTTCGCCGATTTAATGGCATAATTGTCATTTTAATTGTAAAATAAATCAGTTATTTTGGTAACTATTGATACCATCCGATTTTAATGAGATTTGATTTAGGATTTGTTCCCACTTTCCATTCATTTGCAGTCTCAACATACACGAAACCTCTCAATTTTATTCTCTCTCATTCTCTCTTTTTTTTCTACTGAACTCGATTTCTCTGGCATTTTTTCCAATTTTTTTCGCAAGATCGAGCCCGAGCGACACTCTTTGCTGTGGTTTTATTTTCGAATCTTCAAAGAGTTTGGTTATGGTAAGTGTTGGGTTGTTTTTTTCTTCAGTTTTAGTTCGAAATTTTGAAGTGAGGGTTCTCTTTTTTTTTCTTCATGTTTTGGTTGTTTTTTGGAACCATACAACTGTTAGTTTTAGATATTTGAAGTCCTTTTATTATTGGTTGGCGGTATTTTTTGGTGTAAATTTGGAGAAAAATGATGTAATTTTAGTTGTTATGTGGTGTTATTTTGGGGGAGGATATGCGTCTTGATGATATTTGTGTAGGTATGGGTATTCTTTAATATAAAGGTAGATATATTATAGTGCATGAATAGTTTTGATTTTTGTGCATAAGTAGTTCACAAAATGCATTAACATACATAGTGCGTAAGTAGTGTTTTTTTGGTACACAGTTAAGGTTCATATAGTGCATAGTTAGTTTGTCATTTGTGTTTTTAATATATTTTTAACATTGTCATATTTTATGTTTCTCTGGTTTTGAGATGTGCTTTTTTTTGCTTGTTTTTAATGGCAGATTGATAAGTTTATATGGCTAGAGGAAACTAGAAAAGACAAGCTTCTGGGGGAGGCGGATGACGGGGGATGAAATGTTAAGAAGATGGCTAAGGTAGACAAATGAAAATTGTGGCTTTGACATTACCGATGATGCTCTATTCACACGTCTGAGGATATTGTATTGTCATACAATTGTAGCCGATGTCTTGAATGAAGAGAAGGAAAGTATTTTTGATTTGGCCCAAAATTCTTCAATGAGAAGAAGAAAGCATAGGGATAGTTTTTGGAATTTGATGGGATGTTTTTTATACTTGAAAACTGTCTTTTTTTTTTGGTATGGTTTTTGTTATCTTTTAGTGTAGGTAGTTTTGGAAAGATGATATAATTTTAATAGTTTTAATGGCACAATTTGAATGTAAGTGCACAGTTAGTAGTTTTTTGGCACATAGTTAGCAGTTTATTGATGTATATATATGCTTCGACAATGCATTTTTATTTATGCTGTTGGGAAATCATTTTTAGATTTTGATGAATGCCATGTAAAACTTAGAATAGAAAGTTGGCACCCCATTTTTGTTGTAAATTGCATTGTAATAGATAGGGCTGGTCGAGCTGAGTTAAGTCAGCTATGCCAAGATATGCAAGAGTCAACTGGAGACTAGAAGGAAGACTCATTTGTGAGGCGGTGAGTGTGGCAAATAAGAGAAGACAGAACTCGATCAAGGTGCAAACAGATGAGATGCGGTGAGTGAAGTATCAGTCAAGTCAACTCAAGATAGCCAAGTCTCAAGTTGAAGTGACAGATGAGTCATCCAATGATTGGAAGCTGACTCGAAGTCACCTGGGGAAGTCAAGGAAATGCAGTCAAGTCGAGGCAACTGAAAGAGATCCGTTGCACAGAAGTCAAGAGAATTACTTAAACAAGTAATACTTCCATACTGCCTTTCTTAAAGTGCTCAGTCCCAAAAGTGTGCAAAAGGAATAAACCAATGGGAAGCACTCGCACCGTGTCGAACTACGAAAAGAAGAATCATTTATACGAGGAAATGTCAATTCCAAGGACTGCAACAAGACAAGCCAACGACCACAAGTGTCTTTTGAAAATTAGCCTATCTCTTCAACGGGCAGATTTTCAAAAGAACACTATAAAAGGCTGAGGAATCTATTTGAGAGAGAATGGTTACCTTGACAGTTAGAAAACAAATACGAGCAAGAAAAGCAATTTCTGTAACCTAAACTATTCTCAAGTCATTCAAAGTTCATTCCTCAAGCCTACACTACGAAGGAAATCAGTCCAACACTCACCTGTGAAGGAAAGACGACTTCAATCAGTTGAAGAGGAAACATTTGAAGAATCAAGGGGTCTACATTCCACGGAGGATTGTAGAAAGGTTCAAGGTCGAACCGGTCTCAAGTTTTTGGAGGGCTTCGTGATCAAATCCAAGAAGCTTGAGCAAGTGAGTTTGTAATAGCAAAGCAATTTGCCCTGTGAAGAAGTTTAGTCGGACGAGTTAAGTCTTCCAATGAAAATATATCACGGTCGAGTTAAGTCTTTAGTCAAAATAGCTGAGTTATTCTATCAACAAACTCGATCGAGTCTCCTGTGAGTGACTAACTCTGGCGATTAACTAACTTAGCTGTCCACCAAGGACTCAGTTGTGAAGTATTAACTCTGAACGTTTTAAAAGGACTAAATCCAAAAGTTGGTAAGGTTTATTCAACCCCCCCTTCTAAACCTTACACTCACACCCCTTGGGACCTAAATGTGGTATCAGAGAGGTTGGTTCATTGAGCCTTCCGCACTGGGTACTGAACTAGATCTCCAAATTTTTCAAAGCTTGCTTTAGCACTTGATCTTTCAAAACTCTTTTATTCAGCAAAGTTATTATCATGGAAGCAAATTTGACACGCATCCCTATGTTCACAATTGAGGAAGTTGATGATTGGAAAATTCGTATGCAGGCTCATCTATCAGCATTACACGATGAAATGTGGATAGTAATAGAAGATGGGTCACTGCAAATTTTAAAAGTGAATACAGTTGCAAGGAGAGCTGTTGCAGCTGAAGGAGAAGATGATGCTGCTCCCAGACCAGCGATGGTTGAAAAACCAAGAGCTGAATGGACAAATGATGACAAGAAAAGATATAACTTGGACAATGTGGCCAAGGACATTCTTTACAAAACTTTGGACAAAGTCAAATCATGCAAAACGGCAAAAGAAATCTGGGACAAGCTAACCTTGATTTGTGAAGGCTCATAGCAAATCAAGGAAAATAAACTATCTGTTGTTGTACAAAAATTTGAAAACTTTAAGATGCTTGCAGGAGAAACCTTGGATCAACTGGATGCTCGGTTCACAAAAATTACCAATGAACTATCTACACTTGGAAAAGAATATACACAGAAGGAAATGTGTATGAAGATTCTAAGGAGTCTCCCAACTGAGTGGGATATGAAAGTCATGGCCATGAGACACTCCATGGACCTATCAAAGACATCCAACCATGAGCTATTCTCAGATCTCAAAGCCTACGAATTTGAGCTGAGAAGAAAAGACCAAGAGGAGACAGCTGTGCCCAAAACAGCTGCTTTAATAGTTAAGGATGGTAAAAGAGTTGAGGTCAAAGAAGTCATTGACCAAGAGGAGATAGCTCTGATGGTTAAAAGGTTTAATAAGTTCTTCAACAAGAATTACAAGAGAGGCAAAGGTGAATCCTCCAGAAGACACTCAGCTCCTTCCAAGTCAAGGAAGATAGGCCAACCAAGAGAGAAGCGGAGTATCAAAAGGCCGAGTATCAAAGAGCCGACAACCCAAGGATGGAAAGAACTGATCAAAAAGTTGAAAATCTATGTTGGAACTGCAGGCAACCCGGTCACTATGCCATTGATTGCCCATATCCTGTAGTCAACAAATACAATAATGAAGAGGAAAGAAAAGTCTTCAGAGAAAGAAGACAAGAAAAGAGAAAGGCAATGTTGGCTGCAGAGATCACCGAGAGCAAACCAAGTCAAAAGACGCAGCAGACTCGGAGAGTAGTGAAGCAGACTACTTAAGTGACTCTGAAGAAGAAGCCTTGATCTGTCTAATGGCCAAAGAACAAAACCAACCTGACCAAGAAGATGAGGTACACTCCAACTCATCACACTCAGATACTAGTGATAGTGATTGTGACACACACACCTCATCACCCACTGATCTTTATGATTCATTAGGCAAAATGATGAAAGACTTTGAACACATTAAATCCTCACACACACTACTAAATGAGGAAAACAGCCTACTCAAAAGCCAAAACTCACAGCTGACTAAGGAGTTGAGTACTCTAAGTCACATAGCTGATGAGAATAAAAGTTTAAAGGCTGAAAATGCTAAGTTAATAGCAGAGATAGCTGCTATAGAAAAGAGGGAGAATGACCTCAAAAATGTGATTGCCTCATTCACTAAGGCATCTAAATCCTTGGATGATCTTATTAAGAGTCAAAGAGAATGTGGAGATAAGACAGGCTTAGGATTTAATTCCTCTGTGCTATGTCAAGCTCCAAAAGTGATTTTGGAAAAAGGATCTTCAAGTAATGAAGCATCTCAAAAATCCAAAACTCCAAATGGTGCACACACATTTATTCCAAAGCACAATCACAAGCAAACTGGCCTTGGTTATAAAGGAAAAGGAAAACGACCGATTGAGTGTCTTTGAGAGGACAGCTGAGAAGAAATCCAGCCGAGTTCCTCAGCAAACTCCAAACGGGAAGTACTCTGTAAAGAAGAAACAGAGCTACCAAAAGCCCCAGAAATTCTATAAAAGGAATACATATGATGGGGATGGTAGAAAGTACCCAAGCCAAGCTGATTGGAATAATGTGAACTATCAACAAGGACCTATGGAATATAAACCTAAATGGCAAAGGCCTAGAACTCAGCAAAGGTCATTCCAAAGGCATAAGAGTTATCATCAACACACATATGCACCTAGGCACTACACTCAGAGATATCACAACCACCTAAAGAAGGCAATTGCTAAAACACATACACAGCATACGACAAAAAAAGAGACAAAATTTGTATGAACCTAAAATCCCCAAGCAATTTGCTAAAATTAATTATGATTATGGCACTGATAGATGGCAACCTCTTAGAGTCAAATCATTTGGCTATAGGTTGGTTGGATCATCTTACAATACTAACCCCTCAGGACCCAGACAAATATGGGTACCTAAAACCTAATTTCCTTGATTGCGGAGTTCAAGGAGCGGTGAGTGCCAAGGAACCTGGTACATGGATAGTGGCGCTTCCGGACACATGACAGAAACAAGAAAAATCTATCAAAATTCAAGGAGGTTAGAGGTGCAAAAGTCATATTTGGAGGAAATGAAGCTCCGGAGAAATAAAAGGCATTGGATCCATCAAGAAAAATGGATTAGAAATTACGGATGTTGCATATGTTGAAGGCCTCAATTTCAACTTACTAACATTAAGTCAACTCGTGACAAGGGCTATAATGTTGGATTCAATATGGGAGTGTGCCAAATCAAGAACACTGAATCTAATGAAGTAGTGTTGCAAGGATGCGGATACAAAAAGAACATGTATGTGGTAGATTGGTCAATCACAACACCAAGCACTTGTCTGCTAGCACAGAGCCTTGGTGAATCAAGTTGGTTGTGGCACAAGAAGCTGAGTCACCTGAACTTCAAAACAATTAACAAGCTTGCAAGGAGCAATCTAGTGGAAGGACTTCCAGACTCAGTATACAAGAAGGAGAGTGTATGTGATGCATGCCAGATGGGAAAACAGATCAAATCATCATTCAAAGAAAAGACATGTCCATCTTCAACAAGAATATTGCACCTGCTACATATAGATCTATTTGGTCCAGTTGAACCAGCTAGCATAAGTGGGAAGAAATACACTTTGGTGGTAGTAGATGACTACTCAAGATACACATGGACAATATTCATGTGTAAGAAGAAAGAAACTCTGCGAAACTACCACAAATTGATGAAGAGAATCCAAAATGAGAAGAGTCAAACCATTATCAAAATAAGATCGGACAGAGGAAACTTAGTTTGTCAATGGTATAATAACTCAAGATATTATGTTGAAAATGGTATTGGTCATGAATTATCGGTGACAAGGACTCCACAAAGAAAATGGAGTTGCGAAAAGAAGAATAGGACTCTCAAAGAAGCAAAGCAAGGACCATGTTAGGCTCAAGTAGGGTTGCTAAAAGATTTTGGGTCAAGCAATAAACACAAAGATGCTATACTCAAAATAGATGCATGATAAAATGCAGACAAATGACAAAGACTCCCTATGAGATTTGGGATGGGAGAAAGCCAAATGTTGGATACTTTAGAATATTTGGATGCATATGCTTCATCCACAACAATGGCAAAGATAATTTAAAGGCTTTTGATGCTAAAGTTGATGAAGGTATCTTCTTAGGATACTTAGGCCCGAAGCAAAGCCTACAGAGTGCTCAACAAGAGGACAATGGTTACGAAGAATCCATTCATGTGGTGTTTCATGAACCCAATGTAAATGGAGAAGACATTGAAGAGTCATCGATAAGTGAATCAACCAACCATGCGAGAAGAGTCCCTATGTTGAAGTCAAGCCGGAATTATAAACCCGGATGAAGATGAGATAGCCGAGTCTCAAAGACAAACCGGAAATATGCAGCTAAGTGATGATGAGAGAGTGATCAAAATAACGCACTGCAAGACGATCAATCCAGGCTAACTTACTCCAACCTTGATGTAAGATGGCCGAGAGACCATCCACCGAACTAATCATTGGAGATGTAAGAGAAGGTGTAAAAACCAGATCGAAACCCAACAAGAAGCTATGTTTACTTGTTTCATCTCACAAATAGAGCCAAAAGATGTGTCACAAGCATTGGATGACACACATTGATTCAAGCCATGCAAGAAGAGTTGAATCAATTTGAAAGAAACAAAGTGTGGGAATTGGTTCAAAGACCTACCCATCAAAATGTTATTGGCACTAAATGGGTATTCGAAACAAGATGAATGAGGAAGGTTACGTGGTAAGAAAAAAAGCAAGATTGGTAGCCAAAGGGTATTGCCAAGAAGAAGGAATAGATTTTGATGAAACTTTTGCTCCTGTGGCAAGATTAGAAGCCATAAGGATGTTTCTTGCCTATGCTTTGCTCACAAGAACTTCACTTTGTATATCAAATGGATGTAAAGAGTGCATTCCTTAATGGGTTATTGGAGGAAGAGGTATATGTTGAACAACCTCCAGGATTTGAGCGTAGACTCTTGGAGATAAAGTCTACAAACTCAAGAAAGCTTTATATGGATTGAAACAGGCACCAAGAGCATGGTATGATACATTATCACAATTCCCGATTGAGAACGGATTTACCAAAGGCAAATTGGATAGAACACTCTTGAGAATTCAAGATGGGAAGAGTATCTTTGCTTGTTCAAATATATGTGGATGACATCATCTTTGGATCCACAAACAAAGAGTTGTGTGATAAATCTCAAATCTTATACAAAGCAAATTTGAAATGAGCATGATGGGAGAGTCGACATTCTTCCTTGGACTCCAAGTAAAAACAACAAGGATGGAACCTTCATAAGTCAGACAAAATACACTAGAGATTTAACGAAGAAATTTGGCATGGAAGAGAAGTCTTATGTGAAAATACCAATGAATACATCACCAAAATGGATATGGATGCGGATGGCAAGCACTGTGGATCAAACAAGATCTGAGCACTTATTGGATCATTGCTTTATCTCACAAAGAAGCGGGCGGACATCACCTTTGTTGTAGGTGTATGTGCAAGATTTCAATCTGCTCCAAAAGAAAGCCACATGATCGAGCCAGAGAATCTTGAGATATTTGAAAGGAAGCCAAGAAGTTGGCTTATGGTATCCTAAGGAAGGTGGATTCAAGCTAATTGGTTACTCGGACTGGATTATCTGGATGTAGAGTTGACAGGAAGAGTACCTCAGGTACATGTCAAATGCTTGGAAATAGGTTAATTTCCTGGTTTAGCAAGAAGCAAAATTCAATAGCTACCTCTACAACCGGTGAAGCGAATACATAGGCATGCGCAACATTGTGCCCAAGTCTTATGGATGAGACAAAGAATGAGAGACTATGAAGTTGAATAAAAAGAAATTCCAATTATGTGTGATAACACAAGTGCAATCGCAATCACTCAAAATCCTGTGTTGCACTCAAGAACAAAGCACATTGATGTCAGATATCACTTCATAAGAGATCATGTAGAAAGGAAGGACATCACCTTGGAATATATCTCAACTGATAAGCAGTTAGCTGATATATTCACAAAACCATTATGTGAATCAAGATTTGAAGAACTCAAGCATGAATTAGGGTTAATTGAGCTGAGTTGACACTCAGAAGAGTCAAAGAAAAGAGATGGAACGTGAAAAGATGAAAAAGGGTTGAACTCTTGAATCAGCTAAGTGAATCAGCCATATCGGAGAATCAGCTGCGTCAAGTTAACTGACAGCTGAGTACCTATGTGCAAAGAGAGAAGGTTAAATCAGCTAAGGAATAAGCTGAGTCATTTATGAGCAAAGTGACAAACACGCAGTCGTTTTACTAAGCGGGAATGTTTTTAAGAATGACGCCAGCATAATTATGATGTGTACAGTCAAAAGCTGCACACCAAGCTTATGATTGGATATAAATGTTGTTGCATTAAATGCGAGAAATTAAATGTTAATCGGCGTGCAAAATCTGAGCCGTTGATCTTGATCAAATTTCAAAAACCACCCGCACGTCCTTTCATAACCCATACATATACCGTTTCTTCCAATTTTCTCTCACTTTACCAAAACTGCTCATCTCTCTCGAAGCAAAGAAAGAAATTTTCTCAAAACCCTACAAATCCTCAAGTTCATTTTCAAAGTTTCGTTCGGTAAAACATCGAGAAATGGCATCTACTCATGATTTTGTCAAGTTGGGAAAGTAAATCCACACTGGGTCTACTGTGGATTTCGACGGCATGATCAAACAGGTCCGACGACACCCTCGTGAAGAAGATAGCGAGAAAGCGAAAAGTCCGGATCAAACCATTTTTTACGATGGAGTTTCCAATGACCTCGTGGAAGAGGTCGCACGCGAGTTCTCGTGAACGCTGAAGTTCACGATGAGGGCATCAAGTCCTCTGGTCACGGAAAAGAGTTCACCATCAATGCCAAGGATCTGGCAGATCACTGTTCGTTGCCGGCGGAAGGAGTGCGAGTGCCGAGATTTATGAAGGCGATGTTAACCTGGGCCGCTTGGAAGGAAGTAGCCAAGCCCGATGTCTTTGCGAAGGTTGTCTACACAAAATGAGAAGAAGTCGCTGAAGGAAGACTACCACAAGTGGCGGATATTGTTGCCAAGTGCATTGATATCAAATTTGGAAGCTTTAATCACCGTCCAAAACTAAGTTGATCGTGATGGTCGCTATCATAGAAGAAAAGAAGGTGAACTCAATGAGTTTGTATACGGCAGACTCGCCAAAATGTTGGGAATAAATCCTTCAAGAAGGATGGTTCATTTGGAAGATCCCTGGTGCGGCCTGGTGATTGACCGGATGATGGAAGTAAAAGGAGTTCCTCTTCGACATGGAAAGGCGTTCCATGTCAACAAGAAAATGTTCCAATCTAACCTTTCCGAGCACGGAAGCGAGCATATGCCAAGAGAGCGTCACGAGTGAGGGGGAATCACCGACCACTGAAGAAACAAACCTATCTCCTACTCTCCCCGAAAGAAGGTTTGCCCTGCAGCCTACAAAGAAGATTGTTGCCCCTGCAAAGAAAGAAAAAGAAAACAAAAGATGCACTGCCCCTGCTGAGTCACCCGCCCTGCGCCGCGCGGAGAAGGAGCCTCAAATACCTCTCTCGGTTATCAAGAAAAGGAGAGGATCAAAAGCCGAGACGGCCTCCTCGAAAAAGATGACAAAGACGCCCTGCCGCGCCAAGACTCGAAGAAACCGTGTCCGAGCAAATCCCTCCTGGTAAGGACTAAAAGAAGAAGAATCTTCAAGCGTTCCCGAGCTTGAGAAACCGGGCCGAGTCCGCCACTCGGTGAAACAGACATCGGAGACTGCTTTGGAGAAGAGAGTCGCCAAATTATAGATGAAATGACCAAGTCTGCTTTGAAGCGATCACCGAGGCAAATTGAAGACACAAATGCAATGTAATGTAATGAGACACAAGAAGTAATCGAGAAAGCAAACTCTCCTGTTGACGGGGTTGTATCCCCTCCTCGCAATGACGCCACGAGGGTGTGGAGCACCAAAGTTTGCTACTTTCAATCCCCGAGAACGGCGGGGGCGAAGATGATAAAGATGATGATGATGTAATGATCCTATCCCCACCATATCCGGACATCCAAAATCGTCTGCGAGAGTGGAGGAAGTGGAAGTTTCGAGTCGATCCAGGAAACGATTCAAAGACCAGAGTTTATTGAAGAAGAAGACGAATCTGTTGAACTTTCTTGGATTGACCAACGTGGTCCAAGCAAGCCTCGGATGAAGAAAAATCACGAGATATCTTGCGGATCTTCAAAGACAATGAGAAGCGAGAAGCGATCGCGGAAGGCTCAAGCTCGAGAAAATGCCGATTTGTCCCTTCACCGAACCACCGATCATACACATCCTCACCTTGACATCCTCTCTCCGGGAGTGATGAGGATCTGGACCTGCTGGCTGCTCTGAGAAAGAATTGAGATGCGGCAAGCCATGCGGGAATCCAGGGCCCTACATGAGCAAAGGTTATTGGAAGGACCAGGAGTCCTCCACATCACACCGGAGATTGATCCGATGGGAGTGGTGCAAAGATATTGCCCACGATTATTCTCGCCACCACTTCCCGCTGCTCACTCGAGAAGAAGGTGTTAAAGGTGGCGATGAAACGGGATTGTGGGACCCGATCGAGCCTACCCCTAATGAAGGTGTCTTATCACCCGCCCCAACGGTGACTACTCAAAGGGAATAGCCGAGTCCGGAGACGAGTGACCCCATTCCAAGTCACTCACCGGTGTGCCACCGAGGGGAAACTCCCTCCACCGCTGCGGCAAGGTCGGAGGATGCTTTGCACTGACTCCTCAACGAATCTTGAAGGCGAAGTGGAGAATGAACAACAAATGGATACACAAAGAAGTTGTCACCGACGAGGCTCGCATAGCTTAAGACTCGTCTCGGCTAAAGTGCCAATCGCTCTGCGCAGCCAATGACGCGTTGCGATGCGAAATGAGGCACGAGGAAGGAACGCGCCGGGAGTTAACACTGGCAATGAAAGTGCAATCCATGGAGTTGAGACTCTAGTGGATTCCACCTCGAGAAGACCCCAAGACAAATGACACTATCGAAGGGATCGTCCAAGGCCTCGCCGCGATTGAGACCTGCGGGAGGTAGTGAAGGCCAACGGGAGGTTGAGACTTCCCGGGGTAAGGAGACGGAAGCACAGAACATCCCTCCTACTATCATTGATCCATCTGAAAAGGAGATAAGTGCTCTTCACGATTCCCAAGAAAATCCTGATGTAACCTTTCTGGGATCTAAAGGTGAAGACGAAGCTGAGTCATCCCCTATTGCCAATCCAAAAGACTCGGTTGAGGATGTTCTCCCAAGCACGAGTAAGTCCAACCTTAAGGCTACTCGCCAAACCTTTAATTTTGATGATGAGCCACCCTTGGAAATCTCATCATCATCCGATGACGCTTCTGATATGGCCGAGGACCAGTCAACTCATGTGGAAAAACAAAGAGACCGACGGCCGTTAAGACAAATGAGGCTCGGCAAAAGTCGGGTCAACTTCACAACAGCACCACAACAAACAGAGTTAATCGCACAGCTCCCAAGCCGCAGCGAGATCGACTCCACCGGAACTTCACGAGCACAAGTGGTCATTAAGCGATTCCCGTTGCCCGTGATGATTCGATTGAAGAATCGTTCCTCTCTCTCTGGAAGTACGACCTTCCCAAGAATCACCGAGATCAAGAACGTTTCCATAAACTCGATCCCGTTATTCCAATGTACACCATCGCCCCAAATGGACATTTGACTTTAACGATGCTTGGCCGCCACCGAGATGTAGCGACAAATGAAGTTCGAGAAGTTTTCAAGGCCATATTTGCGAGAGATAGAGAAGATGGAGAGGCACCAGGCCTCACCGGACATGAGGTGGATAACCGAGACGCAAATCTTACCGCCGATCTGCGAGGAATAATTGTCGATCCGGGAATGGTGGCAACAACAAAGAAACAATTCGCGTAGAACAAGCTCGATATTTCAGACATTGTTCAATAAATTGCTAGTCTAGCGGGCCGAGAATGTTGATACGAAGACAAGAATGCAAGAGAACATCGAATCGAATGCATGAATCTCACCACACAAAGATGCAGCTGCTGCGTGAATACAATAAGAAAGAGCTCATGCGCGTGAGGAGAACATGGATCGGAAGTTCAGCCTCCTCATGGCTGAAATGAAGCCGTGACAGTGAATCCAACGCCATCTGCTCCCGAATTCCGTGCAAAGATACTCCGCACAGATTCGAAGCATAACTCATTCTCACCACTTAGACTTCATGATTGCTAGCTTGTTTCGGGGGTTCCTCTCTCCTTTGATGATGCCAAAAAGGGAAAGAGGAATACCTAAAGGCGTTGAAAGGATCCGTCGAAAAGGAGGACGATCTGTGAAGGGAAAAAAATTTGAGAACAGAGAAGAGAGAAGAAAGGAAAAATTGTTGAGGGAGAAGGTTCGAAATATATGACCTTGATGATTGCTAAAACCCCCAACAAGGTCTTGTCACAACTGATATCATCAAAGAAACTCCCATGACTCGCCACTCCAACACTCTGCGCAAGAACCATGGGCCGAAAAGAGAAAAAGATAGTTGAAGCGAGGATGAAGGAAATGGAAGGAAAGATGGATGCCCGAGTTATGGATATTCTCAAACAACATGGAGGCATTCCAATGCATGACAGAGACACCTATGCCATTTCGGACGTCGGAACCGAGCTAAGATCTCGTTGATGAATTCAAGACGCTCGTATCCGAGGGTTACTTCGCAAATATGTCCATGGCTCAAGCCTGGATTTGTCTTGGGAAAAAGGTCTCAAGCTATGTGAAGAAGGCCGACAGCAACGAGACCATCGGCGATCCTCTGCTGGTCACTCTGCTTAGTCACTCACCGGGAAAAAGAAGGCCCCAAAGACAATACACGCCCGGAGGAAGAGGAAGAAGTGTAAGTCCAAGCGCTACGATAATCTAGAGGGGGTGAATAGATTATCTCCATCTTTTCTATTTCGCCCTCTTTTAACAATCGAAAGCTCAAACACAATAATAAGGTGCGGAATGTAAACAACACACGTCGATTTAAAGAGGTTCAACCCACCTAGGGCCTAATCCTCTACCACCCCAAAGATATCCGGGATGGATTTCGAAAAAAAAAGAATTTTATTAATTACCAAAATTAATACAAATTCAACTTACAACACCTTGAAGAGCACCACACTCTTCTTCAACACCACCTTTGGAGATTACCACAATCTCCTTTGAAGATCACCACAATCTTCCGACTTGAAGAGCACCGAACTCTCCAACACCACCTTTGGAGATTACCACAATCTCCCTTTGAAGATTACCACAATCTTCCGACTTGAAGAGCACCGAACTCTCCAACACCACCTTTGGAGATTACCACAATCTCCTTTGAAGATTACCACAATCTTCCTTCAACGGCACCTTTGAAGATCACCACAATCTTCAATCTTGAAGAATACCAAATTCTTCAACACCTCAAGAGCACCACACTCTTGAAACACCTATCACCTAGATCACCCAAGTGTATTCTTACCACAAGAATACTCACAAGGATATCTTGTGTTTGGTTGATGAATTACAATCAAGATTACACTTTGAAAAATATTACAACTCAAAAGTGCAAGTGTAATCAAGAATGAAAGCCTAGACCTCAAGATGTGAAAGTGATAGTACTTAGGCTATTACAACAAGAATGTTGAAATGAATAACAAAGATTATGTGCTTGTGATATCTCTTGTTGTTTGTATCAAGTCTTGTATTTGATCCCTCAAGCTTTCATCTATTTATAGGAGAGCCTTCAAATTTGAATTCCAACATAGGCTCCTCCAAAGGCTCCTCCAAAGGCTCCTCCAACATAGGCTCCTTCATGGGCTCCTCCATGTTTTCTTTTGTCTACAAATAAGACAAAGAGATTAAAATAAATATGGTTGTCTCATAAGGATACAAAAATCGATTATAGAACAATCCCACATTTTAAGGAAGAATGGTCTGTTGCCGCACAACGTTATATTTTAGTCATCAAACTAAAGGCGGCACGGTCGTCGCAACAAAAGGACGTTTGAAATAGTCTCAAAAATTACACGGCGACCGGCCGAGGGGTGCTCGACCGGTCGACATCACCCCTAGCCGGTCGACCTCTCCAAAAATAGAACAGGAGATTTTGCACACTTGCAGTGTGGTCGACCCACTGGGCGACGGCCGATCGACCGATCGGTCGACGCCTTGGATGCGACCGGCCGACCGCTTGAAATTTCTTCCGTCTCATTTTCTGCTTTCAAAAACATCTTCGGTGCACGGGTTGCCTATAGATGCGACCAATTCTGGCCGACCACGAGACAAAATGTTGTCCAATTTTAGTCGAAAATAAAACTTAAGAAATACTCCGAAAATTTAGTAAAAACATTTTAAACCGATCGAGTATATTTAGACAACATTAGAAATATAGTTTCAATGTGAAAACCCATTGACATAAAATCTTTGAAAGTGTTGTCCAATATTAATCGAAAAAGACTTGAGCAAATACTCCTAAAATATTAAAACTATTTTAAATCATTTAGGAGTATTTGGACAACCTTTAAAACCATTGTTTTGGTATAAAACAAAATCATCAAAATCATGATAAAACCATTTATCAAACAATCTCCCCTTTTTGATGATTACAAACCAAAACAATTTTAATGAGGTCGATTTTGAAAACAAAACAATTTTACCTAAGGTTAAAGAGAACTATCCGTTGAGCGACAACATTCCATGCAATAAAAACACATGGATGGGAGTAGAGATATTCAAACACATATAGCAAATGCTCCCCTATCAACATGCACAACAAGAGTTATATAGAAGCAACTTAAACATAAGCTAAAATATTAGCTTTTCGATATTGAGCTTAAGTATCAATAACTTAAAAGCTCCCCTCAAAGATACATCATTAGAACCGTATATAAGTCCATACTACAACCAATGGACCATGATTCATACATAACCATAATACACCAAGTGGACTAAATATGATCCACAACTTATGGCTTTATGAAGCCATAGCTTAGCTTCTTTTCTTTCGTTAAGCTTATCTTAGCTTCTTTGAGCTAAAGAGCTTATAACCTGTTTCTCCCCCTTTGGAATCATCAAAAAGAATGTTAGCACGATAAATACATCATATATTCTTATCAAAGTGCGCAAGTAAACCGATGTATCGAGCCATTTGAACATTGAAGCTTTTAAACCAAATAGAAGAGTCGAATCATACGACTTGTAGAAGCTTATGAAAAATCATTTGATTTGCAGAAAACATGATCTCTATAAATATATGAGACTTTTGAAATCGAGAGAGTCGTGTAGGTGATGAATTTTTCATTGAAACGTTTTATCGAACACTTGGCGGGCGTAAAAATTGAAAGAGATATATATAGCCCTTGTAAATGAAATCAAGCCAAGTTTTCATCACCAAATGCAATATAACATATCAACAATCAATAAGCTCATCACAAATATATATGAATTGCATCAAGAAAAATACATATAAGCCACAAACTCAGGTTCAACCCAATTGAGCTAACGATAGTGAAATTCTTACCATTCAATTGGTAAAGTCGAGCAATGATGATGATAACCGAGCTAGATAATCCCCAAAATATAAAATGTATGCAATAAAACAAATTTTGAGTGAAATTTGTGTGCAATTCGCGAAGGGGACGAAAAATGGACAAAATAAGCCAAAATGGCGAAGTCCGAAACAGAACTATTTTTAGCCAAAAATCATCCAGGGCGACCGGTCCAGGGCATGGGCGACCGGCCGACGGCGATGACGGCTTGGTCGGCCTTGCCCCACCAAATTTTTGGGTTCTTTTTTTGTTTTGAAAATCCGAAATTTGATCCAAAATCCGATTTTTCGCCCCTAAGTTTTAAAACGTGCAAAATGCAAACGTAGACCTCATTCAATATACATTATGTCATAATCAAGCTCGAAATGAGGTAAAATACTCGTGGTTAACGATCAAAAAGTCCGCGAGTTATCCTTGAGACGGAATTAAACACATCTCAAGTTTTTGTTAAAAATCACAATCCCTTAAAAATATATCGAATCTCAATATGTTTAGTTCGATTATGACGAACCAAATTTTGAATACGAATAACCGTATAATAGATACCAAACTTGTTATCCCGAAAAATAAGAACATTTTAAAGCTTTGGATACAACAAGTCATAAGAAGAAGTGCCTTTCAAATATTTGAAAATTTCTTTTAACGGCACTTTATTGAGATTCGTTAGGATAGTTTTTGAAATCGAGCATATAGACATAATGCATATGGAATTTCGAGTCTATAGAAATAATACAAGAAAACATACCTCGAATTTGTTTGTCGACCGACATGCCTTTCTCAACCTTTGTCAATCTTTAGTCATAGTGGTTGAGATATTTCTTCTTTCTTCAATGCCTAACTCCTTCAAGAGTTCAATATAACCATCTTCTTGGCATTGAATAATTTGAAGTCCAAGCAAGAAATTGAGCTCCCCATCATGCTCATTTCAAGTACACATTGCATCAACTTGGAAAAAATATCTTGCACAAATATTCATTAGTAGTACCAAAAATATTCTCATAAATATGCACAAGTAAACAATCTTGCCTTTTTCAAAAACAAAGAGAGTAGTATCAACTTTACCTCTTGTAGAATCATTTAGCAAAAATAGCTAAGTCTATCAACCGTACAAAGCCTTTTTTAAAAAAAAAATTGGCCTAGAATTTTAAACTCCGATAGACTTCCATATGAATAAAACCATTTAGAAAATTAGCATCCATTTAGTAAAGCTTGAAATTTTCTTAAAACAAGAATGGGCAAGTAAAAAGCAAATAACTTCTAAAAGAGCTATGAGTGCAAATATTACATCAAAATCATTACCTTCTTCTTGAAGATACCTTCGAGCTACTAACCTTGCCTTAGTTCGACCAATGTTGCCTTGGTCATCGAGTTTGTTTCGGAGTGCCCATTTTGCATTTATAATCGTTTGTGATGAAAGACATGGCATCAACTTCCAAGTATCATTTCCTTTTAGCTCCTCTTGCGCTTCTAAAAACCAATCTTCATCTTGAAGCATCAATTTAGGAATTTGTCTTCTTCATCACTATTGGGCATCCAAATGATCTAAGGTGTTCATAATAGAACATTTACATCCAAATATTTGGAGTATTTTCTTTTCTACACAACTCAACAAACTCATTAAAGGCATTTCTTATATAAGCAAGAAAAATAGCCCAAGTGAAATAACATGCCTCAATTGTCAACCACAAAATATCTTGCAAAAGAGCATAGTAGTAAGAGACACATATATATATATATATAGATCATGAAGCAAGAAACACATACTATGCATTTAGAATATCATCAAGAGACTAATAAATCATGCAAGTTCAAATAAGCTTAAGAAAGCTACAAAAGGTCTCTTTTGAAATTGAGAATCCGATAGCATATAATTGAGACCTTATTTAAAAGAAGTATTTGAACAAAAGTTGACAAAGCAAATATGTGCAATCAAATATCGAATAGTGCCTTTCAAAAAATCTAAAAATCCTCTTAATGGCATTTGTATGAAATACTATGAAAAACAAGCACATAGGCATATGATAATACATATATCGAGTCTATAAGAGTAAGAATAACACAAGTAAACGTACCTCGATAATTTATGCCTTTTCTTGATAAAAATGACGAAAATGGCCATTTGTGAAAATATGTAAATCCTACACAATTCTTAAAACAAATCTAGCACAAATCATAATGATAAAAGTGTAGGCTAAGAGATATCACAAGTAAGCTCATGCCAAAAAAAAAAAAAAAAAACCATAAGAGATGATAACATACTATAGTTTTCAAAAAATGCACAAGAGTTTTAAAAACATCATATAAGGTCTTCTTTTTTTTAAAAAATTTAAAAGCACAAATATATATTGAAGACCTTAATTAAAAAAAAAAAATTTGAAAACTCATTTTGCAATAAAGACACAAATAAAAGCATGCATAATAACAAAATAAAATGCATATTTAAATAGGAGATACGGGTTACCAATTACGCCATTTCCATGGGTTGTGTCGTTCCCATTGTTGATGATATCTTCCCTTTGAGAAGTCACTTTGTTGATGATTACTTCTTTGATTGCTCCATTTCCAAGGTTTGTTGCTTTCCCATTGTTGAAAGTCTCTTCTTCTTTGAAAATCATCTTGTTGATGATGTCTTTGCCATTTCCAAGGATTGTGTTCTTCCCATTTTTGATTGTACCCTCTTCTTGGAAATTGGCTTTGTTGAGAATAGTTTCTCCTTCTTTGATCAAATGAAACGGTCATTTGATGCCTTCTTAGCGGTATGAATTTTCTTCGATCATTATTTCGCCGTGTACCTAATATGACATTGTTTTGTGGTACCCTCATATGTTTGGGTCCTTTGGGATTAGTCTTGAGACTTTTAGGTCTCCAACAATAATTAGAGCTATTTCTAGCCCGACAAGTATTTACCGTATGACCCTTTTTATCACAATAAAAACAAGTAATAATTCTAGGAGCATAATGACCAATATGCATATTGACTTGATCCTTTTTCATATGATTAACAACATTAGGCTTATGATCAAGTCCTTTATCACAATTATGAATATCAACAATATTGGACATTTTATTGGTACTCAAGTTGGATTTTAATAAATCCTTTTTCATGCAATCAATATTCTCAACAAGAGTACTATTTTCTTTTTCAAGGTTTCTAACCTTGTCAAGTGTGGTGGTGTGAGCACATGATAGTGATTCATAAGAAGTAAATAAACTATCCTTATCATTTTTCAAAATATTGAATTCCTTTTTCAAATTTTTGTATTTAACAAGTAGGCTTTGGAATTCATTTTGAAGTTCATCATAATCATTTTGCAAATCACTATATTCATTTTGCAATTCATTGTCATAAGAAGTAGAAGGTTTAGAACTTACCTCGTTCTCTTCTTCGATGCCCATAAGACATTTTTCGACTTCATCATCGGAATTTGTAAGAGGCTCATCCCATATTGTTGGATTTGATGTTGTATCCATTTGAGAAGTAGATGCTTTTGAGTTGCTCCTTTTATTTGCATATACTTCATAGATGGCTTCTAGTTTTTGCCATACTTCATGTGCCGATCGAATACCTTGAACATAATCAAATTCCAAAGTGGTAAGTGAACAATGTAAAATATTAAGAGCTTTACCATTTAAGGAGATGATTCTCTTCTCTTCATCATTGAGCTCTTTGAAGCCTTTTGAGGTGTGTGGTGTATCTTTCATCGGAATGGATTCTCCATTAATGACGGTGTTCCAAATGTCGAACCCGCAACCTTGTAAGTAGCATTCCATTCTTTCTTTCCAAAATATAAAATTTTTGGAATCAAACCGAGGTGGCTTGGTGGTGGAGGTGCCGAAATTTGAGCTTCGTTTGTAGCCGTCGATCGTTTCTCTTCACTCGCGATGTGAAACGAGCTTGCCAAAGAGTTTGGCTTTGATACCACTTGTAAGTCAAGCGCTACGATAATCTAGAGGGGGTGAATAGATTATCTCCATCTTTTCTATTTCGCCCTCTTTTAACAATCGAAAGCTCAAACACAATAATAAGGTGCGGAATGTAAACAAACACACGTCGATTTAAAGAGGTTCAACCCACCTAGGGCCTAATCCTCTACCACCCCAAGATATCCGGATGGATTTCGAAAGAAAAAGAATTTTATTAATTACCAAAATTAATACAAATTCAACTTACAACACCTTGAAGAGCACCACACTCTTCTTCAACACCACCTTTGGAGATTACCACAATCTCCCTTTGAAGATCACCACAATCTTCCGACTTGAAGAGCACCGAACTCTCCAACACCACCTTTGGAGATTACCACAATCTCCCTTTGAAGATTACCACAATCTTCCGACTTGAAGAGCACCGAACTCTCCAACACCACCTTTGGAGATTACCACAATCTCCCTTTGAAGATTACCACAATCTTCCTTCAACGGCACCTTTGAAGATCACCACAATCTTCAATCTTGAAGAATACCAAATTCTTCAACACCTCAAGAGCACCACACTCTTGAAACACCTATCACCTAGATCACCCAAGTGTATTCTTACCACAAGAATACTCACAAGGATATCTTGTGTTTGGTTGATGAATTACAATCAAGATTACACTTTGAAAAATATTACAACTCAAAAGTGCAAGT
This sequence comes from Rehmannia glutinosa, assembly GCA_016081115.2. Classification (NCBI taxonomy): domain Eukaryota; kingdom Viridiplantae; phylum Streptophyta; class Magnoliopsida; order Lamiales; family Orobanchaceae; genus Rehmannia; species Rehmannia glutinosa. The sequence continues at coordinate 39,321,545 of CM071927.1, forward strand.
GTAATCAAGAATGAAAGCCTAGACCTCAAGATGTGAAAGTGATAGTACTTAGGCTATTACAACAAGAATGTTGAAATGAATAACAAAGATTATGTGCTTGTGATATCTCTTGTTGTTTGTATCAAGTCTTGTATTTGATCCCTCAAGCTTTCATCTATTTATAGGAGAGCCTTCAAATTTGAATTCCAACATAGGCTCCTCCAAAGGCTCCTCCAAAGGCTCCTCCAACATAGGCTCCTTTCATGGGCTCCTCCATGTTTTCTTTTGTCTACAAATAAGACAAAGAGATTAAAATAAATATGGTTGTCTCATAAGGATACAAAAATCAGATTATAGAACAATCCCACATTTTAAGGAAGAATGGTCACCTTTGCCCGCACAACGGTTATATTTTAGTCATCAAACTAAAGGCGACCGTCGTCGCGCACAAAAGGACGTTTGAAATAAGATCTTGAAAAATTACACGGGCGACCGGCCGAGGGGTGCTCGACCGGCCGACATCACCCCTAGCCTGGCCGACCTCTCCAAAAATAGAACAGGAGATTTTGCACACTTGCAGTACAGTCGACCCACTGGGCACTGGCGACCGGCCGACCGACTCGACGCCCAGCGCACCGGCGACCGCTTGAAATTTCTTCCGTCTCATTTTCTTTTCAAAAACATCTTCGTCTGGGGTTGCCCTATAGAGCGACCGGTCGACCACGAGACAGTAAATGTTGTCCAATTTTAGTCGAAAATAAAACTTAAGAAATACTCCTAAAATTTAGTAAAAACATTTTAAACCGATCGAGAGTATTTAGACAACATTAGAAATATAGTTTCAATGTGAAAACCCATTGACATAAAATCTTTGAAAGTGTTGTCCAATATTAATCGAAAAAGACTTGAGCAAATACTCCTAAAATATTAAAACTATTTTAAATCATTTAGGAGTATTTGGACAACCTTTAAAACCATTGTTTTGGTATAAAACAAAATCATCAAAATCATGATAAAACCATTTATCAAACAAGAAGCGATGGTGGAGGAAGAGGTTTCGACCTAGACCTCCGCCCAAAAACATTGAGTACATAGATTCAAGGCAAGAAAGGAGGGATCTATTGGGCTAGATTCGACGGAGTAGCCAATGCAAGTGGCTAAAAACAATGTTGAGTATGTGAAAAGGATTGAAGAAGAAAATAGAAGACAAACTCAATTTGTGGGAGGAAAGACAAGAAAGAAAAAGAAGAGATGAAGTCGCCGAAAAGGCTTATGAGAAAAAGAAGGCGGCAAGATGAGATGAGAAAGAGAAAAAGGTCGAAGATGACAGAGTTTGAAAAAGAGGAAAGAAGGAGGCGGAAAGGAGATGAAGTGTTGTTGTCCACCCCTTCATGTATTTTACTATGTAAATACATCTTTATGTAAGTCTTCTGTACATCGAATAAAATTGTATAATTTCTATACTTGCGTAGATATAGAAACACATGGTTACCTTAAGTTCTGTTTAAGCTCGATACACTCTCCGAAACAAACAAAGAAAAAGAATGTTATGATCAATAAAAGATTGATTCTACGCATACGTTACGTGATTCTACATTGTCTGTACGTATCTTTGCTGTTAATTATTGTATGAATGTTTTAAGTTTTGGCATCATCAAAAAGGGGGAAATTATTGGGAAATCATTTTTAGATTTTGATGAATGTGATGTAAAACTTAGAATAGAAAGTTGGCACCTCATTTTTGTTGTAAATTGCATTGTAATAGATAGGGCGGGTCGAAATGAGTTAAGTCGGCTATGCCAAGATATGCAAGAAGTCAACTCGGAGACTAGAAGGAAGACTCATTGTGAGGCACTGAGTGTGGCAAAGAAGAGAAGACAGAACTCGATCAAGGTGCAAACAGATGCAACAGTGAAGTATCACAAGTCAACTCAAGATAGCCAAGTCTCAAGTTGAAGTGACATGATGAGTCATCCATGATTGGAAGTCGACTCAAGTCACCTGGGAAGTCAAGGAAATGCAAAGTCAAGTCGAGGCAATCGAAAGAGATCCGTTGCACGTAAGTCAAGAGAATTACTTAAACAAGTAATACTTCCATACTTGCTTTCTTAAAGTGCTCGATCCCAAAAGTGTGCAAAAGGAATAAACCAATGGGAAGCACTCGCACCTTGTGTCGAACTACAAAAGTCAAGAATCATTCATACGAGGAAATGTCAATTCCAAGGACTGCAACAAGACAAGCCAACGACCACAAGTGTCTTTTGAAAATTAGCTTATCTCTTCAACGGGCAGATTTTCAAAAGAACACTATAAAAGGCTGAGGAATCTATTTGAGAGAGAATGGTTACCTTGACAGTTAGAAAACAAATACGAGCAAGAAAAGCAATATCTGTAACCTAAACTATTCTCAAGTCATTCAAAGTTCATTCCTCAAGCCTACACTACGAAGGAAATCAATCCAACACTCACCTGTGAAGAAAAGACGACTTCAATCAGTTGAAGAGGAAACATTTGAAGAATCAAGGGGTCTACATTCCACGGAGCATTGTAGAAAGGTTCAAGGTCGAACCAGTCTCAAGTTTTTGGAGGGCTTCGTGATCAAATCCAAGAAGCTTGAGCAAGTGAGTCAGAGTAGCAAGCGCAAATGCCTGTGAAGAAGAAGTCGAGTCGTGAGAAGCCACCGTGTGACCAAGGCATCTCCGGATCGAGTCCCAAAGAATCAAGTCAACTTTGTGATCAAGACTTGCATCCGGATTTAACCACCTTGTATATTGATCAATACTTAGTGGATTCCTCCAGGAGTTGGAGAAGAGAGGAGTAGAAGAATTACCCCATCTTCGAACCTCTATAAAAACTTATTGTGTCATTTACATTTCAGCACTTTAATTTCTGCACATTATTTTAATTTCTGTTGATAAATTCGCTATCCAATTGATAATCAACTAAGTGCTAAAATCAAGCATTAAAACATATTTAAACAAAATTCAAGGGTGTTAAGTCTTCCGCTGAAAACATATCACAGTCGAGTTAAGTCTTTAGTCAAAACAAATAAGTTATTCTATCAACAAATTTCGATTGAGTCATTGAGTGACTAACTCTGCCGATTAACTAACTTAGCTGTCCACCAAGGACTCAAATTGTGAAGTATTAACTCGAACGTTTTAAAAGGACTAAATCCAAAAGTTGGTAAGGTTTATTCAACCCCCCCCCCCTTCTAAACTTTACACTCACACCCCTTGGGACCTACATATGCAATACATGGTCATTAAACTGTGCATTAAATAATGAACTGTGGAGATCAAAAATGCATCAAAACAGTACTAAATATGCGCCAAGTAATAAAACATTACATCTTCACAGTTTTTTTAGATGATGTACAATTAGTTATACAATCATGCATTGTTAGATATAAAATGGTGCACAGTTCAGTTATTAAATGGTGCACAGTTCAGCTATTAAAATGGTACACAGTCAGTTATGGAAACGTGATCTTTATCATGTCCATGATTGTAGGGTGTCATTATAGGAAGGTGGTTACATCATTTTGTCGTTATAGTTTTTTTAGATGATGTACAATTAGTTATACAATGATGCACTGCTAGATATAAAATGGTACACAGTTTAGTATTAAATGGTGCATAGTTCAGCTATTAAAATGGTGCACAGTTCAGTTATGGAAATGTGATTTTTATCACATCCATGATTGTAGGGCGTCATTATGGGAAGGTGGTTACACCATTTTGTCTTTTATAGTTTTTATAGATGATATACAATTAGTTATAAAATGATGCACTGTTAGATATAAAATGGTGCACAGTTCAGTTATTAAATGGTGCACAGTTCAGTTATGGAAACGTGATCTTTATCACATCCATGATTGTAGGGCGTCATTTAGGAAAATGGTTACAGCACTTTGTCTTTATTGTTCTTTTAGATGATGTACAATTAGTTATACAATGATGCACTATTAGATAGAAAATGGTGCACAGTTCAGTATTAAATAGTGCACATTTCAGCTATTAAAATGGTGCACAGTTCAGTTATGGAAACATGATATTAATCAATTCCTTGATTGTAGGGGCGTGATTTATGGCAGAGGTTGTTACACCATTTTGCTAGTTACTATTATGCCCTTTACACCTATTAATTAATTGATAAATCATGTATTTTTTGTATGAATCTAGATCATTGATTAAAGGGTGTGGATGGATGGGATCAATCCACACTGCCACACAGTAAGAGGCTGTCATACGAGATCTTATCCGTATATATATATATATATATATATATGATTTAGATCAGGTGAGTCCACATAACTTAGGTGAGTACACGAGACCAAATCTGAGTCATTGATTTAATTTTTAAACGATTGAGATTAATCAGGTTTTACCATTATTTAATATGTAACTTAATTTAGAAAAGGTCATCTTGGTAATTTTAATTAAAATCAATTTTTGGGAGGGAAATTATTTTTGGTAGTGGGCTAAAAAATAGGAACCGTTTATGGACGTGTGTAATCTAAGATACTGTATATCTTATACTCTTTGGTAAACGAAGAGTCATAACCATCCCTGCAAACCCGTCTTCTTCATTTCTTCTCTGCAAACCCGTCATCTTCCTTTCTTCTTTGCAAATCGCCTCCTCTGCAAACCACCGGTACTATTGTTAAAGTGAGAAATAACCATCCCAAGTTTCATCCTTCAAGTGGTATTCTCCATTCTAGCATCTCCAACTTAACCTTTCGTGAAAAACCCCAAACCTTCGGTCGAAAATCCCAAACCTTCGGTCGAAAATCAAACTCCCGCGCTGGCCGAAAATCAGACATTGTGGATTTTCCCAGAAAAAGCGATTTTGGAACCCTCATTTTTGCTGAAGAATACACCCAATTTTGTGAAGTATTTTTTCGACGCGGCAACAGTGCATTCACCCACATTGTAGGTAGGGCAATATTTTTTCTCTTTTTATTTCGTCTCTTTTTTTATATTTTTATTGCATTTTTTATGTAGAATTTTTTTGTTATTGTGGGATTTGTTTTTAACATTGCATATTTTTGTTGTTAAATATGCTTATGATTGTTATGAATTATGCTTATAAGGGGAAAAGGGTGGAAATTAGTATTTCCTAGTTTTTCAGAACTATGGGGAGATTGTTTTATTGAGGCAAAAATTGCTTATTGTTTGTCAATAACCATGGTCACATCTGTGTTTTTCACAAGTGTTGGTTGACTGCTTTAATGAGGAAACAATATCGCTTATGTATGTTTTGTAGTATGCTTATATATATCCAAGTATGTACGCAATGGTTAGGATTTTGCTGTGTTTTTGTTTTAAATTATCTTTATTATCTGGAAAAATGAAGTCTGGTAGAGGTGGCTCTTATGGGATTTTAAAATACATTTTTATTGCTGATAATTCTGCTTGTTTATTTTAAAATGCATGTTTGTTGCTGCTAATTTTGCTTGTTTATGTTTTATGTTATGATTATGCATGTTTTATATAATGTTTGGTACAAATATATTGCTTATTAAGACCAAATATTGATGATATGCAGGAAATATACCGTTGCGATTTGTTTGGATGATATGAATGAGCAGAGGGAATTGAATCTGGGAGAGGCAAAGAAGTTTGCTGGAACAACGTTGGAGTATAGAAAAACGATGTTGATGTTTTTTTTTATTTTGACCAAATGGTTGAACATTATATGTTGTTTTGGATTTTTAAATTTGTGGTTGGGTTTGGTTTAATTTTTAGAGTAGTTAAGCAGGATGTAAATGCTATACAAGCAATATTATGGTATAACATATGCAATGTTATTTATATAAGTGATAAATTTTTGATGGCGCAATATTTGCTTTGACACAGTTTTTGATGAATTTTTGGTGTCTGAAATTTAAATTCCTATTGGGCCTCAGAAATTGTTTGTACACTCCGTCCGTTGCTCAGGCATATTATTAATCCTCCATTTCCAATGTATTATTACTAAAATATATCAGGGTATATTTTAAACATCTATTGTGTAGTCAAGCATGGAACATATATTCAATAAATAAGCAACAATGTTCATGTTCATAAGCAACTTTATAAGAATAATTAAGCAACACTTTATATATACCTAAGCAAATGATTGGTCTTAAAAATGGGAGGATCGTCAATATTAATTGCAAGTTTGACTGTGAACGAAAAGAGAGAATTTCAGAGATACGGTTTCAAACATATCTAAAAAAAGCAACATATTTGTCTTCAATAAGCAACATATTTGTCTTCAATAAGCAACATATTTCTCACAGCGGATAAGGTCAGAGACACGGTTTCAAACAAATCTCAAAAAATATGGAATGTGGGCACTACCAAAAATAACTCCCTTTTTTACTGATATTGAAACAAAATTTTCTACTTATCCTTAACAATAATTAATTAATTATAAACTAAAATAAAAATCAATTAATATTCAATAGATAAGCAAAAAAAAATGTAGATAGTTAGCAAATTATTTCTTTGTAAACGCTAAGAGACACCATTTGATATTTTGTCGTGCATATGCAACATATACTCGATGGACAAGCAATATGAGTCTGTTATGTAAGCAATTTTTTTTGCATAAAAGGACAGTTTCCTCAGCAGACAATTTTACTGTATGAACGCAAATTAGAAGCAATAAGTAAGCAACATTGTTCATGTTCATAAGCACATTTATTATAACAATTAAGCAACACTTTATATACCCTTAAGCAAATGGACGATTTATCGAGGTAGCAGGCATTTTTTTGTTTTTCTCCAGATTTTAATGGAACGATTTACAGAGGTAGCAGACATCGTGGTGAAGAAGAAGACATTAATTGAGGCAGTTTATTCGTGATTTTGACTTTGTTTTGGATGGTAAGATATATTGTTGGTAACTGCTCCTATTTTCATGGGATTTGATTGTTTGCTTTGGACTAATATACCCCTATATCTATTTAATTAGGCTTTTTATATATTTTATGTATCTTTAATATGAGTCATTGAAATTTGTTGATCTATGGTTCAGATTTGGTCCTACATACTTACATAAGGCATGGGTCTCATATAACCCTCCCCCTATATATATATATATATATATATATATATATATATATATATATACTTACGATTAGTTGTATAGTCTTTTAGTTTATGGTGCTTTAATTTGCTACGTTTAGTGCATTTTTTCTTCCAAAGTATACATGTGACATAATAAAATTGTAACTATACCATGTGTAATAATAATCAACTATACCACCATGTGAAGGCTTAATTCAACAATGCACAAAGGTAAAACTACACTGAATAATTTGTTGCCAAAAATCTCAATCAAAAGTTCATTACCAAAAGTTACAATTACACCCGTCAACTTTTGAAAATTTTACAAAATAGCCCCAAAGAGGACACAGAAGTCTCAATTAAAAGTTCATTACTAAAAGTTACAATTACACCCCTCAACTTTTGAAAATATTACAAAATAGCCCTAGAGGGGATTTTTGTCTACTTTTTATTAATGATAATGAATAGTACTTCAAATGCATTCTTGGATTTCCAAACAATTTTTTGATGACATCATCATTTTCCGTTAGGTCAACTAACAGAAAGACCTAAGATGTTATACGGGATAAACCTCGGGGGTATTTTTGTAATTTCGGATGTTTTTTGGGTTTTTTGTAATTAGACTAAACCTCAAGGGTACTTTTGTAATTATCCTTCAGTTTAATATGTTGCATTGAAATAAATTGCTAGAAACATTCAGACGATGAGGGAGAATTGAAAGATAACTGAAAGTTTTTGTAATTAGGCTAAACCTCATAGATAGTTTTTTTAGTTTACCATAACTTTAATTTTTCAAATATATTATCACCTAAACCTCAACCAATCACCAACTTATATTTTGCATGGTTAAAGAACGAAGTATAAAAATGTTAGCTAATATACAGGTTTCCTTACGATTAATTGAGTAGAGCGAGAAAATCCAGCAGATTTTCTTGTACATTGTCCGATGTCTAAGCCAAGAGTTGGGAGACCATTGAATTCTGAGAATCTGGGCCATGATTATTGACACTGGGTATAATATTCACCGGAGAAATGAACTTAACAAACTCCTTCAGCTCTGTAAAGCTGCTATGCTCGCTGTATGGTACCTCATACCTGAAGTTGTAAAATCATCACAAGTCAAGCTTCCATGTCATAATAGTACTGACCAAGTTTTGCAAGCAAGCAAAACTAATGCACGATAGCTGCAATGATATTCTAAATGACACCATATTTTGTTATTTTGAAGTGAGTCGAAAGTGCTATACTGGATCTTACAGAACCATGAGAAGTGATAACACAGACACTGTATGAGAAGCCTAACATATAATTTGTTAATATTTAGCATAATGTATAAATTGTAAAGCCAACTCATTCTTATATCAGGCATATATAAATCATAGTATATGAGAAGAGAATATAACAGAAACTCAGAACATGTTCCAGTAATGGGCACAAAAGTCTTTTATCAGGCTTAAAGGGATCCGCTGTTCCATTCATATCAAAACAATAGTACAATACGAGATTAAAAGTTAGAGAGACAACACCTATTAGTTTGTTTCATTTTGGTCCATTTTCATCTTCAAACTACTTTGAATTAAGTTGTTCCATGGTGTTCCTTAAACATTTATATGCATTAGAATTTCAACGTGGAAACAGAAATAGGACCTTCACAATTTCAAGTGGTTGAATGAGTTGGAAATTGAGTTCACCTTATAATGGTTCCCTTCTGCCACCTTCTTCCAGTAGACTTCTTTCCTTTTCCGAATGACCAACCAGTAGGCGAGAAAGCAACAATCAGACTAAATCGTCCCTGTACAGCAAAATTGAAAAAAAATAATAATGTAACTGCCAAATCCCAAAAAAAAAAATAATAAGTTTAAACAAGCTGAGGTCTACTTAATTCATCTCATACTGTCAGTATGAATGTAATTTCTGTGATCACCTATAAAGTGTGCTTAAACTGTAAACTTCGTACAAAGTTAATCAAGCACGCACAAATAAACTACTAATCAAAAAGAAAGGGATGGCTATAAGCAATGAATGCTCCAGCACAATAATGAGAATCTGACGGATATCTTTTTTCATTTTTAGGAAATGAGAAATAATAAAATGCATTCAGTATTCAACTCACTGCTGCCAATGAAGTTTCTATGGTATCGCATAGATGATTTATCTGCTGGCTGGTTATAGAAGACGAAAACCATAGAGAAGCTAAGAAAAGCAATAAAAGATAACTCCTCTCATACTCTGACTCTGTTGGATTACATATAACTTACTGGTATCCATAACATTGTCAGATCCATATTTACACCCAACAAAAGTTTGCATTAAAACTTATATGATGTATGTCCAGTTACCATGTACTGGATAGACATGTGCTTCATTCGTTTGAAACTAGCAATACTCCACATGGGAACAATGTGAATATGGCTCTCCTGTTCATTTAAGGTAAACCATTGCATGTCTTCCTGTTGCAAACCTAGACATTCCAAGATGCGTAGTTTTGCTGCAGTGACATAGACTTTCTTGCGGAGAGCTTTAGCAACCTCTACAAACACCCTTTCTTTTCCTGTCCGCAAACAAAATTTAAGCATAAATTATTAGGGAATTTCGGAGAGAGATTAAGATTGCTGGTAACAGACACTCAAATCTGACTAATGGAGAGTATGGATCAACATGGGGTGGGGTTCAGAAGAATCTATTCTCAGAGCTTGTAGAGTAGATACTACCAATGGTGTAGCTGCCAATCAAAAACAAAGTTTTTGGGTTAAAAGCTTCAGCTTGGATGGCATCAATGACAAATTGGATTATGGCTTCCTGCTTTGGAAAATCATACTGCAAGATTGGAAAAGAAGCAATTATTCATTCACCAGCATCAATAAAGAACAAATGAATAGAGAAGATATATACAAGTCCAGAATATTAAATAATTTTGTGCTAGTTTCCTGAACTATAATCATTTCCTGAAATATGTGCTAGTTTTGACATATCCATACTTGATACATGTTGCTCATCTTCATGACGTAATTCAAGAACCGTAGTAGCCTATTGAGCAAGACGCATAAATACGAACAGTAGTAGCACATATTTCCTGAAATATGTGCTATTTTTGGCATATCCATACTTGATACATGTTGCTCATCTTCAATGATGCAATGCAAGAACCGTAGTAGCCTATTGAGCAAGACGCATAAATACGAAATACCTTTCTAGTGTGTCCTGCACTACTAAAGAGTAATTCCAACCCATGGAAATGGGAGAAAGGAAACTAATCATTGCATCTGATAATTACAAAAAAAAAAATTGACCTCCACAATCGCACATTATTTATATGAATTAAAGTCAAAAACCACAGTTGTTATGGATGCTAGATACTTTTATTAGAAGACATAAGCCAAATTTTAAGTCAATACTAAGCAAGTGTGCTTCTGATTTACCAAACCAGCAAAATAACAAAGGATCACGACAATACTATATTAAAGGATAGTTTAATCGCTTCCAAGGCTGATAAGATGTTAGTTGATCTACTTCTGATTCGATGCATAAAATCACCACAAGCAAAACCAATTTGACATGCCCAAACCAAGACATGGCTCGATTTGAACTAGGGCGGCAATTTGAGGCACGCACGATTGACTGACGCGAATACGGCACGAAATTATATGGTTTGGGTTGGGGCTTACCGGGTTCGGGCCATTATCGAGATAGCACGATAAGGCACGATAATTTTTTAATTATTGGTAATTGATTATTTATATGGGTAATTTAGTAATAATTGACTATTTGTACTAGACTATTTTTATTGATAATTGATTAGAATATATGTTTTAAGTATCAAATATAAAGAATATAAAAAAAGTCAGAAGTTTTATTTGTTAATGGGCTTAACGGGCCAAACTAGGTTACCTAAATAAATTTGACAATTTTGATTATCGTGTTTATCTTGTCGTGCCATGTTTTTCGTGTTTTTCATGTGTCGTGTTGGGGCTTAAGTTTCAGGTCCACTAAGCTTATCGTGTCGTGTTCGTGTATCGGGCCGGCATGAACGATTTGCCACCCCTAATTTGAACTATATATATTATAAATATATATATAAATAAGGGAATGAAGTTTTTTGCTTGGCCTTTCTTTCAGTATATATTACCTGGGGATCACAGTAGGTTGTGTCAAGGATGAGAGTGTGGATGGGACAAGCTTGCAAAATGGACAGTTTTGCCAAATCCTCACAAAATCGGAAATCTCCAGTGTGTAATACAGGCTGAGTACATGAACAGGGGAATCATTCTTAGATACACCAACATTTAAAATGAAAACATTGAAGTGTTTAACAAGTTTGATACACACCTTACCATTGGGTGGTTCAAATAAGATTATGATTGCACCAGGGCAGTGATTTGCATCAAAGCACGTCACATCAATTCCTGCAATATTAGTCTTTTGGTTGAGAGGCAAAACTTGAATTTTGTCCCATGGGATTCCAATTTTCAGATTGACTAGCTTCGCTGTAATTGAGGAACAATATATCATCCCATGACCGAAGGACCTTGTAAGTCCTTGATAATCTGCACAGAGCAATGCAATAAATGTTTAAATAACTCTTTTTTTTTTTTTTTTTTTTTTTCAAATGATTTTCAAATGCAATAAAGGTGATGATCTAGGGTTATTGACAATGTAAACCCATAGTTATTTTCATCATCATTTTAAAAAATATGTTATAGACATTCATCATCATTTCTCGCTTATATACTATATGAACATAAAAAAGTAAAGAAGGATCATGCAGACAGCAATTCGATGATATACCATTTAGAGCTTTCCTTATGTTCCAAATTTCTAGCATCCAGTTCAACATAAATTGTTTTTGGTAAAACTTGCTTGCTTCAACACTCTGAAACTAAGTCCGACTTACTGTGTAAAAAGCCTACACTAGTTCACTGAATCTGAATGCTTCATGTTTCTCATTTCTATGCATATGTGCATGAACCACAATGATCTACCGAAATCACAATGCTAAAATCCAAATCTTGATGATGGCTGAGCAAGAAAATTAAGTGGCTTTTGAATTCCATAGTTCTTACAAGTAGGCAACTAACATTATTCCCATCATTGACTCTCTTCAAATTCTTTAACGAATATGACCTGATTTAAAATAACTGAATGCAACATTGGTTTTTCTTACAAGTTGAACCCTCGAAAATTTACGAGATAGTAACAGAAAAAGTTTAGTCAAACAGTGCCATCTTTATGTATGTTGCTTGAGTATATTCATTCGGACTTACGATCTAAATGGAAATGAGTAAGAAACCAATGAGAACAATCTCTTCTGAGATATTTAAAGGCGTCCTGCAAAAAGATATGAAAACTAAATATTAGAATTAGTTATGTGTTTTGAACAGAAAGTACTACCTTTGGCTACACTCTACAGAGAACCAATGAATACAGAAAAATAAAACTCTTTGCTCATCAATACTCTGAACATATTTGGGAACACATGCTGAAAAGATTCAAGAGACTAAGATCCTGAATATGGAGCATCACTTTATCTAGGGGTGGCAATTCTTGACACGACACGATAGCACGATACGAAAACGACACGAAAATAGCGGGTTAGTGTTTAGCCTTATCGTGTTCGTGTCATTATCGTGTCGACACGATAAGGACACGAAAATTTCGTGCCGTGTTCGTGTTGCATCCGTGTAAACACGATAAGGACACGAACACGATAGTGGCACGATAGTGACACGATAAGAACACGATAATGACACGTTTACATGTTAGTGAAACGATAATGACATATTTACCTGTTAGTGACACGATAACCTAATACTTTGTATGTTTGTATCGTGTATTGTCGTGTAATATCGTGTCATATTGTGTCATCTGCTATCGTGTATTAACGTGTAAATCAATTTCTTTTTTTTACTTATCGTGTCGTGTTGTGTCGACACGAAAATTCTCGTGTTCGTGTTCGTGTTCCATTTTATTATGTCATGCCGTTATCATGTCGATATGGAAAACGACACGATAACCTTTGTTTTTGCCACCCCTAACTTTATCCTAGTAGTTTAAAACTAGACAAATCAAAAAAGCGAGTAACAATATAGGAAGCAAAATTAAAGTTATAGCATCGATGTAGGAAAGATATAATATACGATTATCAAGGAATTTTGTTGATATGTATAGAAAAGTATTTTGTGAATGCATAATAGAATTGCAATAATACAAAATGACAATGACATTTAGCAGATAAAGGGAAAATGAAACGTTTCTTCCAATGAATTAAAGAAAATTAAGGACATATATATAGGTATTGGATCAAATGAGGCAGGGATCTCTGTGTAAGACAATGTAGACTAATCTCAACCATTTATTTGTCAAAATCAATGGATGAGACTATTTCAAATTTTTAATTATTTAATTATTTATTTCCCTTCATTAAGAGTATTTTAGAACTTTCATTATTTGGCAGTTTTTTTTAGCAACGTGACTGCCCACTTCCGTGATTTAGGGATTAGATATCTGATATGAAAACTCCCGCTATTAAATTTATTTTACATATACATCATATTGATTCTAAATATGCAATATGTTCCCTTTACGTATGCACCAAAATCATGCAGTAAGTTTCCACAATATAAGCAATATATATTCCAAAAATGCAATTTATCCAAATCAAGTATGCATTATATCGAGCATCACTCAATAACTAACTATGCATTGTGTTACAATTATATATGTATCAAACAATGAATAATTATGCATCTAACAATAACTAACTACGAATTGTCACATAATTATATATGCATCAAACAACAACTAACTCTATGTTGTCTCATAGCTATATATGTATCAAACAACAATTAATGTAACATTATATCATTAATATCTATGCACCAAAGAAAATATGAATATGTAGCATATTATAACCATGCATGCATTAAGCAACAACTAACTATCCATAATGGATAACCATCTATGCAAAGATATTTACTATAAATATGCATTAACGTCACAATAATTATGTTATGCGTTAATGGTGGAAATATGAGAGAGAGAGATTTGATTATGGGATTGATGTCGATTTTTGTGGGATTGGTATATGATGTATGGGGCGTGATTGATATTGCTTGATTTTATTTCCATTTTTATCTACCTATATTTAATGGTAAGGAGGTTACAGTTTATTGTGATTATACAGTGTTACCTTTTTGTGATTAAATTATATATTAATCTAATTTTATTCGTTCTAATCTCAGTCATCAATTATTTAATGGGAGCAGTTGTGATTAGTCCTTACGATCTCAAGGTAAGGGGTTGTCTCACGAGATCTTATCCCTATATATATATATATATAGGAGCAAGATTGATTCTGTATTAGTTATATCACATGTGCTACCATAAGAAGATCATGTGATCTGGGAATTATTATTGATAAGCAAAAGAGTGACTCATTGAAGTATTAATTATGTTGAAATTTACCACTCGAAATGGAGTTCCTGGTACGCAACACCATGAAGGGGCATTTTTCTGTTTTCCATTCCTTAAACGATCTTTTCTTTCAATGCTTCTCTTAGCAGAATTTGCCCTACTTCTTCTTGTAACATTATTTTGTCCATTAGTGGTAATGCCACCTCTTTTTCTTTCAGAGAGAGGACCTGAAAAGTAATCGGTTATCAACTTGTTTGTTCCTAGTTTGGTCTCATCAGTCACACCTCTTGAGACATCTGTCTTCGGTTCAACATTCCTGCTCAAATCATTTCTTAGCTCCTTGAGGGCGCAAAGGATTTTTTTTCTTGGACCAAGCGTTGTAATACCAATGTCACATAGATCCTGCCAGAAAACACTTGGAATTACTGATTCATAGTTTGGTCAAATAATGCAAAAAAGATTCTGCAGAGGTATTAATTTTGCAAGCCTGAGCACAGAATTAATTGGCCACACTAATAGGTTGATCGAACACCAACTTGGAGCTATTAAACAGAGCACGATTAGGGACCACATTGCTTGAAAAGTCATTGTTCTCAAGGATTGACTTTTCAAGCATGCTTACATTGTGTGTGTGACAGAATTTGCATAGTTTAAATTACTAATAAACAGATAAGGTTAACAAATCAAAAGTCGTCAGATTTAGAATCAACTCCAAAGTCCAAACCAATTAGGAAATGAATACCTCATCATTACTAATCCTGCAGTCCAGCAGTCCGAGAGGTAATTTTAGAGCTCAGGACCACATTAAATGCATTTTGTGAAATCTATAGGCATAATACATTGATGGCACTCATTTCATAAAGTCCTTCTCCAAAGAGAGTATAGGATTATAATGGACCTGAAATGGTTATATAGGTTCCATTTGGCAATGTGTTTAAACTATTCTAAATGTTAATTCAATTAAGCCTAATGACCACATTGGACTTGAGAATTTCTCGTCTTTCCTATAAATTTCTTGGTGGACTGAGAGTGTAGTCTGTATTCTAGTACAATATCAACGAACTGGATATAACACCAAGAGACTATTGTCTTTCCGTAAACTTGCATTGACTCAGTTAAAGTGCACACATGAATGCATTCCCAAGTGCAAGGACCAGAGAAAAGCTCAGACATACAGTGAGTTACATTCCTAAAAGATGTGTTTAACACAAGTCTAGTAACAAGATTATATTTTCATTCCATTACCTGCCCCTTGATATATTTTCCAAAATCCATAACTGCAAAGGCGTAGCATCACAAAATGCCAGTATAAAAACAATGCTCACCTCTTCTGTCAAACACTGCAATGCATCCCAGTCAATTTCTTGCCTTACAAAAATTTCTTCATATTTAGCAAGGCCCAAGTTACGTAGCCATTCTACAACCGGAGATACATCAACAACCTTCCTAGCAGATTTAATAGGAGAATCATCAAGAACTTGCCCAGGACATTGATATGCTCCTCTACCATCATTAGTAGCAGCCACCTGAAATTATTATGTGTAATCTTGAGCTACAAATTTATTTTAAACATTTATTGGATTTGAGGAAGGATCCAAATATGAATTCAAATTTCAACGTTTAAAATCCAAATTATGGACAACACCAGTTTCAGTAAAGAATAGCAATGGCATGGCACCAAATGACGGCGAATTCAATTTAATGTTAAAAGATCCCTCAAATTTATGCTTCTGGCCTAACGTTTAATTTTCCATCAATTTAACTCATCTAACATTGCTGGCAGCTTTTGGCCTTCACTGTGAACATTCCCAAAAGGCAAAAGCACAAGTCCAAGCTGAAATACCCATTATTTTGCACAATCTATAAAATAATATAAACTGAAATACCCATTATATTGACATAGCCACCAATTAGGATCGCATAAACCTAAATGAATACATTAGTGTACCTCCATAGATCAAAATTTGCGTACTACAAAGCCATACAAAAAAATATAGCAAGCAATTATAAACACAGTTATACAAAAATTAAGAAGATAAGCGAAGTTCTTACTTCGGTTGGACCCTCCACTAAATCGAGGCACTCATTAGTGTGAATCTGCCTCAGATCATCACTCAAACCCGAAATATCAGCTCCACAAATAGGACAACAAATTAAAACTACACATTTCCCTTCCGAATAGTCCATAGCATTATCATTACCCTGCTCATCCACGTCCGCACACAACTTGAGCAACACATCGAGTTGCGAGCTTCCCTCGTAAAACTCTTCATCGCAAATTTTTTCCTCTCTTCTTCGCAGGGGTTCAACAATTTTGACTCTACCAATGTATTACTGTGTGAATAATCACTATCCCCTTTGGGTATCAACAAATCAAGGGTTGGTTCGATTGAATCAACCCACAATCCAAATCTGCCTCTTCTGTTTCATGGAATAAGCGATTTTCCTTTCCGGGATTAATAGGTTTTTGTTTTTTCAGCTTTTCGGATGGACGAAGCGTGGTTGAACTATGCGGTTTGAGGCGCGGTGGATGTGAGCTGGTTTTGGAAGCGGTGGAGAAAGAGGGAGAAGGGTAGTCCTGGAAATCATCGTCGTCCATAATGGGGAAGGTGACGTTGAGAAATTGCGAAGAAGAGGAGGCTTTGATGTTGGATTTTGAGTTAGAATTGGGCGCCATTGGACCAATAACACCGGGGGTGTGGTACAAGAGAAATATAGAAATATGGTCATTATGTTTTAGGAAGAGCCGCGACTTATTTATATTTTTTTCCCTAATTGGAGTAGAAGATCAATGGAGGGAAACTGGTGGATTTTGAAAAGAAAGAAAAAGAATAGTCACTATTTGCTTCTTTTTTTCTCCTTTTTTTTTCAAACGATTGTTTTTATATATCAATAACTCATCAAAACTTACAAGGAAAACAAACGTAGCCGACTGGCTAAAATCTCAAATGGCATGCATAAGCCAAATGGGGAATTGGTTCAACCAATCCAAATCAACATCACTATCCAAAGCTAACAAAGCTAGTCTATTACAACTAATCATGCTCTTAAAGTCTTGGACACAAAACACAACATTTTCAAAAAGATAGCTAATCAATGAGATGTCTTTGGCTATTATTGCATTCTCAAACCCCCAAGGACTCTTGTTGTTGAGAGTGTTGATAATATCCTCATCATCTAGATAAATAGCAATCTTCTGAAGCTTAAAATTCGAAGCTAAGCACAAACCATAATGAATTCCGATCAAGGCCGCTTCCACTGGATTGAAAAAATCCCTAGAAGGTGCCCATGCTCGTTACCCTGCTCATCCAAAATCCATCCTCCAATGCCCGTTTTACACTCCTCCCTACTCACAGCACTGATCACCATCTTTGCATGTCCTACTGTGATTACTTTGGAGTTCTGAGGATTCCCAACAATTGATTCATTACACATAGATCGATCCAGTCCAATCTTACAAATTTCCACGTCCCAAAATTCTTGCCATTCCTCCTAAGCTTTCAAAGATAATGTCCCACTCTTGAATTTTTTCCTTCAAAAAAATCCACACGTTTCTTGTTTTCCAGAGCCACCATAATAAGTACACAGAAAGCTGAATCCTATCCTTTGCCACAGCTTTTTCCTTAATTTCACACACTTGGGACCACCAATCTTTCATCCGAAATGAAGCATGTTGTGTCGATCCCATGGACAAAGTGCTTCAAACTTTTCTTGCCCTCTCACACCGGAAAAAAGGTGTTCCTATGTTTCCACACCATCCCCACACAAACTACACCTATCATCAATTTCCATTCCTCTTTTTTAAGGCGATAAGCAATAGGGAGGCAATTATTGACAACCCTCCACAAGAAGTGTTTCAGTTTTCCTTTAATTTCCAGATTCCAACATTTTTTCCACATAATCCTGTTATTCATGGTTTCTTTGCTTGATTCCGGTCTATCCCTCTCCAAGTGTTTGATTCTGAGCCCTTGCTTATAAGCGATTTCACTTCCTTTCTTTTCCCGAAAGCCGCAAAATGCCTGCGGTCCATCTTCAGAATTTGCAGGGATATGCAGGATTGCCTCAACATCAGCAGGGTAGAAATATTGTGCCAGAGCATCTTGATCCCATCATTTTCCATTCTCATTCATGAACTCCCAGACCCACTTTTTAACACCAGGATTTTGATGATTTAAAACTGGCTTAAAAGAGGGAGGTTTTGGGATCCAAGGCACCTCCCAAATCTTCACTGACTTACCATCACCAATCTTATATCTCAGTCCCAGCCTGAGGGTGTCTTTAGCCCGCATCCAACATTTCCACATCCACGAGTCACCACATTTTGTCTCACATTCTAACGCCCGCCCTTGGGGAAATATTTTGCTCTTAACACTTTACTGAGAAGCAGGTTAGGTTGAATCAAGAGCCTCCACAATTGCTTAGCAAGTAAAGCATCATTGAATAGAAGGATATCTTGAAATCCTAGCCCACCTTTATCCTTTGGCCTTGTAACTTTATCCCAGGCAACCCATGACATCTTCTTACCCCCTGATGCATTAGTCCCCCACCAAAACTTGGACACACATTGACACACATCTTTGCAGACTTGAACTGGCAATTTGAAGCAAGCCATTACATATGTTGGAAAGGCATTAATAACAGCTTTAATAAGTACCTTCCCAGCCGTAGACAGAAATTTGTTGCTCCAACAGCTTACTCTCTTCTTCACATTGTCCACAACGAAATTGAAAACTTCCCTCTTTGATCTCTCTATCACCATTGGAAGTCCCAAGTATCTGGTATTGCTCTGTTCAGTGATCCCATTAAGTATCTCACAGATCCTCCTCTTCTGATTTTGGGATGCATTTTTGCTGAAAAAAATCCCAGACTTTGCCATGTTCACTTGCTGGCCAGAGGCAGCACAAAAACGATCCAAAATAGTTTTAACACTAAGGGCCTGAAAAAGAGAAGCCTCACAGAATACAATGGAATCATCAGCAAAAAACAAATTCGTAATAACCGGACAATTTTTGCAGATTTTAAGACCCTGAAAGATAGAACAATTTTGAGCTTGTTTGATGAGATTAGAAAGCACTTCTGACAAAATAATAAAAAGGTAGGGAGATAAGGGGTCCCCTTGCCTTATTCCACTAGAGGGAATCACGAAACCAGACACTTGACCATTAATATTGAAAGAAAAAGAAGTTGAGTTCAGGCAATTAAATATCCATTGGACAAACCTCCACTCGAACCCCATTTTAATCAATACTGAAGTAAGGAAGCTCCACTCAACCCTGTCATATGCTTTAGACATATCCAATTTAAGTGCCATAAATGTTCTATTTCCTGTCCTATGATTATTGAGATAGTGAATACATTCATGTGTGAGGGCAACATTATCAAGAAATTCTCCCGGGAATAAAAGCTGATTGATTAGCACTAATGCAATTATGGAGAACAGGCTTCATACGATTCACAATCACTTTAGAAATGATTTTGTAAATGGTACCACGCAAGCTTATAGGTCTATAATGTGCAATGGAAGTGGGATTTTTAATTTTGGGGATCAAAGTGATAAGAGTATGATTTACATTCCTAAGCATTTTGTTAGAATGAAAGAAATTCTTGACAGCAAAACATACTCTATCAGCAGTAATGTCCCAAAATATTTGGAAAAAAAGGGGGTTCATACCATCCAATCCGGGAGCTTTAGAAGGACTGAGTTCAAACAAGGCTTTTTTGATTTCCGCATCTTCAACATCACAGGTGAGGATCTGGTTCATGTGGGCAGTGATAGACCTTGGTATTCCCTCAAGAATAAAAGGATCATGAGCAGGATCAGAAGATTGGAACAGGTCCTTGTAGTATTCAGCCACTTCTTTCTCAATATCCCCTTTAGTATCACACACACTACCATTGGCTTTAATCAATTTCTCAATGCAGTTAACATTCCTCTGTTGAATGGTGCGGGCATGAAAAAACTTAGAATTCTTATCGCCTTCTTTAAGCCAATCAACTCTAGCTTTTTGGCTCCAAAAGGCTTCCTCATCCTTGTAAGCTTTATCAAGCACACCTCTAAGACTCACCAATTCTTTCCAATCCTTATCATCACCCCGGTGTTTAAGTTCATTAATCCTATTCTTGCATTTCTCAATTGTAACAGAGGAGTTAAGATTTAGTCCTTTATTCCACTTCAAAAGGGCCATTCTGCAATTGGTTATCTTAGCCTGCACCTGGTAAAGAGGAGTCCCAATCACTGATTTATTCCAAGCTTGGTCAACAACAACCTCAATCCCCCCCCCCATTTCAGCCACCTTTTATCAAACACAAACCTTTTTTTCCTTTTCAGCTTCTCCGAATCCCGTTCTAATGCTAACATACAATGGTCTGAAGCCTGTTTCTCACAATGATGGACAATAGCATGAGGAAACTGAATCATCCAGTCTGCAGACCCAAAGACTCTATCAAGCCGTTCTTCAACAAAACCCTCTCCATCTCCATTATTAGCCCATGTGAAAGGGTAGCCTTTAGTCTTAATATCCCCCATTTCCATCTCATCAATAAAATTCTGAAAATCCACAAAGCTGCCACCACTTCTAATTTTCCCCCCTTTCTTCTCCTCTTTGCAAGTTAGATCATTAAAGTCCCCTCCCATAGTCCACACTTTACCCCAAGTATTTCTAGCTTCACAAAGATACGTCCACTGCTCTTTTCTGATTATCTTTTCAGTACTAGCATAGACAAAAATCGCCCAAAACTTATCATTGGAATCACCCAAGCAATATTCCACTTCCATGCAGAACTGGGAGCAGATAGAGTTCAGAACCCTGACTTTATTAGACCAAAACAGAAATAAACCCCCACTCATTCCAATTGGATTGACACAACACCATCTATCCTCCAATTTTAATTTCTTACAGATTGTTTTTATAAAATTTTCTTTTTTTTTGTTTCACTTAAAAAACACAAATCCGGGAGGTGGAGTCGGATAGACTCCTTCAGTTAAGAAATTGTAGATGGTCATCCCAACCCTCTACAATTCCAGAAGCATATACTCATTGATCACTTTGGGCCCATTTAGGCTGGTCACACCTCCACCTTTTTTTCATACTCAACAGGTCCATCAGTCTCCCCTGACCCTTTAGCTTTTTTGTTGATCTCTTTATTTGTCAAATTCTCAGTATCCTCATCCACCAAGTGAAAGCCTCTCTTAGACCCACAACCACTCTTGGCTTGTTTCTCACAAATCTCCATTGGTTTGCAAATTGTGGCTTGCTGCTCATTTTTCCTGGTATATCTCTTCCCAACTTTAGGTGTTAAATCTGCCTTACCCCTTGTCCCAGATTGGGGACTTATGATTTCTTTGAGGGGAATCCTATTGGTCTCTTTATGGGCCGGGTCTAGATCGTGTTCCTGCAAGTCCATCAAAATTTCATTCTCTTTCCCCCACTTCTCTTTGGGTTGATTAGCCATTTGCAGTTTCTCACTTGGGTCCAACTTATGCAGTTGCTTATTGCCCATCACTTCAATCTTCTTATTTAATTCTGGCTGCTTCCTGGTGGAACTCTCACCCAGAATTAAAGTATCCGATTCTACAGGTACTTCCTTGTTTATATTTCAGTTTTCTTTGTCACTATGGGTGTTCCTCTGTTTGAAGGGCAATTTGTTCACTCCAAAGTCTGAAGCTCTTAGCCAATCCCCGAACTGTCCTTCATTGGAGTGATTATTGACCAAGTTATTTTTCTTACTCATGCAAATCCGTTATGCCCAATGTGCCCACAAAGAAAAACAAAAACCTTGAAGATTCTCGTATCTAAAATCAACCCAAAACACCTCCCCTCCCAAGTTAATATTGGTACCTCTCATTAGGGGTTTCTCAAGATTCACTTCAGCAAGTATCTTAACATGTCTACCCTTAGCACTTCCTGTTTCAAGTATGACAATGTCCGAAACTTTATCGAACTTCTTTCCGATTTTCCTCCCTGTTTCCATACAAATCCAATGCAAGGGGATGTTCCACAGTTGAATCCACAACTCAGCAGAGCTAATTGTATCCAGATTCTTTAGCAGCTCTTCGGACCACTCCCTCAGCAAAAGGTACTGGCTATCGAAGCTCCACGTTTTCCCACTAAGTACTTTAGTCTTGTCCTCTTGGGAAAAAAAGATGAACTGGAATAGGTTGTCCCCAATTTCCCTAACCGAGAAGGCTTCTCTGGTTTGCCAAATGTTACTAACAGTGAGTTTCAACCCAGAAAAATTAATTTTTTTGTGCCAAAATGTTTTCCAATGAGGCTCCTCTTACACTCATCAATGCTCTTGGCCACATCAGCTGATTCAAGGCTTACCTCCTCTGCTTCATCCTTAGAAAGCGAGAAGGCTTTGAGCTTGTTAACAATTTCTTTTTCCATATTCTGAGGGAAATACCACAATCTTTCCAGCAAGGCCCACACCCCAGATCCAGTCACCTGTGAAGAAAATACAGCAGGGCAACAACAAGAAAGAAAAAAGGAGAATCATAAAAAAGGACACAGGTACAAAAAGGAAAGAAGGAGAAGAAAAAAGAAAGTGACACGTAGGGACCAAGGTCCACCACTACGGTCCACCTGGGGAGACAAGAACAGAGAAAGAGAATTCAATAATAATTTTTGGTAGTTAGATAAGCATAAATGCAAGTCAAACCAGTAAATGTAAAAACAAAAAACAAGGAATACTAATCTCATAGTCCACAGTTTCAGTTATAGAGCACTATGTCACTATTAATGGAATATTCTAATATCCACTTGTATACACACACAGAGTTCATGGAGGATCATTATCTATCGTATTGAGTAACATGGTTATCATTGGAGGAGGCGGCTGAAGGCATCAAAAAGGTAAGGGCAAAACACAAAACTAGGGTTCCCTCTTCTAGAGAGAGAAATTTTCCACTCCTACAAGGGGAGACTTTTAACCTTGCTTCTTTTTTTCTCCTGAGCAGTCGATTATTTTAACTTTTCACTCACGACTATGTATTTATGTTCGATCTATGAAAGTTGAATTTTCAGAAATCCTCTCAGGGCGCAACTTCATCGCTATTGAATTTTTAATCATGTTTAGGTTCTTAATAAGTATGAATATTACAACTTTGAAAGTTAAATATCAAAATATATTGATAAATATAAAAAAATACTTTCTATTAATATGAAAAGTATGTTAATAAATATAAAAATTAATTTTCGACATATAAAAACTATTATGAATAAAATTCTATATTCAATAAAAATTTAATTTCTTCTTACATTACTATAAATGATGCTACTTATGGATATATGTATATATAATATTTTTGATACATATATTGAGATATTTTATTCAATTAAAATAAGTATTTTTAATTGAATTTAATTGACTTAAATGCTGTTATATATTTATGAAGAAATTTTCTCTGTCCAAATAACAACTATACATATATCACAAATAGTCATAATACATGAATATATAAATTGATGCCCAATTGTCTACATGCATAATTTTTATAGCCCATAAAAAATAAAATTTAAGTAAACATATCTTATATTTTTTTATTTATTTTGTTTATTTTTATTTTATTATCCAATATGGGTTTTGAACTGAAGATCATGGAAAATAACTAATTTGATATATTGTACATAAAAAATGGATCAAAAATAAAATAGTTATAAAATTTTAAAAAATAAGAACAATATAATAATTAATGTTGTACACGCTCAAATTTGGAAAACTAATTTTTATATAATTCTAATTAAGGCACCTTAAAAGTTGACTACTAAAAACTATCATTTTAATAATAATTAATTTTTATTGCAGAGATTTTGATTACCTTTTATAGTAATTGAAAATGGACGGGAAAATTTCAAACTACTGTTTTTTAAGAGACTTCTATTTATATATATATATATATATATATTGTAAAAGATGACTCGTGCTTAATTTTGTTCATTTTTAACATAATTAAAATAGTGCACATGTGTTACACGAGATTTGCCAAAAAATAAAATTTTGGTCTCACAAACTAATTTGTAATAATTATAGGAGATCCAAAATATTAATTAAAATAATAGAAAATAAATTAAAAATTTAAAAGAGTATCATACAAATCGTTCAAAAAAAGACTATATTATTTCTGCTATTTCCAAGCGTACCATCATTGTGTTTTGACATTGAAATAATACTTAGTTAATTGTTTCTCTCAAAAAAAAATACTTAGTTAATTGTGATAATTTAATCAAAAGTATCCAATAAATATATCTTCCATTTTTTTATTTACATAAGATTAAATAGGTGGCAAATACTATTTATTTAACTTTACACAAAACGTAATTGGATAAAATCACTTCAATTAAATTTGCATGATATTTGGTAAGCAATAAATAAATTTATTAATAAATTTGAACTATTTTTTGTGTGTGTTTTGACTTGTCAAACGGCGTGGATTTTGAACTTTTAGTTATATTATTACAACCATTTTAACATTAATTTTCCACAAATAAACTGTGTATTGCAATAGATAATATTTACTCTTTTGGTGTTTAAAAATTCACTTAGTTAATTGTACTAATTATTAATAAGAACTATCCACTAAATATATCTTCCATTTTTTTTAGAGTAGTTTAATTATTTAGATTATACAGATACATAGATTGTTTATATTATTTTTAAATTATATATATATATATATTAATTTTTACCTTTTATATTATATATGGAAGAAATATTAAAAAACTAATTAACTATGAATAAATGTGAAGAAACCACGTTTACTTGGGAGAATGAGCAAATTGCCATATGTCTCGGAATAGTGAGGTATTGTCAAGTGTCATTGTTGTTTTTCTTTTAGCATATATGGTTGATATATTATATTTATTTAGTAAATATGTTGTACTTCAATTTTGATTAGTTATCAATATATATATATATATTATATACTAGAATAACACCCGTGTGTTACACGGATATGTCCAAAGATAAAATTTTAGTGTCACAAATTTAAAAGATAGTTTAGATAAAATCAAAATTTTTAGATTATTTTTTAATCTCTTAAATTTGTGATCTTTTAAATTCAAAAATCTATATTCTCGAACTAATAGAATATATCTAAAAATATTATGATAGATTTGATCTTTTCCGAATTAATTGTGACCTTTATTTTTGGAATTATATTTTATATTTCATAATCTTGATTAAATTTGTTATATTTTTAATTTGTTATATTTTAATTTTGTACATAAAATTACCACATAGATAAATGTGAAGTTGCCATATTGAATTGAGAGGATGAGAAATGGAGAAATGGAGAAATGGGGAAGATTAACGAGGTGATGACATGTGTCAACCTGTTTTTACTTTTAGTGTGTAGGGTAGATAAAAAGAGAAGTTACTGGAAATAGTAAATCGAATTGTTTTTCCCCTTTTGCAGTTACTATAAAAGTTAAAAAAAAAGTGTAAAAATAAGAAGTGAATTTCATTGTATTTGATAGTCAACTTTCTTTACATAATTCACTTCTTAAAATGATATAAAAAATAGAATTATGTAAAATCACCTTTCCAAATTTGTGTGTATTGCATTAACTATTACATTTATCTTTTATCTTTTTTAAAAAATTAATAATATTTTTATTTTTGATCCATTTTTGACGTATAATATATCAAATTAATCGATTTTTATGACCTCCAGTTTGACACTCATATTGCTTATAAAATAAAAATATAATAAATAAAAAATATAAGAAATATTTATTCATTATTTTGAATTTTGTAATGGGCTTTAAAAATTATGTATTCGGGCTAATGGACATCAATTTGTATATTCATGTATTTGAATATTTTTTATATATGTATAATTGTTATTTGGGCTTAGCCTATTTCTTAATAATTATATAGAATTATACTTATATTGATTATTCAAATAAAAATACTTATTTTAATTGAAGAACGTAGCTCAAATTATGTATGAAAATTTTATATATCACATATATAAAATACATATAATTATATATATTTTGTAAGAAGAAAATTAATATTTATTTAATATAAAATTATACTCATAACAATATTATTTATATATATAGGATCTCGTGAGGTATCCCCTTACCATGAAACTATATGGACTGATCACATTCATCCACAACAACTAATCAATGGCTCTGATTGCAAATAAAATTACAGCATTTACTAATTATTTTAAACATAAAAAGGGTCATATAGTAAAACACCAATATGGTGTAACAACCTTCCATTATAACCGCTCCCACACACATGGGCGAAGCCACCATAGGACGAGTGCGGTCGGCGGACCGCACTCGATCTCGGGATGACCTTGTTAAATTTGCGTTGGACCGCACTGAAAATTCAATCGAAGGTCTAATTCATACAAAAAAATTGAATTAAATTTAAAAAACCAATAAATCTTACTGTCTTGGCTCCAAATATTAAGAATTACCTGGTTCAGTTTTGTATATTATGAAAACCCGCAAAGAATTGTTGTAGGTACAACATTCATATTTGTCTCTTTTTTCTATTTCTTTTTCCAAATATCGGTCCAACATTCATCTTGCCAAAATGAAGAAAAAAAATCGACCGCACTGGCCGAAAGTCCTGGCTACGCCCATGCCCACACATGGCAATAATCTTGGAAGATATTCAAATCATGTTCCATAACAGAAAAATCACACAAAATCACCATCATTATCTCTCTCATACCTGCAAATGAAAAAAGAAAACAAGATTTGTAGCAGAAGAACGAAATTACGATATGAATACCATGCAAAATTAATATACATGGTGAAATTCAGATCAGAGTTCAATAGAAACGATGGATGAAACCTGCGAATATGGAGAGCTCGAATCTGGTATGTAAACAGGGATCGAAAAAGAAGCAAAATTTTTTGTATTTAATTTTGATGCATAATATCTAGATTACATTGTGCTTGAGTTTTCTTCAAATCGTGAATGCACCTGTCTACAATCACAGTCTTTGTTTTAACCAATATGCGTTCATGGATTATAAAATGAAATAATGCATAGTTAGTGTATATGTGATGCATAATTCAATACAAACGATGCATATATAATTTTATTTGCAACATGTGGCCATAAGGAATAATGACAGATTACATTTGTAATTTGCATTTTTAGTGTATATTTGATGCATAAGTGAATACTAATGATGTATGTGTAGTTTAATTTGACTTGTGCATATTAGGAAGAGTGACAAAATACATTTGTAATTTTGATGCATATATTGTTTATATATGGTGCATAATTATTTAAATACTGGTGCATATACACATCTAATGTATGGTTTAAAAACTTTGCCATATTTGAAAATACTAATTTAATACATGTACACAATTCATACACATACATCAACGTGGTTATGGCAATTGAAAGTGTTAAATGAAAATGAAGTACGAGAACAAAGACAACGAGAACTGAATAAAAAACAGGATACACAGTCAGAAAGAAAAAGCAATTCGTGCAAGCACTAAGCTAAATCAAAAATGTGGAGCCTACGACAAAATTGCATCACACAACAGCGGACATGCCCCAATCGATCAATGGAATGATCATCTTTTTTTTTCGCACTGCTTCACATTAATACTTTTCGTACTCAATGACTTTACAATCAAATTTTGATCATGATTGGGTATAAACGATTGCATAATATTAACGCTATCAATGCACCACTATAGTCTAAATATGCACAAGAGGTCTATATAAGTAGTCGCAAAAATATTTATGCCTATTTCACAATACAATAAAAATAATTAAAATATGTACATTAAAAAAGGTTGATTACTATTGGAATAACAAATTTTGGTAGTCCACTTTTAAGGTCTCTTAATTAGAATTATATCAAAACTAGTTCTTCAAATTTTTGTGTGTACTTCATTAATTATTATAATTATTTTTTTCCTCTTCTTTTTAAAAATTTAATAACCTTTTTAATTTTTGATCTTCCGATATATATTATATCAAATTAATCATTTTTTTTCGATATTCAGTTTGACATCCAAATTGCATATATAAAATAAAAAATAAACATAATAAATAGAAAATATAGGATACAATCACTCAAAATTTATTTTGTAATGTAATTTAAAAATTATGCATTCGGACTATTTGACATCAATTTATATATTCATGTATTTTGATATTTGTAA
Source organism: Rehmannia glutinosa (assembly GCA_016081115.2). Lineage (NCBI taxonomy): Eukaryota > Viridiplantae > Streptophyta > Magnoliopsida > Lamiales > Orobanchaceae > Rehmannia > Rehmannia glutinosa. The sequence goes on from CM071927.1 coordinate 39,350,151, forward strand.
TATATGTAATTATGTATAATTGTTATTTGGGCTTAGCCCATTTCTCCAACATATATAATTTTATTTAAGTTGATTAAATTCAATTAAAAATACATATTTTAATTGAAGAAAATAACTCAAAATATGTATCAAATATTATATTTATTACATAGATCCACACATGACATTATATGTATTTATGTAAGAAGACAAATACATAGTTTTGAATGTATTCCCCCATATTGTCTATATTCCTTTAAAACTATTACAATGTAGAGAAAATTAGTTAACAGAACTATTAAGAAAATACACATCTCAGAGTATAAAAAGAAGGTCTCACAAATATATTGTTCATGCCTTGCACATGGGTCACATGTTGAGTAACCAATTGTAAGGGTTGAAAATATTAGTTTGTGGTGATGATACATCGAAAATCAAAGTGAGAATAATGTTGTATAGAAAGAAATACTACAAAATTTGTAATTATTATTTATAGTGATGTAACATGATTTTTTTTTTAGATTTGTATTGTAAAGTTTTATATTATATATATATATATGTTGTACATTTAATGTGTATTCAATTTATATAATTTGACATCACACTCCGTGCATCACAAGGGTCAATCACTAATTTATTTAAAAACTATAAGCATTTCAAAATTATGGTTTTTATTAAGCGTTTAACTTTTAATTCAAGAATGTGTTTACTGGTTGGTTATATTATGAATTGCAATATTTTCTCTCCTAATCTCGTTTGTGTTTTAATCGGTTCATACCTTACACCTTTCTACTCTCATTGAACTATTTTATATTTTATATTTCTTAAAAATACTCTGATTATTTGTTTTAAATCCTCGATTTGCTCTTATAGTTGCATTTTAGGTGACTTTGTATAAATATCTTACTCGTGTTTCAAAATTGATATATGTATATTCATAGTCTTCAATTCAATTTCATTTGGAAATTTGTTGATAATTTAAATTACTATTTGTGGTCCAACATGCGATGATGATGTATGCCTGGTCAATGGTATACAATATAGTTCTTTTCGGGATGCTTACTATGAGTTAGGTTTGTTAAACGATGATAAAGAGTATATCAATGGGATATGTGATGCAAGCCAATGGACATAGACCCAATCAATGAGACTTCTTTATGTTACATGTTCGCCAAAAATATTTGGATCATACAACTGCAAGTGTATAGTGTAGTTTATAGAATAATGGCAAGCAAGGTCGTATTCCTCAGGGATTGATATGTGAAACACTTAGGCTATAATAACATCACATTTCAATTTTATTGAAGCGACCGAATATGAAGAGTTATTAAAAATCGAAAATAATAGGAAAACAAATAAATTTGCGAACCCCACAACTATTTCAACCACTACATGACCAACCTTAGGCACATAATCTCAACATGTTTTTTCAATATTAAATCAAATTAAAGTTTCAAAACCAATTCATGCAATTCTATGGGTTCAATTCCTAAGATAGTTTATTCCCCCTCCAGGGTGATAAATAAACAGTAGATTGATAACAATTGTAGATCTCCCGAAACGTTACAACTATTATTAACTCCCAAAATATTTATGAATTGAATGACTCCCCACAAACAATTGTAGGTCTCCCGGCACGTTACACCCGTTTATGTCTGAATTCGATTTCCGGCAAATAAAAGCAATTATAAATAAGCACTCAAATTCATAAAATAGAAAGCATGAATCAATTAAGAAAACAATTAATCATATTTAACATGAATCCACAGTTTTGATTACACCCCTAAGATCCGAAAGATATGCCAAACATTAATTACAAACTCATAGACAAATTCGAAATCAACATTATGACATTGTTTAAGCACAGACAAGATATCTTAGACATAGAAAGAAAACCCTTCTTGTCAGGATGGATTCCCCTCCTAAGCCTTCAAAGATCTTGTGCTCCCGTAGATGCGAAAGGCCTTGTGGTGTTCTTCGCGACCTAGCTCTCCTCTCTCAGAAGACTTTGATTCTTGCGTTCCTGTGTAATTTGATGTGTTGTATGCTGTATGGAGTGATTTGGATGATGTATGATGATGAAAATTTGTTCAGGCCTTGGTCCCCTTTATATATGTGCTTGGAGAGGTCACTTGCAGAGTTGGAACGGGAGAAAAACTAAAAAAAACACGTTTGGCAGAGTCCCACAAGGCCTGGCCATGTGGCACCACACGGTTGTGTGGATTTTTGCCCTTTTCCACACGGTTGTGTGGGCTCACACGGTCTGGCCGTGCGGGCTTGGTTCTGTCCCTGTTTCTTTCCTTCTCCACACGGTTGTGTCATTCCACACCGGCATTTTCACACGGCCATGTGACACCACACGGTTTGGCCGTGTGACGTATTTTTGTTCATGTTTTTGTCCGAATTTGCTCATGGGGTCTTCATGAACGTTATAGCCCTTTGTCTTAGATTCCCATATCCATTTTAATCACCTTAATATCAATTGTGTAGAGAAAGTTATGGCCAAAATATTAAACCCTGCTAGTGTTGGAAACTATTAGCGCATTTTGACATTTTTGAAGGAAATTCCCTTTTGTTTGATCGTTCATGCTTCTCTCCTCCACATATTTTCTCGTACCTTAACTCTTGACCTATACTTTGGAACGTGATATCTCTTTTTGGTTGCTCTCGAAAATACTCCTCTCCCGCCGATCAGCCTTCGGGTCGAACTCCTCCGCGAAACCTACACAAAAGAGGGGCCGGAGGGGGGCTTCGGCGTAGCCTCTCCGATGCTTAAGTCAGTGACTTGGAAGAGAAGAAGGAGGCAAAAAAATGTAATGTGAAAGTGCAAGTGTGATTAGGTTAAGAATGAACCTGGACTTGGGCTTTTATACCTTGGCTCGGATTAGGGTTTTCGTAAAATCCGGGATTCTGTTATGATTTAGTGATAGTGTCATCATTAGGTTAGGATCGGATCTCCCAAAACCCTAATTTACATCCTTAAAACCTCGATCCTAAACTGACCTGAGGCACCTCAGATCAACATATTAACGCTTAACCTTTGAGGCCCCTCAAAAGCACCCTAAGAGCCCCTTACTCTCCTGTGGGGCCGAATCGACTTTGCCGATCGGCCCTTCCCTCATGAAATATCAAAATCGATCCTTTAGAGCTTGGAAGATCACTCATACGCTTAGAGTATAACAGGTCAGTCCAAATGTTTACAGCTTAAGAGATCGGCCCAACACTTAAAGCTTATCGGATTAAACCAATGCGTAGAGCCTAGAAGATCAGCCCATTACTCAGGGCTTAGCAGATTAGCCATATGCCTATGACTTAGCAGGTCGACCCAATACTTAGGGCTTAGTAGGTCGGCCCAATGCTTAGGGCTTAGCAGATCGGCCCAATACTTAGGGCTTAGCATGTCGGCCCAAACTAGATAGGTCAGCCCAGACTATATTTTACCCTTATCAATTCCTCCTCCCAACTATGGTTAGGTCTATATTCCAACCATAGTTGCTTGTAGACCGAGCTGATCTGCTTTTAGGGTTTCATGCCTTTCAAATTCCCACCGTCTTTTGGTTTTTTAAAAACTCTGACACAGTGACATGATTGACAGGACGTCTTTTCAATTCACTGATGCTTCGTGAACCGTGCAGCGTCTCCTCGAATATCGAGATACCCTTTTATCTTCCTCTCCTCCTATAAAAAGCCTCATTCCCTCTCTATTCTCACTTTTTCGTTCAAATTGCAGAGCACCTTCTAAAGCAAACTATGCTATTCTTCTCCGGTGGAATTCTCCAGATTCCGGCAAGGTCTAAGCGTTCCAGGCCCCCGTCCACTTTTCTCCTTCATTCTTCTACTTTCGCCCAGTAGGTAATCCCTTCTTTCCCCTTTCTTTTTCCAATTTTTACCTTATCATCATGGCATCTTCTTCTTCTCCTTCCACACCAATCCATATATCACCGAGTTAGAGCGGTGGTCTACCGAAATGGGTTCCAGCTCGCAACCTCTCCCTCTTGCCGGAATTCGTCCTTCGGATCCTGATGCTACCGAGTCCAATTCTGATTTAGGCACGAACTCCGATGTAATAGAAATCCGAGCTTCGAGCTCGGGTCCCTTGCCTGAGTACCCCCATGACTTTAAACAAACTACCCTTATGGCTCATAGTCTTCAAAATATAAAAAAGAATGCAAAAATTCCCTCTTCCTTTAAGCTTTCCTTACCTAGTAGCTCGGATCGCCCTAACCGACCTCCACCCAACGCCCTAGCCTTATTTGTAGGTCAGATAGAGGGGGGTCTCTGATTTCCAATTCATGCCTTTATGGCCGAGGTGTCCGCACTCTATCGTGTACCCCTCAACCAGCTGGCCCCCAATTCTTTCTGCATCCTAGCTGGCTTCTTGATATTAACTAAATATCTAGAAATAGATCCCACTACCGAGCTATTCTTCACCTTATTCCAGGTGAAGTCCTCGACCACCAAATGTCTATTTTACATTATCTCCCGAGGTGATGCTCAGTTCTTGAGCAAATATCCCTCTTCAAATAAATTTTGGAAAGACAAGTATTTTTTCATTTCTTCTCCTCGAGCTTGGGGTTTTCCCATTGCTTGGACTTGGAGCCTTCCCCTCCAGCACAAGCACAACCCCTGAGATTGGTCTCCCGAACTCCAGTCTTCAATAAATAAACTCACTTTGGTTAAGTATGATCTATCCCGTCTTATCACTCCCTCGATCCTATACCACTTCGAGCTGAGCTCCATTATTGCACCTCTACCAAGTGATATTGGTAATTATCTATTCATATTTAGCTTCTTTTCCCCTCATCTGTTGACTGACCTTCTTCTCTATTGTGCATACATGTTTATGGCACAGATGGTTGCCGAACAGGAGGAGAAGGAGCGACAAGATGCTTCTGGCTCCCTTCCATCCGTTCTTTGGTGCCACGCTTTGCCCCGGGGAGTCAATCCCCTCACACTAGGCGACCTAATTCGGCTGCCATTGTCATTGCCGATCTGACCGGTCCATCAGCTCGGCCGATTCTGCCAAGCCTCCCCTAAAGAGGCCGCCGTCGAAACCTGCGCTGCACAACTAAGAAAACCAAAATCGCCACCACCTCGCCACCCCCTCTCTCTTACGCTCGTAATCCCATCCATACCCCGAACCAGACGTTCTTCACGGGGAATTCAATCTTGAAGAACACTGATGGGACCTTTGCCATCCAATACGTCCAGGGGAATTGCCCCTCTCCAGATCGGACTGCTCTGGAGAAGGTCAAAGATGCAGAGCTCGTGAGCTCATTCTTCCTGGACCACTCGAAGGCCGAGGCTAACTGCTCTGATTGCCCGAGCTAGCGTAGGTTTCTCTGACCCAGCTATGGTCACCGAACTCAACACTGCTAAGAAGGAGTGTCAGCGGCTAAAAGCCCGAGAAACCAAACTGCTGGAGGAGGCCTGCCATCTCCGTGAGCAGGAAGAGGTCCATAAAACCACCGTGGAATCTTTTGAAACCAAATTGAAGGCCTTGGAAACCAACAATGCTGACCTCAAGGCCAAAGTGGGTGATCTTCAGATCCGTTGCACTACTAATGTCGATCTAGCTCGGGCCGAAGGCATTGAAATCGGTCGTCAAAGCTTCCTGACCTCCCTTGAAGGCTCTTCGATTGTTCAAGCCATTCGGGACAGGGTAAAACAAGCCTTCCTAAGCTCCAAGGAGTTCATCAAAGTCTTATCCACAAGTGCCATGGAGTATTATGGCTTTGCTTTCACCGAGGCCGAACTTCACTCGGGAGAGCGGCATCACTGAGCCCCTTGACCGTCAAGGTCCCAAGAAGATTCTTCCTGATCCCAAGGGGTTTGTGTTCTCAACCGAGGTGGATCGTCTCAACCGAGCTCCCATTGAGGCTTTCATCGAGTCTCCATAAGCCCTGTTTATCCTTCATCCACCTCGAGCTCGGGAGGTGCTCATCCTCCCGAGAACCACCACTCCCGGCTCCCGAGGACATCCCCCTTCCTTAGGCCGAGGTGACCAAGAAGAGAACCCTGGCATTGCTCTTGTGGACGATGTGACCATATCCCTGGATGACCTGGCCACAGAGAATGTCCCCCCTACTACTTAGGAGTTTTCGTATTTCTCTTACTGTATTTTCATTTCTATGTACTTGTAATCATTTTTGCCAAGTAATGAAAATTATCTCTTTTCCGTAATTCAATTTTCCCAGTCTCTATTCTTGCATTTTTCTTTCTTAATATCTCGGATTTGTTCCATCATGCTGAGCTCAGTTCAGGCTGAGCTTGTATATATATATATATTGTGTTTTTTTTACCCGAAAAAGATTGGTATGATATGCTCCTCGTGGCCCCAAGTATTTGGAGTCTAGCTCAAGCTGAGCTCCAAATACTTATCATTTTCTTCGAAGGAAGCTGGCTCGAGCCGAGCTCCTTGCGTGGCCCCAAATATTTGGAGTCTAGCTCGAGCTGAGCTCCAAATACTTGTCATTTTCTTCGAAGGAAGCTGGCTTGAGCCGAGCTCCTTGCATGGCCTCGTGGCCCCAAGTATTTGGAGTCTAGCTCGAGCTAAGCTCCAAATACTTGTCATTTTCTTCGAAGAAAGCTGGCTCGAGCCGAGCTCCTTGCATGGCCTCGTGGCCCCAAGTATTTGGAGTCTAGCTCAAGCTGAGCTCCAAATACTTGTCATTTCTTCGAAGGAAGTTGGCTCGAGCCGAGCTCCTTGCATGGCCTCGTGGCCCCAAGTATTTGGAGTCTAGCTCGAGCTGAGCTCCACATACTTGTCATTTTCTTCGAAGGAAGCTGGCTTGAGCTGAGCTCATTACATGGCCTCGTGGCCCCAAGTATTTAGAGTCTAGCTCGAGCTGAGCCCCAAATACTTGTCATTTTCTTCGAAGGAAGCTGGCTCGAGCCGAGCTCCTTGCGTGGCCCCGCGGCCCCAAGTATTTGGAGTCTAGCTCAATCTGAGCTCCAAATACTTGTCACTTTCTTCGGAGGAGGCTGGCTCGAGCCGAGCTCCTTGCATGGCCTCGTGGCCCCAAGTATTTGGAGTCAAGCTCGAGCTGAGCTCCAAATACTTGTCAACTTTTACCAATTTATTTCCGAACTCATATTTCAGGGAAGCAGATCATTTCATTCAAAAATAAGTAATTTCATTACATCAGACATTTCTCATTCTAAGAATGATATTTCTTTAAGTTGCAACTGTTCCAAGCCCTCGGTAGCTTTCGCCCATCAATCTCTTCTAGCTCATATGCACCTCCTGCCAGTACCTTCGTTACCCGGAGCGGCCCTTCCCAATTCGCATCCAACTTCCCCTTATTCTTGCTAGCATCTGACCTCCTCAACACCAGGTCCTCGACCTGAAAGGCCCTCCTCAGCACTTTCTTGTTATACGCTGCTTTGATCCTTCCTCTTGTCCTTTCCATCTGCAAAAATGTCATCTCTCTCTTTTCATTAATAGTATCTAGAGCCTCCCGAATCATCATTTCGTTTATGTTTTCATCGAAATTCTGGACTCGATGAGCCTCCATTCCAATCTCTGCTGGTACAACAACATCCATTCCATACACCAAGCTGAACAGAGTTTCACCCGTTGCCTCCTTTGGATTAGTTCGGTAAGCCCACAATACCGAGCTGAGCTCCTGAACCCATGCCCCTCCTGCTTTTTCGAGCCGAGCTTTAAGTCCTTGGACAAGGATTCTGTTGGTGACCTCCACTTGCCCATTGGCCTGTGGATGAGCTACTGAGGTAAAATTTGCTTGATCTTCAACTCCTCACACCAAGCTCGTATCCCTGCCCCAGCAAATTGTGTTCCATTATCCGATATAAGAACCCAAGGTGTTCCATACCTGCAAGCAATGTTCTGCCAAATGAATTTCATCACTGCATCCTCATTTATTTTAGCAAGGGGCTCTGCTTCCACCCACTTGCTAAAATAATCGATCGCTACAATCAAGAATTTCCTGTGCCCCGAAGCTGGGGGAAATGGCCCCACTATGTCAATACCCTACTTTGCAAAAGGACATGAGCTCCTCCGCCGGACGATGTATCAAAGGTGCATGAATCTGACACTTCTCACACGCTCTTACTAGCTTCTCTGCTTCCTCTTTCAGGTAAGGCCAAAATACCCTGCCCTCAGCACCATTTTCATCAAGATTCTTGCTCCCATATGATTTCCACAACACCCTTCGTGCATCTCTCTCAGTACATATGTGCCCTCTTCTCCACTCAGACACCTCAGCAAAGGCATTGAGAAACCTCTCTTGTATAACTTATCCCCAATTATGCAAAAACGCTGCGTGGCCTGGATTTTCAACCAAGCTGCTTCACGCCTATCTCCCGGTAGAACTCCTCCTTTTAGATTGGCCATGATGGCCGACCTCCAATCCTCCTTTTCCTCAATCTCGCCGACCTCCAAACCCATCACAGTTTTCTTTGCCATCAAGAGCGTAATTTGCTTGGCTTAATTTTCCAGGGCCGAGCTGGCCATTTTTGCCAAGAAGTCCGCCCGACCATTCCCTGCTCTCGGGACCTGGCATATCTTAATCTTTTTTAGTTTTCCTTCTAAAGCTCGATATGCTTCGACATACCTCTTCATCCTTTCCTTCCTAACTTCAAATTCTCCAAAGAACTTGCTTATGGACGAGCCGAGAATCCATGTAAATGATTATTCTAGTAGCCCACATCTCAACGGCCATTTGGATCCCTCTCGATAAATGCCTCATATTCCGCCTCATTATTGGACAATTTGAACTCCAATCTCACAAAGAAAATCATTCTCCACTCCTTGTGGACTGATTAAGACAATACCAAAGACCACGGCCCCGAGCTCCTACCGAACCATCTACATAAATCACCCAAGCTCCTTTTCCATCATCACTCTTGTGTCAATTCTTGAACAAAATCCGCCAAAGCCTGGCTTTGATGGTCGACTGTTCTCAAATTTAATATCGTATTCACTCAACTCAATGGCCCACTTTACCAACCTTCCCGCCACCTCTGGCTTGCTCATCACATTTCTTAATGGAAGATTAGTTCGGACGATTACCTTATGCGAGAGAAAATACGGCTGAAGTCTCCTCGCGGTCACTACCAAGGCTAAACCCGCCTTCTCGATCTCCGCATACCACAACTCGGCATTCCTCAACACCTTGCTGACATAATACAGCAGCTTCTGGACCGACCTCTCCTCCCTGATCAGGACTGTGCTAACCCTTTGCTCTCATACTGAGAGGAATAAGTATAAAGGTTCTCCCGGCAGCGGCTTAGTCAACAATGACAAATCAGCTAGATAAGTTTTCAAATCCTCGAAAGCTCTCTGACAATCCTCATCCCAAACAAACTTTTTGGCCTTCCTTAACACATTAAAGAAGGGCAAACTCCTCTCTGCCAGGCGAGAAATAAACCGATTCAGGGTCGCCAGCCGACTTGTCAGACACTGCACCTCTTTAGTATCCCGAGGTTGTGCCATCTCTCTGATGGCTCTGACCTTTTCCGTCACCATATACCTTAAGAACTTTCCCGATCTCATGCCAAAAGCACACTTCTTAGGGTTGAGCTTCATTCGGTACTTTCTCAAAGTGTCAAACGTCTCAGCTAGGTCATGCACATGATCCACGCCCTTCATGCTCTTGACTAGCATGTCATCCACATATACTTCCATGTTCCTCCCGAGCTGCCCCTCAAACATTTTATCCACCAATCTCTGATATGTAGCTCCTGCATTCTTCAATCCAAACGGCATTACCACATAGCAAAAGGTGCCAAAAGAGGTAGTAAAGCTCACCCTTTTTTGGTCTTCCTCCGCCAATCTGATCTGATGATAGCCTTGCGATGCGTCCATCATACTGAGCAATACGCACCCCGAAGTCGAATCCATAAGCTGATCGATTCGGGGCAATGGATAGTAGTCTTTTGGGCAAGCCCTATTTAAGTCCCTAAAATCCACGCACATACGCCAATCATCCTCCATTTTTGGTACTAGCACTGCATTGGATAGCTATTCCGGAAACTGGATTTCTTTGATATGCCCCGCGTTCAATAACCTTTGCACCTCCGCTTGAATTATAGCGTCCTTCTTAGGACCAAAATTTCTTTTCTTTTGTTTCACGAGCTTATATGATGGATTGACATTGAGCCTATGCTCAGCTATACTACTGGTCGATTCCCACCAAGTCTTCTGTTGTCCAAGCAAATACATCCATATTGTTCCTTAGAAACCCCACCAACTCCTCCCTCAGCTCATCAGATAATCCTTTCCCAACCTTAGTGACCTATCGGGGTCACCCGGCACCAGCTCAACCACCATTATCTCCTCATTGGGTTACACATGCTCCACGGGCTCATCAAGTCTAATTATTTTATCTCTATTTTTATCATCATCAAAGACATTCCCTCTCTCCATTTTTTGAATACTCTCCACATACAACTTCCTAGCCATGTACTGATCTCCACCGACCTCACCGACCTCTTCCCCTATGGGGAACTTCATTTTCAAATGGTATACCGACACCACAACTTGAAAAGCATTCAATGACGGTCTACCCAACATAACATTATATGAAGAGGGTGCATCTACTATCAAGAATTGAATCATCCTAGTTTTGCGATTAGGCTCTTTGCCCAAAGAGACAGGTAAAGTGATCATACCTATCGGTTGGATCATTTCTCCTGCAAATCCGACCAGTGCTGTGTCCACCGACTCCAGCCCGACCTGGAGATCCATCTTCCTGTAACAATCATAGAACAAGATATCCGTTGAGCTCCCCGTATCCACAAACACTCGTTGTACATTGTAGTTTGATATCGTGGCCGTGATCACAAGAGCATCGCTATGAGGTGTCATGATACCCTTGCTATCGCCCAGCCCGAATTGAATGTTCGGCCCTAGTCCGACCTGTTCTACCTTCAACTGCTCTTGTACCCGATCTGAGACTGCTACTCTCACATAGCTCTTCCGAGCTCTCCTAGAATCCCCTTCTGCCGGCCCTCTAATTATCATTTGGATGACCTCTCGCCGAGGTGGAGGTGGAGGTGGAGGTAGCTCTTCTCTCTCCTCCCCCCTCCGCTCCGGCTCATGTCGAGCTTGATGATAACCACGATTGTCTCTCTTATATTCCCTTTTTTTCTCCTTTTTATCAATGTACACAACTTCTCTGAGATGACCCGCCTGAATGAGCCTCTCAATTTCATCTCTCAAGTGTGTGCACCGATCTGTTGTGTGTCCATACTCATTATGGAACCTGCAAAATTCTTTGCACTTCGCCTTTACCAGTGCCTCCGTATGTGCCTTTGGCCACCTGAGATCGGGGTGCCTCTCAATAGCAACGAGCACCTCGCCTTGAGGTAAAGCCAATGGCGTATATTTCTCGTACCTAGGCCATCCACCCATCGCCTCGGACCTCTGTTTTTTCTGAGATCCTTTATCCTCCCGATCTTCCTTCCCCGTCCCTTTTTTTTCTCTCTTCCTCTTCATTTTCCTCGCCTCTTCCCGAGGTTAATATACCTCTCCGCGCCCGAGATAACAGTTCATCAAAGGTCTTAGCTGGCTCTATTAACAAAGATTCAAAAAACTCCCCATCTTTTAGGCCCTAAGCTAGGGCATTAGCCAAAATTTCTGGACTAGCCGAAGGCACCTCCAATTTAGCCGCAGAAACCTCTATATATAACTCCTGTCCTTCCTCTTCTCTCTCGCTGATGCTAAACAAGAGTCAGGGGCTGTTGGGAAATTAATTTTTAGATTTTGATGAATGCCATGTAAAACGTATAATAGAAAGTTTGCACCCCATTTTCCTTGTAATTTGCATTGTAATAGATAGGGATGGTCGAGCTGAGTTAAGTCAGCTATGTCTGAACATGCAAGAAGTCAACTGGGGACTAGAAGGAAGACTTCGCTATGAGGCAGCTGAGAGTAGCAAGGACGAAAAGACAGAAACTCAACTGAAGGTGCAGCTGACATGCAGCTGAGTAAAGTGTCAGTCAAGTCAACTCAAGATAGCCAAGTCTCAAGTTGATGTGACAGATGAGTCACCCAATGATTGGAAGCTGACTCGAAGTCATCTAGGGAAATCAAGGAAATGCAATCAAGTTGAAGCAACTGAAAGAGATCCGTTGCACAGAAGTCAAGAGAATTACTTAAACAAGTAATACTCCCATACTGTCTCTCTTAAAGTGCTCAGTCCCAAAAGCATGCAAAAGGAATAAACCAATGGGAAGCACTGCACCTGTGTCAGAACCCTGAAAAGCTGAAGACTCATTCAATATGAGGAAATGTAAATTCCAAGGACTGCAACAAGACAAGCCAACGACCAAGTGTCTTTTGAAAATTAACATATCTCTTCAACGGGCAAATTTTCAAAAGAACACTATAAAAGGCTGAGGAATCACTTTGAGAAAAGGTGACCTTGTTTTACCTGAAACTTTCAAGCTATTATTCGAGTTGTAACCTACTGAAATATTCTCAAGTCATTCAAGTTTAATCCTCAAGTCTACATTACGAAGAAATCAATCCAACACTCACATGTGAAGGAAAGACAACTTCAATTAGTTGAAGAGGAAACATTTGAAGAATCAAGGGGTCTACATTCCACGGAGGATTGTAGAAAGGTTCAAGGTCGAACCAGTCTCAAGCTTTTGGAGGGCTTCGTGATCAAATCCAAGAAGCTTGAACAAGTGGGTTGTAGTAGCAAGGCACGCTTTGCCTGTGAAGAAGCCGAGTCGTCACGAGAAGCCACCGTGTGATCAAGGCATCTCCGCATCGAGTCCCAAAGGATCAAGTCACCGTGTGATCAAGACTTGCATCTAGACGATAACCACTTTGTATATTGATCAATACTTAGTGGATTCCTCCAGGAGTTGGAGAAGAGATGAGTAGAAGAATTACCCCATCTTCGAACCTCTTTAAAATTTATTGTGTCATTTACATTTCAACACTTTAATTCTCGCACTTCATTTTGATATCTCATTGATAAATTTGTCATTCATCCATCTAATAATTAACAAAGTGCTATAATCAAGTATTAAAACAACTTAAACCAAAATTCAAGGGTGCTAAGTCTTCCAATAAAACATATCACGGTCAAGTTAAGTTTTAGTCAAAACAAATGTTATTCTATCAACAAATTCGGTCAGTCCGTTGAGTGGCTAACTCATTTGATTAACTAACTTAGCATCCATCAAGACTCAAATGTGACGTATTAACTCGAACGTTTTAAAGGACTAAATCGAAAAGTTTGTAAGGTTTATTCAACCCCCCTTCTAAACCTTACACTCACACCCCTTGGGACCTACAGGGGCGCCTTTTGGTACTTACGACAGCTCGTGAACTGATTGAGAAATGCCGAACTGAAGTCATCAAAATTTTTGATAGAGCCTGGAGCAAGCTGGCTAAACCATTGTTGAGCTGACTTCATCAGGGTGGTAGGGAAGACTCTACACATAACGCCATCCGTGAATCCGTAGCAAAGCGGATTTTCAAACGACAGCGAGATGATCCCACGGGTCCGTGGTACCATCATATTCAAAACTCAGAGCTCGATAGGAGGATGGGAGCTCATCCGCCATCACTTCATCCGAGAAGGGAGTTCCTCTCCGCACTCGGACTGAAGCCGCTCCTGGCGCTCTCGCAACCCTCCTACGACCCCTTACTTCACGATGGAGGTCATCCATCCGCTCCGACCAATCTTGATCCTTAGTTGATGTATGCTCCATCCTCGACGAATGCACCTCCTCCGCCACCACATTCCGCCGACCTCTCTCACCGACCTCCGGAGGAACCCCAGGCGGAGGGACCACAGGAGGAGGGACCACATGCAGAGTTGGTGGCGGAAGCATCTCCCTCAGCCGCCTTTCCACCATTTGCTCGACGGCCCTAGTAATGAAACCACCTAGCTGTTAAAAAAACATGGGGCCCAAATCAACACTACCACCAGACATGGGTGTTTGCCCATCTACCCCTGCCCTCCACCCTCAACCGAGGGTGGCGGAGGCGGAGGCCTGGTATCTTCTTACGTAACTCTGCCCAGAGTATCTCCCAACGGTGTGCAATTTAGGTTTTCCTCCAAATTTTTCCTTATATCCTCCATAACCATCGCTCGAAGCTCACGTCTCCGCTCAATGTTCCCACAGACGGCGCCAATTGGTTGCTCTTGAAAATACTCCTCTCCCACCGATCAGCCTTCGGGTCGAACTCCTCAGTGAAACCTGCACAAAAGAGGGGCCGGAGGGGGGTTCCGGCATACCCTCTCCGATGCTTAAGTCAGTGACTTGGAAGAGAAGCAAGCGGCAAAAAAAATGTAATGTGAAAGTGCAAGTGTGATTAGGTTAAGAATGAACCTGGACTTGGGCTTTTATACCTTAGCTCGGATTAGGATTTCCGTAAAATCCGGGATTCTGTTACGATTTAGTGACAGTGTCATCATTAGGTTAGGATCGGATCTCCTAAAACCCTAATTTACATCCTTAAAACCTCGATCCCAAACTGACCTGAGGCACCTCAGATCAACATATTAACGCTTAATGTTCACTTGGTTTTATACCATTAATTTGGGCTTCCAAGACTTGAATTTTGTGTTGTTTTTGAGTATTTTGAGTCATTTGAGTAGCCAAGCCATGTTGAGAGCCAATTATATTGAGTTTATAGTCATAGTAATGAATCGTGTATCAAAAGAAGTACAAACGAGCAAACAAAGAGAGATTGATTTGAAGAAACGCCCAAACGCGTCTGAAATTTCCATCACTGGCAGTGTTTCGTATTTTGGCCATAACTCTCGCTACAAAATTGATATTGAGCTGATTCAAGTGGCTATGGAAAGCTAAGAGATAGGGCTACAACTTTGAAGAAGGGCTCAAAAGCAAATTCCAACATTTGGTGGGTGAAAAACTCAGGCGGGCGCTGCAGCGCTGTCCACGGGCGCTGCAGCGCCAAGACAAAGAAATTCACTCCAAAATTCCCGTCCCGGGCGCAGGCCGCAGCGCCCCGGACGGAAATTCCTAAGTTCTTCCACCTATTTCTTGAACTTTTGAGGGGCTATAAATACATACATGGGAGGCTTGATCTAGGGTATGGAGAAAAGGCCGAATACACCCAAGAACACAAGAAACACATCAATTTCATCAAGGAAGAATCAAGGGAAGAATCGGGTCGAATCGAGCTTGAGGATTAAAGATTAATCGAGAGATTATCCATTTCCCTAAGTTTTCTCATTCTTTGTGCTTTAATCTTTCATTTTAGTTTCTTATGAAGATGAACAATTTGTCTATGAGTTGTTTATTTATAATGGGTAGCTAAACTTCTTGTGATTTCCGGTTTTGGAAGTAGATTAATTGAACTCTTGTTGATTGTTTTAATCTTAATTGAAGTTATTGTCTTGAAGCTTATTTGAGTACTTTGTTCTTATTCTTGTTTTATCATTTGGCCAATGATTTAGCATGTTTGATATATTGATTCATAATTCGAGAGATGAGTTTCAATATTAGATCTTGAGTACTTGACATGAATATTTGCATAATCGAGAGGTTTGTGAATATTTGTGAGGATATTTGATCTTTTGTGCATTTGGGAGTTGTGTATCTTATGTTGAGTAGAGATACTAGCATAGATATTTCAATCTACACTTTATATACATCTCAAGAGGGAGGATAAAATACCGTTGTGATCGTCTTATAGGTGTATTGATAATAACCTTGGCTTTGATTAAATCGTAAAACAAGAGGAATATTAATTGAAACCATAACCCGGAATCCATTTCATTTCCCTTGGTAATTCCACTATTATTTTCATCTTGTGTTTTTGTGGTTATTCTTATCTTTTCTTCCACAACAATCATTCAATTTCGATCGTCTAAATAAAAATAAGACTATCTTAGTTCAATACTTAGCGCATAAATTTATTAGTCTCCGTGGATACGACCTTGCTTACCCTATTCTATAAACTACACCGTACACTTGCGGTGAAGCTAAAAAAAAGGCGAACAAGTTTTTGGCGCCGTTCTTGTCGACTAATACAATTTTTGGTGCTAATATTGCGATAGATAGAATTATTCTTAATTTAGACATTTTTTATTTTTATTTCATTTTTCTTTTGTAAATTCTACTTCTACAATGCTTGATTTGTTTCTTTGAATTGGTATAGGTGCGGCTATTCGGATGGAAGAGGCAAACCCATCTTTGGAAGACGCCTCATTTCATTCATGAATCAAACGACTTCATTTATGAGTCAAATAAATTTATTCATGAGGAAATGGGAAATAGCCTTACCAAAAACGAAGCAAAGATGGACAAGATGAAGTTGCAATTGACACAATTGGCCAATACTATGGATTCACAATTGAAAAATCTCGAGACTCAAATGGGCCAATTAGTTACAATAGTTGGTGGGCAACATCAAAAGAGCCAATTTTTAATCACCATCAAGCCAACTCGAAGGAACAATCTAGTGTCATTCATCAAAGGAATGATACCGAATACGAGGAGTTGAAGATCCTGGAAGAGCAAGAAAGTTCGAACCACACACAGTTGTATGTCTATGCACGGTCAAATAGTATGTGGCGCCGAAAAGGAACAAAAACAGACAAGGAACACACAACCCAAGCGTGTACGAATGAGCGATTCGTGCGAGATATTATAAGAAAGTTGTTCCGAACGAAAAATACTCGATCATACGTATGGAAACGAACAACCTACACGTAAACCATATCAAGATATTCCTACGCCAGACTCAAATCCTTGCTTGGACACCCCAAGTATGCATTATTAGGTGCAAGTAAGGCAAATATGGCACTTGACCATGACCCAAAGCAGGCTAATATATGCATTCAAGGGAGGCACCAATTCATACGTCGAGCTATAGACGGTAAATCTAGCGCTTGTTGGGAGGCAACCCAATGGTAACTTCACATTTTTTTTTCTTGAAATTCTATCTTTTCCTTGTTTCGATATAATTTCATTCAAGTTTGGGGAGAGTTAGTATTTTGATTTGAAATGTGTGAGTATTTTGATTTGAAGTGTGTAAAAAAAAAAAAAAAAAAAAAAATTGCATTTGTTTGTGTGTTTTCATATAGTTGCATGTAGAGCATTTTAAGTTGCATTTGCATTAGTAGCATGTTTACGTTTTAGCATGTTTATTGCTTTCGTAGATTTTAGGGAGTGAGTTAATCTCTTGATTGTAACTTGTGATTGATTTTGAAAATTTTGTATTATTTGGATTGAGTGTTGAGCATGAGTTGATTGAGCCATAAATAGATAACATTGAGCATGTTAAGATGGAAAACTTGGTTTGATGCTTTGAATTACATATTTACAAGTCTGTGAGCTTTTGAGCCTTTACTGCTTTCATCATATGCAATCTTGTTTGTGATTTGAGTGTATCATTCATGTTGTTAGAATTCTATAACTTGCTCGGCATCTCTGTCAAGGTCACATGTTGTATGCGAATTGTGAAAATGATCAAAGGCCATTTTGTTAGCCCTTCAAGCCTTTTGCTTACCTAATGATGATATTGAAATCCCTAGTTAGCCAACTTGAGCCTATTGCCTAATTTTTAATAGCCACAATTCAAGCCTTAACTTGATAAATCTTTTACCCAACACTTGAGCGTATAGCATTGAGTAAAGGAATTGAATAAGGGTGAATGAGTGAAATCAAAATGTTAGAAGGTGATGTTATAGTTGGTTGATGAGAACAAAAGAGAAAGAAAAAGGAGATATGAAATGTTGAAAACTCATATAAGAGTAAAAAAAAAAAAAAAAAAAATCGATGAATGAGTTTTCTTTGAATGAACTTGGAGGTTAAGAATTGTAATGTGAATGGTTGAGTTTACAAAATAAAGGGGATGGAGATAAGAAGAGTTGGTGAAAATGAGAGGTGATTTGAGTAGAATATTGAACTTTAATGTAGATGAATTATATGCTCACCGGTCTATATGCCCGAGTTTGAGTCACTCTATCCATACTACCCCAACCAAAGAGCCTTCATTACAACCAAAGGGAAAAGTCCTTTTTGATTCACAATTTTGCATACATCCTAGTGGCGGAGATATGAGACGATTTGCAAGCTATGGTAATTCTCCGCAATATTGAATTGAATTGAGCGTAAACACGTCCTATATTCATTCGAGATGAGAGTATACACTTGATCTTTGTGAGGTGTAATTCTTAGCATTTACCATGGTTTCTTTAATATGTGCTCTATGTTAGATGTTTGAGGATTGTTAATTCGTTGCTTGATACCTACCATGAACAATACAAAATTTTATGGAGTTGTTGTGCGTTCAACTTTTCATTACTCCCAGTCATGTTTTGTCTTGTTTTTAAAAGTGTTGACTGGGGACGGCCAACAGTTTAAGTTTGGGGGTATTTGTTCACTTGGTTTTATACCATTAATTTGGGCTTCAAGACTTGAATTTTGTGTTGTTTTTGAGTATTTTGAGTCATTTGAGTAGCCAAGCCATGTTGAGAGCCAATTATATTGAGTTTATAGTCATAGTAATGAATCGTGTATCAAAAGAAGTACAAACGAGCAAACAAAGAGAGATTGATTTGAAGAAACGTCCAAACGCGTCTGAAATTTCCATCACTGGCAGTGTTTCGTATTTTGGCCATAACTCTCGCTACAAAATTGATATTGAGATGATTCAAGTGGCTATGGAAAGCTAAGAGATAGGGCTACAACTTTGAAGAAGGGCTCAAAAGCAAATTCCAACATTTGGTGGGTGAAAAACTCAGGCGGGCGCTGCAGCGCCGTCCACGGCGCTGCAGCGCCCAAGACAAAGAAATTCACTCCAAAATTCACGTCCCGGGCGCCGCGCGCCCGTCCCGAGCCTGCAGCGCCCCTGGACGGAAATTCCTAAGTTCTTCCACCTATTTCTTGAACTTTTGAGGGGCTATAAATACATACATGGGAGGCTTGATATAGGGTATGGAGAAAAGGCTTGGAATACACCCAAGAACACAAAAACACATCAATTTCATCAAGGAAGAATCAAAGGGAAGAATCGGGTCGAATCGGAGCTTGAGGATTAAAGATTAATCGAGAGATTATCCATTTCCCTAAGTTTTCTCATTCTTTGTGCTTTAATCTTTCATTTTAGTTTCTTATGAAGATGAACAATTTGTCTACATGAGTTGTTTATTTATAATGGGTAGCTAAACTTCTTGTGATTTCCGGGTTTTGGAAGTAGATTAATTGAACTCTTGTTGATTGTTTTAATCTTAATTGAAGTTATTGTCTTGAAGCTTATTTGAGTACTTTGTTTTTATTCTTGTTTTATCATTTGGCCAATGATTTAGCATGTTTGATATATTGATTCATAATTCGAGAGATGAGTTTCAATATTAGATCTTGAGTACTTGACATGAATATTTGCATAATCGAGAGGTTTGTGAATATTTGTGAGGATATTTGATCTTTTGTGCATTTGGGAGTTGTGTATCTTATGTTGAGTAGAGATACTAGCATAGATATTTCAATCTACACTTTATATACATCTCAAGAGGGAGGATAAAATACCGTTGTGATCGTCTTATAGGTGTATTGATAATAACTTTGGCTTTGATTAAATCGTAAAACAAGAGGAATATTAATTGAAACCATAACCCGGGAATCCATTTCATTTCCTTGGTAATTCCACTATTATTTTCATCTTGTGTTTTTGTGGTTATTCTTATCTTTTCTTCCACAACAATCATTCAATTTCGATCGTCTAAATAAAAATAAGACTATCTTAGTTCAATACTTAGCGCATAAATTTATTAGTCTCCGTGGATACGACCTTGCTTACCCTATTCTATAAACTACACCGTACACTTGCGGTGAAGCTAAAAAAAGGCGAACAACTTAACCTCGAGGTCCCTCAAAGGCACCCTCGAGCCCTCTTACTCCTGTGGCCGAACTGGACTTTGCCAGATCGGCCCCCTCCCTCATGACTTATCAAAATTGATCCTTTAGAGCTTGACAGATCAGTCATACGCTTAGAGTATAACAGTCACCCAAACGTTTACAGACTTAAGAGATCGCCCAACACTTAAAGTTTAGCGGATTAAACCAATGCGTAGAGCCTAGAAGATCAACCCATTATTTAGGGCTTAGCAGATCAGCCATATGCCTATGACTTAACAGGTCGGACCCAATGCTTAGGGCTTAGCAGATCGGCCCAATACTTAGGGCTTAGCAGGTTGGCCCAAACTAGATAGGTCAGCCCAGACCATATTTTTCCCTTATCACTTTTTATCCGGTTTAGCTCCATTTCTGTAAGTTACAAGAATACGCAGATCATGCCCAACAAGGAAACCAACCAAAACACACTGAATATGCGTGCAAATGCATCAAATATATATCATTTTAAACCCTCAAATGCATGTATATTTTACATGCATCACTACACTTTTGTCATTTGGATCTATCAGCCGACCAGAAGCAGTTTGGGAGTCAAGTTGGGTTTATCTATCCAAAGATATTTTTTACAAACAGAGTAATTTGTTTCAATATCAAGGGATGTATCAATTAGATTGTTTATTTTTAATGTGTGATATTTTTTAATCTACATGTTATTTATATTTTAGATTTGCAATTATCCGTGGAAAATGTTAAAAGTTATACACGTGATTTTCAATCAATGTAATTTCCTGATGAACATGTTTTTAGTTGTCGCGGTCTAGATTAATACATGATGAAACTTACCATGATCGAACAAGATTGACTCAAAAACATAAAAGTTTTTTTATCTGAACTGATCCCCGAGAAACTTCATGTTTATGATACCATTGTTGAATCTGTTAATTCGGACTATGGAAAAACATTTTTTGTAAATGAGTATGGAGAAACGGGAAAAATCTTTATTTAGAAGACAATGTCTATTGGATTACATTACAAGGGAGATCTTGTACTAAATGCAAGGGCGGAGCCAGGAATAAATTTGGAGTGGGCCGATACATGAAAATGAGGTGGCCGAATAAGAAAATCATATAAATTATAAATAAATAAAAAATCTAGTGTAATTTTTTTTAAAATAGGGGGGCACTCGCCCTTGATTAAATGTTGCGTCAAGTGGCATAGCTTCACTTATGCTACCTGGGGAAGAATTACCATTCAAGATTTGCAACTCCATTTAACCTAAACGAATATTTAACATACAATATAAAGCTAGGCTCCCCTATTACATAGCTAATTATGAAAGCAAAACTTATAATATGGGATGGGGCTCTAATGATGCATAAATTTTGTTTGAAGCTTTAAATCGAACTATGGAGGATATCATGAAAACAGTAGATCCTATTAGAGAATATATTCCTTGTGGAGGCAAAATAGTGTTTTTTAGTGGAAATTTTCGTCAAAAATTGTCTGTAATTCCAAAGGGCACCAGACATGACATCGTTTATGCCATTATTAACTCATTGAATTTGTGGAGTCACTATACTGTAATGAGATTGACCTAGAATATGAGATTACAAATTATGAATTCTGGTGAAAATTATGATGAAATTGAGTCCATTTGCTGATTAGATTGCTCAAATACGGGATACAAAACTTAGGGAACCAAATGATGGGCTTGCTACAATTGAAATTCGTGATGATTTTTTGTTGGAAGAATTTGATGATCCGGTCATAGCTATTGTCAAGAGCACATATCCATTGTTTGGAAGTAATGATGATGACTCGCCATATTTTGAACAGAGGGCAATATTGGCTCCGACATTAGATGTCATCCAATCAGTAAATGAATATATGGTCTCAATTAACTGGTCATCAAGTAGAATGTATTTGAGTTTTGATTCTCCATGTCATTATGATAGAAACATTCATCTATTGAATGAGGTTCATATTCTTGAATTTTTAAATGAAATTAAATGTTATGGAGTTCCTAATCATGAGCTATATTTGAAGGTTGGAACTCATGTTATATTGCTATGTAATATAGATCATTCTCTTAGGTTGTGTAATGTTATACGACTGATTATTACAAAACTTGAAAATCACATTTTGGAAGGACAAGTTCTTAACATAGACAATCTCGGTCAGAAGATTCTTATTCCAAGAATGTCCTTGACGCTTTTAGATCCCAGACTTCCATTCAAATTTCAACGAATACAATTTCCATTGATGGTGTCTTATGCAATGTCTATTGATAAGAGTCAGGGTCAATCGTTGTCGAATATAGAGCTCCTTTTGAAAAATCCAGTTTTAGTCACAAATCAATTGTATATGGTTGTTTCTAGAGTTACTAATCCTAAAGGTCTTCTTAAAATTTTGGCTATGTGTCCCTCAATTTTTTTTTGGCTATATGGTGGTAATAGTGATAGTGGTCGTACAAGTTCATTTATTCATTCAATTTGTTTTGTAATATTGCATCATTATTCAACCATTTATTATCTAATCCATAGTTATTTGGCCATTCTTAAATAATCCATTAAATATGTTTAATGAAAATAACTAATCAAATTAAAATTATCTTTACTTAATATATAAACCGTGCACGAGTCAGGGGTGGACCACTAGTTAATGTGTATAAAATAAAGTAAATACTTAAGATATTTTTAAGAGTATAGAGGTAAAGAAAAACAATCGAGGTTTGACCAATATTTTGAAACCCGGTTCAGATCGGCCGGTTTAATCGGGAATCGATCACATGCCCGATCCAATTATATATTAAAAGCAGGTGGCTAAAAAATTATTGTCACCCGGTAAAAAACCTGGAAACCGGTCCCGTCAACCCGGTTAAAAAATATTTAAATAAAGTTTTCTTTGTTTTATTACAAAAATTGATGGGAAAAATATTTAGTAAATTTTAGTTATAACTTCTCCTTCTATTTGATTTACAACTAAATTTGAATATTATAATTTATTAAATTAGTTTTTATTTTATTTGTATTTTGGTTTTTTATATTTGTACTTGTGTTTATCTTTTACATGTTTGTATATATATATATATATATATATATATATATATATATATATATATATAGGGGAGGTTAAAATGAGACCACATATTATAGTGAGACAGTGTGGACTCATCTCAACCCTCCATTATCTACATCAATGGCTAAGATAAATAGAGGTTAAATTACATTAAATATTTAATTAATGCAAAATAAGGGTATAATTGTCAAATTAACCAAGTGGGGGACCATCCAAATATGGAATCATTTATTAGGAGAAAAAATCACGTGGGGAGAGAAAAATCCGAGAAAATTGCACGAGAGAGAAAATCGCGCATGTGCTTTCTGCCACGTGCGAATCGTACACTTATCATATATTTCTTTGTATACTTAACACTATTTTACTGTATGTTTAGCATAATTTTACTGCATATTAAAATGGTCAAGCAAAAATATGCGGGGACCGTGAATCAAGGAATCAGTTATATATAGAGAGATAATCACGCTCATTAACATGTGAGGATCGTGGATTAAGTAAATCAATTATAGAGAGAGAGAAAATCACGCTCATTATTGTGCTGTATATTTAGCATATATTTGATGTACACTTAACACTATTTTGCTGTATGTTTAACATTATTTTAATGCATATTAAAATGGTCAAACAAAATATGTGGGGACCGTGGATTAAGTAAATCAAGTATAGAGAGAGAAAATCACGTTCATTATTGTGTTGTATATTTAACATATATTTGATGTATACTTAACACTATTTTGCTGTATGTTTAACATAATTTTACTGCATATTACAATTGTCAAACAAAAATACAAGTATACAACAAAACACATATAAATATACAACAAATCACATATAAATATACAACAAAAAAACATAAGTATACAGCAACATAAATATATACATAAAAAATTAACTATTTATACAACAAAACACATCTAAATATACATCGAAAAACATCTAAGTATACAACAATCCTCACTGTCTCCTTGTAGGCCCTCGTTTTCTCCACCAGCATCGTCTTCTTCACCAATCCATTACTGTTAATTTTTGCACATAGAAACAAAATTTTTTTCTGTAATTTATTTGTGGAGACCTAAGATTCAAAACGGAAGTTTTTATCGCAATTAAACCATGAGGACTCAATTACATCGCTCCAAATCTGAGGGCTCATTAGCAATTTTCAAGAACCACCATTGAAGGTGATGGGAAACCAGGCAAATCATCAATTGATCTTCTTCGGAAAACCAGACGAAGCATCAATTCAAGCTCAGCGAATAATCTTCTTTACCAATTTCTTATCCTTTCGCGCGAAGCATCAATTCAAGCGAAACCCGGGCCGTCTTTGCTCGGCGGCCACGGCGCCTGTCCCGGACCACCACCACTTCGACGGCGCGCGAGAGACAAACTCAAGAATACGTTTAATCTTCTCTTATTTGATTTTGTGGGAGGAATGAACGAGATTTGGGGAGTTACCAATTGGGTGAAAATACTAATAAGAAAATGACCAATCTGCTCTTTTCAGGTTTAAAATAAATTGAAAATAATTATTAAATTGGAAAGATCCCAACCATCTAAAATTTGAGATGTGTGGCTTAGACTTAGTCCCACACTGCCTCACTCTAATTATGTGGTCTCATTTGATCCTATTTATATATATATATATATATATATATACCGACCGATTATTTTAAAACGGTTTAACCGGTTGAAACAGTGACCCAATGACACAATTATTAATCCGATTTGATCTCCACTCCGAGTTTAAGAAGATTGGGTTTGAGGACTGAGGAGTTGAGGAGTGAAGTGTCTACGGATTACAGAAGTAATGCGGAATTAACCCTAAATTAATCACAATTAAGCTCATTTACAAG
Source organism: Rehmannia glutinosa (assembly GCA_016081115.2). Lineage (NCBI taxonomy): Eukaryota > Viridiplantae > Streptophyta > Magnoliopsida > Lamiales > Orobanchaceae > Rehmannia > Rehmannia glutinosa. The sequence goes on from CM071927.1 coordinate 39,374,876, forward strand.
GTTCATTCCATCAATCCAACAATTTATCTACCCTCATTTACAGAGCAAGATTCAGGTTAAATCTCCTGACCTGACATTTTTCCTTTTAAATAATAAATGTTAATTAACTGATTCACTAACAGTTAATCGCACATCACTGTAATTCACACATCTTGACTCCTCCCACAGTTGACAGCTTACCATTTTCTGCTTCTGGTTGAAAAGGCGTCACTTAATTCGCATTTTACAGAGCCGCAAGTACCAACATCGTGAAAATGGGTGGAGACGAGAGGTGGTGCGTGGTGACCGGCGGCAGAGGATTTGCGGCACGGCATCTGGTGGTGATGCTCATCAAATACGGCATGTTTTCTGTTCGTGTCGCAGATTTGGGCCCCATTATTAACCTTGATGCCGACGAGGAGAATGACATTCTCGGCGAGGCTCTTAAGTCTGGCCGCGCGCAGTACGTGTCCGCAGATCTTCGTGACAAATCACAAGTGCTCAAAGGTCTTATTTTCTGCATTAGCTTTGTAACTAAGGGTTAATTTCTTTTAATTTTTTGTCATGGTCTTTTAGATAAGTGTAGAATACTGTGCTTGTATAGTTTATATATGTTCGCTTTTTCAACATGCATTAGGGGTATATTCTCGAAGCAAATATTAAGCTTTGTTTGAGTTTTCCTTTATCAAGCTTAAAGTTATGTTTGATCATTTCACGAACCAATTGAACAAGCTTAAATCAAGCTGAATATGATCTGTGCTCCAGAAAGTTGACATTTTTCTATTGTATTAGTAATTTTCGTAGAATCACAGAATCAAGCTGTGACAGAGGGAAAAAAAACTAATGAACAAGAAATCATGTTGAAATTTGGTTAGATAAGTTAATTAAATCGGGCTTAAACAAGCTTCTATTTATCATATCGTGCTCAATTGAGGTTCATGGTTAGTTTCTCAGTCCAACTAGCCTTATATGACTGATTAATTGTTTAAAAAAATTTGGCTCATGACGAACACGTGTGAATGTGTACTTTTTCCCTACATTGTATAGAAGTGTACAGTGTACTGTATTCTTGGCTATTTGAATTCATGATACTCAGAATGGGATATCCAAGATTAGAAATAGAATAGTTAAGAATATGTCATGATGTAATTTAGTCCGATTTCTTGTGTGTTTATTCATGGCATATTCATCTAGCTTGAACTTGATCATTTTATGAACTTTCATAATTTTATGTTGTGCATATGTGTTCCCCCCACCATTGCATTTTTTTCTTTTTCTTTTTTTTTCGGTGGTGGGGTTGGGATGAAGGGGTGTTCATAAAGTGTTATTGAACACTTGGATTAGAATGAATCTTGCCCGAAAATTGGGTTTGAAGGGAATACTTTTGAAATGCCAGGGTTTAGTATGATCCAAAAGAATTGAAGCTAGCCCAGCGTAGAGCGTTATTTGATCTGATAGTTGAAGTCAGTTTTAACTTTATTATAGGCGTTTAATATACTGTTTGAGCTTTTGCTATTGCAGCTTGCCAAGGAGCTGAGGTTGTCTTTCATATGGCTGCTCCTGATTCTTCCATTAATAACCATCAGCTTCATCATTCTGTCAATGTACAAGGTTAGTTCTGGGCTGTCTAGATCTGAGCAGACGTGTGTGTTTGTGAGTGTTCTTGAACTTCTTTAGCCCTTCATATTGTTTTCCTAAAACCAATTTTCACCTTTGCTGTGTTGTAACTATGGCTTACAGGAACCCGGAACATTATTGATGCATGTGTTGAGCTGAAAACCAAACGACTTATATATACAAGCTCCCCAAGTGTGGTCTTTGATGGAGTTCATGGAATATTGAATGGAGATGAATCATTGCCTTATCCTGCTAAGGTATTGAATGGCGTTGACTACATCTTATTCTATATTGATACCTTTCTTTGCTCAATGCTTGAATGGAATAGTCAAGGGTAGTAATATTGTTTGCCATCTAGTTTCCAGCTTTTATTTGAATTATGTAACGTTTTGAGTTCTTCTTCTTCTTCTTCTTCTTCTTTTTAAATTCTACTTAGCTAATTTTGCTTGAACAATGTGCAAGGCTCAAGTCTGATGTTTCCTCAACTATGTTTTTGGTCGTGCTCAGCTATTCAGCAAGTTACCTGTATCTGAATCCCTAGATTTGTCTTGGTTAATTTTTCCAGCACAATGATTCATACTCTGCCACAAAAGCCGAAGGAGAGGCCCTAGTTATCAAGTCAAATGGTTCAAATGGACTTCTAACATGCTGCATTCGACCTAGCAGCATTTTTGGCCCTGGTGATAAGTTGCTTGTTCCATCATTAGTTGCTGCAGCAAGGTCTGGGAAATCGAAGGTAATTATTAGGATTGGCATGTTCTATCTGGTTATTGAGCCTTGCTTATACATTATTTAAAGCAGAGGTATAATTCTTGCTGCTATAATATATCTAATTGTTGTTTATGGTAATAATTATGCATTATACTAGTTAAGTGAACCCTGCGAGGTGCCTTTACATGGGGAATTTACAATTTGTGAAACTCATGTTAATTTTGCTTTTGCTTGACCATGGGGAGGTTGTGGTCATGGATTTCATATTCCTCTGACTTACTTTTTTATCCTGCATATTTGGAAGTTTTTAATATTCTGATTTGCTATTGTGGAATATTCAGTTCATCATTGGGGATGGCAACAACATGTATGATTTTACCTATGTTGAGAATGTTGCACATGCTCACATATGTGCCGAGCGAGCGTTGGCATCTGAAGGGACAGTAGCAGAAAAAGCTGCTGGACAGGTGACATTTTCTTTCGACTGCAACTTGGTTGCACATCTTAGTTCACCAGAGCGTTTAAATTGCGTGCAATTCTAGTCCAAATGCTTATGCATTGTGTCAATTCGCTAACTTGTAGTATTTAAGCAAGTTTCTGGCTTTCACTTAAGTTGTTTTGTTCGTTCCATGCATCTTATTGCATGCTTGAGAATTGCTTGTAATTTTCAAAAAATTTAGTTTCTTATTCAAACCAATTAATTGGGTAGTGTTTCTCATAGTTTGACGTATGATTTAATAATCTTGGATGGGATATTGGCTTAAAAACTCGTGTTGCAATTTTAATTAGCTTGTCTGAGTATTAGAGAGAACACTTAAAGCTGGTTTTGAAAGGTATTTATACTACACATTTCTGATCAACAACTACTGTTAGTACTTCACATGTATGCTCCTAACCCCACCACACCCCACCACAACATGGTGCCTTCTTTCAATTACTGCCACTGTTTCAGTATGGTCATGTCTCATTTTTGCCACCGTCTCTTTTGTGTATATGTGTATTAAATTAAGTAGTTACCAATTCATCCAAATTGTAATTGTAAATTACCAAGAGAAACATTCTTTCTTTTATTGATTTGAAAAGAACTACATGTACAAGACTTTATAGAGAAAGATAAGATCCTAATCCAAAAAATCAGAACCAAAAAATCAGGAGCTAAATCAGCTCTTCCCTGATTTCAGTTTCTGACTTTCCATATTATTTCTTTCCTAAATCTAAATTTTGACTTTCCCAATAATTATTAAAAACAAATCTTAACTATCCTAATTTACTGACAGTAATAGTGATGTTATAATTAATGGGGAATTAAATATATGGTGGAGGATGCAATGGGAAACTCTTTTTGGCAGTATAGAGTATAATTCTTTCTGAAAGCCCTGTAATAGTTGGCTTGGCGTTTAAATGTATAACTAATCTTCTTAACAGACTTGTATTTCAATAATATCAGATTCTTCCAGATTTTATTATGGCGCTTGCTTATTAATCTCACAATTAGCTATGCGCATAAGATGGATTTCTTACCTGACCTGAAAGGAAGCACTGTTAACATGGTTTCAATTGTGAGTTTGCAGGCATTCTTCATTACCAACATGGAACCAATTAAATTTTGGGAGTTTATGTCTCTCATTCTTGAAGGTCTTGGCTATGAAAGGTATATTTTTTTAATTCATAGTCGTAACACCCCCCCCCCCCTCCCCAACAAACAGCAAACAATTATGTTGTCATTATTTCTGATCTTGTGTAGCATGCAGGCCAAAATTAAAGATTCCCGCCTCTGTTATGATGCCAATTGCACATATGGTGGAGTTGATATATAAACTTTTAGGCCCTTATGGAATGAAGGTGCCGCAGTTGACACCTTCAAGAATTCGACTTCTATCTCACAGCAGAACCTTTGATTGTTCTAAAGCGAATGAACTTCTTGGCTATACACCTGTTGTGCCGCTCCAGGTCTACACATGCCCCTTAATGAATTAGCTTATCGCGTTTGCTAGAAAATACTTTACTATCAGTTGGTTGCTAGATGGAGTTTAACCATTTCAATCAAGTTCTTTACATCACGCCAGCTGATTGTCTAAACTTACTTGATGCTTTTATGCAGTGATATACTGTAATTTTGTTGAGCACATGACTTGAACAGATCCTTGTTTGACTTTATTAGGTTGTTTGAAGTACATGTTTCTGGTTGTTTTCTTTTTGTTTGATACGTGATCTTATCATGTAATACAAATGTTGTTCCCTGAGACTTACTCACATGGAGTACCCTAGAGTACATGGCTTCACAAGTGTTTTAGTACATATATGATTATTCTGTTGATAATTTCAGATGATGTTTTTCATCTGCAGGAGGGCCTTAAAAGAACTATCGAATCATACCCACACTTGAGGGCTGATGTTCGAACTAAAAAGGACGGGCCATCTAAAGCTGAATTACTTCTTGGCAGTGGGAAAGGTGGAATCCTTTCTACTAGAACTTTCGCACATGTTTTTAGATTCAATTTGTCTGACACGTCATCCTTATCCGGCACTCTTGTTATTTAACCATGTGGATTGTATAAGCATCAATGTGCATACGAATCAAGATCCAACTGTAATATCTCAAAATCATGTTTAAATTAACAAACCCCAAAGGGCGAATGAGCAATTATAACAGCAGAAATATGTTTGAGCTCATTCAGGGATGAGGGTTCTTGAGTAGTTGGAGCTTGTTAAGAAATTAATTAAAACACAAGGATGCAGTTATGCAACTTAGGGAAGTTTGCAACATTGAAGAGGAATGGTGGACGGTTCATTAAAAAATGAAGAAAGAAGAAATGGAAAGTTAGGTGGGAGTTTGGTGGAAGATTTTTAAAGGAAATAAGATTGTGTCTCACTAAATTAACTTTTTATGGCTATTTGTTATATCTTGTCTGAATGTTGTTAATCTTAGTGTTTACTTAATCGGCATTGATATTTAGAATGCCATTTTTCTGCCTATTCTATCGCGGTCTTCTTGTTGGATGTTATTTTCCTGTTCACTTGCTATTGCTGATGTTCTTCTTCTTTGTTGTATCTGGATGCTGTTTTTCTTATCATTGAAATTTAAAATATCATTTCTGTATATTTTATCATGGTTTTACAGTTGATGGTTCTTTGTTATCATGTCTGAATTTTTCTAGGTATTGGTTTTCAGAATATTGTTTTCTGCATATTTATTTTGATGTTCCTGATGTATTCTTTCTCCATATGGGCATTTTTCAATTTGATATTACATATGTGATGTAACCAACAGCCTGACATACCTTTTTGTGGAACCTGGAATGCATTTCATATCCCCTAATCAACGATGATGACACTTGCAGTTGCTGACACTCTACTGTGGAGGGATAAAAGCAGACACTTACTGTAATGTTGATCTTGGCCGCATTTTACTTCAATTTCATAGCAACTGGGTATACCATCATTACTGCAGTTTCCAAGCTTCTATTAGTGGCATCAGTCTTCATTTTCATCCACGGCAGACTACCCCAGAAAATGTATACATGCCAACATTCTGTTTTCTTATACATGATTATTGCTCGTGTTAGCCTCCACCGGCCCTGCACTGAATATAATAGTTGTTAATACTTTGCAAGCCCGGTGCTGCAATATTGGAAAATCATTTAAGATTTCATTAAATTAGGGGCAATTTGCATAGAAGCAGTGAAGGAATGCTCACTTCTGATTATTTGTTGGTGCAGATTTGGATATAAAATAGAAAAAAATTCCCGAGTCAAAGTTCCATGTCTCAGAAGCTGCATCTCATCATGTTGCTCTTTCAGTGGCATCTGCGTGGAATTCTGCTGTTAGTGACTTAAAATCACTTTGCAAAGGAAATGACTCTATGCTTTTCCTAAAGGTAATTTGTTGGTGGAGTTTTGTTCTAAATTCCGTTTGAGAAATTCACGACTAGATTGATGCCCTTCTTAATTTTTCTTTTAATCTGTCTCTGAACAATCTCTATAGACACTCAGCTTTCATCAGTTGTTCTTCTCGCAGTTTAGACTTTCCCAATATTAACGATAATGTATATTACCTCACTCTCTTCCCAACTGAAATACGCACTTGCTTGCATGTTTGTCAATTATCATATATATTACTGTACTCAAAATGAGAACTAGCCAGCAACAATTACACAATTCTGAGAGTTATTTTTATAAATATAAAGTCAATATGGTGTTAGTTTGGCCTGGTCAATAAAGAACTAAAAAGAATACAAGGACCCAAAAAAAGAGGAAAAGAAAAAGCTACATTTTGTAGTGCATCTCATTAATTTAATTGCAATACATGGGCATTTCACTTGATAGGAACACAATATTTGGGCTTATATGTTGTTAAAAAGTTCCAGATTTCCCCGCATTCTCTTTTTGCCTTCAGCAGTTCTCTTGTTATCGAGGCTTTTGAGATGTTTTAAGATTTACATTAAAATTGTCGAATTTTATCCCCAACATCCTGTCAGTGTCCTTGTCATGTTTGAGAAGAACTAGACGAGGGGCTGGAGGGCACTCAAGCAATATGATTCCTTTTAATGTATGTGACATTTAGTATATTTTTGTGTCATGCACATGTTACTAGCATAGAATACAGATCATTGCCTAAGTTTTGATAAAAATGCTTGGATTTAAGACCAGAAGGTTGTGAAATATGAAGTGGCAGTTATGTTTTGTTAAAAGGTCAGATGACAGGCAGCTAACCAGTAGCTACACATGCATTTACTATATATACAGGGTTGCATGTGTATTGCACATGGAGTATTCATGATTAGTTCATCAACTCCACACGGGTTTATTTTTATTCTTCCTCTGACAAATAGGGTTCATACATTAATTAACAAGGAGAACTTCCTTTGCATGGTGAAATCCATCTTGTTTTATCTAAGTTGAGTTTTCAAGCGAAAAATGGTATTGCTAATGAGGAAGATCGCCGGAGTATGGCATCTTGAAGTTAAAAATAGTCATTCTATTGCCATTCTCAGAGTACAGTCCATCTCGTGTCTTATTGGACAGTTCTCAATTCCAGCACCAACCTGATGCCCGTGTAAAGCTCTCTATTGTGTTCTATAAATTGCTTGTAAATCAATAAAAAGGAGAAGTTGCTAGTCATTTCTCAATCGCTGCAAAAAGAATCAGATGAAAAAGGTTAACAGTAGTTGTTAGAAATTTTGCTCAGTGTTCTTGACTATGACTTCAAATTGCCATTCTGCATTTGAATTTCTCGTCAGCTGACAGGTTTACATTTTTACTTTGCCCCTGAAACAGGTTGTTCTCTCTTTATTACTTCTCAGTATCCTCGGAGCAGTTTCGCTTCATAATGCTTTTGTGATAGGTATTGCTCTGGGCCTGAACGTTGTGATTATTTTGTGCATGCAATGAGCTATGTTTATGTAGTTGAGAGCTGAAATATTCTGATAGTCATGGATTTGTATGTTTATTAAACTTCTATACTTTTAAAGTCCTGGATCTCATGTCTGTTGCCATTTTGCTGTTTTATTTGGACTTTACAGGTCTACCCATTGCCTTTATTTCTTTTGCTGTGTATGAGAAGAAGGAGGAAGAGATCGATAATCTGGTTCTAAAAGTTCTCTCATGTGGATGCAAATTAAAGTCTGATGTTACTGGAAAGATTTCCAACTCAAAGAAACAGCAATAATTGGTCAAATGGCGTAAGGATAAAATTCATTTTCTTCATATCTTGGGGCCAATTGATAAACTTCACCGTTCACTCCAGTTAAAGAATTGCAAAATGAGGTGATGTATATTTGCGGTACATTTCCTTCTCGGTTTTGGGCAGGGGCGAGAGCACAGTGTATTCTAACATTGGGGTTGCAGTTGACACGAGCATAATGGACCTTGAAATTGTTCCATTCCCCTTGTTGCTTTCGTTGTTTTGTCATTTCTTCACTGTAATGTATCATTACATGTGAATCCAGTTCAATAAACTGGATATATTCTTTCAGGATAAAGCACTTGCTGTATTTGCACTGTTATATAGCAGTCTTGTTGTTTGGATGGTAGTGCTATTCAGTTGTTTAACTTGCCTTCTGTTTATATTATTCAACCTTCAAATTACAAATATGTCCATTTCCTGTCCAGTCCAATCACCTTTTCCTTAAAATGCCCTTTTGTCCCTCCCAATACTATTTGAAGGTCCAAGTCTATAGGAATTTTGCTTGATCTGAAAATAAAAGTGGACCAATATATCACCAGCTTCATTCTCATGGGCTCTGCTTTTTAACCTAATATCATTTCTTAGAACGTGACAGGTAAATAGGGTTTGTTTCCACTAATGACTGGCTAAACTCTGTTATCTTGAGCAAAATCATTTTATTCCATTGTACCTCATAGCCTGCAAGTGATACTGGTTGCACAATGTGTTGTACTTTCAGACTCCATGATGCAATAATGCTGAAATTAATTGGTGGAGGTTGGTCAAGGAATATCACAGATAATGGGGCGCCACTAACACAAGCATACAATATCAGAGGCATATCTGTACTGGTTTACCTATTGATGCTTGTTATCATTACCAATTGACTTGCATTATTCATTTCATTTTATCATATTATTTATGTATTTGTAAATTGTAATATACAACTCGAATCTAGATGGTTGAGCACAGATCACCCACACCATCAAATTATACTATTTATTAGTTGCATGAATATTTGGTTAAATTGGTCAGCTGAGTTGATGATTATCTTGCATGTATGATGCAAATTGGTGGGGTACTCATTCACAGTCTATGGTTCTTTTTAAGTGATAAAGGCTTCACCTGTTCACCACGAAATCTTTGAAAATCAATGATAACTATCGAGAAACATGCACCTTAATCAAGTCTCGTATGATTTAATCAAGAATAACAAAGGGCTTAGGAAAAGAAGGGTGGCAACTTTTAATCTTCAAACTAATCTTGTCAATTAGGTTTGATTAATGTTTATGAGTGAATTACGTGTCACACTATAGTGATTACATCAGAATTGATATACTTTATTTGACGTAAAATTAACCAACATGATTAGGACGCCTTATGACATTGGATGAGAAGTGGTCAGCGTTAGCCCCATAATAATTTCATATCATCTATTGTATGCTGTCACACTTTCAAGTACAGATTTTAAATTTGGACCCCCTTTTCGCAATCAAAATAGTGTTGAGGTTTTTAAATGCTTTTGCCACATAATCTGAAAATTGAAAATCATGTAAATAAAAATAAATAATGGTAAAGTTGCTGTTGAGTAATGAAATGGAAAAGCCCAAAGCCCAATAAATACGAAATATGGCTTTGGAGTTGGACCACCGTTTGTGAGTGCGACACGCATGGTCCATGTTTAGCTCTAGCATTGATTGATTTATGATGGGTAATAATAATAATAATAATAATAATAATAATAATAATAATAATAATAATAACAATAATATTTATATAGTAGTAGTAGGAGTGATAATCAAGGAATACTTACACTATTTCTTTTTTTTTTTTTTGAAAGGTAGACTAAAATTTTCAAGATAGTAAAATTTGATAATTATTTGTCTAAAACACAAAATTGACTAATTGATCTAATGATCTCTGAAATGAAAGAAGTTTCAGTTTCAACTGGCAGAGTTGATACATAGTTCCATCATTCCATGGAAGGACATTAAAAATTACACACAATCTCCGGATACATATAATTAATCTTAAAACATAAAAACCAATCAATTACCTAATTTTTATTTTAAGATCTTGATGTAACAGATAGTTTACACTTTGCTGTCCCATAGTACTCAAGAAAAAAATTACAAAAAAAGCACTATATAATAATAGTGAAAAAAGCAAAAAATAAAATAAAATACTAGTATTTAAACATTGAGGAAATCAAATTGTTTCCTATCCCACAAATCCACTAGGTATGAATAATTTAGCTAAATATTTAAATTTTGATTGATTTCTCCACAAACAGCAAATTTTTTTGAATGCAGAATATGGTATCAGATCACATCGCGATAAAATAAATATATGAGTATTATTAGATTTACACAAAATATGAATATGAAAATAGAAAAAGAGTAGAAAGGTAATTTAGCACAGGGTAGCGGCTGCGGGTTATCAAAAAAAAAAAAAAAAAAAAAAAAAACAAAACAAAGGCAAAGCGCTAATGCAAAAGCGGCCATGGCGTTCGGCCTTTTGCTCTGCAAATTTTAGAGAGAGAAATTGGAAAATAAAGTGATTTTAATGAATCACGCCAGTGCCCACTTTTCTGAACCCCCCAGAAAAGCAAAAGAAAAACCGAAAAAAGAAAGAAAAGCAGGGAATATAAACACAATTCACAAAAATTTTCTGCGTAGATTCTTCTTCAAACTTATTTTCACTTCATATCGACATGCCCATCATTCCAGAATCGTTTTAAAGTAAAGATTTGTGCTTTCTCCCAGTTGGTGAAAAAGATTGCATTTTAAAAGATTTTTCAAATTTCATTGGTTCTCTCCTATAGCGAAAGATGTTGCATAACTTGCATTGACCCATTTGTTCTTCCAAAAAAGTAGAACACCAAAAGCAAGGGAAAAACCTCCTTATGTTACTATACTAGGAAATAGGAATGTTCAAATAAGTGGTCGAAGTAGTATATTCTTTATACATAATTCAAAACTTTCAATTTTCCCTCTCAAGAACTTCCCTTTCATTCTCCGATAAATATTTCTTTATTTCATTCCCATAACAAACCCTTTTCCACATCAGCTCTAAATTTGCGTTTTGATTTCTATTGGATTTGTTGATTGAATGATTGAGAAAATGGGGGGTGGTGTTGGAGGTGGGGGAGGGAGGGTGGAGGTGATAGCTGGCAAAGGGTGTTCAAGGCTGTTCGTGGATTTTTCAACCTCATTCAGGGGCATCCCTTCATTTTCATTGGAGCCCTTGTCTCCTGCTTCCTCTGTCTCTGCAGTTTCTGAATCTCCGGTTAAAATAGTGAAATCCAACGGACCGTTTTCTGGCCTTGTCATTTGTGTAACCGGCCTATCTAAAGGTATACCCGTTGTCGTTTTTGAATTCTTACTTTTACATATTAATGTGTTTGATAATGAATTTTATGCAATCGGTGTTGCTAGCACTAGTTCGGCTAAAATGGTGTATAGGAAAGATGTCATCTCTCTAATGTGGTTGTTATGTATTTGTTTTTCTGCATTATTAATCTGTTATCATCAATATATATTTTATCTTCTGCTTTCTTAATTTGATTTGTAGAAACAAGGAAACAGGTCAAGGAAGCAGCGGAGAGATTAGGAGGTCAATATAGTCCTCATCTCCATCCTCAATGCACTCATTTGGTGGTTCAGATATCCTTCCTTGTTGCAGATTTTGTCATTTTCCTATCGCTTTGATGTTAATTGGCTCACTGATATGACACTACTAAAATATCTTACATGGGAAAAGGTCATTAATATGGTCGATATAATTTGGTTATTTTTGTGTTGAAACAAGAACTTGAGTCATTAATTCGAGTCTCTTTTAATAAAACGACAAATTTAGTTTCTTTCAAAATCAAGACATAAATGTAGTTGCAAATTATCTCCCATTGTGATGTTTTTTACTGAGTCCACGCATTCTCGTGTTACACTTAACACTTATTACAGCTTTCATGGACGTAAATTTGAGCATGCTCTGAAACATGGACCAACAAATGGTCTATTCCTGGTAACAATTGGCTGGTTTGTGGATAGCGTGAGAAGGAATGGTAATAGTTACATTTTCATGTTTTTCACTTGTGGGCATAATTAGATCGTCCATTTGGTTTAAAATTCCTAATTCCATCATCCAGAATATTGGATTTCATTCCATGCTAGACAGACATTGTTATTAAGTGAACTATCATGTGAATTTTTTTTATGAAACATTGATTTGGGTGGAAGTAAAGCTATATGCTCATGACTATGTTGATTAAAACTCTTAAATAAATGCATGCGCATATGCACTTACTCAGTAAATCTATTGTGCCAAAGATAACTTTTGTCAGCCACTACTGAGCATTGCATGAGACTTTTCAATTTCCCATACTTGAATATTTGGAAAATATATATTCGGTTGGCAACAAAGATTATCCACTCTGGAGTTTGATTGCCACTGCTATGAAGTTAAAGACGGTTTAATGATAGTATAGTCAATATTGCAAATCTTAACACGAATAAAGCAAATTGGTCTAATAGATTATATGTTTTATAGATGCATTCTCCATTTGAGTAACGTAGTTGGTAATCGTTGGGTTATTTCAGTTAGGTTGAATGAAACGCTCTACAGCGTTAATAACATTGGAGATAATGGCATCCCAAATGATGACTTGAAGCGGATTGATCAGAATTCTGGTGCTGAGAATTCTTGTCTTCCTGTTGGTTTGCATAAGCATGTCAAACAACGTGGCATGATTGACGCCCCTGGATTGCAGTTTGCAGAAAGGGAAAGTAAAAGACAAACTGTTTCTTCATCCATGTCTGGTCAATCCTTTTATATTGACAACGATGTCCCGGCCGAACTTCGGAGTAAGGTAGACTTGAAAGCATAAAATAAAGATATTAAACAAACATTCAAAATTTTCTTTGACTTATTGATACTCTGTCATCTATGCAGTTGATGGGATATCTATGTTGATTGTACATCTCTTAAAATATCTGTTAAGTCATTAAAATATTTACTTCATGAAATCTGATCTGAGATTCCATTGCATCTCCACTGTCAATTGCAACACAAAATATAAGATGGTTATGCTACCATAAAGCTCCACTTTTATACATTAGAATGAACACAAATAATATTCATGTTTTTTTAAAACAATTCTGTCATATACATGTGTTCCTAGGTTGCCGAGGCTCTCTCTGCTGAAGGTGCTAGCTTAGTGGATCAATGGTTTGTTGGATGCAATGTTACTCATGTAGTATGTGAAGGACCTTCTATACAAAGGTATCTGGGGCATTCAAGTAATCTTGTCACAGTAAGTGGCCAATGCCATTTCTCATGCTGCTTTTCGTTTTAACTGCAGTCATGCTTGTTAAATGTCTTAGATTTTCTACAAATGTTAGAGCTTAGCAGATTTACTCGATGTTTCAGTTGGGATTATGTCGTCACATAAATTCACGTGACTAGCAGAATCTAGTACTCTCGAGAACATACACAATGAGACCTAATATTTCTGCTCATGATGCCAATTGTTTTTTTTCTTCAGCCACTATGGGTTCTGAAGTGTGCAAAAGAAAAATCTCTACAAAGACTTGTGCACTTATCAGCCGATTTGGCTAGGTATACTGGAGCAATGCTTGATACCTTCCAGCATGGTGTTTCCAAGGAGGTATGCGGCTTTTTCAATTTTAATAATTTACCCATTATCCTCTCTCTTTCTGATACTCATTACATTTACAAGTAGGCCATAAACTCTAATCTATGAAGAAGCCATTAACAGTGAAAAAAGTGTTTTAACTTTGTTCAATCATGGATAGTACTGAAGACTTTGAAACGTTTCTTACTTTCTCCTAACTCCATAAGAGGTGGTGGGGGGTGGGGTTTACAAGCCTTATTTTCTGGGTTCAAAATGTTGTCTGCAGAGCTAGTTCTGATCATGGCACTAGACTGGTGCAATTTATGTTTTGATATCTTTGGATGTAAAATTTCAGTCTGGGATTTTCTTAGAAGACCTAATAAGTCTGATTGCTAATCCGAAAGGGGCTTTCATGGTTGTCATCGGGATAAGCCTCATAATTAAGTTCGAGTAATTGATAGATATAGTTGGAGGTAGTGTTTTGACATTTAATGGCCAACCTGGTATTCGGAACTTATGTTTAAGAAGTCCAATTCCCAGTTCTTCTTCTTCTTCTTCTTCTTTTTTTCTTTTCTTTCTTTTTCTTTCTTTCTTTCTTTCTCTTTTCTTTTCTTTTTTTCTGCATAACTTGTTTCCTTTCTTGTGGGACACAAAGTCCAAATACTTTAGGAAATTCTATTAGTCGTTTTAACACTTGTTCTGTTTCTTAATTGTTGAGCCTTTTCACTTTGAATATTTTCAGGAAGTTTACAGGGTAACTAGTTCAGGAGACGTACCTAGTTCTGAAATTAAAGCCAGTCATGGAGAAAGGCAAACGAGGGTGAACCTAGCTAAAGATGGTGTCAGAAAGCGCCGAACCGCCGAATGCAGGTGAACTTTGTTTATACCCGATTTGAGCGTTGCTCCTTGACTTGTTATGGATCACTAGAAAAAGATAATTGAGTTGCACTGTGGAAAATGAAGTTTGTAAACTTAGCAAGTAAGGTACTAGAGTGTGGCTATTGCCGTTAGATGTGCTTGTATACTGGTCTTAGGGTCTAAGTGCTTTCTTTTGCTTTTCTCAGACTGTAATATTTTGTTTTTCATGATATGTTGGAAATTGAGAAGGGCATGCTTGTGTAGTTAACCATTCTTCTTCTGCCATTTGTCTATACATGAGAACAACAAAAACTCAGCATCACTATGTGTCTGTTATAGCGATGGCGTTTAGTTGAAATATTGTCTAATTTTATATTGTAGTTGATCTGACTTTGCATTCTGATAGACTACTGGTTATAATTCATTGTATTATAATCGCAGACATGTCAAACTCCAATACGCCCAATAACCCCGGGAAGCCTTTTGGATTCCATTTGCTGGTCAATATCTGAGCCAACCTCGACTGCTTCTATTTATACAGAGTCTTCAAGTGTTGAAAATGTGACTGAAGACCAGACATCTGTGTTCTTTGATGCAAAGGAAGGAGGAAAGGAATCTGAGACTTCATTTGTGAACTTATCACGACCACTTACAGAAAGGTTAGCCTTTTTGCCAATTCCATTAATTATGATTCTTGTAAAGAAAAAAGGAATGCTTGAGAATATATACAAGGAGATCGCAATTCTTTATCAGCTTGTTATGTTCTCGATGTAATAAAGTTTCACCTTTTTATCGACTGCAAAAATCCGAATATAATGCACATCTGGTCTTATTGAAGACAAGCTCCCCTGTGTCTGATAGCTTTACTCCTAAATGCGTGTCATCAATTGCAGTGAGAAGTCTGAGTTAATATTCAAAAGTCATTTCCTCACCATCATGTTTCCAGTTGACCGTTTTTCGGAGATGGGCCCTTGTTCAAGGACATTCTTTAGCAGTAAAGGCTTTACATGTTTGCAGGTGTTGGATTACATCTATGCATTTTACCAGGTATTTGATTTTCCCTGTGGTCTCCAGTCGTATATTTCATATAATGTTTTTTTGTTGATGATATTTGGTGATTAGCTTTTTCTTAAACTTGATGAAGCATGGAAATGTTACGTAACAATGTCTGTTAACGTCCCTCTTATATCGCCCCATGGAAAATGTTAGTACAATATTTTTTAGGGATAACTATGAAAACTATCCCCGAGGCTTGATCTAATAACAAAAATCCCTTTGAGATTTGATTCTGTATTTTATTTACCCCATCATAAGCAAAAATATTTCGAACACCCCTTTTACATTTGTAAAAATATACAATTACTCCCTTACATTTAAGACAATCAAACCTCAGGGAGACTTTTGTAATTTGGAAACTTTTCTGGGATTGTTTTGTCATTCCCCCAAACCTCAGGGGTTGTTTTGTAATTATCCCTATTTTTATGCTAAACTGATAGAGTTGTAAGGTTCTGAAATTTTCCCTTGATTAGGTCTCTGGCAATATTCGGTAGAAACGCGTTGATGCAATAAGCTTACTATATTACTTTTTTATCATCCTCAGGAGAATATGTCTGCTGAGGAAATAGAAATTGCTATCCACACAGACTCAAGGCATGCTGACCGGCTGCGATCTGCTTACTCCAGCAAGGAGACGGCAGAGCAAGGTCGTGTAGAATTCAAGCGGATCGATTTTCTTGGTAGTCGAAAGAGTTTTGAAATGTTGAAACGTGTATCAGGCGATAATAGTAGTAATCTTTACGAGCTGTTGATCAGAGCATGAGTTGCGTATTGTGGATGTTGGTCGTCTTATCACGTCACTGATCTAACATCAACATCAGTTGTGGGTAATGCTTACCTGTTCAAACAAGGATAGTTGTTGTTTATATCATATTATAGAGAGGCAAGTTTCACATTATCAAATGTATAGAGGAATATCATGGGAGATGGCTTTTGATTGCGTGTGTGGCTTTCAAGATTTTGGCTTATAATCTTTCTTTTTCCCTTCCAATTTTTCTTGTATCTCTCAAGGGAGATAAAAGTGTTCTCTAATCAGAACAATTTTTCCTGTTTAATATTTTCTTTTTGTTAAAGTTCTTATGTGAAAATGGCAAGCGTAACTAATTAATTACATTGGTAGGGTCTTGTTATTCTGTATGGTTTGTGGATAAGACCTTTTTTTTTTTTTGAATCAAGCATAAATATTGAGAGATTATCGTAAATACCATAACGCAGGAAAACATTTACCAAAAAACTACCACATGGTATTGCATTTAAAACATTTATTTAATTGGTTTTTAATATTTGTAAAGACTTTAGTTGTGTAATCACTCGTTGAACAGAAGAAAAATTCAGGCCCTGTTATTTAGTGTTCACTAGCTTTTTGTCATATATGTACCACGCCACCACCTAGGCATGGGTAAAATCGAAATAGGCATGAATATTAATTTAAGATGTTATTGACTAGGGCAATAAAACCAAGATTATTTAGTGGCATTTTATTTGTTTGCTTGAAAGGAAGGGCAAGTACAAAGTTCTTGGCGTATTAATTAATAATTATAGTTTTAGGTAATTTTCCCTTTTCTTTCAATGACCTGTCTATTACATTCGCTAGTTCCACTGTTCCAATGCTTTGGCTACAAGAAAAATATATGATACTGATTTGACTTTTAGAAAATATGAATTAGGCTAATATGGATGATTTACACATGTTTATATGATAAATGTATGCTGTTGATTTTTAAGATGTATTTGTGTTTGTTAATTATCCAACAAATTGGGATAGGAAGTGTAACAAAAAATGCGATCTCTACAAATATATATGGCCATGTCAACTGTATTTTTGGTCGATCCCAAAAATTACTCCGCTCTTCTAGATTCATGCTCCGATAGAACTCCTTCGTTGACCCGCACAAAAGGGGGTCGGAGGGTTGCTCCGGGGTACCCTCTCCGACGCTCAAGTCAGAACTCTATCGAAAGAGAATAATTAAATAATTTATGTGTAGAGGTAATTTAGAAGAGAAGAGAATAGAATACTCCCTTTATATATGATTCTACCAAGTAGAGCCCTAATAGAGTCCATATTTGTATTTAGGCTCATTTCTAATATTGAGGCCCAAATTATATTGATCCAATTTTATATGACAAATCTAGATTGTATCAATTAGTCCCCCACTCCTGTAGTTCATTCAGTCATGAACTGCAAGAGTAAAACCATTTTCATCTTGGTCAAATCATGATAGTGAAGATATAAAGAAATCTCATCCATCATCAATATCCTCATAATGAAATGTTTGCTCATAATAATGAGTTTGTAAAGAAATCCATTCATCTCCAATATACGCACAAATAGTGTTTTCTCGCAAGAAATTCAATGCAATCAATACCTATAGTGAGCTCATCAAGAAGCGTAGTCCTTATGAATAATGTGTTTTCATTATTTAAAAAGTCCAAACCATAACCAGTAACCTCATTAATAACCACTTGATGATAAGAGCATAGAATTTAAAAGTGAATCAATGATTCTTCCGGCTTTTTTACCTTTCATCTTGAGTTTATAAATGGTTTATGAGAGCACAATAATTCGTTAACCAAAGCAGACCAATGATCACAAGAATATGCAATAAATCATGCATCGAAAAATAAAAGTAGTACTCAATCAGGGCTCGGTAAGTTGTCGTTCGTATTCAGAAATTTATTAAAGCAGGTTGTATGAATTTCCTAAGTTATCAATTACTGGAAGAGACATTTATCAGTTTAGTGATTGCATGTGTGTGAAATATCCACCCCAAGAATCATGCTCCTCAAATTTTAAAAAGTTACACATTAATAGGAAATGGGGAAAATGGAACACAACACATATATCATTCTCCATATAATTACTAATTTTGAATCCCCAAGTCTGAAATAATGTTTATAAATTAATCTCGATAAACAGTTGATTGAGTATAGAAACTTGCATCAAGCTTCTCACAGAAAAAAGATAATCACATATAAGTTCATTCAAGGTGTTTTAAGCTCCATCAAAATTAGAGTGCAATTTTTCTTCTCTAGTGCCATAGTTTCACCCATACGCGCAATAAAAAACTGATGTGCTGCTACCAGTAGCTAATTAGTCCCCCCATTCTTGTAGTTCATCATGTCATGAACTGTAAGAGTAGAGTCATTCTTATCTTTGTCGAATCGTGACCTATCTCGATTGAAGTTCCTAACATCGAAGGGTTGGGTAATAAGCAATCATCTGTCATATGTTTGAAGGTCGGCTTGAGCCGAGTGCTTCTCGTTAGGGGCAGTCGACCATCAAAGTTCATATGGACCAGTTGGGAAGCTGTTCAAACTAGGAAATGACTCGTCTGGCCCAACTTCGAAGCCATTCAAACCAGATGAGTTCAGGACAGTTCCATCGTCCATAAATAAGTTCATCTGGCCCAGTTCGGAAGCTGTTCAAACCAGGAAATGGCTCGTCTGGCCCAGCCTCAAAGCCGTTCAAACCAGACGAGTTCGGGACAGTTCCATCGCCCGTAAATAAGTTCATCTGGCCCAGCTTGGAAGCTGTTCAAACCAGGAAATGGCTCGTCTGGCCCAGCCTCGAAGCCGTTCAAACCAGGAGATGGCTCGTCTGGCCCAGCTTCGCAGCCGTTCAAACCAGACGAATTCGGGACAGTTCCATCGCCCGTATATAAGTTCATCTGGCCCAACTCAGAAGCTGTTCAAACCTGGAAATAGCTCGTCTGGCCCAACTTCAAAGCCGTTCAAACCAGACGAGTTCGGGACAGTTCCATCGCCCGTAAATAAGTTCATCTGGCCCATCTCGGAAGCTGTTCAAACCAGGAAATAGCTCGTCTGGCCCAGCTTCAAAGCCGTTCAAACCAGACGAGTTCTTCAATAAATCCATAGGCACACATGCGATATATGACCATACCCATGTAAAGAAGTCCAAGAAATATTAAATGAACTTATAGATAATTTCTGTCATAATTATAATGTATAAAGAAATCCAACAAATTTGTCTTTTATAAGATTCGAGAAATCCATGTCATAATCGGGATATGGTGTTAAAAAATGACATATGCTCATAATCAACAAGGTCTTCAAGAAATCCATAGGATTCTAAATATCGATCGTGTTCATAAATTTGTAAAGAAATCTGATTCAGCTCCATAAACTCATAGATAATGTCTTCTCATAATAGATAAATTTGGTGAGAAATCCAACTCAACATCGATGAGCAAATAAATAAGGATAAGCTCTTCATGAAGTTCAAACCATGATCAAGCTAAAAAATGAGTTCATGATGTCTACCCATAATCAGGATAATAAATAATATTTGTTTCAATCGTGAATTTTTCCATAAATCCAACTCGATCAATGAGCTCATAGATAATATAACTGTAAATTAAGATAAACTTGTCAAGAAAACGAACTCAGTCAATTGGCTCATAAAGTAGTTGCTCACTAGAAATCCAATACATTTTTCATGTATTACAAATAATATTAAATCATAATCAGCGAGCTACTCAAATCGAACTGATACGAAAGTTGATTGAAAATTATGTCTTGAGATAATAGTATTATCTCTTAGTCAGTGGCAGAGGTGAAAACAACATGTTTTCATATCTAGCTCCATGTATAGATAAATTGAGCTCCAGAGAACAAAGATACAGAGGCACATTTCAATAAATATATTTTCATTCAAGATAAACACATGGGCAGGGAAAATAGATAGCCATGCATCATATATGTATTACTTTCCTCCATATGTATTTCTCGAAGGCGAAAACATATCACAACTTGGCTGGTCAGGATAATAACAGTAACTTTTTTGAAATAACTCTCTAATAAGTTTCGTTTCTGAGAAAAATAAAGGAGCAAGAATAATCAAAACTTTGCTCACTATAATGAAACGTCATTATAATCTTTCGTCAAATTTTCTCACCCATCTGCTGTTTTCCAGATACGCAATCTACTGCATGCTATAAATTCAATCTAATATTTTTGAATAAAATTTTTACCCTCTTGTCGACGCCACTGGTGTATATTCATAAATCCCAATTCTTTAAAAAGCTTGGAATATTTGAGTTTTTTGAATCTAAAATAAAATCTCATTTATAAAATATACATTTATTCTTGCAAAGTAAGTGGCATGATAATTTTTTGATTTTTGAATTAAAAAAAAATTCTCATGATTCTCTCCAGAACTTAGCAGTTTCAAGAAGGGGGTATTCATGCACAAGCTTTCATTATGCTAACTTCATCTTAGAAAATTTCTATTTGATTCTTATCTATTGGATTTCTCTTAAAAAGAATTTTCAGCATATTATATTCAAATAGCACACTTGGACAAAAGAAACTCCATCTATTACTATCCATTAAGAGTTAATGGCATTCATATATATCCATTAGCGAATGTCAACAAAATTAACATCTAGAGTGCTCAAAGATCAATAAATAATTAACAAAGAATTGATCATTTACCTCATAATCCATCCACTTGAGAAAATCTTCCTCCAAATGTCACTGAGATTCTGGTTAATGAGTCAGCTATGTTCTATTTAAATCAATTGTTGTTGGTGTGGCCATTGTGGTTGATCAGGGTGCATCTGTGTGCTGCTTGCTAAGTGCTTTGTTGTATTTGTCTTTCTGCTATATCCGAATAAGCTTGATGTCTTCTTCAATCAGAGATCAATTATGAAAGTGAATAAGAAGCTTGATTCTGGATTAAAATGATATATAAATAAGAATGAATAACCAGTTTTTGTGCCAAAAGAACGGCATCCACATTTAGTTCTCTTCTTCACATGGACTGCAAGTGTGTTTTTTGCTAGAAAATTGAACTTTTCTCTGTACAATCAGCCGTCAGAATTCGATGTTGTGTCATCTTTGATATATACGGAAATTTGTCAACTTGATTCTGCGAATTGTATGGTTCTATTAAGTCAAAACCGAATTTTTCCGGTCATTTCGGTTCGGTTTCCAGATAACGAATTGGTGTTCTGCTTTGTATATTTGCATTTGTAAACTGTTGTTTCTGCAATCTTACCTCGCCAAATTAAAAAACAAACTGAAAGCAAACTAAAGCAGTTAAGCATTAAATAAACAAAATAGAAACTAAAGTTTGCATCCTATTTCCAACTAAACCAAACAAAATCTTCATGTGAATGTACATCAGCAACAGGAAAGCACTATGCTCTCAAACAAGATTAAATTTCAACATAACACATTGGCTTTCAAATGAAAAATTGTCTCAAGTATAACGCAATATTCGTACATGTAAAAGATACTTACTATCATGAATTCACATTGTTACGTGAATAGTGTTAATCACAGAAAATTCACCATCAATATCCAAATTGGATTTTCATCCAATGTAATTTCTCAGCAAGTTAAATATAACTACCCAATCATCATCTCATCTAGTGAGGATGCAACTTTACAAGCTTCAAGCATGCAATTTACATCACAAAGAAACTCGTACAGATAATGTCAAAAGTAACATAAATTTACCATCAATATCTGAATTGAATTTTCTCTTTTACCCTCGAATTCAAATTTCCACCAATAACAGAGGGATTAGCAGCAAAATAATCAATCAAATTAAGCTAAGTGAAAACCATGACTTATCTTTTGAGCAACTGTTGCCTACTAAAATCATGTTTATACAAGAGAATTTAAGCAATACTTGTGCTTATGGTGTTCATGCCCATGAACCTTCAAAAGCATATTTTCCATACACAAATTACCACCAGCTTACTGACATGGCAAGCACCATGAATTATTGGTAACCCCCAAGTTAGTTAATATGTATGCGCAGGATGATTCTTTAACCAGTGAGCACTCATCCGTTTTGTTTTTTAGATTTATAAGTGAAGCATATCAGCCATCAAAATTCTGTCACGGTATCTTAAAATAGATAAAACATCCTGTTGCAAATTGCATTAGCTACCTATGGGGATAATTATCACCATTTGTGGACCGCTTTCATTCCTAATAGATTCCTGAAAGTTCTTGGCATCATATTATTCTACGAATTTGCACCGATCCTAAAATGAATTCATGTAGAGTAATACATGAGACAACATCAACAAATTATTATGCACATAATTCTCAAGTAGCACAATCAAATCAATCAGAATTAGAGGTTAGAGAGAGGAATAACCCCTCACTTGGAGGATCGTGTCTTCAACATATTTTTCTGGTATTTTCTTGCTTCTACTACTGATTTCAAGCCTCCCCACCTTTTGAATTGTGATTTTGGAAGTTACTCGATTCACTTCCCAAATCTGCACCACAGTCGCGACCTACGCAAACTCAACATTTTTAGATTCAGTTTTCGGCATTTTGGTACTCATTTTCAGCTGGGTGTTGCTCATGACTCATTTTGTCTGATTTAATTTCAGATTGCACCCCATTGAAACAGTTTTAATCGTTGGCCTCCTACATTAGATAAAATGGCTGGAACCTTTCTTCTTGCTGGGATATAGTTGGGCCTTCTAATTTTTAGATGAACGCTTCCCAGGTGTCTTTCTAGCACTAGGGATGATGATTTTGGACTATGATTCCGATTCAGATGGCATACAACAAACGCAATCTACCCCGGTGATTAAAACCAAAAATGCACACCCGGTGCTTGAGAAAATACAAAGCTCATACCGTATCGCAGAATTTTCATTGCTCATTTAATTTTCCATTTTTTCTCACGTTTTAACTCAATTTTTCCCATAGACGGCGCCAATTGGTCGATCCCAAAAATTATTCCGCTCCTCCGAATTCATGCTCCGATAGAACTCCTTCATTGACCTCACAAAAAGGGGAGGATTGCTTTCCGCACTTCTCTCCGACGCTGTTTCAATCGACTCTATCGAAGAGAATAATTAAATAAATTATGTGTAGAGGTAATGTAGAAGAGAAGAGAATAGAATACTCCATTTATATAGGATTCTACCAAGTAGAGCCCTAATAGAGTCCATATTTGTATTTGAGCCCATTTCTAATATTGAGGCCCAAATTATATTGATCCAATTTTATATGACAAATCTAGGTTGTATCAATTTTAAAAATGTGTGCTGAATGCTGATATTTTTTGGACAACAAAAATCTGTACTAATATTAATTGTACAAATTCATGAACTTAGTAGAAAAATTTATAAGAGAACAAGAGAAATTAGTTAGGTAGTGAAATACGTCTTGTCCAAAAAAAAAAAAAAAGGTATTGAAATACGTAAATAACACGCGAAGACACAAATTTTTGTGTTTCCATTAACCATCTTTTTATTCTTTTTTTCCCCTCTAAATCCTTCTCTAGGCAAAATTGGGCAACATATCCGTTGGCCTTTTACTTGTTTTCATTTTTCAACACTAGCAATTTATAATTATTTACCTTTTTTATTTATTAGCTTTTTAACTATTTTTGCGACCATCGGCATCGACTAATATGTATATTCCTTTTTTACTCGTAAATATAGAAATATTTGTTTGTAGAAATATTACATAATTACAATCATGTCAATATTTGATGCATTTTGAACCAACTTTTATCTATATATATATATATATATATATAACTAGAATAACACCCGTGTGTTGTACGGGATTTATCTAAAGATAAATTTTTAGTATCACAAATTTAAAAAATTAGTTTAGATAGAATCTTGATTTTTAGATTAATAAGAGGCTATTCTCAAAATAGTAGCTCTTATTTTTCCCGCTCTGTTTTCACTTTCTAAAAATATTTTTCCTTTTTTTTTTGGCTTTTCATATTTAAGTTCTTGGTTTTTTTGGCAATATTTTCGCATTTATCACCATTAATATCTTACCAAAAATAAACAAATAAGTATCATTAACTTTCATATATAATCAGCAAGTTTTTATATTTAATCCTCCGGTTATTTTTTGTTTACCTTTAATAGCTCCTGGATTTTTGCGAAGTTTCTTGTTATTTTTTTTGTTTAAATTCAACTTACCAACCATAACAAGAATAATTATCGCAGACATATATACTATATAAAAAAAATTATATTGACCTTTAATATCTCCAGGATTCTCGGAACTTTCTGAGTACATTATTTGAAAAAGCAACTTACCAAACATGATATAATAATTATCGTATGGAAATCCTCTTTATAAGTACGTTAGATTTTTTGGATCATAATATAAAATATATAACTGAAAAAATTATTTTCGGTACCTTGCTGGGCACGGTAATATTTTCTGTTAATAATATAAAATCTGTCTATTTCGAAGTAAATTGAAAAAAAATACGAAATAATTTATAAGAGTTATTGAAATAACTACAACAAATAAAGAAGACTGAATTTTGTAAAACCGCCTACCTAAAATTTAGATTATATCTTTCCTTTTATTAAACCAATTGACACTATAAATACATACAAACATTCATTAATTTACACTAACATCACGAGAGCTCTTGCAATTCTTATTCGAACCAGCCACAAAAATTCCTGCTTTTCGATCTTTTGTTTTGCATAATATGGCAACCATGTTTACTTTAATCAAGGATTTGAACAAGAGTAAGACGAGCTGGGCACTAAAACTGCGTCTGGTTCGTGTGTATCAAAAGCCAGCTTTCAATGGCAACACCCAAATACAAAGTTTAGAATGTATATTTCACGATTCTGAAGTAGAAAAATATTTCTCATTATGTTATGCAAACATATTCGAATATACTGAATATGATCTAATATTCAAAATCCTGAATATATCTTGTAGGGAGATCGGATACACGGTACAATTAGAAAAATGCATATGAACCAACATAAGAAGCTGCTAACCGAACAAATCCAAGGTGTTTTTTGGGGCTTCCGTTTCTCGACACATTCGCAATCGGATTCAGACTATCATTGGGATTACAGTGGGCGATTTCCCCACCACTTATCTTGGGGTTCCAATTTTCAAGGGGACGCCTAAGCAGAGGGTGTTACAGTCTGTGCTTGACAAAGTTATTCTCAAGTTCAAACGATGGAAAGGTTGTTCCCTTTCACTGGCAGGCAAAGTTTGTTTGGTGAAATCTGTGATCGCAAGTTCACTAGTTCATACTATGCTTGTTTATAAGTGGCTGATTACCATGCTTAAGCAGCTAGAAAAAGCAATGCGTAATTTTATCTGGACCCGCAATATTAATCAAAAGGGGACTACTGTGGTTAACTGGGCTCGCTGTTGATCCTAGGAAAGAAGGGGGTCTTAGGGTCCACTCTATTATTACGACAAACCGAGCTTACCTCATTAAATTGGGATGGAAAATTCTTACTTCAGATTCCGTTGTGCACACTACCCTTCGCACAAGATACTTCTTGGCGAATGGGGCGATTTGTCACACTTTCTTGCCTTCGTCGATTTGGGCTGGCCTCCGTCCTCTGGTTCAAAATTGCTTGACAGAGTCCCGTTGGGTTCCGGGAGCGCACTCTTCTGTGGCTTTTTGGACAAATAATTGGCTTGGTTATGTTATTGCGGACCGGATTGGCATTCGCGACGCGTACCGTACTCACTTTTAGGATAGAATCTTGGACTTCTATTATAGTAACACTTGCCATTTCACTATTTTGTTTGTTGAGGCTTATTTGGATATCGTATTGTCTGTTGCCCTCTTACCCAAAATTCTTTGGATAAATAGGTATGGACGTATTCTATGAACGGGGTGGTATCTTCTACGGAGGCTTATGTGTTCTTGCGGCCCTCTTTCCCAGTGGTTAGATGGGGATTTTGGATTTGGTCAGCTCATATTTTGGAAAGACGTTCGGTGGTTGTTTGGAGAGCGATCTTCGGATGCCTTGCGGTTTTAGACGTCTCCGTATTCGCGGCTTTATTGGGCCAACCTTCTGTGGTGTATGCTATTCACACTCGGATTCGATTGATCATCTTTTTGTTTCTTATAATTTTGCAGGGACTCTTTGGGATTGGATTGCTGAATCATTTGTTGTGGCTGTGCACAAAGCCATAGTTTCAATGAAATTTTGGTCCATATAATGGGTTTTCATTTCAGTGATCATGTGGCTTTTCTATGGAATGTGGCGATCATTTCTTGCATCTGGCTTCATTGGCACATTCGGAACGACGTTATTTTTAATGACAAGAAATGGACCACATATGCCGCTCTGGTCCAATTACGGGCGATGATCTTGGAATCTGCATGTCTTGGCAAGGGCTGTATGAATAACAATCAAGGTGATCTTCTTTGTCATCACTGTTTGAAGGTTCAGGGGCGTGCTCCAAGGGCACCTCGCATCATCCAAGTTCCTTGGCATTTACCTCTCCCGTGTTGGATCAAAGTTAACACGGATGGTAGTACAGCTGGTTCCCCAGGGCATCTCACGGAAGCCAGAGTTTACCACACAACAAGGGGTTTCTTCAGAGGATGTTCTGTGGAACAATGTGGTTCGGGGTACGCTTTTGAGGCTGAATTAATTAATGCGCGTTATGCGTCTTTATTTTCTACGCTTTTCACAAGGGTTGAACTAATCTTTGGGTTGAATCGGATTCGACTTTCATGGTGGATCTTTTTCAAACTCGGAATGGTTCCATTCTGTGGCGCCTCCGGGGGAAATGGCAGTATTCCTTGCATTTGATTTCTCAAATGAACTTTGTCATTTCCCACATTTATCGGGAGGAAAATCGTGTGGCGGATCAGCTCAGCAAATACTCGGAATCTAAATGGTGGGGTGCCCCCCGGAGGATATCATTACTTTACTCACAAATGATCTAGTTGGACGGGCACATTATAGATTTGTTAGATAATTTTTGTTTATGTGCTTTTTCTAGATTCTATGGCGTTTTTATTTTCTCGCGGCGGTACTCTTTTTCTACTAGGATTTTTTCCACAAGGGTGAGTTTTACCTTGGTAAGTTTTTAACGAGGCCCCAAACATTACGCTACCTGATCGGCTTGTGATCAGGACTCTTCTCTTCTTTTTATTATAATTTTCGATTTTTATTAAAAAGGAGCTGCAAAACAAAGGGCGTATTTATGCTATTCGAGATTTCTTAGTCACTAACCAAACAAATAAATATAAAGCTTGTGAGACAAAATATAAGATCATCTTTCATGGTAAAACACATATGAATGTTTGACAAAATGTTTCCAAGGTATATGTATATTTTCAAAGATTTCAAGAAATTGTATAACATTGAGAAAATTGACGATACAATGCTTTTTGGTAAGTTATGAATCAATCATTTTTTTTCATATCTTGTGTTAATATAGAATTTTATATGTTAACATATTTTGAATATTAACAGACATCATTGGAAGAGTGGTGTCGATGCAATCTGCACAAACAAAACACTTTGCTGGAAAGACAACACGTTTCATAGACATCATTTTGGAAGACTTGGAGTAAAATAAATTTATAAGATATTAAATTTCTTATAAATTTTTGTTTCGGTTTTAAACAATACTTAACTCATGTTTTTCTATAATGCAGCAATAATCATATGACATGCACTCTTTGAGAAGACTATGTTGATACTATATTTGCCTTATCTTTAAGAGCATAGTCTCGAACCTATTGTGATTATTCTCCAAATGTGTAGAGCTAAGGTCTTTAAAGGTAAATTCAAATATACTAAAATAAATTTTATATTTTTTAGTGAAATTTGACTATAATCGATTTTTTTGTTTAACATTTGAAACATGTAGATGAGGTTAAAATATCAAATTCTTTTCATGTCATAAAACTGATTGTCAATGGAGAGGAAGATGAGATAAAAGAATTCAAGAGAAGGTATAAATAACATTATAATATTATTCACTGTTTGATGTATTTATATGTTTATATAATTAAAGTACATTAATTCAAATATTTTTATTTTATTCAGCATTGTGAATAGTAGCCACCCAACCTGTTCGATCAGTCATGTGACCGTGCCATCGAATGTGACTGTTTCAGAGGATTTAGCCTCCGGTGAATCTTCTGTACAAACAATTGAGTAGCTGTATTCGAATAGACAGGTAAGAATTTTGTGAATCTGTTGTTAATTGTATTTAGAAAATAAAAAATCTTATTATTATGTTTAATACTTATTTTTACAGATTGGTAGTTTTTGGGTGTGTGCTATAACTATCTCATTCATTGGGGATTGGTGGTACCTATCTTGCCCTTTTTGTCCAAACAAATTGTCCGAGGCAGGAGATAAGTTATATTGCTATGGTTGTGACGAATTCCCGGAAACTGGAAATTTAAGGTATTTATTGCTTATATATGGTAATCTCTCTTTTCACCTTATGTAAATAATCTTATTTTGGGCCTGGAAAATTATGATCCAGTCAGACCCAAACCTCGGGCCAGCTAGGCCGGCCCACGGGCTAGGCTGGATTTTGCCACCTCTAGTTAAAGTGCGATTCATTTGACTAAAGACCGGATGGTTCAAGAAAGAACTAAACATATTGATATCAAGTTTCACTTTGTTCGTGATATCATTGCTCAATGAGGTATTATTGTGAAGAATATCAGTACGCGTGGTAATCCTTGCAGATATGCTGACAAAGCTTCTTTCGAATGTCAAGTTCAAGTATTGCTTGGACTTAATTGGTGTTGTGCTAACTAAGTTTGTCAAGGGCGGAGCAACTACTATATTAGATATGGATAAAATTCAAGTCAAGGTGGAGATTTGTTAAAAATGGTGTATTGAATTATGAGCAGTCCATATTCATTTCTTAAGACGTTATGCAAATCTTTATGCTTTGTTTTGGATTGATAATAAAGAAAACGATTTCCTTTGATTGATGTCAAAGTAATAAATATACATACTTTGGTATGAAATTATCTAACGTATTGTAATTTCCATCTATAAAATAGATGATTGTGTTATTCATTTAAAAAAGAGGGAGAGAGGTTAAAATTTAAAGTTGGGAAACACTTGAGAGAAAATTCTATTGAGTGAATAGTGAGATTATTTTCTTGGGGTATTGGGATTAAGGCAAAAACTCATGTAGGACGGTCTCACAGGCCATTTTTCGTAAGACGGATCACGACCGACCCGCCCCATCCGCCCTGCCCCCTTTTTTGGTTTCTAGGGTTTTTTGGTTTTTGTGTGTCTCTCCCTCATTGTCTCTTGTTTTTTCTTGTTTCTCTCTCTCCCCCTCATGTCTTTCTCTATCTTTGTTTGCTCATTTTCCAGAAATTGAAGGTTGATAAAAATCGACTTTTCCTGAACTAGCATCTGGTTAAGAACCAAGAGCTCTATTTCTTGTCAAAACCATGACCATGGATGAATTTTTCTTGGTTGTAACCAATTATTGCATCTGACTTTGTCATATGGTAGTACAGACAATGGAGAATTGTGGCCAATGGATTTGGTGGTACTCCACAATCATCAAATGACTTACAATGCTCTTATAGATAAATCAATTCAATCCATTTTTTCTGAAATTTAAGGTATCTGCATAATATGTAGATGAAGCCATTGGAGATTTTGGTGAAACGTTTTTGATGGAGAAAAATGAAAGAACGAAGAAACACTGCAAATATTTTTGTGTTTGTTAGATTTTGAAAGTATCACTTTTTATTGCAAAAGTATCAATATGAGTCGGTGGTAAAAGTATCACTTTTACTTTGAAAAGTATACGTTTTCAAATGAACAAAACAATTCATTTATTTGCAAAGTTATATACAGTTTCAAAAGTATCACGCTTTATTAATAAAAGTATCATTTTTACTTTGAAAAGTATATGTTTTCAAAGTAACAAAAATGATTATTTACTTGCAAAGTTGTGTACAACATTATTCAAAAGTATCACTTTGTATTAAAAACGTATCACTTTTACTCTAAAAAGCATATATTTCCAATGCAACAAAATTACATTAGTAGTTCCCCTAACATAATAGTATCACTTTTAAACTCGAAAGCACCACTTTTTGTTAAAATGGTATCATTTTTATTTTGAAAAGTATATGTTTATCAAAGTAACAAAACTGATTATTTACTTGCAAAGTTACATGAAACCTTGGCTAATAGTATCATTTTTTATTAACAAAAGTATAACTTTTTCTTTAGAAAGGATATGTTTCAAAAATAATAAAACTGGTAATAGTAGTTTTCCAGAAAAGTACTAGTTTTCCCCATAAAAGTATTAGTATTTCCTTGAAAAGTATCAGTCAAGTTCTGCAATGTTTTTAGATTTGTGTTTCTTCAACCAATTTTGCTTTCGTTCTCCCCGACTTTTCCAATTCAGTTCGCAGATTTGTGAAAAGAAAAATTAGTAGTATAACTGCTGGATGGAGGAATGGAAGAAATGGAAGGAGAATGAGGGAAGAAGGGGCGAGTCGCCTCCCTTTTCGAATTTTTTTGGCTTAGTTACTCAGTTATGGGAAATCCGACGATTGATTTCACTTCACAGACAGAGGCACAAAAGCATACGCAGACACACATGAACGCGTGTGTGAAAGAGAAGGTGTGATGATGAAGAGAATACAATCTCGTTAATTTGCTGATATAATAAAGAAAACCATCTTTAATCCATTCTTTATCTTCTGAGCGTCATGCCTTTCATTAAAAAAAAAAAAGAAATGAGGGAGAAAGATAGAGAAGAAGAAAACGAACGTGGAAAAGAGAGATAAAAGGAAAGATCGAAGAGAGATAACAAGGGGAGGTCTTTGGGGTTGGTCTTTTGGGCCCAACAAAGTTAGGAGCTCGATAAGTGGTCCAATTTTGCCTTTTTTTAAATAATTGGATCCTTACCAGCGGATCCAGGTGGGCAGGCGGGCGGTAGGATCCATCATATAGATTAGGATCCGTAAGACGGTTATACAAGAGACCTACTCTGGGATTAATTTAGATATATTCTTTAATTGTTGTAAACTTTCAATTGTTATTTATGTTATAATTGAAATCGCTCAAGTGCCAATGAACATAGGCTTGTTTCTAGCCAAACCACGTAAATTTTTGTATCGCTTATTTTTGTCACATTTATTGTGTCAATTTTATTTTCTAATATAAATAGATGTATCAATTGATCTTGATGCTTGCCTAACAAATAAATATTTATTTGCACATGAAATTGAATTAAGGATAATGATAATTATTTTCATAAATAGTAGATCCGTTTCTTGCAAAGCACGAACTAATAGCATTGGAAAATTAGGATTCTGCAATTATAAAAGAAATCCGGTGACATTCTATGTCATCTTAAATTTAAAATGTAGTTTTTTTGTTTTGTTGCATGCAAGTAATTGCACCAATTCCTCAATCACATAAACAACTCAAATATCCTAAACCAAATACAATCATTGTTCGATCAATCATGTGACCGTGCCATCGAATTTGACTGTTTCAGAGGATTTAGCCTCCGGTGAATCTTCTGTACAAACAATTGAGTAGCTGTAGTCGAATAGACAGGTAAGAATTTTGTGAATCTGTTGTTAATTGTATTTAGAAAATAAAAAATCTTATTATTATGTTTAATACTTATTTTTACAGATTGGTAGTTTTTGGGTGTGTGCTACAACTATCTCATTCATTGGGGATTGGTGGTACCTATCTTGCCCTTTTTGTCCAAACAAATTGTCCGAGGCAGGAGATAAGTTATATTGCTATGGTTGTGACGAATTCCCGGAAACTGGAAATTTAAGGTATTTATTGCTTATATATGGTAATCTCTCTTTTCACCATATGTAAATAATCTTATTTTGGGCCTGGAAAATTATGATCCAGTCAGACCCAAACCTCGGGCCAGCTAGGCCGGCCCACGGGCTAGGCTGGATTTTGCCACCTCTAGTCAAAGTGCGATTCATTTGACTAAAGACCGGATGGTTCAAGAAAGAACTAAGCATATTGATATCACGTTTCACTTTGTTCGTGATATCATTGCTCAATGAGGTATTATTGTGAAGAATATCAATACGCATGGTAATCCTTGCAGATATGCTGACAAAGCTTCTTTCGAATGTCAAGTTCAAGTATTGCTTGGACTTAATTGGTGTTGTGCTAACTAAGTTTGTCAAGGGCGGAGCAACTACTATATTAGATATGGATAAAATTCAAGCCAAGGTGGAGATTTGTTAAAAATGGTGTATTGAATTATGAGCAGTCCATATTCATTTTATGCAAATCTTTATGCTTTGTTTTGGATTGATAATAAAGAAAACGATTTCCTTTGATTGATGTCAAAGTAATAAATATACATACTTTGGTATGAAATTATCTAACGTATTGTAATTTCCATCTATAAAATAGATGATTGTGTTATTCATTTAAAAAAGAGGGAGAGAGGTTAAAATTTAAAGTTGGGAAACACTTGAGAGAAAATTCTATTGAGTGAATAGTGAGATTATTTTCTTGGGGTATTGGGATTAAGGCAAAAACTCATGTAGGACGGTCTCACAGGCCATTTTTCGTAAGACGGATCGCGACCGACCCGCCCCATCCGCCCTGCCCCCTTTTTTGGTTTCTAGGGTTTTTTGGTTTTTGTGTGTCTCTCCCTCATTGTCTCTCGTTTTTTCTTGTTTCTCTCTCTCCCCCTCATGTCTTTCTCTATCTTTTTTTGCTCATTTTCCAGAAATTGAAGGTCGATAAAAATCGACTTTTCCTGAACTAGCATCTGGTTAATAACCAAGAGCTCTATTTCTTGTCAAAACCATGACCATGGATGAATTTTTCTTGGTTGTAACCAATTATTGCATCTGACTTTGTCATATGGTAGTACAAACAATGGAGAATTGTGGCCAATAGATTTGGTGGTACTCCTCAATCATCAAATGACTTACAATGCTCTTATAGATAAATCAATTCAATCCATTTTTTCTGAAATTTAAGGTATCTGCATAATATGTAGATGAAGCCATTGGATATTTTGGTGAAACTTTTTTGATGGAGAAAAATGAAAGAACGAAGAAACACTGCAAATATTTTTGTGTTTGTTAGATTTTGAAAGTATCACTTTTTATTGCAAAAGTATCAATATGGGTCGGTGGTAAAAGTATCACTTTTACTTTGAAAAGTATACATTTTCAAATGAACAAAACAATTCATTTATTTGCAAAGTTATATACAGTTTCAAAAGTATCACATTTTATTAATAAAAGTATCATTTTTACTTTGAAAAGTATATGTTTTCAAAGTAACAAAAATGATTATTTACTTGCAAAATTGTGTACAACATTATTCAAAAGTATCACTTTGTATTAAAAAAGTATCACTTTTACTCTAAAAAACATATATTTCCAATGCAACAAAATTACATTAGTAGTTCCCCTAACATAATAGTATCACTTTAAACTCGAAAAACACCACTTTTTGTTAAAATGGTATCATTTTTATTCTGAAAAGTATATGTTTATCAAAGTAATAAAACTGATTATTTACTTGCAAAATTACATGAAACCTTGACTAATAGTATCATAACTTTTTCTTTAGAAAGGATATGTTTCAAAAATAATAAAACTGGTAACAGTAGTTTTCCAGAAAAGTACTAGTTTTCCCCATAAAAGTATTAGTATTTCCTTGAAAAGTATCAGTCAAGTTCTGCAATGTTTTTAGATTTGTGTTTCTTCAACCAATTTTGCTTTCGTTCTCCCCGACTTTTCCAATTCAGTTCGCAGATTTGTGAAAAGAAAATTAGTAGTATAACTGCTGGAGGGAGGAATGGAAGAAAGGGAAGGAGAATGAGGGAAGAAGGGGCGAGTCGCCTCCCTTTTCGAATTTTTTTGGCTTAGTTACTCAGTTATGGGAAATCCGACGATTGATTTCACTTCACAGACAGAGGCACAAAAGCATACGCAGACACACATGAACGCGTGTGTGAAAGAGAAGGTGTGATGATGAAGAGAATACAATCTCGTTAATTTGCTGATATAATAAAGAAAACCATCTTTAATCCATTCTTTATCTTCTGAGCGTCATGCCTTTCATTAAAAAAAAAAAGAAATGAGGGAGAAAGATAGAGAAGAAGAAAACGAACGTGGAAAAGAGAGATAAAAGGAAAGATCGAAGAGAGATAACAAGGGGAGGGTCTTTGGGCTGGGTCTGTTTGGGCCCAACAGGTTAGGGCTCAGTAAGTGGTCCAATTTTGCCTTCTTTTTTAAATAATTGGATCCTTACCAGCGGATCCAGGTGGGCAGGCGGGCGGTAGGATCCGTCATATAGATTAGGATCCGTAAGACGGTTATACAAGAGACCTACTCTGGGATTAATTTAGATATATTCTTTAATTGTTGTAAACTTTCAATTGTTATTTATGTTATAATTGAAATCGCTCAAGTGCCAATGAACATAGGCTTGTTTCTAGCCAAACCACGTAAATTTTTGTATCGCTTATTTTTGTCACATTTATTGTGTCAATTTTATTTTCTAATATAAATAGATGTATCAATTGATCTTGATGCTTGCCTAACAAATAAATATTTATTTGCACATGAAATTGAATTAAGGATAATGATAATTATTTTCATAAATAGTAGACCCGTTTCTTGCAAAGCACGAACTAATAGCATTGGAAAATTAGGATTCTGCAATTATAAAAGAAATCCGGTGACATTCTATGTCATCTTAAATTTAAAATGTAGTTTTTTTGTTTTGTTGCATGCAAGTAATTGCACCAATTCCTCAATCACATAAACAGCTCAAATATCCTAAACCAAATACAATCACTGTTCCGTAAACAATGACAAAATATGATCAATCAGTTTAGGAAAATAAAATTTCCGTAAAAAATTGACAAATATGATCAATCAATTTAGGAAAATTTAAAACAATTAATAAGTTATGTCGGTTTTAAGCAAGCTTAATGTCCTTGACTATTTCCAGGATTATCCAAGCTAATGGCAGACATGACATTTTGACTCAAAATTTTGAATAAACGTTACACACTTTGTTGTTCGGATTGAAAACACTTTGCTGTCCCATCTTATCTTTTTGGCCATCAAATTTCCATCACTAGCCATTCTTTTCTGACCATCAACGTTTGATCTTGATTTGATTTGATGGTTAAGATTTGAAATCAAGAAACATATATATACTAATCGTAGAAGTAATTAATTAATCTCTGATCAGAATATATACAAGTCAAATTGCCTAATATAATTCCTTGTCTCCAAGGTTAATCTCTCCCAGCTTCTGAAATCTGGAACCCTAATTCAAGATTGCTGCAACCTAGTCACCTACATACATAAATGAATAAATGGGCTTATATTATTTTCACTCAATCTACAAGGATATAGAGAGACCAAAAGATAACAAGGTGCAACTACGGTTAAAAGTGTAAGTTTTAACACATGTTATATGTAGCACAATATTAATTAAAAAATAAAAAATACAGATTTTAACAGTTGGCTTGGCTTGGGTTTGTGAATAGTCCATAATTCCATAAACGAACCATCTTTTGCTGAGGGTTTCGAAAGTTTATTGTCCCTTATTCCTACATTGGAAAAATGCCATTACCTTAGCCTCTTAGCCCCTATTTACCCCTTCAAACTCTCATCCATTCCTTTTTATTTCAACTTCTTGCTTATAAAGGGGTTTTCTCTTCAAAACAAAGCAAGAGAAAAGAGAGACTAGAAAAATTTCAAAAAAGAAAAAAAAGAAGTGGTACTGAAATTAAAAATGGGTAGAGGCAAGATTGAGATCAAGAGAATTGAGAACTCAAGCAACAGACAGGTTACTTACTCCAAAAGAAGAAATGGGATCATGAAGAAGGCTAAGGAGATTAGCGTTCTTTGTGATGCTCACGTTTCTGTAATCATCTTTGCTAGTTCTGGCAAGATGCATGAATTTTGCAGCCCTTCTACTACGTATGTGTGTGTGTGTGTGTGTTTTTATTTTTATTTTTAATTTCCACATAGAGAAAATCTGTTTCAGTAGATTCACCTTTTCTTTTTCCCTTAATTTTTTTTGTTAATCTGTCCCCTTGAATCGTGAATAATTAGGGTTTTCTTGTTTTTGTTTATTGTTTCATGTAAAAGGTTAGTTGACATGTTGGATCAGTACCACAAGCTGTCCGGGAAGAGGCTCTGGGATGCAAAACATGAGGTATTTTGTTTTCATGTGTGTGTGTGTGTGTGGAATATATATAATTTATTTAGAGCCCTAGCTACCAATATTCAAGGTTTCCTCATATTGTTAACTGGTCAATAGGAATAACTTACAAAAAAACAACATGGTTTTTGCCTAAAGTATGTAAAAATGGATTAAAGCATGGAGTTTGTGTGAGATCTCTATACAGTATGCAGTTCTCTCTCTCTAGATCTACCCCTTGACCCTCTTATTTTCTCAAGTGTTTTACTACTTTTCTCCTGATAATAACACATAAAACTGCATGAGATGTTACATCCATGGACAGATCTGGTAAAAATATGTTATTCTCTCTCTTTCCTTTGGTTGCAAAAATTTATGAAACAAATTTATGAACATCACTTCAGTTTCTTAACCCAAGAAAGGGAAGACTTATGTATATATGTACCTCAATAGATCCAGTCCCTATTTGTGGAAAAAGTTGTTGATGGGCTCCTTCTTGGTCTGTTGGTTATATAAATGATTACAAGGTTTATATGATGAAAAAAGGATTAGTTCATGTTCCTATTGGTAGATCTGCTTATTGATTTTCCCTGTCACTTCATGCATATATATATCTTTGTTCTAATATATAATTACTTTGATCTGATTGCAACAATTTTAACAAAAATCAGCATTTGGACAATGAAATCAACAGAATCAAGAAAGAGAATGACAGCATGCAGATTGAGCTCAGGTTGTCATTAATTAATTGATGTTTTTTTTCTTGTTTCTTTTCATCTTTTACAAATTTTTTTTAATATAATTATATCTAATTTTTCTCAAATTTAGGCACCTGAAGGGAGAAGATATCTCAACTTTGAATTACAAAGAGCTTATGGTTTTAGAGGAAGCCCTCGAAACTGGGGTTTCAACTCTCAAAGCCAAACAGGTTCCTACCTAGCTCCATCTTTATTTTCTCTTTTAATTTTGTTTTCTCATCTGAACTAACCCCCTTCTGAATGTCTTCTTTTTGATCATTTGTGACAGATGGAGTTCGTGAGGATGATGAGGAAACATGTATGACAAAATACTTATGGCCAAAATTACTATTCCATTATTCCTCGACTGCACATAATATATTGGAGGCTATATTGCAATTGTGTCCTATACCTATAGGGGTCACCACTAATTGTCCAACACAAATCACAATTTGCAAAAAAGTAGTCCCATAATTTAAAAAAAAAACTATTGATTTATGTCTTTTGGTTGCTGGAAATTGGAAAGTTTGTCGAATAATCCGCGTTTCCACATTTCCAGTCAAATAAATGGTGTGGAAGACAATTTCGCATATATAGACTGACATCTCTAAAGTGAGTTTTGCTTTTTTTGAGATCTTAGTTCTAATCAACATGTAAACTCACTTGAGGATCTCCAAAAAAAGAAGAAAAAAATAGTTCATGTATCAGCAGATTTGACAAGAAATGTGGACATGCGAATTTTTATACGACAAATTCTCTAATTTTCGGCGATCAAAGAATTAAAATCGAGAAGTGTTTGAAAATTACACTAATTTACATATCATGATTATGATTTTTGCAGGATCATTATTGCTGCACCCCAAAAACTAAAATTATATTGGATGATCCTCTTACAGTCTTACTTCAACATGCCTAATCTAAGCATAGCGGAACAATACACATGCACACACACATAGTGCTTGCATATTATTTATTTTTAATGGGTATTTGCTAATGTTTGATTGTTGGTAATGATTTCAGAATGAAATGATTGAGGAGGAGAATCAGAACCTCCAATTCAAGCTGGTATGTGTATTACATTCACCGTAATATATACTGAAATTTTAATATGCTATAGTTGTCTATAAGTGCTTGTAAGATTTTGCCATTCCATGTGTTTGGCATCGCTAATCACTATTTAAACTTACCCTTCAGAAATGAATTAATTTGGTGGCATGTCAATGGAAATTAATATCAATTAGTTTCACCCAAATTTTCATTTTTATTATTAATTAGACATCCGTGATAAATTAACAAGATTCCCATTTTGTCTATCTCAAATGAGTATGTGTGTAGG
This sequence comes from Rehmannia glutinosa, assembly GCA_016081115.2. NCBI lineage: Eukaryota > Viridiplantae > Streptophyta > Magnoliopsida > Lamiales > Orobanchaceae > Rehmannia > Rehmannia glutinosa. The sequence goes on from CM071927.1 coordinate 39,413,402, forward strand.
GGTGGCAGTTCGGATCATCGGACCGTGTTCGTGTTCATTTTTTCGAGTCAATTTCGGGTTATATTCAAAATGCATAAAAAATTTAGTAGAATATATGATAACTATGTTTGTCGTGTCAGATTCTTGTCAGTCGTTTTTCTTAGTAACTTATGGTCGGGTTTGTACCGTGTTATCAAATCGTGTCAGGGATTTTCGCCCCTATGTGTGTTTGTTATATTATGCAAGTATTTGTGTTAGTCTTTCTATCACTATATATGCTGTAAGCGAACCGATATATTAACAATCTGATTCAGCCGGGGATTTGTCTTTTGAAGCTACCATTGTCCACAATATGTTTGATTATCTAACAGACGTAAAATAATTTAACGACCTTATCTTAAGTAATTTTGATTTTATTTAAGCTGCTTTCCTTTTTCTTTCTTTCTTTCTTTTCCTTTTCTTTTAACACGATGGTTAAACAGAGGCAGCTGCATCTGGATCCTATGGATGATAATGTGATGGAAGCTCAAGGAGTGTATGATCATCAAGGGGTTGCTGAATATGAAGCCCAGCAAATGCCTTTTGCCTTTCGTGTGCAGCCAATGCAGCCTAATTTACAGGAGCGTTTCTAATAATGCTGCTACCAATGCAATTTACATCTGCCAGCTTTATCTTTGATTTATCCAGAAAAAAAATCTGAACTTCTGAGTAGTTAATGTTGTGAAATTAAGGAAGATGTTAAACTTTGATTGTCTGGAAATGTTTTAGTACTCCTATGTGTGATGTATGTGGTTGTTCTTGTTCAACCCATTCTCCTAGTATGTTGTTAAGCTGACTTATGAACTACTGTGTTTTGTTATTTGTTTTGCAAAACCATGTGTAATGTTTGCTGGAGATCATGCTGTTTCATGTGTTTTCTTTTCTGTCTTTTTTTTTTTGTTTGGAGCATTAATGCATTATGCTACAATGATTGAAAATTAAACATTATGCTTCAACTATTCAAGTTTTACAAGTTTTACCCTAGGGTTTCAACAAGTTTTTTGACATCATAATATTGGAGGTTCTATGTATATGCGTATATCTCGCCTCTGAAATAGTTCTTTGCGCGCATATAGATTTTGATTTCATCATAATAAAAAATTGTTGATTTTATTGAATTGAAAAAGAATTTTTGTTACAAACATAGTAATTAAAGAGTGTTCATTTTTTTTCCGAATGATGGATTTTTATAAATAAAAAACTCAACAAGAACATTACAACTAAAGCGTAGCCAACGGGCTAGAAATCCAATTTAGCCATTACAATAGTCAATCGAGGAATTGATCAAACCAATTCAAATTCGGGTCACCATCAAAAGCTAATCTAGCTGGTCTATTACATTTAACAAGACAATTTGAATCTTGTTCTTTAAAATTAACATACTCAAAGAGGAAGCTTAATAACAAGATGTCTTCGGCTGTCTTGGTACCTTCATTTACGAACCCTTTCTTGGAAACAAGTCTACACGCGATATCCTTTTCATCTATAAATATGTCCAAACTTTGAGCATTAATATCAAGGCTGCTTCCACTGGATCCTTTATAAAATCCCCCTAGAATTTGCCCAAGCTCTGAAAATATTGCCCTTGTCATAAAAAAATCCAGCCGCCAAATGTAGTTCCATTGATCAAACAGTTCACAGCACTGATCACCAAGCCAAGGTGTCCTACCATGTTAATTTGTATCCAACTCCACAGTCCACTTGAGGAGGATTCCTCTGCAAATCAGTTTTTACTGCTCTATTACCAACAAGAGAAAGGAATTCTTGCCATTCATAGACAACAACATTAACAATATCTCTTTCCAGCCATTTTTCTTTATGAAAAATCCAAATGTTTCTCGTTTTCCAAAGCCACCAAAGAATGTAAACAGAGAGTTGCATTCTATCTTTAGCATAATCCATACCTTTGATATTCCCACCTTGCTGCAACCAACCCTGGATATTAAAATCAGGTGAGAGGGTAGAGAACCATTGGACTGGAGCAAGCTTCCAAACCAGTTGAGCTCTCTCACATTGGAAGAAAAGGTGTTCAACAGTCTTTACATCTTCCCCACAAATCTGGCATCTAGGATCAATAGTCATTCCTCTTTTAAACAAGTTCCCTGCAGTTGGAGTACAGTTATGAAGTGCTCTCCATAGGAAATGCTTCACTTTATTTTTAATCTCCATCTTCTAGCATTGCTTCCATAGACTTGAAGGACTGGATCCTCTACTAGTTTTTGGCCAATCTCTTTCTCACTGAGAGAGTTGCAAAAGCTGACTGTAAGCAGACTTAAAAGTGAACAGTCATTTCTTATCCCAATGCCAAATCTATTTATCTTTGCTATCCACATTATCACTGATAGGGACCTGCAAAATATTTGTGACATCATCCTCACAGAAAAATTGGAGTAATAGATCATAGTTCCATTCTTTACCATTCTCACACATGAACTTCCTAGCCCACACTAGATCACACTCAGGAGGTTTATGGCTGACTGGTTTAAATGCAGGGGAAGAAGGAAGCTAAGGAGAATCCCAGATTCTTATGGCCTTACCATCATTCAACTGATATCTCAATCCAAGAGACATAGATTTTTTAGATTTGAGTCAACTCTTCCACAACCAAGAATCCCCACTTTTAGGTTCACAAGCCAAAAGTCCTTCTTTTGGAAAGTACTTAGACTTGAGAACCTTGCTAATGAGCAGATTAGGTTGAGTAATGAATCTCCATAACTGTTTAGTAATGAGAGCATCATTAAATAGAGCTAAATCTAGAAAGCCCAACCCATCCCTGTTTTTAGACAAAATCATTTTGTCCCAAGCAATCCAGGAGATCTTTTGCCCCCATTACCAGAAGTTCCCCACCAGAATTTGGATGTGATTTTGAAATTTTCTTTTACAAATGTGTATAGGGAGTTTGAAACAAGACATAACATAATTAGGCATAGCATTAATGATAACCTTTAACAAGATTTCTTTTCCTGCAGTAGATAGAAAAATATTGCTCCAACAATTGATTCTTTTCTGGACACTATCATAACAAACTGGAAGATTTTCTATTTGGATTTTCTATTGGTAGACCAAGGTACCTAGATTGAGACTGCTCAGTTATGCCATCCAGCAGCTCACATATATCAATTTTGAGTTTAGGAGGCATTTTTACTGAATATAACTGAGGATTTTTCTAAATTCACCTACTGACCAGAAACTTTACAAAACCTATTCAAAATGGTTCTAATACTTAAAGCTTGGAAGAGAGAAAACAATTGAGTCATCCGCAAAGAAAAGGTGAGTCAAAATTGGACCTTGTCTGCTGATTCTAATCCCTTGGAAAAGACCACACAATTGGACTTGTTTGATAAGATTGGACAACACCTCAGATAATAAAATGAAAAGGTAGGGGAAAGGGGGTCACCTTGCCTAATACCTCTAGAAGGGACACAAAAACTAGACATTTGACCATTGACATTGAAAGAAAAGGAAGATGAGCTAATGCATTTAAATAAGAGGAAATTACACAAAATACCCTGATTTTTAGAAAAAAGACAAAAATACACCTACCCATCACAAAAATACCCCACCCTCTGTAAGTCCAAGCGGCTACGATCATCAAAATCTTGATAAAAACATTTATCTAACAAACTCCCCCTTTTTGATGATTACAAACCAAAACAATTTTAGGAAGTTGATTTTAAAACAAAACAAATTTTCCGGTCTAAAACATCAATCTATTTTAAGCAAGATTCATCATAAGTACAAACTCATAAGGATAGGAGCAAAGATTTTTCAAAATCATTTTTGCACAAGCTCCCACTATCAACAAGCATAGCAAGAGTAAATATAGGAGCAACAACTAAAAGCTTAAAGCTTAGCTTTTACAACTTAAGCTTGAATATCATGAGCTTATAAGCTCCCCCTGTCACAAAACATCATTAGTCAAGCATAAAAGTCCATAATACATCACATGGACTAAGTATTGTTCACAGCTTTTGGCTTTTAAGAGCCCTAGCTTATAGTTTTTCTTGCGAGCATATTTTCGCTTCTTTAAGCATATGAGCGTTTTTTCTGTTTCTCCCCCTTTGGAATCATCAAAAAGAATGTTAGTACGATAAAAACATCATACAATTATATCAAAGTGCGCATTTTAATCGATTTATCGAGCGTTTTGAAAATTGAAGCTTAAATTCCAAATAAAAGGGAAAAATTGATCATTTGACTTGCAAAAGCTCATTTGATTGATAAAACATGATTTCTATAAACTTAGAAGACTTTTCAAATCGAGAGAATCATGTAGGTGATGAATTTTTCATTGCAACATTTTGTCGAACACTTGGCGTGCGTCGAATAAAATAAGAGAAATATAACGCCTTTGTAATTCGTTTAAGCCAAAAATTTTCATCACCAATTTCAATACAACAATATTCATTCATCATCAATCATCATAAACAACATATTAATACAAGAATTTCAACAAGATATCAAGATACAAGCACATTCTCAAGGGTTCAACCCAATTGAGATTAAAAGGAGAAATTCTTACCATTTAATCGGTAAAGATGAACAATGATGATGATAATCGAGCCTCATGAAGTCCAAAATATAAAATGTATGCAATAAAACAAATTTGAAGTGAAATTTGTGTGCAAAATGCGAAGGGGACGAGAAATTGACAAAATGAGCCAAAATGACTGTGACTGAGAACATAAACGTATTTAACCAAAATTTTGCTGTGGCCGACCGGTTGGGGGCATGGGCGACCGGTCGACGTCATGGGCGATCGGTCGACCTTGCCCCAGTCAGACCAGTTTTTCATTCTGTTTTCCAAAATCCGAGGTTTGAACCAAAAATCTGATTTTTTGCCCCTAAGTTTTAAAAACGTGCAAAATTCAATCATAGACCTCATTCAATATGCATTATGCCTAACCGAGCTCGTATTGATGCAAAAGTCTCGGAAGATAGTGGTTTTGTAAAAATGTCCGCTAATTGATCTTGAGATGGTACAAAAGATATCTCAATTTTACGTTTTGAAACACAATCCCTTAGAAAATGATGTCGAATCTCAATATGTTTAGTACGGTTATGATGAACCGGGTTTTGAGCAATATTTATAGCGGATAGATTATCACAAAAGATAGGAACTTTTTCAAAAGAACATTTGTAATCCGCTAATGTTTGTTTCATCCAAAGAAGTTGTGTACAACAAAATGCCACGGAAATATATTCGGCTTTGGCTGTTGAAAGTGAAACACAATTTTGTTTCTTTGAAAACCAAGAAACTAGGCAATCACCTAGAAATTGACATGATCCGGAAGTACTTTTCCGATCATCAATATTTCCCGCATAATCCGAATCACTATAACCTTTAAGAGAAAATTTTTCATTCTTTGGATAGAATAAACCATATTGAATAGTGCCTTTCAAATATCTAAAAATTCTTTTAACAACACTCATATGAGATTATTTGGGATTGCTTTGAAAACGAGCACATAGGCATACGACATGAAGAATATCCGGTCTACTTGCGGTTAAATAAAGTAAACTACCAATCATACCTCGATATTTGGATTCATCAATCGACTTGCCTTTTTCATCTTTGTCAATCTTGACGTTTGTTGCCATTGGGGTAGAGACGGTTCTTCCTTCTTCAATTCCGAACTTCTTCAAAAGTTCTTTTGTATACTTGGATTGTGAAATGTATATTCCTTCTTGGCATTGCTTAATTTGAAGTCCAAGGAAGAAGTTGAGCTCCCCCATCATGCTCATTTCAAATTCACCTTGCATCAACTTAGAAAATAACTTGCACAATAATTCATTAGTAGCACCATAAATGATATCATAAATTTGTACAAGTAAACAATCTTGCCCTTTTTCAAAAACAAAGAGAGTAGTATAAACTTTACCTCTTGTAAAACCATTTAGCAAAAATAACTAAGTCTATCATACCATACACGGGGTACTTGATTTAAACCATACAAGGCCTTTTAAAAATCATTTGGCCTAGAAAAATTTTAAACCCCGGAGGTTGTTTTATATAGACTTCTTCTTGAATAAAACCGTTTAAAAAAAGTGGATTTAACATCTATTTTGGTAAAGCTTGAAATTTTCTTAAAACAAGAATAGGCAAGCAAAGTGTGAAAAACCACGGAAGCAAATGTATCATCAAAATCAATACCTTCTTCTTGATAATACCTTAGAGCTACTAACCTTGCCTTGGTCATCAAGCTTGTTCCAAGATACCAAAAATTTCTGCAAAATCTTAAGAAGATATCTTGCACAAGAGCATAGTAATATCGAAAAATAGAGACATAATACCAAGTAACACATACTATGCTTTCAAACAAATTATCAAGAGTTTCATAAAACATGTAAGTTCAAATAAGCTTATAGGAAGCTATATAAGGTCTCTTTTGAAATTTGAAAAATTCAAGAGCATATAGTTGAGACCTCATATACAAGAAGCATATGAACAAGAGTTTTGACAAAGCAACCAAGAATAATTTTATATGTGCAATAAAATGCATAACTTAAATAATAAAATGTTTTATCGAAAACAAAATATAATCCTATACAAATCTTGGATAAAACAAGCTATGTCAAATAATGCCTTTTAAAAATCAAAAAATCCTCTTAATAGCACTAGTATAAAATACTTTAAAAAAACAAGTACAAATGACAAAAATATATCGAGTCTATAGGATGAATACCAATGATGAGCGTACCTCGATAGTTTATGGTCTTCTCTTGAGAAAATAACCATTGATGAAAATATATATGTCCTACACAATTCTTAAACACGTTTTGCACAAACATAATAATACAAGTGTAGGCTAAGCAATAAGAGATATCATAAATGTGCTTATGCTATATAAAACCATAAGATATAATAAAAGCACCTTAGTCTATGTAAATGCACAAGAGTTGAGAACAAATTATACAAGATCTCCTTTTCAAAATATTTAAAAACACAAATATATATTGAAGACCTTAATTTTAAGAAATATTTGAAAACTCATTTTACAATTAAGGCACAAATAAAAACATGCATAACAAAATAAAATGCATATTTAAATGAGAAGATACGGTTTACCAATTGCTCCAATTTAAATGCATATTTAAATGAGAAGATACGGTTGTATCGTTCCCATTATTGATGATATCTTCCCATTTGAAAATCATCTTGTTGATGATAGCTTCTCCAATTACTCCATTTCCAAGGATTGTGTTCTTCCCATTGTTGATAGTGTCTTTCTCTTGGAAATTTATTTTGATGTTGTCTTCTTCTTTGATCAAATGAAATGGTCATTTGATGTCTTCTTGGCGGTATGTATTTTCCTCGATTATTATTCCGTCGGGTACCTAATATGACATTATTTTGTGGTACCCTCAAGTGTTTGGGTCCTTTGGAATTAGCTTTGAGACTTTTAGGTCTCCAATAATAATTAGAGCTATTTCTAGCCCGACAAGTATTAACCGTGTGACCCGTTTTACCACAATAAAAACAAGTAGTAATTTTGGGAGCATAATGACCAACATGCATAGGGACTTGATTTCTTTTCACATAATTAACAACACTAGGCTTATGATCAAGTCCTTGTTTCAATTTATCACAACTATGAACATCAATAATATCGGTCATTTTATCGGTACTCAAGTTGGATTTTGATAAATCATTTTTCATGCAATTAATATCCTCAACAAGAGTACTATTTTCTTTCTCAAGGTTTCTAACCTTGTCAAGTGTGGTGGTGTGATCACATGAAAGTGATTCATAAGAGGAAAATAAATTATCCTTATCAATTTTCAAAATGTTGAATTCCTTTTTCAAATTTTTGTATTTAACAAGTAAGCTTTGGAATTCATTTTGAAGTTCATCAAAATCATTTTGCAAATCACTATAATCATTTTGTAATTCATTATCATAAGAAGTGGAGGGTTTTGAACTTACCTCGTTTTCTTCTTCGAAGCCCATAAGACATCGTTCGTTTTCATCGACGTCGGAAGTTGTAGGAAGCTCATCCCAAGTTGGGTTTGTATCCATTTGAGAAGTAGATGCTTTTGAGTGGCTCATTTCATTTGCATATACTTCTTCTAGTTTTATCCATACTTCATGTGCCGATTTAATTCCTACAATATGATTATATTCCAAAATGGTAAGTGAACAATACAAAATATTAAGAGCTTTACCATTTAAGGAGATGATTTTCTTTTCTTCATCATTGAGCTCTTTGAGGCCTTTGTGTGGTGTGTCCATCATTGGAATGGATTCTTCATTTACGATCGTGTTCCAAATATCGAACCCGCAACCTTGTAGATAGCATTCCATTCTTTCTTTCCAAAATGTAAAATTTTTGGAATCGAATAGTGGTGGCTTGGTGGTGGAGGCGCCGGTAAGGTAGACTTCGTTCGTATCCGGTGATCGTTCCTCTTTACTCGTGATGTGGAACGAGCTTGCCAAAGAGTTTGGCTCTGATACCACTTGTAAGTCCAAGCGGCTACGATAATCTAGAGGGGGGGTGAATAGATTATCTCCATCTTTTCGATTTCGCACTCTTTTCCGAATCAATTACGCCAAGACAATAATAAAGGTGCGGAATGTAAACAACACGCGTCGATTTATAGAGGTTCAACCCACCTAGGGCCTAATCCTCTACCACCCCAGTATCTCCGGGATGGATTTCAAAAAGAAAAAAAGATTTTATTAATTACCACAATTAATACAACATCTTACAACATCACCTTGAAGAGCACCACACTCTTCTTAAACACCACCTTTGAGATTACCACAATATCTCTTGAAGATTACCACAATCTCCAACGACACCTTGTGAAGATTACCACAATCTTCAACCTTGAAGAATACCAAATTCTTCAATACCTCAAGAGCACCACACTCTTGAAACACCTATCACCTAGATCACCCAAGTGTATTCTTTCCACTAGAATACTCACAAGGATGTCTTGTGTTGAATGATGACAAAAATCAAGATTACAACTCAATAATGAATATTACAATTTGAGTGCAAGTGTAATCAAGAAAAGCCTAGACCTCAAGATGTGAAAGTGAAATACTTAGGCTATAAATACAACAAGATTGTTGAATATGAAGGCTTGGAAATTTGCAGATTTCTTGTTGTTTGATTGCTTGTGTTATTATTTCTTGTGTCTTCAATTCATCCTCTATTTATAGGAGAGTCTTCACAACATAGGCTCCTTCTTCTTCACTTTTGTCTACAAAAAGAGGATCACAAGATGTAGAAATATTGTACAAAAATAAAAAGTAAATATTGGTGATAAGAGTTTCAAACGGCACAATTTTGCTGTCAAAAAATTACATAGGGCGACCGGTTGCCCTGTATAAGATTTCAAACGTTTGAATGGAAATAGTGCGATCCAGGTAGGGGTTGCGGGGGGTGCGACCGGTCAAGGTGGGGTGCGACCGGTCGCCCTAGGCTGCGACCGGTCGGAGGTACCCTTGACCGGTCACCCTCCCCCTTTTTTTCACAGAATTGGTTTCTATTTCATTTTGTGCGTTCTTCAGGTACCGGTCAACCATTTGCTCGACCGGTCGACCTCCAAATTGAAATGTTGTCCGATTTTTGACAAAAATAAACTTCAATAAATACTCCAAAAAATTAGTAAAAATATTTTAAATCACTTGGGAGTATTTTGACAACATTTAAAAACATTGTTTTGGTGCAAAAACCAATTTAAACAAAACCATCAAAAGTGTTGTCCATTTTTATCGAAAAATAAATTCTAAGAAATACTCCAAAAATTAGCAAAAATTTTTAAATCATTTAGTAGTATTTGGACAACATTTATTAACATTGTTTTGGTATAAAAACTCATTTAAACATAATCATCAAAATCTTGATAAAAACATTTATCTAACACTCTCTCCATCCCATGACAAAAATACCCAACCTTTGGTTTCATCACCTCCTTCTCTGCTGAGGATTCACGTTTAATACACACACACACATACATAGTAGAAGGGCTTGGCTTGGGTTTGTGAATAGTCCATAATTCCATAAACGAACCATCTTTTGCTGAGGGTTTCGAAAGTTTATTGTCCCTTATTCCTACAATGGAAAAATGCCATTACCTTAGCCTCTTAGACCCTCTTTACCCTTCAAACTCTCATCCATTCTTTTTTATTTCAACTTCTTGCTTATAAAGGGGGTTTTCTCTTCAAGACAAAGCAAGAGAAAAGAGAGAATAGAAAAAATTCAAAAAAAAATAAAAAATGGGTAGAGGCAAGATTGAGATCAAGAGAATTGAGAACTCAAGCAACAGACATGTTACTTACTCAAAAAGAAGAAATGGGATCGTGAAGAAGGCTACTATCAACAAACTGGAAGATTTCCTATTTGGATTTTCTAATAATCATTGGTAGACCAAGGTACCTAGATTGAGACTGCTCAGTTATGCCATCCAGCAGCTCACATATACCTTTTTTAGTTTAGGGACATTTTTACTGAACAAAACTGAGGAATTTTCTAAATTCACCTACTGACCAGAAGCTTTACAAAACCTATCCAAAATGGTTCTAATACTTAAAGCTTGGAAGAGAGAAGCTTCACAAAAAACAATTGAGTCATCCGCAAAGAAAAGGTGAGTCAAATTTGGACCTTGTCTGCTGATTCTAATCCCTTGGAAAAGACCACACAATTGGACTTGTTTGATAAGATTGGACAACACCTCAGTTAACAAAATGAAAAGGTAGGGGAAAGGGGGTCACCTTGCCTAATACCTCTAGAAGGGACACAAAAACTAGACACTTGACCATTGACGTTTGAAAGAAAATGAAGATGAGCTAATGCATTTAAATATGAGGAAATTACACAAAATACCCTGATATTTAGAAAAAAGACAAAAATACACCTACCCATCACAAAAATACTCCACCCGCTCCATCCCATGACAAAAATACCCAACCTTTGGTTTCATCACCTCCTTCTCTGCTGAGGATTCACGTTTAATTACATGGTTGTGAACTTGCATGCCTTCTTCAATAGCTCGTTTTAAAGTGCAGGCCTTAAATACTTGAGGATATGTGTATTTATTTGGCTTGGAACCTGAAACCACCATTTTATAGTACATTGAGATGGCGTCGAAGGGCTGTTTAAGATCCAGACACCCTTTGATAATATTACTCCAAACGAAAACATTAGGTTCTGAAACTTGTTTGAGAACTTGTAATAAATTGGATAAATTTCCGAAGTGAGGACGAAAATTTCCATTTCTTTCATAGCAGATACTCAGCTTTGGACATGACTGAAAGCCGACTCGGTCACAGCTGGAAGCCGGCTCGGTGGCACTGCTGATGCGACAAAGGGCGAATCAAAGCCGCTAATGCTCGCTTCACCAAATCTCATTCAACCGTACCGATTCGCACAAGAGAATTCATCATCGCCGATCTCCTCGAAGTTGCTGAGTGGATCCCGCTTCACGAACCCACCTTTCTTTCCTTCTTTCTCTCTCTCTTTCTGTCTCGTAGGATGAATATGTTTTTCCTTCAGCGATTTGGACTCCTGGTTTTCTTCTTTTTTTGTGTTGAATGCAAATTTGAATGATTCGTTGATTTTGTGTTGCTGATGCATGATTTTTCTGTGTTCTTTTATTATTTTGTGGTTTGAAGTTTTTCATTTGTTTCGATGTTGTTTCGAAGTTGTTTCTTTTATGTTTCTTTTGTTTTTTTATGTATTTTCCATTTATTTTGTTCTTTTTTATTATTTTTGATTTGTTGTGTTATCTATCTGACTGTGTATCTTTTTTTATTTCTTTTGTAGTGAATGTGGGATTTTTTGTTGCTTGTTATGCCAAGCACTTTATTGTTGGGAAGGCTATGGACGTCAAAGCGTTCGAGATAGAGAATGAACTAGCAAGTCTCAGTCATCTGCTTCACAATCATGCTAAGTTGAAGCTGCAAAATGGTGATGACAATGACAACGACATTGAGATTCTACCTCCACTTCCTAATGATTTTAGAGAATTGTTACGTAAAGCTTAATGATGGTGATCTTAATGATGGTGTAATCAGTTGAAACATGTAAGAAATATAAATGAAACATGTAAGAAATAATTGTGAAACAGGGGATCATGTGATAAAAGTTTGTAGTAAATTGCTTTTAAATTTAGAGAAATAGTGTAGTTTTTCCCCATATACTCTTCAACTTTTTTTTTTGTCATCCTTGTAAATGTTGATCTTGCTTCATTTCGATGTCTGCATGCCTAATCTTGAACTAAAGATCTCACGTACTCTAGCAAAGTTGTTACTAGTAGGTCTTTCCCCACTATAGTTGATGCATTCAATAATTCTACGATGTTGGAAGTCAATACAAAGTATTTTTTGGTCTGACAGTGGAGTCGTGTCCATTTCTCGTAGCCGATGATGGACAAGTAAGCTCAAATTTTCTGAATTGAATTTGTTGTTCCAAGATTTCTTTTAGGGTGTTGAATGTGCAGTCCATTGGAATCAGTATTCTTGTTATCTCAAAGTTGGTATACTCTCTACTTTCTTCCTATTGTCCATTGTGGCATACCACAACTGAGATTTTCTCCATGCACCTGTGGAATTCAATGAAAAGTTGGCTAAGTGAAACATATAAGAAACATAAATGAAACAGGTATGAAACAACAAAGAAACAACAAACATGTTTGAAACAACAAAGAAACCAACGCAAAAAATAGCGGAAAATGGGTATTTTTGTAAAAAATCAACGGAAAATGGGTATTTTTGTCAAAAAAAACAGCGGAAAATGGGTATTTTTGTCAAAAATCAGCGGAAAATGGTATTTTTGTCAAAAATCAGCGGAAATGGGTATTGTGTAGGGATTTGGTATGGAAAATGGGGTATTCATGTCCTTTTCCCTTTAAATATCCAATTCACAAAAACACAGTCAAAGCCCATCTTAATAAGCACAGAAGTAAGAAACCTCCATTATGCTCTATCATAAACTTTAGATATGTCCAATTTGAGAGCCATATATGCTTTTTTACCTTTTCTGCACCCTTTCAAAAAATGAATACACTCATGTGTAAGGACAACATCATCAATAATTTGTCTACCAGGAATAAAAGAAGATTGATTAGAACTAATGCAGTGAGGGAGTAGAGGTTTCATTCTATTGACAATGACTTTAGAGAACTTTATAAATCACCCCACACACACTGATTAGTCTAAAATGTTCCATAGAAGTTGGATTTTTGACTTTGGTAATAAGAGTGATAACTGTGTGATTAACACTTTTAAGCATTTTATTGGATCTGCAAAAATCTTTAAGAGCATCACACATTTTCCCACAGATAATAGGCCAAAAATGTTGAAAGAAAATGGGATTCATACCATCCAAACCTGGTGCTTTGTGAGGGCTGAGTTCAAAAAGGGCTTTTTTGATTTCCAAGTCTTCCACAGGGCTTTTTAGAACCTGATTCATTAAGGGTGAGATGACTTGAGATACTCCTTCCAAGATAGATTGGTCGTGGTCTGGATTCGAAGTCCTAAAGAGAGTCTGATAAAACTCAGAAATTCCACCTCATCCTTGGTAGAGCAGATAGAGCCATCACTTCTAATAAGATTTTCAATGCAATTTCCTCTCCTTCTTCTAAGGGTACAAACATGGAAGAATTTAGAGTTCTTATCACCCTCAAGAAGCCATTTGATTCGAGCCTTTTGGCTCCAGTAACCCTCCTCCTCTTTATAAGCTTTATCTAGAACCCCTCTAAGATTAGACCATTCCTTCCAGTTCTCAGAAAAACCTTGCCCTTTAATCTCTGAAAGTCTGGTTTTGCATTTGTTAATAATCTTAGCCGAATTAGTTTTCTTCTCTTTACTCCAATTGATAAGAGCCAACCTAAAATGCCCAATCTTCTATTGAACCTGGTACAATGGAGTGCCAATAACCTCTGTTTTCCATGCTTTATCCACAACCAGATCAATTCCATGCCATTGGAGCCACCTTTTATCAAAATAAAACCATTTTCCCACTGTATTTTGGAGGAGAGGTCTCAAGTAGCAGAAAATGATGGTCAGAGGATTGCTTTTCAATGTGATGAACACATGCATCTAAAAATTTAACAAGCCAGTTGGGAGAGCTAAAAAATCTGTCAATCCATTCCTCAACAAATCCTTCCCCTTCTCTACTGTTGGCCCGAGTGATCGGATGTCCTTTAAATTGAATTTCTCCCATGCCCACGTTCGCAATGAAGCAGTTAAAATCCCCACAACTGGATGTACTCTTCAGCCGACCCCCTTTCTTTTCCTCAGTTCTAGAAATATCATTAAAATCTCCCCCCATGATCCATAGATGCCCCCATTTTTCCTTAGCAGAACTAAAAAATTGCCACTGGTCTTTCCTAACCGATTTATCAATACTAGCATATATGAAAATAGCCCACACCGTCTCAGCCGCCTCCTCAAATGTAAATTCCACTTCCTATCCGAGGACCAGAGAACAACTAATCCACCAATCCTGCCCACATGATCCAAACAGAACCATCTATCATTCATTCTCATTTTTTTACATACTGTCCTAATGAATGCTTGCTTCTTTTTTGTTTCACAAAGAAAAACCAAATCCGGGAGGTGGAGTCGAAATGACTCCTTGAGTTGAGAAATTGTAGAGGGTCCTCCCTACCCTCTAAAATTCCATGAGCCACCTCCACATTTTCCGACATCACATGTTCATCCCAAATAACCAGACTTTTGATTTTGTTGGCCCTGTCCCAGCCATTATCCTCATTCTCATTAGTCAGTTCAAAATTTCTCTTGGTTCCACATCTCCCAGTTTCATTATTTTCTGAGATTTCCATTGGTTTGGGAGTGGGACCTTCCCCCAAAGTTTTTCACAGCCTTTCTTTCCTGCGTTATCCTTTTCTTAACATTGTGATCCACACCTATTGCCCTGGCCACTGAAAGCTCCCGAAGAGGGGTTCTGGCTTTTTTTTTTTTTTTTTTCGAAATAAATCTTTTACTCTAGACAAAGGTTACACTGATCTAATAAGTCCGGCCAAGGTAAGCATATGATCTCTCCTTCAGTACAGATGTTTACATAACCAAATACTACAAAAATTGAGACGAACGGAGGTATGTCTAACGGCCTCGACCACGTCCACGCCCACGGCCTCGGCCCCGACCTCGGCCCAGAGGTTTCCCAGCAGTCGGTTTCTTAGGCTTAACCCTAGGGGTCTCTTCCACCAGCAGCGTTTGAGATTTAAGCTTACACTCAGGTGATCCATTGTCACTGGATTTTTCCCCTTCAAAGTAAGCTTCACAGTCTTCAGATGTGTATTCATGCTGATATGAACACCTGTAATGGTGCCGTGAACTATGGTTCCATTCTTGAGCTCAATAGACACAGTCTCATTGTTCAATTTCATCAAAAACCTGACTAGCTTCATTGTTGCAGTGGAAAGATGACGAAGCTAGGGTTCTGGCTTCTTTGACATGGCTTATCTCATTTTCTGATGTAATGCTATCTAACATCATTTCATTTTCCTTATTTTCTGTCTCTTTGTGATTTTCAGCAATCTTGCCAATTTATTGTCCCAAATCCAGATTCCCCTTACTACTCTAATTTAGCTCAGATCCCATATTCCTAGGTAGCACTTGATCATCATTGTCTTGTGAACCATCCAAAATAATTTGCTTCTTAAGGTCCTTATAAGCACCCTCTTGTAGTTTTTCATATCCCTAGCTAGATGCCTCCCCATTTTTCTGTTTCTCCTCAGGTTGCTGACTATGGAAGTTACTCTCTTTAGGGGCTCTAGGTAAATCATGTTTTGAGAAAACCAAGCTCTCTAGCTCTCATCCATTCTCCAAATTGTCCCTCAGCTAGTTTATTCTTTTCAGTATCCACTTTTCTATCCTGACAAATCCTTTCTGAATGCCCGATCCTTCCACAATAAAAATAGAAGCTTTGAAGATTTTTGTATCTGAATTCTACCCAGCAAACCTCCTCATCCAGCATAATATTAGTTCCTCACGTGAGTGGATTTTCCAATTGATTTCCACTCGGATCTTGATATGTTTACCATTGATGCTTTCAGTTTCCGGAATAAGAATGTCCGTGAATTTACCGAATTTATTCGCGATTTTTCTTCCAGTTTCCACATTGATCCAACGGAAAAGGATGTTCCCCAATTGCACACATAGTTCCACAGATTTGAAGACGTCCGGATCACTCATTAAATTCTCAGCCCAATCCCGAAGAATGAGGTACTGGCTATCGAAGCTCCATGTCCTGCCATTTCGAACCTTACTCTTGTCCTCTTGGAAGTTAAATATGAATTGATACATGTTTTCTCCTATTTCACATACTGATAATGGTTCAGTGGTTTGCCAAATGCTATGAATGGTGTTTTTTAGTCTAGAGAAGTTAATCTTTTTGGTTTCAAAAATCCTTCCAATGAGGCTTCTTTCACATTCAGCTCTACTAAGAACCACATCCTTTGAATCCAAGTTCATTTCCTCATTTTCCTCAGAAAAGAGAGAGAGAAGGACTTCAACCTGTCAACCAGACCCTTATCCTTTCTTGTGGGAGTATCTCATCCTTTGGATTTACCTTCAAAAGGTCCTAGATCTAGCCACTTATAAAAGACAAAAACCAAGAAAAACTGAGGACATGTGGGGGACCAAACCAAAGGAAAATGAGATAAAAAAAGAAAAAGAACAACAAAGTACAGAAAAATATAAAGAACAGTAAAGAAACAAAAATGGTAGGTGCAAAAAATCCAAATATTAAAAGTTAGTCAATAAAATAGTGCCCATCAATGGAACATGAAGTTAGTGCTGCATAAAAAGTATAAAAGCATAATGGCTCAACAAACTAATCAATATCCATGGTCTAATGTTTTAGTGGTCCACCATGGAAGATTCAACTTACAGATTCAAACAAGATGGACACGAGTACTGAAACACAGACGGACAATGGTGAGAAAAAAAGAGATAACAAACTAGGGTTCCCTCTTCTAGAGAGAGAAATATCCACTCCAACCCCAAGGAGACTTCAGTAATTAATGAGTCTCATTGTTCTGTTTTATGTTGAAGTTGTTTGATTTATTGTGCGCTATATTATAGATTGAGAAATTATTACTTAATCAGATAGTAAATATAAGTATTTTAAAACTAGTAAATTGTTGAAAATTAATTTGCAATTGGAACCCACTAATTTCATTCCACCTAAGAAAAATCACTAAGTAATGATAATGTCCACCTAATACTCCACTTATGTTAGTGCATATAATCATTTTATTAAGTAAAGAATGCTATGCTTATGCCTATAAATAAGTTGGCCATTTGAGCATTTCAAGCATCCCGAGTGAAGAAAAATAAGAGAGTAATATTTGATTAATTTGAAGCAAAGCTTCTAAATAGAGAGAAATATTTGAGTATTTTCCTTTGTATTAATATTTGAGTGATCAATAAAAGTGTCTTTTGAGTGATAAATTTCCAATAAAGTGGCATTAGAGCCATGATTGTAAAATCTCATGAAATTCTAAGTATGCTCTGTGGTTGTAGGTTTGACTGATCTTCCACATCAGAAAAAAAAAATTCTTGAGATTGTATACACAGTAAGATCGGGTTGAGAGTTTTTGAGTCAACTCATTGAGTTGACTATTGACTGTGAGTTGACCAATGGTTGACTAAGACTTTTTCGGCATTCTAAATCCATTTGTATAGTCAAAATCTTCAAATTCACATGGCGAATAGCAGCATGGCAACATTCCACGTTCCACAACTTAAGGGAATCAACATTGAAAAATTGGAGTATCAAAATGAAAGCACTCTTCAGAGCATATGTCATATGAGAAGTCATAGAAAAAGGTTATGAAGAGACTAAAGATGAGTCAACACTATCTTCTACACTAAAGGATAGTTTGAAGGACTCAAGAAAGAGAGACATAAGGCTCTCTACCTTATCTACCAAATTTTAGATGATGATGGCTTTGAGAAAACCTCAAGTACCACTTCAGCCACGCAAGCATGGGATAAGCTCCAAGTGTCTTACAATGGATAAGAGAAAGTTAAAAAAGTGTGGCTGCAAACATTAAGAAGGGAGTTTGATTCACTGCAAATGAAAGAAGGCGAACTTTTTCTAATTACTTTTCTAGAGTTTTGACTGTTTCTTGTTTTGCATGTGTTTGTGTACATTTTATGTGGTGATTTATGCATATATTTAGCTTGTTTTATTTGCATATTGCATGTTTTAGTATTATGTTGTGTTATTTTATTGATTTTATAGGTTTTGGTGGAAAAAACAAGTTTTGGCGCAAGAAATATCAAAAAGTCATTTCGCGTGACTGCGGCAGTCTTCATATTTGGAACATAACATTTTCATCCGAAGTTCAATTGACCTTATTCGCATGCCATTGGAAAGATAAGAGAGAGTTCTACAACGCCTATTTCTGGTACTAAAGGAAAATGAAGACGTTTGGATAGGTTAAAAACATGTGAAAGTGGAAATCAAGTGATGAGATTTCGGAAATGAGACATCTTAGTATTTTGGCCATAACTCTCTCTAGAAAATTGATATTGAGGTCATTCAAGTGGCTATGGAAAGCTAAGAGATAGAGCTACAATTCAGAAGAGACATCGAGAGCAAATTCCGATGTTTCGATGTGCGCGGCCGTGCATGGCTAGCAGCAGGCAGCCCTACCTGCGCGCGTGCACGCGGGGTCGCGTGGCACCATGCACGGACGCGCATGGTGACTTCCTGAACACGGAAATTTTCATTTTTTTGCGTTTTTGGGATCTTCCACCTTGTATAGGACTCTAGGCTTATAAATAAGACTTGGAGAGCCCATTTTTTTAACACCTTTACTTCTTAGCACTTTTAAACCCTAGTTTTTGTTATTTTCTCTTCCATCCAACATTAGGGGTTGCTTGTTTTTCCACTGGAGATATTTTGCGGCTAGATAAAAGCGTAATCTTTCTCCATCTTATTTATTTGATTTTCAATTGCTTGGTGATTGTTGTTATTACATGATCATGTTTATAATTGCTTTTTTCCTCTCAATTGAATTGATGAATCCATCTACAAACATGAACTAATTTCCTTGTTCTAGGATTAGGATGATTTGATTCAAACAAACAAGCATGAGTATTGATTAATTGGTTTGCTTTCCTAACTGGATTGCTTTATTTGATAATTGATTGTCAGATCAACTTTTGATTGTTTTGAGGGAATAATTGAGATCGAGAAAAGATATTATTCCTGGACTAAATTTATTGAGGGGGTTAGATATGAATCAGAGATGTATTATCTAACTTTGGCTTAATGAAAATAGCAAATTATGTTGGGATAACCCTAATCTGTGAATACGTGAGTTATCAGATCTAGGCCTTATTTTTACATTTTTGTTATATTTGTTAACTGCATGATCAATTAGTTGATATTCTGCTTGCAAGTTTGATGAGATGATTCCGAAATCCTAGACTTTCTTCCATATAGTTTTCTTCAAGTTTAATCGTATTTAGTTTGATTTTGTCTTTTTAATTGTTTTCCTTTAGTTTATTAAAATCATAAATTTTTGTTAGAGTATTTAAGTTTTATTTGTCAATTGTGTGCATAACAATTATTTGCCGGCTAAGTCTTCATTGAGAGACGACTTGTGGTCAAATTGCTACCCTACGATTGATCTCGTTCTCTTGCGAGGATTGATAGATTTATTTTAGGTGTTTAGACAGTCGAACAAAATTTTGGCGTCGTTGCCAGGGAAGGCTTTAGGTTTAATAATTATTGTGTTTATTTTCTGTGTTTCTAGATTATGATTTTTTTATATTTGTTTCTAGTTTAGGTTTATTCCTCTGGTGATTTGATCTATTTTCCTAGTGTCGTTTATATAAGCATCAGGAATGGCGACCAATCCAGAGCAACCATCATGGCTTCTTGGGGAAATTTATTTTATAGATTTTGATGAATGCCATGTAAAACTTAAACTAGAAAGTTGGCACCCCATTTTTCTTGTAATATGTATTGTAATAGATAGGAATGGAAATACAAGTCAAGAACTCGACTGAAGGTGTATCAGCTGTGAAACAACTGTATGAAGAGTCAGTCAAGTCAACTCAAGAAGCCAAGTCTCAAGTTGAAGTGACAGATGAGTCATCCAAAGATTGAAGTCGACTCAAGTCACCTGGGAATAAATGATCGCATCAAGTCAAGACAATCAATGAGATCCGTTCATGAAAGTCAAGAATGTTACTCAGAATGGTAACATGCTAAAGTTGTCAGAGATAAAGTGTTAGTTCCAGTTGTGTGCAAAAGGAACAAACCAATGGGAAACACTACATCTAGTGTCAGATACGCTGCAATGCTGCAAGACATTAAATACGAGGAAATGTCAACATCAAGGACTGCAACAAGACAAGACGAACACAAGTGACTTTTGAAATCAGCCTATCTCTTCAACGGGCAGATTTTCGAAAGTTCACTATAAAAGGCTGAGGAAAATCATTGAGAAAAGGTTACCTTGTATACCTGAACCACGAACAAGTAAGCTATATTCAAATTGTAACCTGCAAAATATTCTCAAGATATTCAAGCAAAATCCTCAAGCCTGAAACTCGAAGGAAATCAATCCAACACAAAGTTGTGAAGGAAAGACAACTTCAAACTGTTGAAGAGGAAACTTTTGAAGAATCAAAAGGGGTCTACTTTCCAAGGAGAATTGTAGGAAGGTTCTAGGTCGAACCAGTCTCAAGTTATTGGAGAGCTTCGTGATCAAATCCAAGAAGCTTGAGAAAGTGAGTCAAGTAGCAAAGGCAAAATTTGCCTGTGAAGAAGGCGAGTTGGAAGAGAATCCAGCTGTGTGACCAAGGCATCTCTAGACTGAGTCCAAGGAGTAAGTCAGTTGTGTGATCAAGACTTGTCTCTAGACTGATAACCACTTTGTGAACTGATCATTACTTAGTGGATTCCTCCAGGAGTTGGAAAAGAGAGGATTAGAAGAATTATCCCATCTTCGAACCTCTATAAAAATTATTTGTGTCATTTACATTTCAGCACCTTTATTTCTGTATACTTACTTATATCTGCTGATAATTTGCTATCCAACCGATTAATAACTAAGTGCTAAAATCAAGTGTTAAAACAAGTTTAAAACTAATCAAAGGGTGTTAAGTCTTCCACTGAAAAACTCAACACAACCAAGTTAAGTTTCAGGTTAAACAGTTGAGTTATTCTATCAACAAATCTATCGAGTGCTGAGTGGCTAACTCATTTGAATAACCAACTTAGTCCCCTCAAGGACTTAGCCGTTTGTGTTACCTCTATAATTTCTTTAAAAGGACTAAATCGAAAATTTGGTAAGGTTTATTCAACCCCCCATTCTAAACCTTACTCACACCCCTTGGGACCTACAAGTGGTATCAGAGCGGTTAGTTCATTGAGCCTTCCGCACTGGTTACTGAACTAGATCTCTATCTTCTTAAAAAGATTTTTAACACTTGCATTTTTAAAATCTTTCATTCTTAGCAAAATTTATTATCATGGAAGCAAATTTGACACGCATTCCTATGTTCACTATTGAGGAGTTTGATGACTGGAAAATTCGTATGCAGGCTCATCTATCTGCTTTACATGATGAAATGTGGCTAGTGATAGAGGATGGGCCACAAAATCTTGAAAGTGAACACACGGCCAGAAGAGAGAGCAAAAACGCAACAAGGAGAAGATGTTCTTTGGGCAAAGACCAGCCATGGTTGAGAAACTAAGGACTGAGTGGACAAACGAGGACAGAAAAAGATACAACTTGGACAATGTGGCCAAGGACATACTTTACAAAACTTTGGACAAAGTAATGTTCAACAAAGTCAAATCTTGCCAATCTGCAAAAGAAATCTGGGATAAACTGACCTTAATTTGTGAAGGATCAGAGCAAATTAAAGAAAATAAATTGTCTGTTGCTGTAAAGAAATTTGAAAATTTTAAAATGCTTGCAGGTGAAACCTTGATCACCGGATGCCGATTCACTGAAATCACAAATGAGCTATCATCACTCGGGAAAGAATATACACAAAAGGAAATGTGTATGAAGATTCTGAGAAGTCTCCCAGCTGAATGGGAAATGAAGGTCATGGCCCTGAGACATTCATTGAACCTCACAACAACATCCAATCATGAGCTGTTCTCAGATCTCAAAGCTTATGAGTTTGAGCTGAGAAGAAAAGACCAAGAGGAGACAGTTGTTCCCAAGACAGCTGCACTAATATTCAAGTATGGAAAAAGAGCTGAAGTCAAGGAAGCTATAGACCAGGAGGAGATTGCCCTGATGGTTAAGAGATTCAACAAGTTCTTCAATATGAACTATAAAAGAAACAAGGGTGAATTCTCCAGGAGACATTCAACTCCCTCCAAGTCAAGGGAAGACAGGCCTCCCAAGAGAGCTGAGCATCAAAAAGTTGAGTATCAGAGAGCTGATAACCCAAGAACAGAAAGAGCTGATCAAAGAGCTGAGAACCTGTGTTGGAATTGCAGATAACTAGGACATTTTGCAATTGACTGTTCCTATCCACCAGTCAATAAGTGTTGGAAATATTACATTGGTTACAACGGGAAAAGCCTTCAAGATGGCTTACAAAATAGAAAAGGAAAATTACAAGAAAAGTAAAACCTAACTATTACAATTCTTGAATGGATTCCATCTCCAGAAGCATGAATCTGACAGAACTTGAAAAACAAAAGCCGAGTCGAGTAGAACTCTATCCGCAAGACAAATACGTCCCAGCTAGTGCTCACGGTTTGACGTAATGTTCCCAAAGATAAAATGGCTTTACCTCCTTTGTGTGCAGTAGCACCCCTAACACAAAGGCACCTTTCGAACTCGAAGGAGCGAGACTGGTTGTTGGACATGAGTGCAGAAGGAAGTGTTCTTGAAAAATGTTCTTCAAAAAGTTACGACACTTTTACCGACACTTGAAAAATATGCAGAGATATGCGATTTTTCTGTGTATACTAACTCCATCTCTTCCTTCCTAACTCCCCAAAGTAGCAAAATGCCTAAGACTTATATATGCCCTCATTTCCAACACTTGTAGGGAATTAAAGATTAAGAGAGTGGGCATTTAACCATATGTAACTCCCATGAGTTACAAACCTCTACTTATGACCATTACTTGAGGAGTTACAAACTCCAAAAGGCACATGAACCTAGACACCTCCAATGTCTAGATTCATCCACACATGAACCTGGACACCTCCAATGTCTAGATTCATCAGGCCCAACAGTTACTTGAATTTGGGCCAAGCCCATTTTCAAGTTACAAAATTAACTAAACCTGGACCCGAGCCCAAAGGGTCGGTCCGGTTCAAGGCCCATTTGTGATCATACACTTGTGTTATAGTATATACAACCAATAACACCTTCTAGTATTTATACTAGGATAAACTATGCCCATTCGCATGGCCAACTTCGTATATTAATTTCCCACTCATCACCGAAATTCGGTTTTGAGAAATAAAAAATACTACGAACATCTACTCGAAAGATAGATTAACAATTCACAATTTAATTCCTCCAGAATTAAATTCTTAGCCACTAAACATTTGGTCAAAGTCGGTCGACGCCTGCTTTATCAAAACCAAATTTCCAACAATCCCCCACATGAGTGGAAATTAATGCATGCATGAATGCAGACACGCAAACCAGTCCTCAAGAGACAATACTGCATCCGAAAAGGTAGCTTGTGGCTTTGAACCTTCCGTAGTTAATACCATCGGGTATACTGGTGGCCTAGTGGACACAATGCCTTGAACTATTCCTCCACGGTGTATACCGATACAATAGCATTAACACAGTAAGGTCTCAACACCTCCTGTTCTCACGTTTTGTGTCCGTTTCTGGCCATGGACACCACTTTGGATTCATAAGTGTTACTTTGAAGCGGCCCTCACTTCTCACTTACATAGGTGATCTCCTATCCGAGTATCCTGCCATACTCAACCTCAACGAGGTGTAGGAATCATTAAAAGTCAAATGACTTAGCCTCACCACAACTTGCAGGTGTTCAACACTTGGCATTGCTTTCTAGGGATGGGTTTAAACATTGTTTCCAAGTGTTACAACATAACCTTCATAGCTTAGTTTTCCCATTGAACCAAGTTCTTGGGATCTCCAGTCATCATGGTTGGGTTACCACTGTGATGGTTATTTTACTTTGTGGATTTTAATCCCATTCCCTCTAGCAAATAACTCAATTGATCTCGATTCAATCCTTCGTCAAAGGATCTGCCAAATTGTCTTTTGACTTTACGTAGTCAATTGACATCACACAATTTGAGATCAATTGTCTAACGGTATTATGTCTCCGACGAATATGTCTAGACTTACCGTTATACATATTGCTCTGCGCCCTTCCTATAGCTACTTGGCTATCACAGTGAATCATCACTGAAGGCACATGCTTCCTCCAACATGGAATATCTTCCAAAAAGTGTCGAAGCCACTCTACTTCTTCACCAGCTTTGTCCAAAGCTATAAACTCCGATTCTATGGTGGACTGAGCTATACACGTTGCTTCGTGGACTTCCACGATACCACACCACCTCCAATGGTGAATATGTATCCACTAGTGGAATAAGAATCTTTCGAATCCGATATCCAACTAGCATTACTATACCCTTCAAGTACAGCCGGATATTTCGAGTAGTATAGCCCATACTCCAAGGTATACTTCAAGTATTTTAATACCTTGGTTAACGCTTTCCAATGCTCGTGGCTTGGATTGCTCATGAACCTACTCAACATATTTACCGATTAGGCCAAGTCTGGACGTGTACAGTTTGTGATGTACATCAGACTGCCTATTATACGTGAGTATTTCATCTGAGCCACTGGTTCTGCTTTATTAGCAACCAGATTTATACTTAAATCAATGGGCGTCTTTGACAGTGAACTGTCAAAAGCATTGAATTTCTTGAGCACTTTCTCCATATAGTGGGATTGTGACAAGATAATTCCATCAGAAGTCCTGCTGATTTTTATCCCCAGGATCACATCAGCAATTCCCATATCCTTCATGTCAAAGTTTCTCTTTAACATTCTTTTTGTGTCCATGATAGTATCATGACTACTGCCCATGATTAACAAATTCGTCTACGTATAGACAAACTATGACAAATGCTTCCGATGTCCTTTAGACATATACGCATTTATCACACTCGTTGATTTTATACCCGTTTGACAACATCGTGTTATCAAACTTGAGATGCCATTGTTTTGGAGCTTGTTTCAGTCCATACAAGGATCTTATCAACTTGCACACCTTCTTTTCTTGACCTGGTGCAACAAACCCTTCAGGTTGTTCCATATAGATTTCAGCATCTATCTCTCCATTTAGAAATGCTATCTTGACATCCATCTGATGAATCTCTAGATTGTGCAAAGCAGCAATCTCGAGAAGCACCCGAATAGACGCAATCCTCGTTTATAGGAGAATAAGTGTCAAAAAAGTCATACCCTTCTTTCTGTTTAAAGCCTTTGGCTACAAGACGTGCTTTTATCAATAGTTCCATGTGCTTTATACTTCTTTAGGATCCACTTACATCCTAAAGGTTTTTGACCAGCAGGGAGATCAACCAACTCCCACGTATGGTTTTGCAGAATAGACTCGATTTTCACTATTGATAGCTTCTTGCCAGAGCGAAGCATCTGGACTACTTAGAGCCTCTTTAATCGAGTTTGGCTCACCTTCTAACATCAATGTTAGAAATTCAGGTCGAAAGGACTTAACCACCTTAGGCCTCTTACTTCATCTTAGTTCTTCACCACTCGGTGTTGAGATAACACCCAAAGCAGCACCTTCAGCAACATCTGCAGTAACACCTGCATCTGTTCCAGATGTTATAACACCAGAAGTAACACCTCCAGAAACATCTAAATACAGTTGTTTCTTTGAACTTCCATTTATCTTTTCTTTATAAGGATAAATATTCTCAAAGAATATAGCATTCCTTCACTCAATTATGGTACCAACTGTCATTTTTGGATTTTCTGACTTATGTACCATAAAACGATATACACTACTGTTAAGTGCATAACCAATAGAAACACAATCGACCGTTTTAGGACCGATTTTCGCTTGCATTGGTTCAGGTATTGCAACCTTAGCCAAGCACCCCCACACTTTAAGGTATTTATAAGAAGACTTACGATTTTTCCACAATTCGTAAGGAGTCTTATCTTTTCCTTTAAGTGGGATTTTATTCAATATGTGGTTCGCCGTTAACACAGCCTCCCCCCACATATTCTGTGTTTCTTTGTTCAACTCCGGATTACGCCAGAACTTACACAGCTCCTGGTCTTTTCATTAGCATTAGAATGCTTTTCGTTGTTCTATTACTATTAGAACCTCATTCCAACAATAACATTAGAACCTCGTTCAAACAAATTTCAGAACCTTGTTCCAACAATTCTGTTCGAACCATTTTACAGCGAGTGTGACCTTAAATGTTGGCACACCTTCAGCAACATTTCAGACCTCACACTTGGTTCTGAAACTGCCTTAGGTGTTACAACACTTTTGGCAACATCTCCTGCAAATGTTGTTCACTGTCTGCTTTTGGTGTTCCAACACCTCAGACAACACTTTCTGCAAGTGTCGTACAATGTCGCTTCTGGTATTACAACACCTCAGACAACACTTTCTGCAACTGTGGTACAATGTCGCTTCTGGTGCTACAACACCTCAGACAACACTTAAATCTGCAACTGAAGCTCGAAAGCCAAAAGTGAGACATAAAGTGTGGTCATACCCTCACAGTCGCTCGATCCGTTAGAATTCTTAAAAAGTATTCCAACACAGTTTTCTCAGGTCTGTACCAAGGCTTTCATGGATTTAGCTTTAGGCCTCCGATTGTTTTCTTTGATTTTCAATCGAACAATCAGCCCACTAATCCAAATTCATTCCAGTTATGCATTTAGGAATTCATGAAAATTTCCCAACCTGGTAACAACATCTAAACGATGCAAACCATTTGGAATTTTTCATTTAAACAACATCCCTTCAGCACGAATATCATGCGGGATCAGTTGAAACTTTAGACTATGTAGGTCCCAAGGGGTGTAAGTGTAAGGTTTAGAAGGGGGGGTTGAATAAACCTTACCAAATTTTCGATTTAGTCCTTTTAAATATACAGAGTTGATTCTACACAGCTGTGTCCTTGATGGATATCGATTTAGTCAATCAAGAGAGTTAGTCTCTCAACGCACTCAACGAGCCATTGATGGAATAACTCACCGTTGACTCTATGTATTAACTCAATCGTGGTTTTGTTTTCAGCGAAGACTTAACACCCTTAAGTTTGATTAAGCAAGAATTTAGTGCTTGGTTTAGTACTTATAAGTTATCAAGTGGATAGAAAATTTATCGTGAGATATAAGCGATTAAAAATGCAGAATTAAAATCTTTGAAATGTAAATGACACAATGAAATTTTTATAGAGGTTCAAGATGGGGTAATTCTTCTACTCTCTCTTCTCCAACTCCCGGAGGAATCCACTAGGTAATGATCGGTTTACAAAGTGGTAATGATCCGGATACAAGTCTTGATCACACAAATTGACTTGATCCTTTGGGACTCGATCCGAGACGCCTTGATCACTCACCGGCTTCTCTTTACGACTCAACTTCTTCACAGGCAAATGCCTTTGCTACTACAACTCACTTGCTCAAGCTCTTTGGATTTGATCACGAAGCCCTCCAAAAGCTTAAGACTTGGTTCGACTTTGAACCTTCCTACAATCCTTCGTGGAATGTAGACCCCTTTTCTTCAAAAGTTTCCTCTTCAACTGATTGAAGTTATCTTTCCTTCACAGTGAGTGTTGGATTGATGTTCTTCGTAGTGTAGGCTTGAGGATTAATCTTGAATGATTTGAGAGTATTTCTTTACAATTTAATTGATTTCTTGAATGTTCTTGGTTCAGGGTAACCTTCTCTCGTAGTCATTCCTCAGCCTTTTTATAGTGATCTTTCAAAAATTTGTCCGTTGAAGAGATAGGCTTATTTTTGAAAGTCACTTGCGCCGTTGGCTTGTCTGTTGCGATCCTTGGAATTGCCATTTCCTCGTATGAATTGTTCTTTCACCTTTTCGAGTTCGACACGGTGTAGTGCTTCCCATTGGTTCATTCCTTTTGCACGCTTCGGGACCGAGCACTCCGAGAAAGGTGGTATGGAGATATTACTTGTTTAAGTAAATCTCTTGATTTACGTGGCAACGGATCTTTACGATTATCTCAACTTGACCGCATTTCCTTGCTTTCCCCAGGTGACTTAGAGTCGCTTCCAATCATTGGATGACTCTTCCGTCACTTCAACTTGAGACTTGGCTTTTCTCGAGTTGACTTAATCGATACTCAACTTAGCCGCATTTCACCGCTTCTTCATAGAGTTCCCGTCTACTCTTCTTTGCCATACTCACTGTCTCACACAGAGTCTTCCTTCCAGATCTTGATTGTCTTCTTGCATGTTTGGGTGTAGCCGCTTAACTCCTTTTGGCCACTCTAATTGTTACAATGCATTTTACAACAAGAATTGGGGTGTCAACTTTCTATTCTAAGTTTTACATGGCATTCATCAAAATCTAAACAATAAAATTCCTAACAATTTCCCCCTTTTGATGATGCCAAAACTTAAACCATTCAAAAATGCAAACAACAAAGATACATACGATATTGTATTGACATAGAATGTATGCGCAGAGTCAATTCTTTTATTGATCATATCATTCTTGTTCTTTTACACAATCAAGTTTACAAGGTGTATCGAGTACATATTTGCCTACACGTAAAAATAAAGAATTTATAGCTTTATTACGTAAGACTTACATTGTATGTATTTACATAGTGAAATACACGAAGGGTTGGACAACAACACTTCATCTCCTTCGCCGTCTCCTTCTTTCATCTTGTTCAAGATCTTCTTCTCTTCTTCTCTTTTTCTCGCCGTCACCGCTTCTTTTTCTTTTCATATGCCTTCCTGGCGCTTCATCTCTTCTTATTCTTTCCTCGTCTCTCCTCCCATAGCCGAGTTTGTCTCTTGTTTTCTTCTTCTAGTTTTTTTACATACTCAAATAAGTTTTAGCCACTTGCAAATTTGCTACTTGGTCAAGCCCCCCAAGAGATCCCTCCTTTCTTTCCCCGGATCCACATATTCAATGTTTTGGGGCGAGGCCTGGTCCTGCAAGCTTCTTCCTCCACTATCGCTTCTTCCTCTACCTCCGGGCGTATCTTGTCTTGGGTCTTCTTCTTTCCAAATTGAGTGACCAATGGAGTGACCAGCAGAGTGATCGCCGGTAGTCTCGTTTGCTCGTCGCTTCTTCACATAACGTGAGACCCTTTTCCCAAGACAGTCCCAAGCTTGAGCCATAGACATATTTGTAAAGTATCCTCGATTCGAGCGTTTTAAATTCATCAACTGATCGTGGCTCGTCCCGACATCCGAGATGGCATAAGTGTCTCTCCGCTTCACTTTGGAATGCCTCCGTGTTCTTTCAAGATGTTCATAATTCGGGCATCCATTCTTCCTTCCACTTCCTTCATCCCCGCTTCAATTGTTTTTCTCTTATCACCCATGGATATAGCAGAGTGTTGGAGTGGCGAGTCACAGGAGTTTGTCGCTTATAATGTCACCGTGATGACCTTGTTGGGGTTTGTGCAATCATCAATGTCACATCCGCCGACCCTTCCCCCTCAACAGATTTTCCTTTCTTTTGTTTAGGTGCTTCCTCGCTTGTCTTTGCCTTCACAAATTGCTCCTTTCTTTTTCAAATTTTCCGGATGCTTGATTTCTTTAGCGCCTTAAGGTATTCCTCTTCCTCCTTTTTGGCATCATCAAAGGATAGAGGAACCCTAGGGAACATCTTTGGCAAGCGTGAAGTCGAGCTCACGATAGTCGAAGTTCTCGCTTCAAGTCCGCTGCAGAGTATGCAACACGAAATTCGGATCGAGTAGCGTTGGACTCACAAATCGCTTCATCTCACCATGAGAAGGCTGAATTTTCTAGTCATGTGTTCTTCCAAACGCAGAGATCATTCGTATTTTGCTCACGCAGAGCTTTATCTCGGCAAAGTGAGCTTCATGCATGTGCTCAATATGTTCTCTAAGCTTCGTTTTTGCATCGCATTTTCGACTCTCCATACCGAAGCTTGTTGAACAATGTCCTCAAGAATCTAACTTGTTCCACACGCATTGTTTCTTTGTTGTTGCCACCATTCCCTTATTCTCGATCATATGCCTCTTAAATCACCGTAAGGTTGGCATCTCTGTTGTCCATCCGCATGTCCAAAGAGGCTCGATGCCTCTCCATCCGCTTCAATCTCGGAAATAGTGCCTTGAACACCTCTCGAACTTGCTTGATTCTTCCGCTTGCGGTGATGGCCATACATCAAAGTCATAAGCAAATCGGAATAATGGTGCTCGATGAAAAGACGGAGCTGGTCTGTGATACCGTGCGCATTCATTCTCTAACGACTCTTCATGGAGGTCGGGTACCTCCAGAGAAAAAGGAAAAGATTCTATAAAAGATTCATCACCGCCCACCGGGATTTGTTCGATGATGAGCGGCGCGTGAAGTTCTTTTTAGAATCGACCTGCTTTAGCTTGAGGAGCCTGCGCGATGGTCTCTTGTTCACCGGTCTTGTTGTGATGTGGACCCGCTTGCCGAGCCTCAATTTCCTCAACGCCGTTGGTCTCAAATGATTTTTCCATTTGAGTAGACGGTCCTCGGCCTTATCGAAGCGTCATCGGACGATGATGAGATTTCCATTGGTGGCTCATCATCAAAGTTAAAGGTTTGACGAGTAGTCTTGGGATCGACTTGCTCGTGCTTGGAACATCCGCACCGAGTCTTTTGGATTTGCACGGGGATGACTCGCCTTCTTCTTCGCCTTCCGATCCCGGAAAGGTTACATCGATTATCCTGGGAATCATGAAGTGCGCTTATCTCCTTCTCGGATGGGTCGATGATAGCGGGAGGGATATTCTCTACTTCACCTCTTTACCCCGGGAAGTCTCAACCTCCCGTGGCCTTCGCACCTCCAGCGGTCTCTCTTGCGCAATGAGGCCTTGTCCTCCCTTTCGACAAAGTGTCACCGTCTTAGGGTCTTCTCGTGGTGGCATCCATTGGAGTCTCAACCCCATGGATTGCACTTTCATCGCCTGTAGTGTTAACTCCTGTGGTCGTTCCTTCCTCGTGCCTCGATCGCATCGCGCGTCATTAGCCTTCGTAGAGCGCTTGGCACCTCACCGAGACAGTTTTAATCGTCTGAGCTTCGTTGATGGCAACTTGTTGTTCTTCTTGTGTTTGTAATTTCTCTCCTTCGCCTCCTTGATTCGTTGTGGAGTCATCTCGCATCCTCCGACCTTGCTACAAATGGAGGAGTTTCCCCTCACCGGCGCACACCACCGAGTGACTTGGAATGGGGTCACTTGTCTCCAAACTCCCGGCTGTTTCGATTGAATGTTCAACCGTTGGGGCAAGTGGTAAAACACCTTCAATAGGGGTTGGCTCGACCGGGGTCCCCATTGTCCCGCCATCGCCGATTCCTTTATTGCCTTCTTCCCGAGTGAGTCGGGAAGTGGTGGCAACA
The DNA here is from genome assembly GCA_016081115.2 of Rehmannia glutinosa. Lineage (NCBI taxonomy): Eukaryota > Viridiplantae > Streptophyta > Magnoliopsida > Lamiales > Orobanchaceae > Rehmannia > Rehmannia glutinosa. The sequence continues at coordinate 39,444,990 of CM071927.1, forward strand.
ACAACAATGGCGATTTGTCAACCACTCCCATTGGATCAATTTCGTGTTCGAGGAGGACTCTCCTGGTCCCTCCATCAATCTTTGCTCGTGAAGGATTCTGATTCATGCAATGCTTGCTGCATTTGCAACTCTTCTCAGAGCAAAGAAAGATTCTCCTGGATCCTCATCACCGCCGAGAAGACATCAAGGAGAGGATGTGTGTGTTCTCGTGGTGCCGAGATAGGGCGAGATCTTTGGCCTTCTCACGTGCCTCGGCTTCCTCGCCTTGCTTTTCTCTCTCCTTTTCCTTGAAAATCTGGGGATGTCTATGCAGATTGTCTTCATCAAGTCTTTGGGAGCACGTGTTTAGTCCAAGGAAATTTAGCAGTTCCTCTTCTTCTTCTATAAACTCGTCGTTGGAACTGCTCCTTGACTTACTCAACTTCCATTTCTCCACTCACGCAGACGATTTTGGATGTCCGGGTAAGGTGGAGATAGGATCATTACATCACTATCCGCTCTAGCAGTTCTTCTTGTGTTTCACCGTGTGAACTACAAACGTGTCTTGAGTTGCCTCTCGCGATCACCTTCAAATAGACTTGGTTGTTTCATCAACTACATCCGAGACTCTACTTCTCCAGCGAGCTCCCGATTTGCTCCACCGAGTGGCTGACTCAAATTAGGTTTCTCAAGCTCGGATCGCTTGATGATTCTTCTTCGTCTCCTAGTTTGTACCGGGGGATTTCTCGGTTCGAGACGGTGTCCTCTCGAGTCTTGGGCGGCGGGGGCTTGGCGGTATCTTTTTCTCGAGGAGCGGGCCGTCTTGGCTTCTCGCTTCTCCTCTTTTTGACGATCGAGAAGGTATTTGTGAGTCCTTCTCGACCGCCGGCTAGCAGGGGCAGAGACACGGCCGCGGGGCAGTGACTCTGCTGCAGGGCGGAGCATGTTTGGTTTTCTTTCTTTGCGGGGCAAAGTGATCTTCTTAGCTACCGCAGCAGGGGCAACTTTCTTCTTGGGTGGAGAGGAAACATCTCGTATCTTCGAGGGTCACCGATTCCCCTCACTTGTGTCGCCTCTCTTGGCGTAGGCTCTCTTCTCGTGCGCCGAGAGGGTTTGCTCAACATCCTCTTGTTAACATGGAATGCCTTCCCATGTCTAAGAGGGACTCCTTTCACCTCCATTAGCCGCCCAATCACTAGGCCATATCCTAGGATCCTCCAAATGTGCCATCTTCCTTGAAGGATTTGTTCCCACGTTCGGCAGAGTCTGCGTGACAAACTCAAACCAATTTATCTTCTTTTTTCTCGCGATGATTGCGGCCATTACAATCGCTTTGCCTTTGATAGTTGGTCAAAGCCGCCAAATTTGATGTCAATACATTTGGCAACTATGTCCAACGACTTGTGATAATCCTCCTTCAAAGAGCTCTCTTGTTTGTTTGTGTATACTATTTTATCAAAGATAGTCGGGCTTGGCTATTTCTTTCCAAGCATCGGCCCAGGTTTACATCAACTTCGTTGATCTCTCGATGCTCCTTCTGGCCGGTAGTGAGCAATGTTCACCAAATCCTTGGCGAGAGATAGTCACCGCTTTCCGTGAGCAGATGACTTTATTCCTTCATCGTGAATCTCAAAGCATTCACGAATTGTGCGACCTCCTCCACATATGTCATCGGATATTCTAACGCCGAAACGGTTTCAGCCGGCGTTTCCAACTTTTCAGCGATTTTCTTCACTAGGGTGTCGTCGGACCCCTGTTTCACCATTCTGTCGAAATCCACCGTAGAGCCGGTGTGGATTTGCTTTCCTAACTTGGTAAAGTCATAAGTTGGTGCCATTTTTCAGGATTTTATCAAAGAAAAACTTGAAGATCGATTTGGAGATAGATAGGGCTTCGAGAGTATTTTTGCCTTTGCTTTTGAGAGAAAGAAATGAACAGTTTTGGAAGTGTGAGAGAGAAACGGACGAAAATGGTTTAAATATGGTTTATGAAAGGACGTGCGGGTGGTTTTTGAAATGTGATCGAAATCAACGGCTTAGATTTTGCACGCCTATTTAGCATTTAATGTCTCGTATTTAATGCGGCAGCATTTATATCCAATCATAAGCTTGGTGTGCAGCTTTATGTCTGTACACATCATCATTATCTTTGACGTATTCCTTAAAACATTCCCGCTTAGTCAAAACGACAAATGCGTTTTTGTCACTTTGCTCATAAGTTATTCAAACTTATCCCTTAGCCGATTTAACTCTACTTCTCACAGATTCTCTTAGTGACTCAAATATCACCGACTTGTAGTCAGTTGTCTTCCGACGTCTGGTGATTCTTGAAATGATTTGTGTGTTCAGCTCTTTTTCACTTTTTTGTGTTCCATTTCTTTTCTTTGAGTTTTCTCAATGTTAACTCAGTTCAATTAACCCCAACTCATGCTTGAGTTCTTCAAATCTTGATTCACATAATGGTTTTGTGAAGATGTCAGCTAGTTGTTTATCAGTTGAGATATATTCCAGGATGATGTCCTTCTTTTCAACATGATCTCTTATGAAGTGATATCTCGACATCAATATGCTTAGTTCTTGAATGCAACACAGGATTTTGAGTGATTGCAATTGCACTTGTGTTATCACACATGATTGGAATTTCCTTTTCTTCAACTTCATAGTCTCTCAAATTGCTTTGTCTCATCCATAGGACTTGGGCACAACATTGCCCGCAGCTATGTATTCTCGCCACCAGTTTGTAGAGGTGGCTATTGAATTTTGCTTCTTGCTAAACCAGAAATTAGCTTTGTTTCCTAGCATTTGACATGTGCCTCAAGTGCTCTTCCTGTCCACTCTGCATCCAAAGATAGTCGAATCAATAGCCAATTAGCTTGAATCCTCCTTCCTTTGGATACCATAGGCCTACTTCTTGGCTTCCTTTCAAGTATCTCAATATTCTCTTAGCTGTGTCATCATATGGCTCTCTTTTGAGCAGATTGAAATCTTGCACATACACCTACAACAAAGGTGATGTCCGCCTGCTTGCTTTGTGAGATAGAGCGAAGATCCAATAAGTGCTATGTATCTTGTTTGATCTACAGTGCTTGCCATCCGCATCCATGTCCATTTTGACGATGTGTTCATTGGTATTTTTATAGAAGACTTCTCCTCCATACCAAACTTCTTCATTAAATCTCTGGTGTATTTTGTTTGACTTATGAAGGTTCCATCCTTCACTGTTTCACTTGGAGTCCAAGGAAGAATGTCGCTCTCCCATCATGCTCATTTCAAATTTACTTTGCATGAGGTTTGAAAACTTTTCACACACTCTTTGTTTGTGGAACCAAAATTGATGTCATCCACATATATTTGAACAAGCAATATACTCTTTTTGTCTTGAATTAAAAAAAGTGTTCTATCTACTTTTCCTTTTGTGAATCCATTTTCGGTTAGGAATTGTGACAAAGTATCATACCATGCTCTGGGGTGCCTTTTTCAATCCATATAGAGCTTTCTTGAGTTTGTATACCTTATCTCCAAGAGTCTTCTGCTCAAATCCTGGAGGTTGTTCAACATACACTTCTTCTTCCAATAAACCATTTAGGAATGCACTTTTTACATCCATCTGATATACAATGAAATTCTTGTGAGCTACATAGGCAAGAAACATCCTTATAGCTTCCAATCTTGCTACAGGGGCAAATGTTTCATCAAAATCTATCCCTTCTTCTTGGCAATATCCTTTGGCTACTAGTCTTGCTTTGTTTCTTACCACAGAACCTTCCTCGTTCATCTTATTTCGAACACCCATTTGGTGCCAATAACATTTTGATGTATGGGTCTTTGCACTAATTCCCATACTTTATTTCTTTCAAACTGATTCAACTCTTCTTGCATAGCTTGAATCCAATGTGTGTCGTCCAATGCTTGTGACACGTCTTTGGGCTCTATTTGCGAGATGAAACATGTGAACATGGCTTCTTGTTGAGTTTTGGATCTTGTTTTGACACCTTCTCTTATATCTCCAATGACAAGTTCTCGTGGATGATCTCTCACCATCTTACATCAAAGTTGGAGTAAGTTAGCCGGATTCACCGACTTGCTTGTTGTTCTTGGTCATCTCTCTCGTAATCACTTAGTTGCAAATTTTCCAAATGTTTTTGAGATTCAATATCTCATCTTCTTCAATTGATAATTCGGCTTGACCAAAGATAGGGACTCTTCTCGTATGGTTGGATGATTCACTTATCACCGACTCTTCAATGTCTTCTCCATTTACATTTGGCTCATCGAATACTACATGAATGGATTCTTCAGTAACCATAGTTCTTTTGTTGAGTATCCTCAGAGCTTTGCTTTCACCGAGTATCCTAAGAAGATACCTTCATCTTTAGCATCAAAAGCCTTTAGGTTGTCTTTGCCATTGTTGTGGATGAAGCATTTACATCCAAATATTCTCAAATATGCAACATTTGGTTTTCTTCCACCCGGATCTCATAGGAGTCTTTGTCACCGCCTATTTATCATACATCCTGTTTTGGGTGTAGCAAGTCGTGTTGATTGCTTCAACCAAAATCTTTTTGGTAACCCCGCTTGACTAACATGGTCCTTGCCGCTTCTTTGAGGGTTCTGTTTCCTTCTTTCTCGCAACTCCATTTTGTGTGGAGTTCTTGTTCTTGATAGTTCATGACCAATACCATTTTCAATACAATATCGAGTTATTATTCCATTGACAAATTCAGTTCCTCTGTCGATCTTATTTTGATAATGGTTTGACTCTTCTCGCTTTGAATCCTCTTCATCACCGTGGTAGTTTTTGTAGAGTTTCTTTCTTCTTACACATGAATATTGTCCATGTATATCTTGAGTAGTCATCTACTACCACCAAGGTGTATTTCTTTCCACTTATGTTTGGCCGGTTCCACTTTGGGCCAAATAGATCCATATGAAGCGATGCAATATTCTTGTTGAGGATGGGCATGTCTTTTTTTCTTTGAATGACGACTTGATTTGTTTTCCTTCGACATCGTCACATATACTCTCCTTCTTGTATAATCGAGTCCGAAGTCCTTCCACAAGATTACTTCGCAAGCTTGTTAATCGTTTTGAAATTCAGGTGATTCACTTTTTTTGTGCCACAACCAACTTGATTCAACAAGCGCTCTTTTGCTAGTAGACAGTCTTTGGGTGTTGCGGTTGACCAATCCACTACATACATATTTTTCTCGTCTACATCCTTGCAAAGACAACTTCATTTGATTCAATATCTTTGATTTGGCATATACCCATGTTGAATCCAACATTGTAGCCCTTGTCACAGAGTTGATCGATGCTCGATAAGTTGAAGTTGAGTCCTTCAACATATGCAACATCCGTGATTTCTAATCCATTCCTTTTGATGGATCCAATGCCTCTTATTTCACCAGGAGCTTCATTTCCTCCAAATATGACTTTTGCTCCTTTAAGTTCCTTGAATTTTGACAGATTTTTCTTATTTCTGTCATATCTCCGAAACAGCCACTATCCATGTACCAGGTTCCTTGCACTCATCTGTTCCTTGAACCTCGCAATCAAGGAAATTAAGTTTTAGGTACCCATACTTGTCCGGGTCCCGAGGGGTTAGAATTGTAAGATGATCCAACCAACCTATAGCCAAATGATTTGACTCTAAGGGGTTGCCATCTATCGCCATAATCATAATTAATCCTGGCAAATTGCTTGGGGATCCTGTGTTCATACATCCTGTCTCTTTTGTCTGTATGCCCGCATATGTGTTTTAGCAATTGCCTTCCTTGGGTAATTGTGGTGTCTTTGAGTGTAGTGCCTAGGTGCATGTGTGAGTGATGAAAGCTCTTATACTTTTGGAATGGCCTTTGCTTTGAGTTCTGTGCCTTTGCCATTTGGGCTTATATTCCATAAGTCTATCTTTGATGGTTCACATTATTCCAATCACTTGGCTTGGATATTTTCTACCATTCCCATCATATGTATTTCTTTTATGGGTTTTCTGGGGTTTTTGGTAGCTCGCTTCTTCTTTACAGTATTTTACTTTGGAGTTTGCTTTGAGGACTCGGTGAATCTCTTCTCACCGTCCTTTCAAAGACACTCAACTCGGTCGTTTTTCCTTTTCCTTTATAACCAAGGCTAGTTTGCTTGTTATTGTGCTTTGGAGTGAATGTGTGTGCAACATTTAGAGTTTTGGATTTTTCGGACTCTTCATGGCTTGAAGATCCTTTTTCCAAAATTACTTTTGAGGTTTGACATAGCACGTAAGAATTAAATCCTAAGCCCTGTCTTGTCTCCACATTCTCTTTGACTCATAATAAGATCATCCAATGATTTAGATGCCTTAGTGAATGAGGCAATAACATTCTTGAGGTCATTCTCCCTCTTTTCTATAGCAAAGAATTTCTCGCTATTAATTTAGCATTTTCAAATTTTAAACTTTCATTCTCATCACTATTTGACTTAGAGTACTCGGCTCCTTAGTCACTTTGAGTTTTGACTTTTGAGTAGGCTGTTTTCCTCATTCAATAGTGTGTGTGAGGATTTAATGTGTTCAAAATCTTTCATCATTTTGCCTAATGAATCATAAAGATCAAATGGGTGATGAAGTGTGTGTATCACGATCACTATCACTAGTGTCTGTCGAGTTTGATGAGTTAGAGTGTACCTCATCTTCTTGGTCGTTGATCTTGTTCCTTGGCCATCAAGCGGATCAAGGCTTCTTCTTCGTAGTCACTTGAGTAGTCGGCTTCACATCGCTCTCTCAATCACCGTCTCTCTTGACTTGGGTCGTTTCAAAGAAATGATCTCTGCGACCATCATTGCCTTTTTTCTTTTCTTGTCTTCTTTCTCTCAAGACCTTCCTTTCTTCTTCATCCCCTGTATTTGTTGACTACAGGATATGAGCAATCAATGGCATAGTGACCTGGTTGTCTACATTCAACATAGATATTCACCTTTTGATCGATTCTTTCCATTCTTGGATTGTCACCCTTTGATACTCAACTTTTTGATGATTTGTTCTCTTGGTTGGCCTATCTTCCTTGATTTGGAGGGAGCCGAGTGTCTTCTCGGAAGATTCACCCTTTCCTCTCTTGTAGTTCTTATTAAATAACTTGTTGAAACTTTTAACCATCGTATTATTTCTTCCGGGTCAATGACTTCTTTGACCTCGCTCTCTTTCCATCTTTGACAATTAGAGCAAATTGCTTTTGGGTACAAATTGTCTCTTCCTCGTCTTTTCTTCTCACCAAACTCGTAGGCTTTGAGGTCCGAGAATAACTCATGGTTGGATGTCTTTGATAGGTCCATGGAATGTCTCGATGCCATGACCTTCATTTCCCATTCACCGAAGACTTTTTAGGATCTTCATACACATTTCCTTCGTGTATATTCCTTTCCAAGTGCGATGTACTCATTTGAGATTTAAAACCGAGCATCCAGTTGATCCAGGTTTTCTCCTGAGATCATTTTGAAGTTCTCAAATTTCTGTACAACCACCGATAATTTGTTTTCTTTGATTTGCTTCCGATCCTTCACAAATCAATGTCACTTGTCCTGCATTTCTTTAGCCGTTTTGCATGATTTGACTTTATTGAACATGGCTTTGTCCAAGGTTTTGTAAAGGATGTCCTTGGCTACATTGTCCAGGTTGTATCTTTTTCTCATCGTTTGTCCACTCGGTTCTTGGTTTTTCAACCATGACTCGTCCGGGAGCAACATCTTTTTCTCCTTCACCGCCCTTCTTCGTGCACAATTGTGTTCACCTTTAAGATTTGCAGAGGCCCATCTTCTATCACTATCCACATCTCATCATGTAATGCTTTGATAGATGAACCTGCATACGTATTTTCCAATCATCAAATTCTTCGATAGTGAACATAGGGATGCGTGTCAAATTTGCTTCCATGATAATAACTTTTAATGATAAAAAGAGTTTCGAGAGTTTAAGTACTAAAGCGGACTTTGAAAAGTTTGGAGATCTAGTTCAAGAATCAGTGCGGAGGGTTCAATGAACCAACCGCTCGATACCACTTGTAGGTCCCAAGGGGTGTAAGTGTAAGGTTTAGAAGGGGGGGGGTGAATAAACCTTACCAAATTTTCGATTTAGTCCTTTTAAATATACAAGAGTTGATTCTACACACCGCAGTGTCCTTGATGGATACATCGATTTAGTCAATCAAGAGAGTTAGTCTCTCAACGACTCAATCGAGCCGTTGATGGAATAACTCACCATTGACTCTAAATTAACTCAACTGTGGTTTTGTTTTTTGGAAGACTTAACACCCTTAAGTTTGATTAAGCAAGAATTTAGTGCTTGGTTTAGTACTTATAAGTTATCAAGTGGATAGCAAATTTATCGTGAGATATAAGCAATTAAAAATGCAGGAATTAAAATGCTGAAATGTAAATGACACAATGAAATTTTTATAGAGGTTCGAAGATGGGGTAATTCTTCTACTCCTCTCTTCTCCAACTCCTGGAGGAATCCACTAGGTAATGATCAGTTTACAAAGTGGTAACAGTCCGGATACAAGTCTTGATCACACAAACACTTGATCCTTTGGGACTCGATGCTGAGACGCATTGATCACTCAGCTGGCTTCTCTTACGACTCAGCTTCTTCACAGGGCAGCTGCCTTGCTACTACAGCTCACTTGCTCAAGCTCTTTGGATTTGATCACGAAGCCCTCCAAAAGCTTAAGACTTGGTTCGACCTTGAACCTTCCTACAATCCTTCGTGGAATGTAGACCCCTTTTCTTCAAAAGTTTCCTCTTCAACTGATTGAAGTTATCTTTCCTTCACAGGTGAGTGTTGGATTGATGTTCTTCGTAGTGTAGGCTTGAGGATTAATCTTGAATGATTTGAGAGTATTTCTGGTTACAATTTAATTGATTTCTTGAATGTTCGTGGTTCAGGGTAACCTTCTCTCAGAGTCATTCCTCAGCCTTTTATAGTGATCTTTCAAAAATTTGTCCGTTGAAGAGATAGGCTTATTTTTTAAAGTCACTTGCAGTCGTTGGCTTGTCCTGTTGCAGTCCTTGGAATTGCCATTTCCTCGTATGAATTGTTCTTTCACCTTTTCGAGTTCGACACGGTGTAGTGATTCCCATTGGTTCATTCCTTTTGCACGCTTCGGGACCGAGCACTCCGAGAAAGGTGGTATGGAGATATTACTTGTTTAAGTAAATCTCTTGATTTCTCGTGCAACGGATCTTTTCGATTATCTCAACTTGACCGCATTTCCTTGCTTTCCCAGGTGACTTAGAGTCGCCTTCCAATCATTGGATGACTCTTCCGTCACTTCAACTTGAGACTTGGCTTTTCTCGAGTTGACTTAATCGATACTCCACTTAGCCGCATTTCACCGCTTCTTCATAGAGAGTTCCCGTCTTCTCTTCTTTGCTATACTCACTTGTCTCACAAAGAGTCTTCCTTCCATCTTGATTGTCTTCTTGCATGTTAGGGCGTAGCTGGCTTAACTCAACTTGGCCAGCTCTAATTGTTACAATGCATTTTACAACAAGAATTGGGGTGCCAACTTTCTATTCTAAGTTTTACATGGCATTCATCAAAATCTGAATATTAAATTCCTAACAGACTAGTTTCAACACATTTTTGGATTCTTGGAATCATCCATTTTTCAATCCAAAAATCTAGAAATAACAAACCTCTTGGAAATCACATCCTCATTTCGTATTTCTTTTCAACACATGAACATTTTGGAAAACATCCTCAGTTCATATCAACCACACAATACATACAGTAAAGTGTACAACTAAGTCTTTTAAAGACAAAGTTACGGCATAGGAAATCATCATCCTAGCCCCATACTTCAAACGCAACGCATTTTTAGCAACAACTACAATTCCAGCATCAACTAGAAAGTCTTATGTTAGATTCATCTCCAAGCTAAGGCTCTGTTTCTCCTCGCCATTGCGAAGGTGCGATATTTGTCTTGCGATTGTTGGAAATAATACATTGGTTACAACGGGAAAAGCCTTCAAGATGGCTTACAAAACAGAAAAGGAAAATTACAAGAAAAGTAAAACCTAACTATTACAATTCTTGAATGGATTCCATCTCCAGAAGCAAGAATCTGACAGAACTTGAAAAACAAAAGCCGAGTCGAGTAGAACTCTATCCGCAAGACAAATACTTCCCGGCTAGTGCTCATGGTTTGATGTAATGTCCGCAAAGATAAATCGGCTTTACCTCCTTTGTGTGCAGTAGCACCCCTGACACAAAGGCACCTTTCGAACTCGAAGGAGCGAGAACTGGTTGCTGGACATGAGTGCAGAGGGAAGTGTTCTTGAAAAATGTTCTTCGAAAAGTTACGACACTTTTACCGACACTTGAAAAATATGCAGAGATATGCGATTTTTCTGTGTATACTAACTCCATCTCTTCCTTCCTAACTCCCCAAAGAAGCAAAACGCCTAAGACTTATATAGGCCCTCATTTCCAACACTTGTAGGGAATTAAAGATTAAGAGAGTGGGCATTTAACCATATGTAACTCCCATGAGTTATAAACCTCTACTTATGACCACTACTTGAGGAGTTACAAACTCCAAAAGCCACATGAATCTAGACACCTCCAATTTCTAGATTCAACCACACATGAACCTGGACACCTCCAATGTCTAGATTCATCAGGCCCAACAGTTACTTGAATTTGGGCCAAACCCATTTTCAAGTTACAAAACTAACTAAACCTAAACCCGAGCCCAAAGGGTCGTTCTGGTTCAAGGCTCATTTGTGATCATACACTTGTGTTATAGTATATACAACCAATAACACCTTCTAGTATTTATACTAGGATAAACTATGCCCATTCGCGTGGCCAACTTCGTGTATTAATTTCCCACTAATCACCAAAATTCGGTTTTGAGAAATAAAAAATACTACGAACATCTACTCGAAAGGTAGATTAACAATTCACAATTTAATTCCTCCAAATTTAAATTCTTAGCCACTGAAAATTCGGTCAAAGTTGGGTCGACGCCCGCTTTATCAAAACCAAATTTCCAACAATAAGTACAGGAATAAAGAAGAAATAAAAGTCTTCAGAGAAAGAAGACAGGAAAAGAAGAAAGCCATGTTGGCTGCTGAGACCGCTGAGACAACTAAGTCCAAGGAAGCAGCAGACTCAGAGAGTAGTGAAGCTGACTACTCAAGTGATTCCGAAGAGGAAGCAATGATCTGTCTAATGGCTAAATAACAAGATCAACCAAACCAACAAGATGAGGTACACTCTAACTCATCTCATTCAGATTCTAGTGATAGTGATTGTGATACACACACTTCATCACCCACTGATCTTTATGATTCATTAGGTAAAATGATGAAAGACTTTGAGCACATTAAATCCTCATACACACTATTAAATGAGGAAAACAGCCAGCTCAAAAGCCAAAACTCACAGCTGACTAAGGAGCTGAGTACTCTAAGACATATAGCTGGTGAGAACAAAGAGCTAAAGGCTGAAAATGCCAAACTAATAGCAGAGATAGCTGCTATAGAAAAGAGGGAAAATGATCTCAAACATATGATTGCCTCATTTACAAAGACATCTAAATCATTGGATGACCTTATCATGAGTCAAAAAGAATATGGAGATAAGACAGGCATAGGATTCAATTCCTTTGTGCATAATCAAACTCCTAGAGTGATTTTGGAAAAATGATCTTCAAGTAATGAAGCATCTCAAAAATCCAAAACACCAAATGTTGCACCCACATTCATTCAAAGCACAATCACAAACAAACTGGCATTGGATATAAAGGGAAAGTAAAAGAGCCAGTTGAGTATGCTGAGAGGACAACTAAGAATAAATCCAGCATAGTTCCTCAGCAAACTCCAAATAGAAAGTACTCTGTGAAGAACAAACAGAGCTACCAAAAACCCCAGAAGTTTTATCAAAGAAACATATATGATGGGAATGGTAGAAACTATCCAAGCCAAGCTGATTGGAATAATGTGAAAAATCAGCAAAGACCAATGGAATACAAGCCTAGATGGCAAAGACCAAGATCTCAGCAAAGGTCATTCCAAAGGCAAAAGAGCTATTATCAGCACACATATGCACCCAGGCACTACACTCATAAATATCACAACTATCCAAAGAAGGAAATTGCTAAAACACACACACAAACATACAGACAAAAGAGACAATTGTATGAACCTAAAGCCCCCAAGTAATTTGCCAAAGTGAATTATGATTATGGCACAGATAGATGGCAACCTCTTAGAGTCATGTCATTTGGCTATAGGTTGGTTGGATCATCTTACAACACTAACCCCTCAGGACCCAGGCAAGCATGGGTACCTAAAAACTAATTTCCTTGATTGCAGGTTCAAGGAACAGCTGAGTGCCAAGGAACCTGGTACATGGATAGTGGTTGTTCCGCATACATGACAGAAACAAGAAAAATCAGTCAAGATTCAAGGAGATTAGAGGTGCAGAAGTCATATTTGGGGGAAATGAAGCTCCAGGGGAAATAAAAGGCACTGGATCCATCAAGAAGAATGGATTAGAAATCACAGATGTTGCTTATGTTGAAGGCTTCAACTTCAACCTGTTAAGCATCAGCCAACTCTGTGACAAGGGATACAATGTTGGATTCAATATGGGAGTGTGCCAGATTAAAGATTCTGAATCAAATGAAATAGTGTTGCAAGGATCAAGACATAAGAATATGTAGATTGCCACACCAAGCACCTGTGTGTTAGCAAAGAGCACAGCCGAATCAAGTTGGCTGTGGCACAAGAAGCTGAGTCATCTGAACTTCAAGACAATCAACAAGCTTGCAAGGAGTCATCTTGTGGAAGGATTGCCAGACTCAGTGTACAAGAAGGAAAGTGTATGTGATGCATGCCAGATGGGAAAATAGATCGAATCTTCATTCAAGGAGAAGCCTAGTCCTTCTTCAACAAGATTATTTCATCTGTTGCATATGGATTTATTTGGTCCAGTTGAACCAGCCAGCATAAGTGGGAAGAAATACACCTTAGTGGTGGTAGATGATTATTCAAGATATACATGGACAATCTTCATGTGCAAAAAGAAGGAAACTTTGCAGAAGTTACCTCAGCTGATGAAAAGAGTTCAAAATGAAAAGAGCCAAACCATTATAAAGATAAGGTCTGATAGAGGAACTGAGTTTGCCAATGGGATAATAACTCAGTATTGTGTTGAAAATGGTATTGCTCATGAGTTATCTGCAGCAAGGACTCCACATCAGAATGTAGTAGCTGAAAGAAGGAACAAAACTCTCAAGGAAGCTGCAAGGACCATGTTAGCTTAAGCTGGATTACCTAAGAGATTTTGGGCAGAAGCCATCAACACTGCATGTTATACTAAAAATAGATGCATTATAAACAGGCAGCTGACAAAGACTCCCTATGAAATCTGGACAGGGAGAAAGCCAAATGTTGGGTACTTCAGAATATTTGGATGTAAATGCTTCATCCACAACAATGGCAAGGATAATCTAAAGGCTTTTGATGCTAAAGCTGATGAATGTATCTTTTTGGGATACTCAGCTGAGAGCAAAGCCTATAGAGTGCTTAACAAGAGGACTATGGTCACAGAAGAGTCTATTCATGTGGTTTTTGATGAACCCTATGTGAATGGACAAGACATTGAAGAGTTAGTTGATAAGCTGAATCAGCCAACTATGCAGAAGAGTCCTTATGTTGAAGCTGAAGCAAGAGTAATCAACCAAGATGAAGATGAGATAGTCAATCTCAAAGACACCGAAAGTCTACAATCGAATGATGATGAAAGAGTCACTCAAGACAACACAACTACGAGACAAATTAACACAACCGATTTGCTTCAACCTGATGTAAGATGGCCGAGAGACCATCCACCGAGCTAGTCATTGGAGATGTTAGAGATGGTGTAAGAACCGCAGATCCGAGCTCAAAGAAGAAGCAATGTTCACTTGTTTTATTTCCCAAATAGAACCAAAAGATGTGTCTCAAACATTGGATGACACACATTGGATTCAAGCCATGCAAGAAAAGCTGAATCAGTTTGAAAGAAACAAAGTATGGGAATTGGTGCAGAGACCAACCCATCAAAATGTCATTGGCACAAAATGGGTTTTCAGAAACAAGATGAATGAGGAAGGTTATGTGGTAAGAAACAAAGCAAGATTGGTAGCCAAAGGGTATTGCCAAGAAGAGGGAATAGATTTTGATGAAACCTTTGCCCCTGTTGCCAGATTAGAAGCAATACGGATGTTTCTTGCCTATGCTGCTCACAAGAACTTCACTGTATATCAAATGGATGTGAAAAGTGCATTCTTAAATGGACTGTTAGAGGAAGAAGTCTATGTTGAACAACCTCCAGGTTTTGAGCAGAAAACCATTGGTGATAAGGTGTACAAGCTCAAGAAAGCATTATATAGATTGAAACAGGCACCAATAGCATGGTATGATACATTATCTCAATTTCTAACTGATAATGGATTCACCAAAGGCAAAGTGGAGAGAACACTCTTCAGAAATCAAGATGGAGAGAGTATACTGCTTGTTCAAATATATGTGGATGATATCATTTTTGGATCTACAAACAAAGAGTTGTGTGATAAGTTATCAAACCTCATGCAAGGCAAATTTGAAATGAGCATGATGGGAGAGCTGACTTTCTTCCTAGGACTTCAAGTTAAGCAATTGAAGGATGGAACCTTCATAAGTCAAACAAAATACACCAGAGATTTAATAAAGAAATTTGGTATGGAAGAGAAGTCTTCTGTGAAAATACGAATGAACACATCAGTCAAAATGGACATGGATGCCTATGGTAAGGCTGTAGATCAAACAAGATACAGAGCACTCATTGGATCACTGCTCTATTTAATGTACCAAACAGACCAGACATCACCTTTGCAGTAGGTGTATGTGCAAGATTTAAATCTGCACCAAAGGAGAGCCACATGACTGCAACAAAGAGAATCCTAAGATATTTGAAGGGATGCCAGGAAGTTTTCTTATGGTATCCAAAGGAAGGTGGATTCAAGCTTATTGGTTACTCAGACTCTGACTATGCTGGATGTAGCGTTGACAGGAAGAGTACTTCAGGTACATGTCAAATGCTTGGAAACAGATTGGTTTCCTGGTTTAGTAAGAAGCAAAACTCAATAGCCACATCCACGGCTGAAGCAGAGTACACCAGCTGAGAGATTATGGATGAGACATCAGCTGAGAGATTATGAAATTGAAAAAAAGGAGATTCCAATTATGTGTGATAACACAAGTGCTATTGCAATCACTCAGAATCCTGTGTTGCATTCAAGAACAAAGCACATTGATGTCAGATATCATTTTATAAGAGATCATGTTGAAAAGAAAGACATCACTTTGGAATACATCTCAACTGATAAGCAGTTAGCTGACATATTCACCAAGCCCTTATGTGAATCAAGATTTGAAGAGCTTAAGCATGAGTTCGGGTTAATTGAGCCGAGTTAACACTCATAAGACTCAATCAGAAGAGATGAAAGATAGAAAGTGAGAAACGATCAAGTTTTTCACACCAGCCAAGTGAAACAGCCATATCGGAAAGTCAGCTGTATCGAGTTAGCTAACAGCTGAGTCGCTTAATGAGAAGAGAGAAGAAGAGCTAAGTCATTTTTGAATTAAGCTAAGTCATTTATGAGCTAAGTGACAAAAAATGCAGTCGTTTTAAATGAGCGGGAATGTGTTTAAAGATGACGTCGGCGTAATAATGACAGGTATAGTCAAAAGTTGCACAGTAAACATATGATTGGATATAAATGTTGCCGCATTAAATGCGAGGAATTAAATGCGGTTTGACGTGCTAAATCTGAGCCATTGATCTCGATCAAATTTCAAAAATAAAAAACATGTCCTTTCATAACCCTTATATACAGTTTTCAGTCTTCTCTCTCACACTTCACTGAAACTGTTCATCTTTCAAAGCAAAGAAAGCAAGTTCTTTTCTCTCTCGCAAACCCTACGTGTTCTCAAGCCAGCTTATCAAGTTTTTAATCGGTAAAATTATCTATAAATGGCACCAAAGTTTAATTTCGTCAAGTTATCAAAGCAAATCCACTCAGGATCATCCGTGGATTTTGAAGGCATGGTGAAGCAGGGTTCGGATGAAACCCTAGTGAAGAAAATTGCTGATATATTGGAAAAATCCGGTCTTAAGGCGTTTCTGACCTTGGAGTACTCGCACACCTACCTTGAAGAGGTGGCACATTTCTACATGAATGCGGAGGTGCAGGACGAAGGCATAAAGTCTTCTGTCCACCGTAAGGACATTATGATAACTGCTAAAGACCTTGTGGAGCACTGTTTGTTGCTGTCTGAGGGCATGACTGAGATAAATGAAGCTGATGTCGATTTGGCTGCTGCATGGAAAGAGGTAGCCAAACCGGAGTGTCTTCCGGAAGGTAGTCTACACAGCTGAGAAGAAGTTGCTGAAGGGCGACTATCACAAGTTGATGGATGTCGTCTCCAAGTGTGTAGACATGAAGTTTGGCAGCTTCAACCAGATGTCAAAGACTAAGCTGATCGTCATGGCTGCGATCATGCAGGGTAAGAAAGTCAACTAGGCTGAGTTCGTGTACAACAGACTCTGCCAGAATGTTGTGAATAAATCATACAAGGAAGATGGATCCTTTAGAGGATCTCTCGGTTATGGCCTGGTGATTGGCCACCTGATGGAAGTGAAGGGCATTCCCCTTCAACATGGAAAATCTTTCCATGTAAATAAGAAGATGTTTAGGGCTAATCTTTCAGGAGCCCAGAAGAGAGCCCATGCGAAGAGAGCGGATACCAGTGAGGGGGAATCAGCTGACCCCGAGGACACATCTGTTACGTCCTCTCCCAAGAAGAAAGCTGCAAAGAAGAAGGCTGCCCCTGCAGCAAACAAACAGGATGCACCTGCCCGTGCAGCCGAGTCGCCTGCCCATGCAGCCGTGTCTCCTGCCCATGCAGCCGAGGCTGAGAAGGAAGTTACAATCCCTTCTCCAGCCATACGCAAGAAAAGGACGGCCAAGCCCAGGAAGGCAGCTCCGTCCAAGAAAGATGCCCCGGCCCCCGCTGCTGGAGAATCAGAAGAAGAAAAAGAACCAGAAATTCCTCTGGTTAAAACCAAAAGAAGAAGGCTAGTCAAAAAGTCAGAACGTGAAAAGACAACAGTCCGCTACTCACCGAGAAAGCTTCGAGACCTGCGATACTCGGGAAGTGCGGATCCTGGTGATAGATGAAACCGCCAAGTCTGCTGAGGGTGATCAGCGGAGGCCCCCAGAAGACCCAGCTCTGGATAGGACAACTGAGGATAAAGAAGCAGCTGAGACAACTAAATCTCTAGTTGAAAAAGTTGTCTCTCCGCCTGCTCCGGATGCTGCTGAAGGTGAAGAGCAGTAGAGTATCTTGCCTCTCATTCCAGAACAGGAAGGACAAGAAGTAGATGATGATGATGATGTCATCATAGTTTCTCCCAGAGTATCCCAACACCTTTCATTCGGTTTTCATCAGCAACCCTTAGAGAAGGAAGAGAGAGGCCGAGCTACGACTAGGCTCACTCTTGGCACCTTTCTCAAGGAAACTTCCTATCTCCCCTCCCCTGAATGAAAAAGTATTGGGGCCCCCTTCCTCATATACCCAGACATTCAGTGTCGTCTGCGTGAATGGAGGGCGTGGAAGCTAAGTCACTCCAGGGTACAGTTTGAACACCCTGAGTTTATCAAAGAAGAGGAGGAGTTATTCCAATTTCTCAGAGTCAACACTGTACTTTAGGCCCTTGATGAAGACAACTACCTGGATATCCTACAAATCTTCAAGGAAAAGGATCAAGCCAAAGCAGCAGAGGAAGCAGAAGCTCGCGAGAAAGCCAGTATATGTTCGCTTACTGGAACTCTAGAACACACTCACCCTCATATAGATGTGTTCTCGGAAAGTGATGAAGATATGGATCCCATTGCTGCAACAGAGAAGTCAGACATGCAACAAGCTCTGAGGGAATCCAGGATGATGCATGAGCATCAAATGTTCGAAGGACTAGGAGAGTTATCTCAATCTCTCCTACAGACTGATCCTTTGGGTGTAGCACATCATATTGCCTCAATTGTTGCTGCAGCTACGTCCCATGTCCAGTCTGAAAATGGTTCCAAGGGAATTGGCTATGAAACTGGGAATTTGGGCACCCAAGTTGAGCCAACCCCTACTGAAGGTGTTTTACCATATGTCCCCACGGCTGAGCACTCAACGGAAGCAACCGCGAGTCTGGAGAAGAGTGACCCCATCATCAGTCACTCAGCTGGTGTGCAAGCTAAGGGGGAAACTCACTCCACTGCAGCAGGGTCGGAGAATGCTGTAGATGACTCTTTATTGAAGCAAGGAGGCAAAGAGGAAACTGAGAAAGAAACACAACAGGTTAACATTGACGAAGCTCGGACATTTGAGTCTATCCTAGCTGAAGTGTCAGCTGCTTTAAAGGCTAAGGACACTGCTGTTAGTCGAGGCACATGATGAAAATGCCCCGGGAGTTAACACTCTGGGCACTGAAAGCGCAATCCAAGGAGTTGAGACTCCTATGGATGCCACTGCTGAAGATCCTAAGACAACTGCAATCGTCGAAGGGAATGAAGAAGGCCTCGCCGCAGCTTGAGACCGGCTGAGGTGTTGAAGGCCCAAGGGAGGTTGAGACTTCCCTGGGTAAAGCTCAAGAAGTTCAGAACATCCCTCCTGTTAACATTTCTGAATCTGAGAAGGAGATTAGTGCACTTCATGATTCCCAGGACAACCCTGACATATAATTTCTAGGGTCTGAAGACGAAGCTGAGTCCCTAGGTTTCATCATCATCTGATGACGCTGATGATGCAGCCGAGGACCAGGTACTTCACTTAGCAAAATCCATTGAGGCCGAAGAAGTAAAGACAAAGAGGCTCGCCACCGCCAACTCACTCAAAGAGGCCCAACTGAAACCGAGTTATCTGCACAGACTCCCACAACTGCAGCAGTACCGACTCTACCAGGATCATCACAGGCATAGACTGAAATTTCAATCCCTTATGTGCGAGATGATACTTTTGAGCAATTATTTCCCTTTTCACTTGAGCTGCCAGAGCTAGAGGAAGAGACAACTAAAGAGCAACGACGATACACCATTCGAGAAGATCCAGTCATCCCTACGGACTCCATTGTACCAGCAGACTTTGATTTCGATGATGAATGGCCGCCAGCTGAATCAGGTGTGACAGTTGAGATCCGTGAAGTCTTCAAGACGATCTGTGCAGAGATTGAGAAGATTGAACGGCACCAGACCTCATTAGATCTACGTCTGGACAATAGAGATGCCACCCTCACAGCAGATTTGAGAGGGATAGTGGTAAGGATCAGGAAGTGGTGTCAGCAGCAGAGTGCAATGCGATACGAACAAGTTCGATATTTCAAGGCATTGTATAATAAGATGCTTGTTTGGAGTGCTGACAATGCTGAAATTAAACAGAGTATGCAGGCGTATATGGAAAGATTGCACGCCTCCCATACAACTGAGATGGAGTTACTGCATGAATTTCATCGAAAATAAATTCTGGTGTTGAGGAGAACATGAATACAAAGTTCAGCCTTCTTATGGCTGAAATGAAACTGGTGGCAGCTGAATCAAAGGCCACTCGTTTAGAATTTCGAACAGCACATGCCGCAGCAGACTCCAAGCAGAACTCAGCTCTCAGCAGACTGGACTTCATTCTCGCAAGAATGTTCCCTGGGGTCGCTCTCTCCTTTGATGATGCCAAAAAGGGGGAAGAGGGGTACCTAAGGAAGTTGAAAGAAGAAGCAGCTGACGAGAAGAAAAAGGGAAAAACAGTTGAGGGGGAAAGGTCAAAGGATTTGACACTAATGATAGATGAAACCCCTCAGCAAGGTCATGTCACAACATCCATCATGAGCAAACTTCCAGTGACTCTGCCGATCGAACACTCTACTGTGCTTATGTCAGAGAAAAGAAAAATTGTAGAAGCAGGGATGGAAGAGTTCGACAAGAGAACAGATGCCCGTGTTGAAGAAATGTTGAAACAGTTCGGTGGCATTCTGGCAGGAAAAGATCAAGATGCTATTCCAGATGACGGAGACAAGCCAAGATCAGTTGAAGAATTTAAAACGCTCGAATCCGAAGGCTATTTCCAGAAGATGTTTGTAGCCCAAGCCTGGATCTCATGACTTTGGAGAAAGTGGTCTCGGTTATGCGAAGAAGAAGGCGATAGTAAACAGATTACCGGCAGACCATTCAAATTGGTAAGCGTAAGACTCATGTACAACGATACACCCAGAGGAGGATGAAGAAGTGGTGGAGGAAGAGGTTTCGACCTAGACCTCTGCCCAAAAATATCGAATATGTAGATCCAGGAAAGAAGGGAAAGATCTACTGGGCTGGATATGATGAAGTAGCTAATCTGGAAGTGGCTAGGAAGAATGCTGATTATGTGAAAAGAATAGAAGAGGAAAATAGAAGACAAGACCAGCTATGGGAAGAAATGAAGCGAAAAGATGCTAAGAAGAAAGCAACTGAAGATGAAAAGAAAACAAAGATACCTAATGATGATAGAGCTGAAGAGGAAAGAAGGAGGCAGCGAAGGCGATGAAGTGTTGTTGCGAACCCTTCATGTATTTTACTCTTGTAAATACATTTTTATGTAAGTCATCTGTATATTCAATAAAGTGTTTTGTAATTTCTCACTTTATATTTGTATCTTAGCATAGATGCTTGTAATTTGCTTAGACTTAAAGATGTTATGATACACTTTGTAAACAACTGTGTAAAGGACAAGAATGCTATAATCAATAAAATGATTGATTCTACGCATACATTCTTTGTTACTGCATTGTCTGTATGTATCTTTGTTGTTTACATGTTGTTTAATGTTTTTAAGTTTTGGCATCATCAAAAAGGGGGAAATTGCTTACATTAGAAGAGAGCTTGAATTCTTTTATTCAAGTTAGACAGCAAATACAAGAGTGGAATAATAGACGGTTTGAATCCTTTGAGACCTCTCTTAAGCGAATTGAGACTCAAGTCAGCCAATTGGCTACGCAAGTTGGTGAAATAGCTCGACATATCGTCAAAAAGGACACGTTGCCTTAGTCAACCAGCACAAGTTCAAGCCGTCACTGATCTTGAAATTGATATTGCTAAAATTGAAAAGAAGGATGATACAAGTGAAGAAAGCACGAATGAAGAGACAAGTAATGGATCGTCCTTACACGAAACTGACAATCCTTATAAATCTCCTAATCCATCCCCAAGTCCACTCCCAAAGCAACAAGATCCAAGTAGTTTCATCATTAATATTGCTTTTGGGAATGGTAAGAATGTCGTAGGTATATTTGATCTAGGAGTTGGGATTAACCTTATGTCTTACTCTATATTTAAACAATTAAATTTAGGGAAATTGAGGTCCACCAGATTAAGTTTGAAACTTGCTGATGGGTCACTTAGGTATCCTAAAGGTATTGTTGAAGATATTTTGGTCCAAGTAGGTGGTCTTCAAATTCTCATTGATTTTGTTGTCTTGGATATGGGGAAGAATAAAGGTAATATTAAGGATCATACGATTTTGTTGGGTATACCGTTCATGGCAACCACCAACACCTTGATCGATGTTCAAAATAGAAAATTAAGTATGAATGTCTTGGGAAAAACTGTAACATTTTCAATTTATGATGTAGCTTGTAACCCGGCCTATGTTTTGCCTGATAATTTTATTGTTGACTCTGGCGATTCTGCTGTGAAAGATATCTTATGGCAGGAACACAATGAAATTCAGCCGGATAAAAATTTCAAGGTAGTAAAAAAGGTTTTGCTCGATGATCCACCATGATTTTCTTAGCTGATATTGTCAAGATAATGACATTAAAATAGCGCTTCTTCGGAGGCAACCCAAGCATTTTTCCCTTTGTGTAAGTTTGCATGAGTGTTTTTGTGCATGTTAGTTTGAATTTTTTTTTAGTTTATATGTGGTATTTTGTTTTCCCTTCACATGGCTTTTGCAGGATTGACGGTCTACGTGATTGTTTTAACCGTTTGGCGATTATAGCACTCTCCAGGGACGTCTCTCTTTCCTTCTATTTTTTTTTACGCATTGAGGTCATTGCGTGATTTAAGTGTGGGGGAGGTATTATCATATATATGTGTTATGGTTGCATGTGGTTAGTTATCCCTAGCCTTATAATTATTACAAGCTTTATAATTGTGTTGGTGAACTGACTAGAAATATGTGCCAAAATTTAATTTTTGATTATGAAATTACACCGCGAACTTGATACGTAGGATTTGGCTAGAATTGTGAATTGGCCTTTTTGGTAGACAAGTTCGGCGAGGGTTAAATGATAGCCTAGGTTGTGGGACTTGAATTGTGAGGTATCGTTGATGTGAATTAAGTTGAAACCCTGTTTTAATTATTGTTTACAAAAGATTGCTATCTTTGCAAAAAAAAATCAAAAAAAATTAGAGAGAAAGCAAAAAAAAAAAATGAGCAGTTGAGATTATACTCCTCTGTTTGTTGTTGCTTAGTAACTAGGAGCATTCATGAGCCTCATGTTTGTATTTTACGTAAAACTGCACCAAAAACATGAGTATGGGAAACCACCCTAGGAGCCTTTGGAGAAAATCCAAAGTTTACACCTAGTGGAAGACATCTCGAAAGTTCTCACGAAAAAAAAGAAAAAAGGGAAAAAAAAGAATAATAAATTTGTGGCTATCGACTGAGTGGTTTATTGTGTGTAATGGGGTTGCAATTTATAAAACGGATCTGAAACTTAGCGAGGATGGTCGAACACCATTGTTAGTTTTTAACCTTAGTCGGGTAAGTCTATTGTGGAGGTTGGGGATCAATTCATGTTGGATCCGAGGTGGATAGAACATTGTGTTATGAATTAAATGAATTTTAAATTATACTTGATATTTCTTGTTGGGTCTAAAGTCACAATTATTTGCTTGAGGACAAGCAAAAGGCTAAGTGTGGGGGAGTTATTTTGCATGTGTTTGTGTGCATTTTGTGTGGTGATTTATCATATTTTTGGCTTGTTTTATTTTCATATTGCATGTGTTAGTGTTATGTTGTGTTATTTTATAATTTTATGGGTTTTGGTTGAAAAAACAAGTTTTGGAGCAAGAAACGTCAAAAAGTCATTTCGCACGACTGCGGCAGTCTTCGTATTTGGAACATAACTTTTTCATCCGAAGTTAGATTGACCTTATTCTTACGCCATTAGAAAGATAGGAGAGATTTATACAATGTCTATTTCTGGTACTAAAGGCAAATGAAGACGCTTGGATGGGTTAAAATCATGTGAAAGTGGAAATCAAGTGATGCGATTTTGGAAATGACACGTCTTAGTATTTTGGCCATAACTCTCTCTAGAAAATTGATATTGAGGTCATTAAAGTGGATATGGAAAGCTAAGAGATAGAGCTACAATTAATAAGAGACACCGATAGCAAATTCCGACATTTCAAGGGTGCACGGCAGGCAGCAGGCAGCCCTGCCTACGCGCGGGCGCGCACGGTGACTTCCTGAACACGAAATTTTCATTTGTTTTGTGTTTTTGGGCTTTTCCACCTTGTATAGGACTCTAGGCTTATAAATAAGACTTAGGGAGCCCATATTTTCGAACACCTTTACTTCTTAGCACTTTTAAACCCTAGTTTTTGTTATTTTCTCTTTCATCCAACATTGGGGATTGCTTGTTTTTCCACCGGAGATATTTTGCGGCTAGATCAAACGTAATCTTTCTCCATCTTATTTATCTGATTTTAAATTTCTTGGTGATTGTTGTTAATACATGATCATGTTTATAAATGCTTTCTTCCTCTCAATTGAATTGATGAATCCATCTACAAGCATGATCTAATTTCCTTGTTCTAGGATTAGAATAATTTGATTCAAACAAACAAGCATGAGTATTTATTAATTGGTTTGCTTTCCTGAATGAATTGCTTTATCTGATAATTGATTGTCTGATCAACTTTTGATTGTTTTGAGGGAATAATTGACATCGAGAGAAGATATTATTCCTGGACTAAATTTATTCAGGGGGTTAGATATGAATCAGAGATGTATTATCTAACTTAGGCTTAATGAAAATAGCAAATTATGTTGGGATAGCCCTAATCTGTGAATACGTGAGTTATCAGATCTAGGCCTTATTTTTACATGTTTGTTATATTTGTTAACCGCGTGATCAATTAGTTGATATTCTGCTTGCAAGTTTGATGAGATGATTCCAAAATCCTAGACTTTCTTCCATATCTTTTTCTCCAAGTTTAATCGTGTTTAGTTTGATTTTGTCTTTTTAATTTTTTTCCTTTAGTTTATTAAAATCATAAATTTGGTTAGAGTGTTTAGGTTTTATTTTCTGTCAATTGTGTGCATAACAATTATTTGACGTCTAAGTCTTCCTTGAGAGATGACTTGTGGTCAACTTGCTACCCTACGATTGATCTCGTTCTCTTGCAAGGATTGCTAGATCTATTTTAGGTTTTTAGCGGTCGAACATTTCTAATCAACTAAAACAAAATGGCGAAAAGCTAGAAGATGTAGTCGTTATAGAGCAAATTCTTCAATCTTTGAATGCAAATTTTGATAGTACTACAACTATCATAGAGGAAACCAAAGACCTCGAAACTATTGTTAGGAAATTTATCGTATAGATTTTGATGATGCTTAGAAAATTTTGTATTAGGAAGTTGGCATCCCATTTTCTATGTAATTTATACTTTGTAATAGATAGGATGAAAACTGACTTAAAACGCAGCCAAGTAGAATCGCATAAGACTTGTTGAAGTAATCATTAGAAGACTCGCAACTGAGTGGTGAGAAGAACCAACAGTCTTACAACTGAGTAAACATCAGAAGACTCTTAGCCAAGTGTGTCAGCCAAGTCTTTGAGAAGACTGATAATAGAGTCCATGAGAAGAATATGTTAGAAGACTCAAGCTTAAGTCAAAAGGGGTAACGCAACTGAAGGACTAAGACATCTGAAGAAGTCCATTGCACCAAGTCCAATGAAGTTACTTATTTTAGTAACAAGCACATGCTGAAACCCTAAAGTGCTCAAGTTATAAGGATGCAAAAGGAATGAGCAAATATGAAGCAAGTAGATCCTGTCACCTTCTTAGAAAGCCTGCAGAAAACTTGAGAACAAGGTTGTGCCAACATCTAAAGGTGCAAGACAAGACAAGCCAACGAAAAAAAAGTGGAGTTTGAAATTTTATCTATCTCTTCAATGGATAAAATTCAAATCTACTATAAAAGCTGAGGGTTTTTCAGAGAGTAAGGAGACAAGAGATACGAACCAAGAGATACCTACAAGCAATTAGACACAAGAGCATTCGAGCAAGAAATTTGAAAAATACTCTCTCAAGCTTAACTGCAAATCCTCAACCTCACTCAAAGATACTTCATCCAACACACATTGTGAAAATTTGAAGTTGTTAATCAGTTGAAAGGAAAATATTTGTGAAAACAAACAAGGGGTCTACACTGCCAAAGATTGAAAGGGTGTAGTAGGTTCAAGTTTGAACGAGATTCTGAATCCAAAGGAGGGTTGTGTGAACAATTCCCGAAGATTCAGAGAGCTGAAGTAACTAGGAAGCTGCCTGGGAAGAGTTGAGTCCAAGAAATAGCTGGATGTGTGATCAAGATTGTTTGGACTGTACTTTTATAACTAAAGTCACTTGTTACATTAGTGGATTTCTCCTGGAGTATGATAAGAGTGTAATAGAAGAATTACCCCATTCTTGAACCACTATAAATTACTGTGTCTTTACATTATTGCTTTTATATTTCCCCTCTTTATGTTTTGATTTATATTTGCTATCCAATCAACTACAAACTCTTTAAAACACTAAGTGTTGATAACCAAAACGTTAAAGGGTGTGAGTGTTCTGCTGACTTAAAAGAAAACTGAATTTGTAAAATAGTTGACTATGTTCAGCTAAGTTACTCTACCAATAGTTTTCTCAAGAAAACTGTTTATTGTTAACTCTACTACTGATCTTCAACACAACTATCTTAAAGAACTGAGTTGTTTTCTTTAACTCTGATTTAAAGAATTGGAAAATTTGTAGAGTTTATTCAACCCTCCTCCTAGACTTTACTCAACACCCATTGGGACCTACAAGTATGATAATTGAACAACTCCTTGATGCACTGCAAGCCCATGAAGAAAAATAAAATAAAAATGATGTCATTGATCAACTCCTTAAGACAGAAGTCTAACCAACCAAGAATGAGGAAAACTTCCACAATAATAGAAATTAACGTGGAAGATGTCGTGGACAATGACGAAGTTGTAGCCGTGGACGAGGTTCGTGTTCAAACAATAATTTCAATAACAAAAACTATATGCAAGAAAAAAGTTCAACAAGTTGCCGTGGAAGAGGCAATTCAAACTCGAGGTATGATAAATCTCAAGCTCAATGTTATAATTTCCAAAAGTTTGGGCATTATGCCAGAGATTGAAAAAATCCTAATGCTCGAGTTAATGTGAGGGTCAATTTGGTGGAAGAAAAGAGAGCAGATGGTGCTATTGTTTTGCTTCTAGGACTAAACAATAATGGTGATGGTCAAGATGACAAAATGGTACCTAGATACAGGTGCTAGCAATCATATATGTGGGAGACGAACAATTTTCTTAGAACTTGATGAATCAGTAAGTGAAAATGTTTCTTTCGGCGATGATTCCAAGGTAGTGGTAAAAGGAAAAAGGTAAAATCCTTATTCGCTTGAAATATGGGAGATATCATTTTATTCAAAATTTTATTATGTACCCACCATGAAAACAAATATTTTAAGTTTGAGACATCTCTTAGAGAAAGTTTATGGTATTCACTTAAAAGACAACAACCTTTCTTTAAGTGTAATATGAGTAACTTGTTTGCTAGGGTACCCATGACAAGAATTAGAATGTTTCTGCTCAATATTCAAACTGATTTAGCAAAGTGTCTTAAGATTCATCATTGTTGTGGCATTTAAGATTTGGACATCTCAAGTTTAGAGGACTCGAGTTACAATCCAAAAAGAATATGGTGAGAGGTTTACATTGTATCAACCACCTTGATCAGCTTTGTGACGGATGTCTACTTGGGAAGCAATTCAAACAAAGCTTTCCAAAAAAGTCAAACTCTAGATCCCAAAAGCCACTTGAGCTTATACATGCTGATATTTTTGGTCCTATCAAGCCAAGTTCTTTCGGAAAAAGTAATTACTTTTTACTCTTCATTGATAATTTTTTAAGAAAAACTTGGGTTTATTTCTTGAAGCAGAAGTCATAAGTGTTTGAAGCATTCAAAAAGTTTAAGGCGGTAGTGGAGAAAGAAAGTGGTCTTCACATCAAAGCTATGAGAACCGATCGAGGAGGAGAATTCACTTGGAAGGAATTCCAAGAGTTCTGTGAAGCAAACGAAATTCGACGACCCAGATCTCCCCAACAAAATGTAGTTGCAGAAAGAAAGAATCAAACTATTCTGAACATGGCACGAAGTATGCTCAAAAGCAAGAAAATGCCAAAGGAATTATGGACAGAAGTTGTGGCATGTGCGGTTTATCCATCAAATCGCTCACCAACAAGAAACATTTGGGGAAAGACACCACAAAGAGCATAGAATGGGAGAACACCTGGTACTTTCTCATTTAAGAGTTTTTGGAAGCATAGTTCATGTACATATACCAGATGAACAAAGAAGTAAGTTGGATGATAAAAGCAAAAAGTTCATCTTCATCGGCTACGATAATAACTCTAAAGGCTACAAACTATATAATCCCAGTAATGGAAAGATAATCATCAGTTGAGATGTTATCTTTGACGAAGAAGATGAATGGGATTGGGAAAACATGCCAAAGATTACAACTTTGCTCCTGATTTTGAAGTTGACGAACATGCTATTGTGGACCAATCAAGAGAAGAATCCAATACACCACCAACTTGATGGTCATTTTCAAAATCACCACCATCTTTCCTAGTTAAGAAAAATGAAGAGCATACAAGAAGTCTTGAAGAGTCAGAGAGAAACCGATAAGCTCGAAAATCTCACTTTATTTTGTCTGTTCGTAGATCATGAGCCGGTGAACTTTGAAGAAACTGCTCAAAACTAAAAATGGAGAGATGTAATGGATGAAGAAATTAAAGCCATCAAGAAAAATGGCACTTGGGATCTTTCTCAACTTCCCAAAGGTCATAAGGCCATCGGTGTAAAATGGGTGTACAAGGTGAAAAGAATGTTAAACGAGAAATTGAATAGTACAAGACGAGACTTGTTGCAAAAGGTTAAAGTCAAAGAACTGCCATTGACTATGATGAGGTATTTGCTCATGTTGTTCATTTAGAAATCATAAGACTAATAATTTCTTTGGTAGCCAAAAATAAGTGGAAAATACATCAGATGAATGTAAAGTCAGAATTTCTTAATGGTGTAGTAGAAGAAGTCTACATTGTACAACCAACGGGCTATGTGGTTGAAGGACAAGAAGAAAAAGTCTTGAAATTAAGGAAAGCTCTCTACGGATTGAAACAAGTACCAAGAGCATGGAATAGTAGAATTGACAAATATTTGCAAGAGAAAGGCTTCACCAAATGTCCCTATGAACATGCACTTTACATCAAGAACAAGGATAATGATGTTTTAATTGTTTGTTTGTACGTTGATGATTTAATTTTTACAGGGAACAATATAGGCAAATTCCAATAACTCAAGAAGGCAATGCAAAAAAGTTCAAAATAACTGACATTGGGTTGATGGCGCACTACCTCGGAATTGAAATCAAGCAAAAGGATGATGGGATTTTCATGTCACAAGAAGGCTACATAAAAGAGATCCTAATAAAGTTTAAGATGGATGATTGCAATCCAATAAACACACTAGTAGAATGTGGATTAAAATTATGCAAGGATGATGAAGTAAATAAAGTGGACCTGACACTGTTGAAGAGCCTAGTTGGATGTTTGAGGTATTTAACTTGTACAAGGCCTGATATTCTCTACGCAATTGGACTTGTGAGTCACTATATGGAAAATCCAACAACCACACATTTCAAGGCAACCAAGAGAATTATTCGTTACCTAAAAGGTACAATCGATTTTGGTCTACTCTATTTAGTTTCTAATGATTGAAAAACTTGTTGGATACAGTAATAGTGATTGGGTTGGAGAAACTGATGGTCGACAAAGTACAATTGGCTTCACATTTTTCACGAGAGTATCGCCTTCACTTGGGCATCGAATAAACAACCAATACTAGTCACTCTTTCGACCTATGAAGTTGAGTACGTAGCTGCTCAACCTGTGTTAGTCACGCAATTTGGCTGCAGAATTTGTTAAAAGAATTAAGCATATCACAAGAAGAACCAACAGAGATTTATGTCGATAACAAGTCAACAATTGCTTTGGCCAAGAACCTAGGTTTTCATAATCGAAGCAAGCATATTGATACTCTATATACCACTACATCAGAGAATGCATTACGAGAGAAGACGTTTAAGTGAAGTATGTGAAGTCGCAAGATCAAATTGCAGACATCTTTATCAAGCCACTAAAGTTCAAAGACTTTACAAGGCTGAGAAACTCACTTGGAATGACAAATCAAGTTCAAGAGAGAATTGCAAATTAGGAGGGAGTGTTGAAAATTAATTTACAATTGGAATTTGGAATCCACCAACTTCATTCCCCTTAAGAAAAGTTACTAAGTAATGATAATGCTCATCTAATACTCCACTTATGTTAGTGCATATAATTATTTTATTAAGTAAAGAATGTTATGCTTATGCCTATGAATAGGTTGGCCATTTAAGCATTTCAAGCATCTCATGTGAAGAAAAACAAGAGCGTAATATTTGAGTAATTTGAAGCAAAACGTCTAAATAGAGAGAAATATTTGAGTGTTTTTATTTTTATTAATATTTGAGTGATCAATAAAAGTGTCTTTTGAGTGATAAATTTCCAACATAATATCATATCAAATATTAATAATTTGCATCCCAATTTAACTAAATAGGTATTTAGGTTTGATTTTTTCAAAAAAAAAAAAAAAAAAGGTATTTAGGTTTGACTTTCTTGCTCTATGTATGAAAATGAGAAAATGAAATCTTTATAATTAAATAACAAAAATATGTTTTGGTGTTTGAAATAGGGAAAAGAACGCATGAAAGAAACCAAACGTCACCTAATTGTTGAGCATCCAAATATTTTGCTTATTTTTTTTCAATTCTTTGGTATTTTATTTTTTGAGTATATTTTAAATTTTTATCAGTTTATCGGGTTTTGCAGAGTGAAATGAGGATCTCGGTAATAATTGGGAGTATAAGTTTTGGGCCTCGATCAGTAAGCTTCTCTCTTAGACAAGTCCATTCTCAGGTATTGGTGGAAACTTAAGCGCCATCCACGGGCTTCTGCTCGACCTAAAGTCCATGGCTTGTGGGCTGAGGCCCTAATAGTACTCAAAACCTACCCAATATACAATGCGGGGCCTAAATTTTCTTGGGTCCAGATCCATTGTCAGATGACAAACTTCCCATGGATTGCCCTATCTTGTACTCGCATCTTATTCTTATTTCACTGTATAACATGAGATGGTACAGAAGAACCTCGATAATTAATATTTAATTAATTAATTAATAATATTATTTAAATAATATTTTTATCTGGTCCCAACTAGAGGATCATGTACTAAATTAATAATTCGTTAAATTAATAAAATTTCACATACACGAGAATTCATATAAGCTCTATGCAATATATATAAACTAATAATTCCTTTATATATAATAAAATTATGATTAATATATGAAGGCTTCATAAAAAAATGACTCCATTGTTATTTGTTTCTTGTTGAAATTGATGTCACCTGAATCGCATCTCTGGCTTTTGTTAAAATAGTAAGAACTTTTAGTGTGACTTTCATGTAACTCTACAAAAAATTAATTATGTCATTGTTGTTGAGTTTCTATTTGAGAAGAGAAGTCTACAACAATATTATTATCTTCCACTTCATAATTTACATGTTTTTCTCGATTTCTACTCGTTAGTTAATAATTCTTCAGTTTCAACATCTGTTCAGTTGTATAATACGGACATTAGATGTTGCACTATACAAGTAAAATCTCGTATTTCCTAATTGATTATTCGTATGACGATGAGGCCGACCTAGTTCAACAGGGAATTTTAAGAAAACTTTGTAATTATGATGTTTTTTACTTAAATATCATGGTTTTGCTTTCCTATATATTACTTGATATATCATTCTAGTAAAGAAAAAATAATAAACAAATAGATTACCCACTTTCGAGAAGGAAAAGAAAAAAAAGAGACCTCAGTGTCACGTTTTTTAAAATGCTTTAAATTGGAACCTTAAAATTGCAATGAAATACTTCTAACATTTGATTAAAATATAGTTAAATCTGTACAAATTAATAACTTGAGACTGACAAAATCTATTAATTTAGCAAGATATTAAATGATTAATAAATTAATAATCTATAAATTAAATTTATAGAAATATGACTTGTAGAAAAGTGTTTTTTTTTTTGCTTATGAATAATTGTCATACTTATCTAAAAATTATTAAACAATTACAAACTATTGAATTATTTTTCTTGTCACCAGACAAAACATCAAAAAATCTTCAATGTTTTGAAATATTTCAGTGAAAACAAAATCAATCAAGATGGTTACGTACTAAAAATAAAAATATTCAAGATGGTTACGAAATTTGAGGGCCCAAAACTCTTTTAGATAGTGGTGCTTTTTAAGGCTTTTATGTACTCAGTGTAGCCCAATTAATAGCATAATTTCCAAAGTCAGCGTGGCCCACTAACTGATTAATTGCGCTTTATACTCTGAAAATGAATAAAAAGAAGGAATTAAAAGCAGTCTTTTTCTCGCACTTAGAATTGTTGGATAAAATCCATCTCTGTTTTTGCAATCATTGACCATCACAGTAGTTAACAAA
Organism: Rehmannia glutinosa; assembly: GCA_016081115.2. NCBI lineage: Eukaryota > Viridiplantae > Streptophyta > Magnoliopsida > Lamiales > Orobanchaceae > Rehmannia > Rehmannia glutinosa. The sequence goes on from CM071927.1 coordinate 39,476,944, forward strand.
AAATCGAGCCATTTTTAGTTGAAATGACCAGTTTGACAACTTTTGGGGGCCAAATGAAATTTAAAGTCATGATTAAAGGTGTTTTTAAAGAGATGAAGAGTCTTATCATTTTGGCTACATAAAATTGAGAGCTTGGAATGGTAATATGCGTGATGATGTGACTGTCATAAACATCAATGATTTGATTCCAAATTCCTATTTTATGATATGTTACTTTATGTTTTTTTAATATTAAATACATAGTTTTCGGTCTACTTGAATGTTTATTTCTTCTCTCTACTCTCTAGAATGGGCCAAATTGTATTTCCTGTTTGATAATGTTGTGTGTGTGTAAGCAAGAAAATACTAATAATGAGGATTTATTACATGACAAAATGCAAGGTACTTGACTTGTATAAACAAATCACATGAGGGGGAATATAATGTAAAGCTAGCTTTCTTAAAGGGAGGCAAGAATCTAGTTAAAAGCTAAATAATGGTTTGTAATAGCAGACAGTAATCAATTTGTGGTTACTTTTTGACCACTTCTCTCTCTCTCTCTCTCTCACACACACACACACACACACAAAGAGAAAGAGTCATGCATGCCCAGTGAGGAGGTCAATGAAAAGAACTTAAAAGATTTTATTGCAAAAGCTTGAGAATCCAATGTGAACTTGGATTTGTTAATTAAGCACCTCTCTTTAATCTTTTTTGTGATTGCAACCTAATTAGATAAATTATCTACCGTAGGAGAGGGTAAGTTGATAAGTAACGGTTCAGACTTTAAAACACTGTCAAAATCAAAACTTAATAATGCAATAATATCATTGAATTCAACTAAAAGATTGCTCACTCATTTTTATTTTTTATATGTCCATCAAATCATTATATAAGCCTTTTATCGTAACAGATATAACCATATTATAATTCAATAACAAAGTTGTCATATCAGAGTAAGGCATGTGTCATATTATGAAATTCATAATTAATTACATGATGCAAGGGTAGAATTCGCTGTAAAATATGTTAAATGCTAATTTTTCTCTTAAAGCTTTATTTTCAGCGAACGAATTATATTGACTCGAAATATATCCACTAATACTATCGATCATTCCAAAACAGCTAAAAGAGGATTGTATATATTTATTTTATTGACATACTATAGTGATTTTTTCACCAAAGATAATGCGGGCCCAGCGTAGGCCCGAATTGGTATTTGTTTTTCTTAATGATAAATTGGCCCAGCAGGTTAGAAAGAGAATGGGGGAGCTATTAGGGGGCCCAACAGGGTAGTCAAACTTTTAAATTCACGTCTCAACCTTATAGTGGCTACCACGTGTCAAATTCTGAGGCTGATACGAGGAACAGCAGCTGTTACCGGAGATTGAGAGTCCGGACAAATGGGATATTACAAATTAGAAGCTTTAGCCAAGAATTGGAATATGCCACACCTTTACCAATAGTACCGTCTTATGGGAAGTTTCATAGAGGACGAAGACGGACTTTCCATCAGGTATGAAGTTTTTTGTGGGACATTTATGGAGTGTACAACTATTGGACTGTAATAAATCCAAATAAGAAGGTAAATCAAAAAAATTGTAAAAGAAATAACTTTCCAAACTTAGTAGCTTTGTTGCTTACATATAAGGTGTCTAAGTCCAAAATTTATTCGTTTATGTTTGTTTCTGGCTCATTTAAGTTTTCTTATTCTTTATTTTGTTTTATTTTCATTTCAAATTTGTTTAGGGTTTTTGTTTCTTTTAAATACTTTTTTAGGCCTTTAATTTATTTTGGATTGGGGTATGACCGGCTTGCAGATGTGTCCAACGGGTAGGTTCGGGCCAACAGTAATCGATCCGTTATTTTTGGAGCCCAGCCCGGCCCAGCCTACGAAAGTACAAAGAAAAAATTGGGTCTATCGGGCCGGGCCAAAAAAGCCTGGCCCATTTCGGGCCTAAGAAATTGTAGCCCAGTCTAACCACTTTACCTCGATCTGGCTAGCCCACCGGGCGGGGCAAAATTGACAGCTCTACCGGCTTGGCCTTAGCTACGATGTCGTTCAAACAAACCGAAGGGAAAAGAAAGGACCAATTAAGATCCTTTAAGCGGATGAGAGACCTTCTATTCCAAAAGAGTATTTTATTTCTTTTATTAAATCGCACAAATGATTATTACCTGAATTAAAATATATCATATTAAAAACTCACAATTTATGTTTCAAGTGATAATCACCCATGCAGTGAAACAATGGATGAAACACCCATAAGAAGATCTCATCCGTCCATAAAGTGGGTTTCCACATTCTTCAGTAATTAAAGTTAGCTGCAAATCTGTGGATGCTTTAGCACTCAAATCTAAGTGAAAAGATAAGCTAAATTGTGATTGATAGCGCGCATGAGCTAGCTGTTTTCAACTTCACAACATTACATGCGAAAATTGTAGCAATTTTCCGGAATGTATATTGTTCCACGAACCTCTAACATTACACGAAAAGTATTTATAATTATTTAGTGATAAATTTGCGACGTATTAAAGTTGCAGGTAATAAAACAATAACTAATTAAAGACTACTCATTCCAATCCCATTTTAGTCACACGGGATCTTCGCATGACAGCACCGAATAATTTTAATCCATAGGAAAGTACAAATAAGTTTGTTCTAAAAAAGGAATTTGTTAAAACTTTTAATATTCTGATCAAGGAAGAAAATCTATATATATAATAGTAAAATGGTTTCTATAAATGTTTTCCCGCCTAAACGCTATTGCTAAAAAATTTCGGGTATATTTTTGGCCGATTAATGGCTAATTTACGGTTTATGTAAAGATTATATTTATAAAATAGAAAGTTTGACCTTATTAAAAAGTTGTGATATGTTTTTAATTGATGGAATAAACTAATTTACTGTTTGCATGTACAATATTTATAAAATAAGAAAGTTTGACTTCAGTATAATTTTCGGATCTTTTTTTTCATTGATTTTTGGTTTGCATGCAGATTTTGTATTTGTACTGACATGAAAAATATTCGGAAATTGTGCAGATCAAATATAAACAATACCATGAAAAATTTGTTTGTTGTTTTTGTTGTATATATCCCAAGCGTTGGCAGATCGGAAAAAAAAATACCATACATAATTTTTTTGTTGTTTTGTGTTGCATATCAAACAGATTCTGGAATTGTACATACAATACTAAATAAATACCATAAAAAAATTGATTGCCTTTTTGTTTTGTATTACAACTGTAATAAAATATTATACAGATCGAAATTAACAAAATACCATAAATAATTTGATTGAAAAATAATGGTACAGATCCGATTTCTGGATTTCATAAATCAAATTTTTCCTGCAGAAGGAATTACAAGCAAAACAAAATTGATGGTACTAAAAATTGACTGCATAGTTAAAAAAAATTATTATTGCTTATATTGCACATACCATTTAAATTGGTCGAAAATTCCTTTTCAGTGATTGCATATTATATTTTACAATCTATTTCGAATATCCTATTTTTATAAAGCTGGATTTTACAATATTTTCCAAAACGTAATTGATCTGGACAGAAAGAAAATTCACAGCCTATAAATATTAGAATCACGATCAGTTAATTTTACACATTCAAAAAAACTACAGTAGCAACAGGAAGAATATATTTTCTATTACACATCCTTTCGTTATTTTCGAAAAAACATATGGCACATGTTTTCAATCTAATTCGTAAATTGAACAATAGCAAAACACTTTGGGCAATAAAGTTAAGGCTCATGCGGAAGTACGAAAAGCCAGCATTCCACGACAACAAACAAATAGGGAGTATTGAATGCATTTTTCACGATGCTTGATAATTTAATTTACAACCTTCTTATGCATTTTTTTGTGCGATTTTTTATATATATTATTCTCAATAATTTTACTATTTTAATTTTCTGATTTACAGGGTGATCGAATTCATGGTACTATCAGAAAATATCAAATTCCCAATTTTTGAAAAAGTCTAAAAGAAGGGCATGTTTATGCAATCAAAGATTTTATTGTTGAAAAGCAAACTGATAAATATAAAACCACTGCCAGTCAATTGAAGATTATGTTTTATGGAAAGACACGTATTTTTGAAACATTTGATGAAACGTTTCCTAGATTCATGTACAACTTTAAAAAATTTAGTGAGTTGGCTGACACTGATAAGGTTGATGACACAATGCTAATAGGTATGTGTGAAATTCATTTATTCATTCATAATAAAAGTATTTGCTACATTGATTTTAATTTACTAAATGATTTTTTGTAGATATTATTGGAAAGGTGATTTCGATGCACTCGGCACAAAATAAGGATATCAATGGACGTCTTACCAGATTTTTGGATTTAACTTTGGAGGATCTAGAGTAAGTTATATTATATTACTTTTGATCTCATAGTTTTTATAGTTGTTTTATATATTTATATGTAAATTTAATATTCTTTTAATTTTATAGAAACAATCGCATCACATGTACGCTTTGGAAGAATTATGCGGAACAGATTAAGCCGCACTTGGAGCAGGAATTATTTGAGCCGTTGGTTATAATTTTGCAGATGGGACGAGCAAAAGTTTTTAAAGGTACGGGTTTTTTAATTAATTTTTTATATAATATATATTTTTTTTAAATTTATTTCTGATTTTGTTCTGTAATTAAACTATTTAATATTTGTTTACTTTTTCTGCTCTATTTATCTCCAGTAGCTTAAATAAATTCTGATTGTGAAATTTCTAATAAAAAAATCCATATAATGTTTGATTTTTTTTTTTGGAAAGATCCATACATATATATAATGTTTGATATTTTACTGAATTCCATGACGTGCATGCAACTGCATCTTGCATTCTCATCCTGTGCGAATCTGTATCGCGATTTTCGTTGTTTGTGTTTTTTTTTTCTTCAAATTTATTTCTGATTTTGTTCTGTAATTTAACGATTTAATCATTTTTTTTATTTTGAAGGTCAAGGTAAGGTATCCAATACCTTTCATGTTACAAAATTGCTTGTGAATGAGAAAGTTGACGAGATCCAAGACTTCAAGAAGAGGTAATATTATTTGACAATTTTCAATTATTGAATATTGAATATGTAATCTACGTTCATTAACAATATTATTTTTTAAATCAGGATTTTGAGCAGCAACAATCCTACATTCTCTATTAGTCATGTTAGTTTGCCATCCGCACGGACGGCTAAAGATGAACTTGAAGCTCCGGATGCATCGGTAAAAACTGTTGATTATTTGTATGATTGTGAAAAGGTAATTTTATTTTGTATAATCCCTTTATTTAAATAATTTTAATTAAATAATAAATATTTATTTGTATACTTTATTTTTCTATTTTACTAATTTAATCTATATAGGCTGGTAGTTTTTGGATTTGTGCAAGAGTCGTTTCAATTTCGGAAGATTGGTGGTATCTTGCGTGTACTAATTGTGGGAAGAAGATGGACCCAGCAGTGGTCAATTTTTATTGTGTAAAGTGTGATGATTTGTTTCACACTGGAGTTTTGAGGTAATTTTTTACATTATTTTTATTTAGATTATAATATAATCAATTTCTTATTTAATTGGTCTAATATTATTTTTCGAATTAAACTTTGACTAGGTACATGATTACTGTTCAAGTTGTTGATGAAAGTGCAAGCGCCACTTTACTTTGTTGGGATAGGGATTGGGAAAATCTGATTGGAAAGTTTTGCACGGATTTGAGGAAGGAGCATCTTGAGGTAGTTAACTTATTATATATATTATATGTTATATTTTTTAACACTTATTTAATTTTTATGATTAATATATTATTTTGTACGAAATTTTGTAGCGTGGAGTTGAAGAGTTGCCCGAGAAACTAAGTGGACTCATCGGGAAAAAAATTCTTTTCAAAGTTCAGATAAAATCTGAACAGCTCCATAATTATTTTGGTATTTTTTCCGTTGCTAAGCTTACAACAAATCCGAATTTAATTTGGAAATATGGAGTGATTAATCTTGAGAGTCAGGTGATTTAAATATTATTTTTTTATAATATTCATAATCAAACTACAAGATGATTGTAAATCATTAATTAAATTTTTGTTGTACATGAATCTGATTTCCTATCAAAGCTGCAGTCAGATGATGTTTGTGATGACAAGGTTCAATTTATTATCTTATTATTATTATTATTATTATTATTATTATTATTATTATTATTGTTTTTTATTAGTAATATTACATTATGTTTAGAAGTTTTTTTGAATAAATTCGAAATATTATTAAAAAATAACAAAAGAGTTGTCATAATCACAGGCTGATCAGGTAGCCAAATGTAAGCCTGGAAATAATGTCAAAAATGAAATGGTCACAAGCCGATCATATAGCTGAATAGTTGGGGCCTCGTTAAAACCTCCCAAGGTAAAACCCACCCTTGTGGGAAAAATCATTGGAAGGAAAAAGAGTACCCCCTAGGAAAATCCAAAAATAGGAAAAGTAACCTAAAGCGGTGACGCACTATGTAGCAAACCTATAGTTGGATTGGCCTACATAGTCATCAGTAAGATAGTGTACAAGCTCTGTGGGCGGGACGCCCCACCATGTGTCGTACTCCGTCTTCTTGCTAAGCTTGTCTGCAACCCGATTGCCTCCCCGAAAAATATGTGAAACTACGAGATCCATGTGCGCCAGAAGATATAGTGTGTATCGCCAATGACTAAGGTGTCGCCACGGGACCTCCGTCGATCTCTTCTCTAGCAAATTCACTACATACATCGAATCCGACTCCAACCAAATTTGCGTCCAGCCCTTAGCAAAAGCATGCTAGATCGCCCATATTGCTGCAACCAATTCAGCTTCAAACGCATAGCCTGATCCACAGTGGTGAATAAAATATCCCCAAAAGAAACCTCTATAGTTCCGGAAGACCCCGGAAGCAGTGAGAGTGCCCGGCGCCCTCAATGCATTGCCATCCGTATTCACCTTGATCCAACCCGGGAGGGGTTTTTGCCAGTTAACTTCCATTATCTTCAGTGCCAGTCTAGCCCTTCCAGGAACTCGCAGTTTATGCAGGATAAGAAGGTCTTGTTGGTCATTGTACATGCATCCCCGATCCAATGATGATGATTCTACAATGAGTACTTGAAGATGAATGATTGCCGCCTCCAGTGTCCAGACTTTGTTGTGAAAAACCAACTCATTTCGGATAAGCCAAATGAGCCATATGCAGGAAAGGATAGCCGCCCTCCATAGGAAAGTAACCTGCTCACTGAATTGAAAGTACATTAACCGCACCAGAAATTCGTTAAAGCTATGAGCCTCAAAAGGGTGCACGTTGAATGTATCAAAGATCGTAATGAATCCAAGACAGCCAATCGATTGTGGATAGCCCGCCACGCCACCACCGATCGCCGTTCCAGAATATGCTGCGACCAAATCCAAGAACCCCACTTGACTGCTGGGTAATGGGGACGCATATGATTGTAAGCGGCTTTGGAAGTAACCAAACCATCATCCGAGTTTAACCAAACACGTGTATCCCTAGAATCTGGAGCAATAGGGACGCGTACAATAGTAGGGACCAGATCCAAATAAGCCTCCACAAACGAGAAGGTGAAGTGCCAGGTCCCATCATAAAAGTAGTCCGAGATTCGCTGATGAAATAAGTATCTATAATCCTCTGCGATGCCAATTTTGTCTGCTATAGAATAACCCAACCAATTATCAATCCAAAATAATACCTTGGAATTAGCCCCTGGTACCCAACGAGAGTCATCCAAGCAAGCCGAAATGCAGGGTTTAATCACAGCCCAGATTGAAGAAGGAATAAAAGACCTCCGAACTGCCCCATCCTCTGTCAAGTATCGACGCCTTAGGGTTTTGAAGATACCGAATTCGAGTTCATGACCTTCCAGTCCAATTTCATCAGGAATGTCGTGTTAGCCGCCACAATCGAACGAACCCCCAGAGCTCCTTCATTTATAGGCGTGCAGCACTTGTTCCAATTCACCACCACCGAACCCTTAGTATTAACATCCCCAGTCCAAATGAAATTACGCATGACCCTTTCCATTTGCTTGAGCAAGGAGCTAGGCCATTTGTAAACCATTATAGTGTGCACAAAAGAACTAGTGATCACCGAGTTGACAAGACAAACTCTACCAGCCAGGGAAAGCGATGAACCTTTCCATCTTCAAAACTTGAGGATAATTTTATCAAAGGCGGGCTGTCAATCCGCAACCTTAGGGGCACCCTTGAAGATTGGTGCACCTAGGTATACGGTGGGAAACGACCCGGGCAGAATCCCTATGATATTTTGTACCCTCCCACGGACATACGGTGAGACCCCGGAGCCAAAGTAAACTTTAGATTTCCTAGGATTGAACACTTAGCCCGAGATATCCGCATAATGTGTGAGAATCTGAAGAAGGACACGGGCATTGGCTGAGGAAGCCCCACACATAATAACAATGTCAACCGCGTATAAAATGGACGATGGGAAAGTAATACATCTGGGTGCCATAAACGAAGCTAAACGATTCTGATCCATTGCCACATCAATCAGCCTACCAAGTACTTCTTTTGCGATGCAAAATAATAACGGAGATAGAGGATCACCTTGCCTGACCCCTCGAAAACAGGGATAGAACCCTACCGGCGTCCCATTTAACAGCACTGATATTCTGGACGACTGAAGAATAATATCCACCCAATGAACAAAAATTTCTGAGAATCCAAATTGGTGCAAAACGTGTAGTAAGAACCCACACTTCAATGTATCAAACGCCTTACGGATATCAATCTTCAAGATCATATTCGAATCCGTACGACCCTACAAGACATTAAACCCTTTTGAGACCATGGCAATGCAATCGTGAATCTGCCTTCCCGGGACAAACCCAAACTACGTCGGAGAAAGATAGGTGGCTACGATCAAACCCAAATGCGTAGCTAAAATCTTCGTAATGATCTTGAACAGAAAGTTGCTCATAACAATCGGGCGAAAAGTTTTCAATAACATTAGCATCCTTAGTCTTTAGGATGGGCGCCATGAAGCTAGCGTTTAACCCCAAAGGTAGGGACAAGCTAATAAAGAAAAACCGAACAACAGCGATCACCTCGACGGAAATGATAGCCCAGAAGTGGCTATAAAAAATCCCATTGAAACCATCTGGTCCTGGAGAGTGATCCGAATCCATATCAAAAACTGCTTCTTAATCTCTGAATCCGAAGGAATGGCTGTAAGGCTTGCATTATCCTGCTCCCTAACCCTGGGGGTAATGACCTAATCAACTAAAGTATAATCTGAAGTAGAACCCCCGGTGTCCGTGAAGAGCTCCTTATAGAAAGAAATAATATGATCACCAAGAACCGCTGTATCATCAGTATAACTGCCGTCCACTAGAAGACCCTGGATCCCCGTGCGTGCATTACAAATCTTTGTGATGATGAAAAAATGCCGTATTACGATCCCCATCCTGAAGCCAAGCCGAACGCGCCTTTTGCTTAAGGAATTCATATTGTGCTAGCAGTGTCTGGGAGAGCATCATTTGGGTGTCCAGCTCTTTATCCCGGAGAGCAGCTGTATAGCCCAAACTTTCAATGTCTGTCTGAATCTGACGAACTTGCTCCATCTGATGTTCCACCCTACGATTAACGTCCCCAAAGACATCTCTGTTCCAGCCTTTAATCGCCTGTCGCAACCTTTTGAGCTTCCGCATGACACGCAACAGAGGATTGGGTGACATGCAAGGAAAAACCCAGGAAGCGGTGACCAAATCACGGAAGGATTGATGGGAAACCCACATGTGCTGAAAATGAAATGGAATCGGACCCCTGTTAATGGAAGAAGAACAAGACACCAAAATGGGGTGATGGTCGGAACCAATGCGTGGAAGAACTAAGCCCTTGACAACTTGCCAAAATGAGAAAAAATGACAAGTTGCTAGGGCTCGGTCCAATTTCGCATGAAGTAAAGATAGAGCCTTCGGGGGGAGCACCAAGTAAAGGAATTCCCCGGAGTCAGCACCGCAAACAAACCAGCATCCTCCAAATAATCCCTGAAATCTTGACAAGAGGCTTGGGATAAATTACCACTGCCCGAACGCTCATGATGTCCCAATACCGCGTTAAAGTCCCCAATAATCAGCAGATCAGTAAGGCCAAAATTCCTTAATTCCAGCCAAAGCGCACGCCGAGCAAGGTGATCACAGAAACCATGAGCGAAAGCAACATGGAAAACCATAGAACCAAATTGAACTTGCAAAACAATACATTGGGCAGAAGATCAAACCTGATTAAGGACAGCTATACCAGCTTCGCGAAATACCCAAATATCAACACGTCCATTGTCCCGAAATGTCTGAGTCACAAATGTTAATCCCAAGCTATTCCAATAAGAATCCAAAATCGAAGAAATGTCCACCTTAGGATCACAGATTGCCAAAATAGAAGGTTTATGCTTTTGACATAAAGCCTTAAGAATATTGCGAGATGCAACATTCCCAATCCCCCGGATGTTCCAGAAGATGCAATTCATTGAGACGGTGGAGGGGGTGGTGCCCGTGACGAGCGCACGGTAAAAACAGGAGTGTGTTTTGAAGTCGATTTCGACGATTGAGACTGTCCCATTTCATCTTCATAGTCTGCCCATCTCTTTGAAGCTGCAAAGTCCATCTCATGTGGCCCTGGACGATCTAATTCAATAGAGATGTCATGAATCGCTGGTGATGGGCCCTTAGTGACGCTCTGGATTAATCTAGATTTAGCTGAGTCCAGAGGGCTATCCCGGAAGGCGCGAGAAAGAAAACGAATAGGCTTTCCCAACGGATGCTGAACCGTAAGAGAAAGAATAGTGGACACGGGTCCCGTGTTGGAAGTAGAGGCTTTGGGGACTGATTCCCATACTAGATAATCGGAGTGAGAATCTGCTGACAGCTGATCAGGGGTGTCATCTGAAGCAAGAGCCTCAAATGTGTTACTCGTATGTATATCGGAAGGGCAAGCGACTATTGCACAGGTAGGGGATCCTGCACGCATAGCCGAATCCGTATTTCCCATTGAGTCATCAACGGCCTTGCTCTTGTCCTGCTGCACATGACGATAGATTTTACGGACCCTGGAACGACCCCGCTGCACTGAATTCTGACGTCCCATTGAAGTTCTTGGTTGTACTTGATCAGGAGAGGCCCGCCTTTCCGTAGTTGATTTCCCTGCTGGAGTAAAACGTCAAGAAGCCGTCGAATGTCCAGTAATACTACACTTCGAACAAAATTCCGGCAATTTTTCATACCATAATGACACGAAAGAGCACTGACCCACTCGTTCCACCATGATGTGATCCTCCAATGGTTTTGACAGATCAATGTCCACTAAAACCCGGATGAAGTGACCCAGAGAACCATCCAGCGAACGCTGGTCTATTTGTATCGGGTTCCCAATGACACTTGCAATCCCCAGGATTGTATTAGGATCCCAGTATTCCAAACCAAGCTCGAAGATTCGAACCCAAACACTTGCCATTGACGTGTGAACTTTGTACAGATTGAAATCGGGGACCGTGGAGAGAGACGAATAATTCCCGGATTGAGCGCCCAATTAATACGAGCGTGAGCTCGATCACGACCCTGCGCATTAGAAAACTTAACACAAAAAAATTCCTTACCCAAGGGGATTAGTTTCCAGTCAGTTTTAATTCCCCATAATTTAGACAGGCGTTTATGCAAAAGCATTGTCGCCCAATGCTTATTTCCTTTTTCTAAAATCACCCTTCCAATTAATGACTAAGAGAATTCGGCTTCATCAATAGTGATTGAATAATAATCGCCTTTTCTAATCGGCTTAGGGATAAAATTGGATTTACCAAAAACTGCGTGTGAAAATGGTTTGAAATTACCTTGGCCATGCGTAGTTGAATCCATATCGTGATGGGTACCTGAAACAAGTTTAGCAAAAGAGTGGCCAAAATTGGATTGAGCATTATTATTATGAGCCTAATGTCGAGGGTTCGATGCATGGTGAGGACCCATGATGGCAGAGCTTCCAGCATGTTGAGAAGGATCCGTGGGAGGGCAATCTGTTGTTTGGCGCTGAGGACGGCTGAGATTGGCCCAGGGGACATCACCCCCTGGAAAGGGCTGTCCTAGTGGTGGGCTGTAGACGAACATGTGCTGTTCTTGGAGGGGAGGAAGTCCTATGGAATACCAAAGGCTGAAAGAGAAATCCGATCGCTGCGCGACGCGGACGATGCATGGGTCTGGGGAGAAATATCAGAAGCCCTACTATCACGAATTGTCGACGGGGAATAAGTGGCAGAACCAGATCTCGTCGTTAATTGCTAAGAATCCACAGCCGGTGTCGGAGTTGCACCGGAGGTGCGTTACGCAACGTGCAGCTGCCTCTCCTGTGTTGTGCGCGGATGATCTCGATGGACAACTTGCGGTGGTGGATCGAAGTTCGATGTGTAGCCCAAAAAGAGCGGCTCCGCCATGGAGCGGCCGGAGGAGACGACCGAAAAAAAATTCACGAGGACACACCAACGATCGTGCACGGAGAGAATTTTCATAGAGAGAGAATTTTCCTTCTCATATGTTTCCTCTAGCACATCCTTCTACATTATGTTTAGAAGTAGTATGCTTTACAATGACAGTATATGAATATAAATATTAACACAATTTGTTTTTTTTTTTGTTTGTAGGAAGAATCTTCGTCAGAATCTGAGGTTAATACTCCTATCAAGAACCTTAAGAAGAGGCCCTCGACGTCTAATTCTCCACTATGCAAACGTAGATTAAATGAAGATTTTTCGTCATCAACTATCTCAATAAAGTTGAAGAGTGTTATCAAAATCGAAGATGAGAAGAAGGATGGCTAATGGGGATTTTTTGATTCGTAGTTTGGATTTCATATTGGGAACAATTTTTTTTTTATTTTAGTTTGTAGGGTTTTTTATTTTTTGGCCATAGTTGTCGTTATTTTTATTTTTCTGCTGTTTTGAATGAATAGTTTCTTATTGGTTTAACTACGTTTTTTTCCCCACAATTAATATTATTCTGCATTCATATCTATGGATTTTTATTGTTTTTTGTTTTTGTTTATTTTATTTAATTAGTTTATATGAACTGTTTTATTAAATCAGAATTTAGTGTTTTTTTAGGTTTTTATATGGTCATATAAGTGTTTCAATTATGTATTATTGTATATTTTGTAATTGTGATTTTAAATAAATTACTTATTAATTTATTAATGTAACTTAAAATATATTTTAGTTTTTTTTAGGTAAATGAACATTTTGTACCTAAACAGAAATAGTTCTGTAATGAAATTATCATACATCAAAAATATGTATATTGGGAAGTGGATTTTTTAATTTTTAAGTTTTTCTTTAACATTAAATCTTTTGTTGTTTGTGTTAACAATAATAGAAGATTAAGGTACGTGTTCGGTATTTATATACCGAATTGAAAAAAAATATTTAGGAAATTGGTCCAAAATGAACGGTCCAAACTGTATCCACATCCACGTAATATTAATTTAACCAACAGGATTCCACTATAATCGTGTTGTAGGGTCAAGTGGTTTTAATTTTGAGACAGAAGAAGAATAAAAAATAAAACTGTTTACAAGAATCTAACACTTTTAACCAACAAGATTCCAATACACTTTCTGTGTACGGTCAAGTGGTTTTCTATTTTTATCATTAAATCTCTGGACAGGAAAAACAAACTTCTGAAGCAAGTAAATTAGAACAATGTATAAGAAAAATATATTATCGAATCCACAGAAAAATATATTATCTGAAGCAAGTCTACGGTGTCAAGTTTTAATATAGAGAAGTAAGGTTGTCGAATCCACAGGGAATAATTATCGAATTATCGCTAAGTACTATAATATAGTAGTCTAACTTTATTTAGAAATTCAATAATTGATGGAGTTGATTATATTAAAAATACTAAAAAAAATTAAGACTATGAAAATATCAATGAGTTTATCCAAATGATTAAATGAATTCTAGAGGTATGATGAATCTAGTTATCCCTTATGTTGTCAATATGGTTTATCAATCATCAATTATCAATTTATAAGTCAAGATTTGTACAATAATCATTCCCTTTCTCAAGCGCCAATGATTTTAGATTCAATTGGGAAATCAATATCTCTATAAAAATCACCAATCAAAATCTCAATAAAAGCTATGAATCTTGATAAATGACTTCAAAGGATTCACAAATCTCTCAATTCTATGAAATCCTAGGTTATGTTATTCCAAGGTCATGTATTCAATTACCTCTCTCAAGTGTCAAATCAAATACACCAAACAATCTAAATTATTGATCAAGTAATTTAGAAGCAATAGATCCAAATAGCACAAATAAATTGATAGATCTAGATTGACAAACCACAATCTCAAAACATAAGTTCAAACATAGATTACATCAATCCTCTAGAATTATAGTGTTTAGCTCATGATTAAAGAAAATGAATCCATGAAAATACAACAATACATCTTACAAGATATGAAGAAATCAATAAAATAAGAACAAGAGTTGAGGAATCTTCTCTATTTCTAGATGATAGAAGCCTCCAATCTTCTTCTCCAAATTCTTCTCAAAATGCTCAAATTCTTCTTCCTTGTCTTGTAGATGTTTTTATTGTCTTCCCAAGGGTTCCAAGATCCCCTAATTTCAAGCCCCAAGGATGGTATTTATAGTACACAAAAGTCCAAGGGGTAGGTGAACATAGGTTTTCGCCCCGGCGGCGCTCTGCGCGCCCGCACACGCCGCTGCCAACTCTCGCAAGGGGCGACTGCGGTGCCCAACATTTCTTCCGCACAATTGCGCCCGGGCTGCAGCTGCCACACGCATCAACAATATCTTGCCCGGGCGCTGCTACTGCGGCCGGCGTTGAAATGCGGCGCCACATGCCTCGCTCCGAACTCTCATTCCTGTCACACGCTGCAGCGTCCACCCGTCCTGGCCAAAGTGCGATTTTTTCCTTCTTTCTACGCGATTTCTTCTTTCTTCAAGCCGTTTTTCACCGTTTTCTTCATTTCTCGGCTACCAAATCTGTATTGACTCTACATCGACTCTAATTGAAATAAATAGGACTCTAACGACTCTAAAAACACCCAAAATAAAACCAAATTCTACTCTAAAATATCAAATAAGTTGGTAAAATACCAACTTAACAAATACACCCAAACTTAAGCTATTGTTTGTCCTCAAACAATTATAACTCCAAAATGAAATACAAATAAAACAACAACACAAGCAACTACAAAACTCCATAAACCAATAAAATTTGTCTAAAAACTCATTTCACTATCAATCAAGCATGCATTTTATCATTGTGATCAAAAGTGTTGAATATTCATGAAAATTCCGTTTACATTATTCAAATTGATTTACGCAATCAAATGTTATCAAGATGATCCACTGCTAAGTATCAAAATATAATGACTACCGGATTCCATAAGCTTGTTATTCCCACTAATCTCCACTAATGTAGGCTAATATAACACATGGATCAATAGGACTTCCAAAGCTTGTAATGTGGCTTAGGGTCAGGTATGAAAATTTAGGATTTAGTGGCTCAACTCACCCAAACACACAATTACCTCTTCAAATCACCAATTGCCAAACAAAATGGCTACTTTCACTCTTTGTTGAATTTTCAATTATTCCCCCTACCTGGCGCGCCATTTTTTTTTTCGAAACCCTCAAACTTAATCTTTTGCATATTTTAACAAATGGGGTTTCATATTTTCTTGTTCTCGGCAATTTCATGCGAGTGAACATCTACCTTACTTATCACATCCTCCTCAACCTTCAATCATTTTGTGTGTATGAGTGATGGGTAATTAGGATTTTCACATGTAAGCTCAAGGTAAAAACATTGGTTGCCAAAGAACAGGTTTAATAGGCTCAAAAGGGGACACTAGTGAAATTATATCGTACAAAGGTAGTCATTTTGGCTCTAGCTTTTATTCAAAGATGGCCTAAATCATTTCCTTATGTTATTTCACCTAGGATTTCGCCTCAATTAGTGATCAAACAAGTTCTAGAATCCGGTGGGATTATACAAGCAACACTCGACTTCATTAATCATTTTCAAATAATTTAACAGAATTATGCATGAATATGAAATCAATGAAGCAAAATATAGATCACTACTTAAAAGCATGCTTTCGTGACAGTTCAACTCGTGATCAACAAATCTACTTAGTCATGTAGTTCTATAGTTCAACAAACTACCCGACTCGACTCAACTCGAATTTTTTTTTTTAATTTGACTCAAAAGACACAAATACAGATTACACCCCCCAAACTTAAATTGAACATTGTCCTCAATGGAGAGTGAGAAAACTTTCCCCGACGATGGCGGAGCGCCTGGACTCTCATCGGAGTCGTGTGGTGAAAAATGAGCAATAGGACCGGTGGTGGTGGTATTGGGAACTGAACTGCGGGTGTGTCCGGCTATATCCGGCGGCAAGTACTCGGTTGTGCTCATTCTCATATTCTTCTCGTGTCGCTCTGTGGCGTTGCTTAGCTACAAAAGCCCTTCTCAATTCTCGTCGCACTTCGCGAACTAGTGCGTCGAAGGGTTGTTATCGTGATGTGAGCGTCTAGAAACGAGAGCGTCTTGCCGAACCGGATGGAGTG
The DNA here is from genome assembly GCA_016081115.2 of Rehmannia glutinosa. Taxonomy (NCBI): domain Eukaryota; kingdom Viridiplantae; phylum Streptophyta; class Magnoliopsida; order Lamiales; family Orobanchaceae; genus Rehmannia; species Rehmannia glutinosa. Next base: position 39,493,581 of record CM071927.1, read on the forward strand.
TCTACATTCTGGTTGGGCATGAGTGTCATGCTCAATAGCCGGTAGGGCAAATTCGGGATCAAGAATATATCCCGCACCCTTCGGATTAGGCACACCGCCCGCCCACTGCACTCGTCATAAGCAATAGTAGCCGAATCTATGGGTCCCTTAGGATTTTCCAATGGCTCGGAGCTATCCCATGTAACACTCTCCTCTTTACATAACCCACAAATTAAACTCGGTAAGATTAGTCCCCCTGTTTTGGGTTGTAGCATTTTGTTATGAAGGGACGTTGCAATAATTACCGTTGGGTCGGTCGAATTGTATGTCGTAAGAATATGACATATAGAAGATGAGCTCGTTCTTGGTTACATCACCGACATGCTTGGTTGGTATCAAGTTGTTGCATATGAAGTGGTACCAAGCTCGCCCATATCGACTAAGACTCGTGTGCGGAAAAGCAGTAGCACCTCCCACAACTTTTATATGACGTACCACAGTTCCAGGCCGGCATAAGGTATTACAAATCTCCTCCATACTCGGTGGTTGCGAGATAAATTCAACGTACGGTGAGTGATCCACCTCCGGGAGTCCATAATATTCTCTTATCGCTATTGAATGAGTGTATACCTTGTTTAATCCACGTACGAAAACCTCTGAGTTATAGCCATTTTTGGTCTTTGCATTTGCATAAAACTCTCTGACTATATTCGGTGCGAATGGTCTAGGTTGTGCACAAAGTTTTTTCCATTGCTTCTGATGTATCATTTATGCAAGTTCACCATCATTCGGCCCCAGTTGTAACCCCCGTTCCGCGGTTATACTCTTTGTGCCTCTAAGCTTATGAAACGACTAGTATCATATTCCTCGGAGGTACTCGCCACCTTTTTGCCCTTGCTTGAGTTCTTTGTTCTTGGCATTGTAATTGATTTGAAAATCACCTGAAAATAACACAAGCAAAATAACACGTATAATGCACCATACGAGTTAGGGATTAGGAATTTTACAACAACTCAAGAATTATGCATTTTTGTCATCAATTCATGATCAATTAACCTTTAGTACACAATGATGACAAGAATCAAATGTCTAGGTGTAATAATTTTCATTGAGACATTTTAACAAACACCTTGTAGGCATATATGCAAAGAAGAGATGAACACCAACTTTGAAATTCAATTCATGCCCATTTTTTAACACCAATCAATTCAAGCACAATATTATTCATATATCATCACAATTTATCAAGAAGTGATCAAGAATTTCGAAATTATAATGATATTGAAAATTCTCACATTTCAACCCTAGGCAAGAAAAATGAAGAAAATTGGTGTATAATTGAAGCTCACTTACCCAATAGAGAAGAAGAAGATGATTTTGATGATCAACTTGTTCAATAGCCCACTTGAATGATGTCAATTGGAAGAGTGAGTGGAATTTTTATAGAAGATAATGAAATAGCTTGAGGGTTTTTGTGTGATGTGCTTTTAAAAAAAACACAAGATTCAGCCTTTAATATTTCCCCCACCCGCGGGCTATCAGTACGCCCCGCATGCTCAAAATTTTTCTTCCTCATTTGTTGTCTCATTATTTTATTTACCAGTATTTTTCATTTTTTTTTAAATTTAAAAATCACAATTTAACTAAAAATTTAAAAATCACACACAAATTAATTCACACAAAAATCACACCAAAATTCAAATAAACACCCAACAAACTTAAAAAAAAAAATCACACAAAAATTCGACCACACGAAAATCACTTGGGTTGCCTCCCAAGAAGCGCTAAATTTATAGTCGTTAGCCGGACTCAACTATTCAGGCTCAAGAAATTTCATCACCAAGCGGAAGATTTAAAACCTTCCTTACTTCGTTCCCAAAATAATGTTTCAATCGTTGTCCATTCACTTGGAACGAATTCCCATCGTTCCCTCTTAACTCGACGGCACCATACGGAAACACACGTTCAACCACAAATGGTCCGGACCATCGTGATTTGAGTTTACCTGGAAAGAGTTTGAATCGAGGGTTGAACAATAACACTTGTTGGCCGGGTAAGAATTCACGTCGCAAAATCATTTGATCATGCCATTTTTTCGTTTTTTCCTTATACATTTTGGCATTTTCATATGATTCTTGACAAAATTCTTCCATTTCATTTAATTGAAGTAATCGGCTTTCACCGGCCTCTTTCAAGTTAAAATTCAATTTCTTAATTGCCCAATAAGCTTGATGCTCAAGTTCAACCGGCAAATGACACGCTTTACCAAACACCAATCGATATGGTGACATACCAATGGGTGTTTTATAAGCCGTGCGATACGCCCACAAAGCATCATCGAGCTTTTGTGCCCAATCTTTTGATTAAAACTCACCGTTTTTTCAAGAATTTGTTTCACTTCACGATTGGAAATTTCGGCTTGACCATTAGATTGAGGATGGTAACCAAGCGCAATCTTATGACGCATACCAAATTTAGCAAGAAGGTTGTTAAATAATTTATTACAAAAATGCGTGCCTTTATCACTTACAATAGCTCGAGGAGTACCGAACCGAGTGAAAATATGCTTGTGCAAGAATTTGAGTACTACCTTAGCATCATTTGTTGGTGTAGCAATCGCCTCAACCCACTTGGACATAATCAACCGCAAGCAAAATGTACAAGTTTCCATAAGACGCGGAAATGGCCCCATAAAGTCAATACCCCATACATCAAATAACTCCACCTCCATTATGTTTGTCAAAGGAAGCTCATGACGCCGTGAAATATTACCAACCCTTTGGCATCGATCACAAGTTTTCACAAAGGCATAACAATCCTTGAATAATGTTGGCCAATAAAAACCGTTGTAATACCTTTGCAGCTGTTCGTCAGGGTTGGCCCGAAATGTCCCCATAAGATGATGAATGACAATGTTGAAGAATCTCTCCAATTTCTTCCTTAGGAACACAACGGCGAATGATAGAATCCGCGCATCTCTTGAACAAGAACGATCATCCCACAAATAAGACTTAACATCCTGTAGGAATTTTTTTCTTTTGGTGTGAAGTCAAGTCCGTGGCAAAACTCCTCCCACGAGGTAATTAACAAAATCTGCGTACCAAGGTAATGATGTCTCGGACGCATAATTTGTTCATCGAAAACGATTCTTTTATTGGACTCTCAATCACCTCGTGAGGTTGCTCAAGGGGATAGATGGTCGGCAACTACATTTTCACTTCCTTTTTTATCCCTAATCTCAATATCAAATTCTTGCAAGAGCAAAATCCATCGAATTAACCGACGTTTTGCATCTTTTTTGGAGAAAAGATATCGGATTGCCGCATGATCCATATAAACAATCACCTCTGTACCCACCAAGTAAGCTCGGAATTTATCAAATGCAAAAACTACCGCCAACATCTCTTTTTCTGTGGTGGTGTAGTTTTGTTGGGCGTTGTCCATGGTCCTGCTTGCGTAGTAAATAGCTTTAAAAATTTTGTCTCGCCTTTGACCAAGAACGGCACCCACTGCATAATCACTTGCATCGCACATGAGCTCAAATGGTTGAGTCCAATCCGGCACTATCATAATCGGAGCTGAAATAAGTGCCTTTTTTATCTGTTCAAATGCCTGCAAACACAACTCATCAAAGCAAAAGATAGCATCTTTTTCAAGGAGATTACAAAGTGGGTTAATAATTTTTGAAAAATCTTTTATGAATCTCCTATAAAATCCTGCATGCCCTAAAAAGCTTCTTATGCCTTTCACATTTGAAGGTGGGGGTAGCTTTTCAATAGCCACAACCTTCGCCCTGTCAACTTCCAAACCTGTACAAGAAATACGATGTCCAAGTACAATCCCTTCTTTGACCATAAAGTGATATTTTTCCCAATTAAGTACAAGATTAGTTTCCTCACAACGTTGCAAAACCATAGATAAGTTATGCAAACAATGGTCAAAAGAAGTACCAAAAATGAAAAATCGTCCCATAAAAATTTCCATGATTTCCTCAACCATACCATGAAAAGTCGCCATCATACACCTCTGAAAAGTAGCAGGTGCATTACATAATCCAAATAGCATCCTGCGAAATGCAAAAGTACCATATGGACATGTAAAAGTAGTCTTTTCTTGGTCTTCGGGGCAATGGCGATTTGATTGTATCCTGAATAGCCATCAAGAAAACAATAATATCCGTAACCTGCCAACCTGTCCAACATTTGATCAATAAAGGGGAGGGGAAAGTGATCCTTACGAGTAGCTTTATTCAATTTTCTATAGTCAATACATACTCGCCATCCCGTGATGTTGTAGAAATTAATTCATTGTTATCATTTTTCACAACTCGTCATACCTCCCTTTTAGGGACAACTCTGGACTGGACTCATCCATGAACTATCGAAATGGCATAAATAATACCGCCTTTAGCCACTTTAAAACCTCATTTCTCACGACTTCTTTCATTGCGGGATTAAGTCGTCTTTGGTGTTCAATAGATGGTTTATAAGATTCTTCCATTAAAATTTTGTGCATTACAATGGGAGGACTTATACCTTTCAAATCAGAAATATACCAACCCAAGGCCGACTTATGTTCACGAAGCACACGCAACAACTTATCCAATTCGGATGAAGATAATGAAGCAGAAACAATTACCGGGTAAGTTTTATCTTTTCCCAAAAATGCATATTGAAGATGTTCCTAAGTTCCTTTAGTTCTAAAGTACCTTTAATATTTTCAATATTGGCATTTTCTAATGCTTCCTTTTGTTTTTCTTTTACAATTTCTTTAGCCTTAAGGGAAAGAATAAACTCAAGCAAATCAATATCATCATTATCTTCCTCATCACATTTCATTATTGAATTAATCAAACAATATTCTAATGGATCTTTTAAATCTTGTTTTATAACTTCCGTTTGATCACATTGTTCGATCTTATCAATAAAATGACATGTGTGAGGTTCCTCTTGAAATTTCATTGCTTTATAAATGTTAAATAGTACCTCATCATCATTTACCCGTAATGTTAACTCTCCTCGTTGCACGTCAATTAAAGCTCGTCCCGTTGCTAGAAAAGGTCTCCCAAGAATCAATGGCATTTCATGATCTTCCTCCATATCCAACACCACAAAATCCGCCGAAATATGAATTTATCCACTTTGATCAACACATCTTCAATCACTCCTCTTGGGTAGGTGAGTGATCTATCGGCTAATTGCAATGTGATGGTGGATGGCGTTATTTCTCCAAGGCAAAGTTTTCTACAAAATGCATAAACGGCATAAGATTAATGCTAGCACCTAAATCACAAAGAGCTTTATTAAAATAAGAATCACCAATAGTGCAAGGGATAGTGAAACTCCCCGGATCTCTTAATTTTTGTGGTAGCTTTCTTTGCAAAATGGCGCTACACTCTTCTGTGAGATTGACCGTCTCGTATTCCTCCAACCTTCTCTTTCTCGACATCACATCCTTCATGAATTTTGCATAGTTTGGCATTTGCTCAAGTGCATCGGCAAAAGGGATGTTGATGTGAATTTTCTTGAATATTTCCAAAAACTTGGAAAATTGAGCGTCCAACTTTTTTCTTCAAATCTCTGTGGAAAAGGAAGAGCATTTGGTAACACATTATCGAATTGGAAATTGGTTTTACCTCAATTTTTGCCTTTTCGATTGCTTATCAATGCCCTCTTCATTTTGGAGTGTTTCGAGCTTGCTTCCTGGTTCTTTGGTAGCATGAGCAGCATCTTTGGTTCATCATATTCCATCCCACTTCTCAACTTAATGGCCTTGCAATGTTCCCGGGTTCACCTCGGTGTTACTTGGAAACGTATCAACTTTCTCGTTTGTGAATTAATAGTCAGGCCAATTGACCCACATGTGTCCCCAAAGATTTGAGATGACTTTCAATTGTTGTAACCCTTGAACCCAAATTTTCTATGTTAGAATCGGCCTTGTTCATCCTTGCTCTTGATTCTACAAGGAATGAACTAAGTAATTCCTCCAAAGATTGCTTTTGTTCTCCCACATGTGTGCTCGTACTTGCTTGATTCTCGATATCCCTGGAGGTGGTTGCAACACATTTATCGTATTGCTATACGAGAAGTTTTCATGATTGCGAAGTCCCTGATGATAATGTGTCGGCAATTGATTCCCTCTATTGTTGAAACCCCGATTATTCACATAATTCGCTTGTTTCGTATCGGGATTCACAATTTCTTGACTTATCTCCATGATCGCTCGATTGTTGTTTTCCACCGGACTTAGTGTAGCAATTTGCTTTGACAAGGCGGAAATTTGAGAGGCCATCGACATAGTATCAAGTTCAAGAACACCGCAACTTTTCTTGGCGTAGATCTTTCGTGACGGCCATTGATAACTATTGGCAGCCATTTCTTCGAGTAAAAGCATGGCTTCACTTGGAGTTTTAGCCATCAATGTACCTCCTCCTGCAAAAGATCTATAATAGTTCTTGAATGCCCATTCATACCATTGTAGAAATATTGAACCTTTTGCCAATCTGCAAGTACCCGTGTTGTGGACACCTCCTCAATAATTCTTTGAATCGCTCCCAAGCTTCGTAGAGTGGCTCAAAGTCGAGTTGATGAAATTGAGCAATCTCATTTTTCATTGAAGTGTCTTACTAGGTGCAAAGAATTTTGCCATGAATTTTTCAAAGGAGATCATTCCAACTAGTGATACTTCCAGGTGAAAAGGTTTGAAGCCATTGTCTAGCTTTATCACGAAGTGAAAACGGAAATAACCTCAACCGAATAGCTTCATCGGGGACCCCATTCATTTTGATAGTATCACATATCTCGAGAAAAATAGCCAAATGAGCATTCGGTCGCTCAAAAGACTACCCCCCAAACTGATTTTGTTGCACCATATTTATTAGGGCGGCTTCAATTCAAAATTATTCGCATTGATAGGTTGGCGAACAATGCCCGAATAGTTTTGATTTGTGGTTGGTCGAAAATAGTCCCGAATGGCCCTTTCCGGTGGTGCAACAATAGGTATGCGGTTTTCATCATCACCGATTCCTACCATTTTTGTGAATTCGATTCTTCGTGCGGCTCTAATCTTTCGCCGTTCTTTCAATTTCGGATCAAATAAGATTAAATTAGCACTTTTATTTTTTCGCATCAACAAGAAAACACAAAAATGACAATGACCCTATTGTAACAAAAGAAACCAATCTAAATTAAAGTAAAACTACTAAGTAATAATATTAGCGCAAATAAGATGAATTATTCCCCAAAGAACGCGCGCAAAAAAACTTGTTAGATATTTTTTCTAACCGCAAGTCTACGGTGTCAAGTTTTAATATAGAGAAGTAAGGTTGTCGAATCCACAGGAATAATTATCGAATTATCGCTAAGTACTATAATATAGTAGTCTAACTTTATTTAGAAATTCAATAATTGATGGAGTTGATTATACTAAAAATACTAAAAATAAATTAAGACTATGAAAATATCAATGAGTTTATCCAAATGATTAAATGAATTCTAGAGGTATGATGAAACTAGTTATCCCTTATGTTGTCAATATGGTTTATCAATCATCAATTATCAATTTATAAGTCAAGATTTCTACAATAATCATTCCCTTTCTCAAGTGCCAATGATTTTAGATTCAATTGGGAAATCAATATCTCTATAAAAATCACCAATCAAAATCTCAATAAAAGCTATGAATCTTGATAAATGACTTCAAAGGATTCACAAATCTCTTAATTCTATGAAATCCTAGGTTATGCTATTCCAAGGTCATGTATTCAATTACCTCTCTCAAGTGTCAAATCAAATACACCAAACAATCTAAATTATTGATCAAGTAATTTAGAAGCAATAGATCCAAATAGCACAAATAAATTGATAGATCTAGATTGACAAACCACAATCTCAAAACATAAGTTCAAACATAGATTACATCAATCCTCTAGAATTATAGTGTTTAGCTCATGATTAAAGAAAATGAATCCATGAAAATACAACAATACATCTTACAAGATATGAAGAAATCAATAAAATAAGAACAAGAGTTGAGGAATCTTCTCTATTTCTAGATGATAGAAGCCTCCAATCTTCTTCTCCAAATTCTTCTCAAAATGCTCAAATTCTTCTTCCTTGTCTTGTAGTCTGTTTTTTTGTCTTCCCAAGGGTTCCAAGATGCCCTAATTTCAAGCCCCAAGGATGGTATTTATAGTACACAAAAGTCCAAGAAGGGGTAGGTGAACATAGGTTTTTCGCCCTCGTGAGCCTGCGGCGCCAAAATCTCGTCCCGCGCATTTATCGCACGGTGCTGCGGCGCCCGCACACACCGCCAACTCTTGCAAGGCGAGCTGCAAGGCGCCATCATTTCTTCCGCACAATTGCTGCCCGGCGGCCAGCAGTCACGGGCGTTAAGCTTCAGCTGCCCACATGCTCGCTTCCGAACTCTCATTCCCGTCACGGCGCCAGAGCCAGGGGCTGAAGGCCATTCAGCCCGCCCGTCCTGGCCAAAGTGCGATTTTTTCCTTCTTTCTACGCGATTTCTTCTTTCTTCAAGCCGTTTTTCACCGTTTTCTTCATTTCTCGGCTACCAAATCAGATTGACTCTACATCGACTCTAATTGAAATAAATAGGACTCTAACGACTCTAAAAACACCCAAAATAAAACCAAATTCTACTCTAAAATATCAAATAAGTTGGTAAAATACCAACTTAACAAAACAGTAGCTGATCAACATTGATGAAACATGTAGTACAACTTACATAGAAAATAGCATCTAAAAGATATTGTTTGTATACATAACTCTGTCTATACAGACATTACTAAATATTTTATTTTATTAATTTATTTGATTTGATTTACAAATTACATTTTTACTAATTCAGATGCTTAATTTTTTCCTAAGTCCAACTTTATTCGTTTTATATTTTTCGGTATAAATAATTTACATGCCTAATATATTTCACAAGTCAATCTTTATTCTGATTATATATTTCAGTATAAATATCCTGCAAAATAATATAAAATAATTTACATTCCTAATATATTTCTCAAGTCAATCTTTATTCTGTTTGTATTTTTCAGTATAAATATCTTACAAAATAATATTGTTTATTTTAATTCCCTAATTGATTTTTTATGTTAATCTTTTTTCTGTAATCTATATTTAAAAGTATATATTATGAATCGTATTCTATATATTACAGAAATTCACTCCTTTAATTATCACCACATACCAAAAACAGATTCATTGTCATTTGTATAAGTAGTGACATCTTATATGTTTGCATATCTCGACTAACTATCAAATCAAAGCAACCATCACAGCAAAAAAACACTCCAAGGCCTAAGCCATATAACATAGTAACACTTTATTCTACATAATGAGGAAGCTTACAGGTCATAGTGTAATTAACAATAAACGTAAATTTTCTAGCATAGATGATCAAGGTAATTTCTGTTCCAAGTTTTTTAAATTATTTAAACAACTTCTATGTTTGAATATCATTTACAATTATTCAGATTTATTTCTATTATATCGATATATATTACTCTGTTTTCAATTTATAGTTTGAAGGTTAATACATATCTTAAATAATGCATTACACAAGTCTGTCTTTATATGTATCAGGTAACCGATCTGGTATTTATACTATATTTATTAATTTTTTTATTTAGATTATATATAGATATATAGACTAAAGCAAGATAATTAATCATACAAACTCAATCTTTGCAAAATGTAATCTCATCATAATTCATATGCAAGCAGAAAAGATCATATCAGACGAATAAACATATTCTAGGCATTTTTTTTTTGAAATCATATTCCAAGCATTAACAATAGGCATTTTGTAGTTTTAATTACAGGCAAAAAAATTCAGAGTAAAAAAAAAAAGAAAAACAATTATGTTTTTAAATATTTTTTTATGATTTTTCAGTTAAAAAAATGCCAAAAAAAATTTCAGAATAATGATATGGATCAGAAAAAAATTCCAGAATAGTGTATTGGATCAGCTAAATAAAATGCTAAGAAAAATATTTTACCAATAATGAAATGGATTTGAGACTGAGGTTAATTTTTTTTTTTTTTTACCAATAAAGATGAATCTTCAGTTAATTAAAAAGGCAAAAAAATTGTTTGAATAAAGAAAAATTATATTATAAAAATTAAATTATCTTTTTTTGGATTTATGTGAGTCGTACTTCAGATCTTAGTAAGGTCTTCACAGTGAAATTAGATATTTTAAAACCTGCAAAATAAGATAATAATATTTTTGTTAGTAAAACAGTACTTAAGAAGATTCAAAAAATAAATTAAAATAAATAAAATAATACTTATCTGCATTTTAAGAGAGTAAGCTACATCAGATCTACCATTCGCCTCTCACATCGGAGATTCATTTAAAACAAAGCAGAAATTCCAGAAAATATATTTGAAAAAAAATATTGCAGAAAATTCTTCCTTTTTTTGAAGAAAATGCCAATTCTGATAAAAAAAAAAAACAAAACCAATATTTTCTGTCAAACCGTTTATAGTTTTTTTGTATTTTAATATTTTTAAATATAAATCTTATTATAAAAAAAAACGAAGCCTATTGTTGATTTATTTGGCAAAAATAAAAAATCAAGAGAATTTATTCAATTTTTTCATTTTTAAATACGAACGCATGCAGGTCATTAGCTTAGCCTTATTATTTCTCAAAATATTAAAACAAAAATACAAAAAAATATAAGATCTGATAAGTTTTTTCTTTTCTAAATATTGTTCCAAAACAAAATACAGGAAATTATACAATACTAAAAAAAACCCTAAATTTGATAAATTTTTCATATCTATAGGTTAACCATATTATTTCACAAAATATTTATTCAAAAAACAATATCAGATCTGATAATCTGCTCATTTGTAAATATAGTTACAAAAAATACAAAAAAATAAAAGAAAATATAGAATACTAAAAAAAGAAAAATACAGAAAAATCGATTAATTGAAAAATACTTCGGAGGAGTATTTTCTACCGATTTTTTATTTGAAATCCTTTACTCATTTTGAAAACTAACTTCAAAATGATTTTTTTGAAGGATTTCTTAAAATATTTTATTTATCTGCCTATTTTTCGAAAAAAAAAATTACTTTACAAACGTATTTTCCACCGATTTCCTTGTTTAAAATCCTTTTATATTTTGAAAACTAACTTCAAAATGTTTTTAAGGATTTCAAAGTTTTGTTTTTATTTCTGCCGATTTTTGAAAACAAAAAAATTTCGAAGAATCAAATAAAGGAAAAACAAGGATTTGTTTTTCAAAATAAAATACACGATCGGTGGAAATGTAAACATGAAATCAAAAACTTGATTTCAGAAAAAAAAAAATATGGCAGAAATTTGTTTTAAGAGAGTTCTAGAAAAATGGCAGAAACCAGAGAAATGAGATCGAGAGAGACAGAGAGGCGTGAGAATGAGAGAATTAGGGTTAGATGGAGTGAGGAGAGTTAGGCGAGTGAGGCTGGTGGGTGTGGGTAGGTGGAGGGTAGCCACTAGCCAGGTAGCTAGGTAGAGGTATGTTGGGGAGGGGGGGTAGTCAGATAGAAATGGGAAGGTTCTGGATTCCCATTTAGCACCGTCCGATGATGGACACTTGTGCGAATCCGAGCCTTTTGTTTTACATGCAGTACAAGATGGTGACATGTGTTTCTTTATCTGATACATTTTTTGGGCCTATTTTTTTTAAAGGCTTTTTGTTTTAATTGGGCCCAAAATCTATATATTATATGTATATATTGTCCATTGGGCCTTTTTAATTTTTTTTTTCCAGAATTAAAATTATATTTATATATTATATTTATTATCATTAATTTTTAATATTATATGAAAATAATTGAATTAAATATTACTATTATTATTACTTAATTTAAAGTAAATAAAAATTCGAATAAAAAAATAAAATGGAGATTACGGATATAAAAAACGTATTCAAATCTATCTCAATTAATTATAATATATTCTTATAATTATTTTATTTATATAATTTAATATATAAATATTAGAAAATTTATATTATATCACTTTATTTATTACATATATATAGGGTTCCTTAATATATTCATATGTATATTAATTATATTATTATTAAAAAATCTGTTATATATATGTATTATATGTATTATTATTGTTTAATAATTATTAAGTTTTTGTATTAAATTACTCTACTTATTATATTATTATTATTATTATTATTATTATTATTATTATATAATTTAGTTTAAACTAAATGATTTTATAATTATTATTTTTAATATTATTATTATTATTATTAATATTTTACTTATTATCATGAATATTATTACTACAATTATTATTATTATTATATTTTATTATTGGAATAATCAATTCGAATTTTATTAAATAATTTTTATGTATATAGATTTTATTATTGTTTAATTTGATATATAATCATTTTATTACATTTTAATTTTAAATTTAGTTTTCAGGAAATATAACAATATCTAAAAGGACGTCTTTTGAAAAAGGCCCATCAAGTACAATGGTTTATCCAATATCCAACAGTCCGCTCAGCGATATCACAAATGGTATGTTCAATTATTTTTTTTGTTATAAAAAAACAAATATACTATTATATTTAAATACTAATAATGATAATATTTTTTTAAAAAAAATATTATAGTTTCTGGCGCACAATTACTATCTGGAAGAAATATCGTTAATCGTGGCATATCTAATTATGGTACTTCCGGGACACCTTCTTCGATGAGTTCGAAAGAAGTTATAGCAATTGATCTGACAGAAGATGAAACGAATGGAGCCCATATTACTTCAAATGAGCTGACGATGTATCAGAATTTTGGTGTTAACATAACTGAGATTGAGCTCAGTGAAGTATTAAATCCTTCACATGATAGTTAGTGCAATTTTTTATATTTGTTAGTTTTATATATTTTAGTTTATTAATATTATTTAGTATAATTTCATGAATTAGTGTAATTATTATTTTTTTCAGAATATTTGGGATATAGGGGATGCGAGTTATAAATGCCAATTTTGTGGAGCATTATTTTGGTTAGAATAAAGACTATCTTCCTATCCAAAATCAAAGCCTCGCTACTCTTTGTGTTGTGGGCACGAAAATATTCAACTTCCGCCAATCAGACAATCACCAACTGTTCTTGAAGATCTATTGTTTGGAAATGGAAATAAAAGCAAGCACTTTCAAGAAAATATACGATCTTATAAAAATATGTCCTATTTTACATCTATGGGAGGAAAGATTGACACAGATGTGAACAAAGGTAGAGGTCCTCCGGTTTTTCGAATGTATGGCCAAAATTACCACCTTATTGGAAGTTTGTTGCCGCCGTATGGATCTACTCCCAAATTCGCTCAGCTATACATATATGATACGGAGAATGAAATAAGTCATAGGTTGAATTCCGTCAGGTTTGTTTATTTTTTTTATATTATATTTTGTCTCTTTATTATTAATTTGTTTAAATTTTTAAATGCAAATTTATTTAATTTTTAAAAAACCATGTTTAAATTTGTATGCAAGGAAGTGATAGCAATAATTTGCACGAAGTTATCGTGTCTGAATTGAAGAAAATGTTGGATGAGAACAATATTTTGGTAAAATCTTTTAGAATGCCAAAAGAAAAGATTCGACAACATGGATATTCAGACGTAAAATTATGTTTGATTGGTAGAAGGAGTACGGATGCTAGGACATATAATATGCCAACTAGCAGTGAGGTCGCAACTTTGATTGTTGGTAATTTTGATCGTGCTTTAGGGATATTGTTATTGAAACAAGATCTGGTCTTTTGCAGCGGATAAATGAATTGAATGTTTTTATTTGGCCTTACAGTATCCATTACTATTACCTTATGGGAGAGGATGGTTTTAGAGAAGATATACCATTTTCAATAAATAAGACTGATAGTACTGGTGCTAGAAGAACAATTAGTGTGCGTGAATATTTTGCGTACCGATTACGCGACAGAGACCATGAATCGGCGACTATTTTATCTTCTCGGAGATTGTTTCAACAGTTTGTTGTTGATGCATACACAATGGTCGAGTCTGCTCGATTGAAATATATCCGTTTGAATCAGAAAAAGCTTCGTTGCGATATATATAAAGGCTTGACGGATGCTGTTTTGCATGGTGATATTGATCCGAGTACTCAGGGCAAACGCATTATATTACCTTCAAGTTTCACCGGAGGTGCTCGATATATGATACAGAATTATCAAGATGCGATAGCTATATGTCGAATGGGCGGGTTATCCGGATCTGTTTATAACATTTACTTGCAATCCTAAATGGCCAGAGATTGTTTGTTTTGTTCAGAAAAATAATCTAAATCCCGAAGATCGACCGGATATTGTTTGCAAAATCTTTAAACTTAAGCTAGATTCTTTGATCAAAGCTTTGGCAAAATAAACTGTTCGGGAAAGTAATAGCAGGTTAGCATTTATTTTTTAAATATTTTATATATATTTTTAATAATATTTAATATTTATTTACTTAGTTTAGTGTTTTAAATCCTTTTTTTATTATTTTATTTCAGTTATCTATACGATAGAATTTCAAAAGCGTGGCTTGCCTCATGCACATATATTGTTGTTTCTGGCAAAGGAAGACAAATATCCAACTGCAGATGACATAGATCGAATTATATCAGCCGAAATACCTGACGAGAGAACTGATCCATGTTATTATGCTGTAGTAAAGGATCATATGATTCATGGTCCATGTGGTGATGTCAGGAAAAACTCTCCCTGTATGGTTGATGGTCGTTGCACTAAACATTTTCCCAAAAAATTTGTTGATCCGACTACTATTGATGAAGAAGGTTATCCGCGTTACAGACGCAGAAATGACGGAAGAATAGTTGAGAAAAATGGTGTGCCGTTGGACAACAGATATGTGGTGCCTCATAATCGTAAGTTGTTACTCAAATATGGAGCTCACATAAATGTGGAATGGTGTAACCAGGCCAGATCTATTAAGTATCTATTCAAGTATGCAAACAAAGGAAATGATCGCGTGACAACGTCGTTTTATACAAGCACCAACGATGAGGATTCAGGGAAAACTGTTGATGAAGTGAGCATGTATTATGATTGTAAGTATATATCGTCATGTGAAGCTGCGTGGAGGTTATTGGGGTTTGAGATTCAGTACAAATATCCTTCAGTCGCACGACTCAACTTCCATCTTCCGAATAAGCAGAGTGTTATTTTCAATGATAACGAGCGAATAGACGATGTGCTTAGTAAAGATTTAGTTAAGGAGAGCATGTTTTTAGCATGGATGGAAGCAAATAAAATATATCCCAAAGCCCGTGAGCTAACCTATGCTGAAGCCCCAACAAAATTCATATGGAAGAAAGAACTCAAGAAGTGGATGCCAAGAAAACTGGGGAAATCAATATTGTCCCTGGGGCTACGTGTCATGATGACTACAAGAAGGTCAACGGTACTCAACACTCTTCGTACCGTGACGCTTGCTATGCTCTTGGCCTGTTAGAAGATGATAGAGCATATGTTGATGCAATCACTGAAGCGAGCCATTGGGCTTCTGCAGAGAGTCTCAGAAGTCTTTTTGTGTCGTTGCTATCATCAGAATCTTTAAGCAGACCAGAAGTAGTATGGGACAAGTGTTGGCAATATCTTTTGGATGATCTTTTACATAGACGGCGACGTCTTCTCCAACATGAAGGTATTATTATTATAAGTTAAATGTCATATTTTTATTTCTAATAACATTATTTTATATATCTTATTATTTATCAAATGCTGTATTATTTCTCTTGCAGAATTGGTATTGAGTGAGAACGAGATAAAAAATCTTGCTTTGTTAGAGATTGAAAGAATTTTGAGAAGTTGTGGCACGAGTCTACGTGATTTTGATACGATGCCATTTCCTGATACTGACAATATTGGGAATAACCGAAACATATTGATATATGATGAGCTGCGTTATGATCGTAAGGCTCTTTTGGTAGAGCACAAGAACCTCATTTCCAAACTCAATGAGGAACAAAAAAAGGTTTACTCTAAAATAATAACAGCGGTGGAATTAAATAAAGGTGGTATGTTCTTTGTATATGGCTATGGGGGAATAGGCAAAATATTCTTGTGTAGAGCTTTATCTGCGGCTTTAAGATCGAAAGGAGAAATTGTGTTGAACGTGGCATCGAGTGGAATAGCGTCCCTATTGCTGCCTGGTGGAAGGACTGTCCATTCCCGTTTTGTTATGCCTTTAAACCCAAATCAAGAGTTAACTTGCAATATCAAACAGGGGACTCCGCTTGCTGAGTTGATTATTCGTTCTAAACTTATAATCTGGGATGAAGCCCCAATGATGCACAAGCATTGCTTTCAAGCCGTGGATGAAACTTTAAAATCTCTTTTAAAATTAGTCAACCCACATAATGAATCAAAATCTTTTGGAGGGAAAACTGTTGTGTTCGGGAGTGACTTCAGACAGATATTGTCCTGTTATACCGAAGGGAAGTCGATAGAATGTAGTCAATGCCATGATAAATACATCGTACTTGTGGAAAGATTGTACAGTACTCAGATTGACTAAAAATATGCGTCTTCAAAGCCTCGATCAGGCAGATGATTATGCAGATTTGGTTCAATTCTCAGTGTGGATAGCAAGCATCGGAGATGGAACAATTGGAGGATCTAATGATGGTTGTGCCACTATTGATATACCTAAAGATATTCTTTTGGAATCATCTGGCGATACTCGCACCGACTCTTGATGTTGTTGAGTCGATCAATCAATATATGACGTCTTTAAATTCATCAGAGGGGCAGACTTATTTGAGCTCATATAAAGCACGAGTAAATCTGATGGTAATATTGATTTCTTGCATGATCTGCATACGCCAGAATTTTTGAATGGTATAAAATGTTCCGGTGTTCCCAATCATGAGCTGCATTTGAAGGTTGGGACTCCAGTTATGCTCCTAAGGACATGGATCACTCGACTGGATTGTGTAACGGGACTAGATTGGTGATTACGAGGCTCTCTAGACACGTACTTGAAGCTAAAATTCTCACTGGAATGCATGAAGGTCATAAGGTGTTGATACCGCAATGACACTAACGCCGTCGGACCTCAGAATTCCATTCAAGTTTCAACGTAGACAGTTTCCTCTGATCGCGTCTTATGTAATGACCATAAACAAGAGCTAAGGCCAATCTCTCTCAAATGTTGGTCTGTACTTGAAGAATCCAGTATTTAGTCACGGCCAATTATATGTTGCTGTTTCATGAGTCACCAATCGAAAGGGACTGAAAATATTAATCTGTGGCGAAGATGAATCAAAAAACAAATAGACGCAAAACGTGGTGTACAAAGAAGTTTTTCAAAATTTGTAGTTATTAATTTGTTCGAGTCGATGTTTGTACATTTTCTATTTTTTTTATTAATGTGTAATAAATTTTATAGACATCCAATCTATACGGTCAAACCCAACAAACCCAATATCGTAAAACACAATAGACTTCATATTGTCAAATATTACATTCGTCGTGCATCGCACGGGTAAAGCACTAGTTAAAACTAATATTATAATATAGTGGAGATGATATGATGATGATGTTTTCAGTAAATTCCTATCTTAATCAATACCATACTCATTCATGTGCCTCAGTGCTTGTACTCTTGTTAATCTTTTTTATTCATGTATATGTATTGTTTGGGGCAAAAACAGAATTTCATAATTTTATAATAGCTTATTTAATATTAATTGTCCAATGGACTCTTAATAATTAAACTGGCCCAAAGGAGTCGGGCTTGACCCAAACAGTCGTTTTTCTCCTAAGTGGACTGGTCCATAGGCCAAATTCTCCTACACAGCCCACGGGGCCCATGGCCCAGTATAAAAGGCCTCTCATATTATATTTAAGTAATTAACTCATAATTAATTCATAATCCTCCTACGCATATTTTTTAAAGTATTTGTTTACTGTTATTTTCTCTTGTTCACCATGCTGACTTGAGCCTCAGAGGGACCTCTCTGGGACAACCCCGGGGCCCTCTAACATTTGCGCGTGTGTGCGGACAAGTTTGCAATCAATGAGTTACCAGTTCAAGGAGCAGAAGACGAAAAGACTTCCTCCTCCCGAAGAAGACTAGTGTGAAGATTTTCCTCTCAGAAAGAAAGATTTTAATCAACTCAGTTGACTTGGGTGGTCTGCTCTAAAAAACAGCATTATATATATTATTTTATGCTTTCTAGGATACATCATAACGTCTTAATGATTGATTAATTGTTTTCAGAGATTTCATTAATTGTCTTTAGACTCCGTTTAGATAGAAGTATTTGGATTTAAGGGGGAAAAGAATTAAAATAGATGAAATGGAATTAATGACTTCAAAACCGTTTGAATTATATTTTAAGTTCGATTATATTTGAAAAAACAACCCATTGTCATCATGTTTTGAATTTAATAGTAACTCCAATGTACTTGATGAATTTATTTAAATTAAAAACCTCAAACTCACAATTGTACTATATATGCGACATTGGATAAAGATGGAATATCTTGGGTTTGACGAGGAGAAATTTCCCATGAATTAAGCCAATATCTAGTAATTAAGTATAATACCGAAAAGTGCTAGTTAATGAGTAAAGATAGAAAATGCTGGGCACTCATGGATATTAATTAGATCTCAGAACAGCAAGAAATACATGGCAATAAATATCTCATACTACTACTCATCGAAGCTCACTAATGAAAGATTCAGCTCTACGTAGCATGAATTTGCATTAATCATAATTGTCCTAATGCTCCCTAAAATTCAAAAAGGCAGAAATTAACTATAAAAAAGATAAAAGATAAAATAGAAAACAGTGAAATCCGATGTAGCTACTAAGAGGAGGCAAAAAGACATTCATCCGCTTCTTTTGGAGTGGTCAAATCGTGATTCTCTCTTCTGCGACTTTGATTTGTGGACCTGTAAAACTTAAAACAAATAAATTAGTACAGGCGACATATGTTGTAATATAAAATCCTGGAATGAAATTCAAGAGTGAATTTTAATTTATTCTATATTTCTTACCCAAAAATGGAGAATCTTGACGCATTAAAATGAAGATTTGCTACTGAATTCCCTTGGTGCATTGCACCTGAAGCACTCCATCCTGCTGGCAAAGTTGTGCTCATTGCAGCCCAATCTGTTCCGTTATATAGAATTATTATTAAGAATTAACATAAAAAATTCTATTAATGTGTAAGTAATAACGACACAAAAATCCATAATTTTGCTCTGTTTTTACGGTAAATAAAATATTAAACTGTGACATTCCTTTTAACCAAAAAAACAGAGTTGAAGATTTAACTTAAAATAAATTTGAGAATAGAATTACTTTCACATTTAGTGGGTGCATTTTGATTTTTACCTGGTACAAATCCAGTCACCGGATTTCCATCCCGAGCGGCTGCCGCCGCCGCCAACGCCACCGCCGCCAAATCCAAAGCCACGAGCACGTGAAATCTCGCTATCAAAGCCACCGCCAGCGCCACCAGCGTCATCCTTGAGGGCACCGCACTTGAAGCAGCTTGAGCGGCTGGCGAAGTTGTGGGCACCGCAATTGCCAACAGCGCAATACCAGTCACCGGGCCTGACATCCGGGCCGGTGAACCCGAAGGACGAGCCACCTCTTCCACCGAAACTCCCGTAATCACCTCTGTCCCCCGGCCTCGGGTCGCCGCATCGCTGGCATGAGTCTCTCCTCTGAAAGTTGAGGTGCTGGCATGATCTGCAGTTCCAATCTCCTGGCCTGTTCATTTTTTCCTGACCATAATAAAAAAAAAGAAATTAATTAATTTTCAGTTTGTCACGTATTTAAAATATTAACCAAATGGACGACATTGTCTGTCCCTAGTCTACTAATGTGTAACATTAGCTTTAATTTCGAGATAATATAGTACTTATAAAAAACATTAAATAAAAATCTTACCCTTAAATAGGTATCTAAATGGACAGAATTTGGACAAATTATTAACTTGCTAAGTTGGAGAATGCAAAATTCTTACAGAGAGATTATATATGTTAAGGTATCTTCGCTCTGTGTAATTTTGGTGGTGGTGACGATGGTTTATATACTGGGGAGGCGGCCTCGATAATCGAGGGCAATGCATGGAGGTGGGTTACTTTTCATATATTCTTCACTTGCCTACTTATTCAACTATGGAATCACATAAATTAAAATAAAATTAAAATTAAAAGGCAAAAGTGATCTGTGGTGTTGCATTGCAATAATTATGTATAATGAGATGAGATTCTATTTTTAAAAATGGTAAATATTGTGAAATTTGATAAAGCTCTCTATCTTCAAATGCTTTTAAGGCTATTGGAGTGGGAAGTGCATGAACATTGGAAACACCCTCTAACAAGTTTTGTGGTTATGTTCCAATAATGCCCTTCATTATTTGATTTTATCCACCATATAACAATAAATTAATATCTTATTTCACATTTTACATTACAGATTATATGATGGAAAATGAATGAATGTTTGGTTCAATTAAATCACACCTAATATAGGGATAGCTTTAATTTCTACAATATATATCGTTCATTTTACTTAAAATTAGGAAGATGCATTTATTCTGGAGGAGTACTAGAAAATATTAACTTTGACAAAGCAGTATACTTATATACACCTAGAGATGCCAAGTTACTGTTGGAAATTTGGTTTTAATAAAGTGGGCATCGACCCGAAACCAAATTTTCGGTGGCTAAGTATTTAATTCTAGAGAAATTAAATTATAAATTGTTAATCTACGTTTCAAGTAGATGTACGTAGTATTTTTTATTTCTCAAAACCGAATTTCGGTAAGTGAGAAATTAATACACGAAGTTGGCCACACGAATGGGCTTTATGTAAAGGGAGTTTAGAGGCTTTAGCCTAGTTCTACAAAGAATATAAAGCATAGTTTATTTTAGTATAAATACTAGAAGGTGTTATTGATTTGATAGACTATAACATAAGTGGGCCGCACGCGCGCACACGCTGGGCCAGGCCTGGGTCGAGGCTAGTCCGACCCGACCCTTTGGGCCCGGGTCCACTACTATTGTTTTGTAAGTTGATCGGGTTGTAACACATGACTGTTACAAGAAAAGTTAATGCCCACTCACTCACCTGAATTAATTCCCTGCAGGTTGTATTTTGTTGCCTACAAATAGTCTGGATTTTCATTGCACAAGTTACACAAAAAATAATATATTTCTCTGCATATTTTGTAAGTGTTGTCGAAAGTGTTGTAACATCTCGAATCACACCTCTATTCTGCATTTGAGTCCAGCAGTCTGTCGTCATTCCTTCCAGTTTGAAAGGTACTTTTGTGTCAGTGGTGCTATCAATAAAAGACGAAACCGTTTATCTTTGGGGACATTACGTGCATCGCGAAGATTAATAGCGGGACATATTTATCTTGCGAAAAGAGTTCATCTCGACTCGGCTTCTGTCCAGACAAGTTGTAATAGAATAGTTCTGCTTTTTTATATTGTATTTTTCTATTTTAGTTTGTAAAAGCCATTGTTGAACGCTTCACATTGTAACACCATTGTAATCAACAGTTACCAATTACAAAAGAGATACAAATGCTAGCTTGTTGTTGACTGAGAAATTGAATGAGTAAGAAACAATATAAACTTGGCAATTCATGACAGACATATTGAATATTCTGTGGATTTAAATCTTTTACAATGACCCCATTCCTTATTCTTATCTTAGAATTACTTATACTGGGTCATGTATATCCCTTTCAATAATATCCCCCCAGACCCACTCTCCAGTCACTATATATATGAAAAAAATTTGTTTCCTTTTCTTTATTTCTTTTGAATATTCTTGTTTGGTACTTAATTAGTTTGAGTTGTACTATGGTAAGTCAAATGCTTGCTAGTTGAGAGAAACTTTAATCCCACAACGCACACTATGGACCATCACTAATTTTAGGACTAATTTGTCATTTCATTACAAAGGGCAGGAACTTATGCTACTTTAGTATCCTCTCTTTCACTTTATGTAATGAACAAGCAGTAAGCAACACTAATATGCCATGTACGAAAAGAATTGATGCATCTAAGAACTTATCTAATTGGCGGTTCCCCACAACCAATCATGATTCATTTTTATTTTATTTTTAGGTAACTATGGGGCTTAGTTTGTGAGTTACGCCTACAATACATCTGTAACCTTAAATTAATGTTACTTATAGGAGTGTTTGACTATGCTTATTTAAAATATCTTATAAACTTCTACATCTTATAAGATATTTTTATAGCTTATGAGATGTTAAATCTTATTTTTTAATAATTTATTAAAGTATTTGGATAAAATAAGCCGATAGAACATACTTATAAAATGTTAATAATGATATTTTTTATAATTAAAATGGTTAATATTATTGTGAAAATAGGTTAGAATCCCCTACCTTTTTAAAAACAACTTATAAATTCCTAAAAATCTTATTTTGGGAGCGATCTTATAAGATTTTTTAGAAAAAAATTACCAACAAATTTTAAGAGCTTATAAGTTTTCAAACATCATATTTTAAAGAGCTTATAAGCTTAACTAAATACCCTCTAAACTATCTCCAAATGCGCTTTGCACACAATTTTAGTGCATATTTTGCACTATTTCATTACAAAATTTGCACCCCATCTCCAACATTTTGCAGTAATAAAAATGAATATTCGATAATATTCCATTTTAGTGCATATTTTCGTACACTAAAATCATTAATTTAAAATTAAAAAAAATCAGCACAGCTACATGTTGCGTTATTTCTGGCACAAAACTGTTCATATCTTCAAAATGGTACAAGTTTGAAGTTTCGGTGTATTACATGTTGACACATACGAAGCAAGGAAAAAAGGAAAAAAAAAGTATACTAGGACAATGACAGGCCTGTATTATTATTGAACATGTGATTTTTTTATTTTAAAAAAGGAAAAAAATAGATTTGGATATATTTTTCTCACAAAAGTTATATATAGAAATAAAAGATTGGCAAAATTGTTTTATTCGTCCTCTAAGTGGACGCACTTGGAGATTTGATCTTTTATTTTTTCTAACTTTGGATTTAGTCCTTTAAGTGAACGAAATTCAGAGTTTTGGTCCTGTGACCTACTACAATAGGTAATCTTTACCTGTTGGGTGATGTGACATTTACTTTTTTAAAAACTTAATTTTGAAGAAGAAATATTTGAGTTGGCATCTTATGTGGACATGTTAGTGGGAAAAAGGAATGACAACTTATCATTTGTTTTAGCAAAATAAATTTATTACTGAAATTTTAAAAACTTTAATAATTAGCTAGCAAGTTAATAATATTGTTAAAAATATAATTTTATATTATATTTCAAATTAATTATGGTTTAATGCTAAAAATATGTAGATGTTAACAGTTTTAATATTTGAAAAGAATATAAATTATTATTTAAATCCAAAATTTAATTAAACTTGTAAAATAATACTTAGGCAAAATTTAATTAGTTTTTAAATTTATTTTCTCTTGTACTTTATTTTTTTCCCAATCTTAAATATTATATTTTTATTTTACTAAATACATATATAATTTATAAAAGTACAATTAGAAAAAATACTTCAATTATCTAAAATATTAAACTCAACAATAAATAAAATAAAAATGATTAACATTATAAATTACTTATTATTTTTTAAAAAAATAATTAATTCAGAAAGAAGGTGAGGAAAGAAAATAGAAAAAAGCCGAAAGGGCAAAAGAAATAAGGGGAAAAAAGAAAATTCTTATCCATATTAATTATATTTAGACTGCTAACTCAAATAAACTTTCTTTAAAAGTTAATTATTTTTAAATTAAATGTCACATCAAAGAGAGCGTATCCTCTTTCAGAGATGGGGGCTTTAGCCCCAAATATTTTGAAAAATAATAATTTCTATGTATAATTAATTTTAAAATATTAATTTTTAGTACTAAATAATTATTTTTTATTGATTTAGCCCCCAAAAAATTACTTAGCCTCCCCAAAGTTAGACGCCTAGCTCCGCCGCACATCACCAACAAAAAGATTACTGTTGTAGCAGTCATAGGACCAAAACTCTGAATTTATTCCACTTAAAGGACCGAATCCAAAGTTGAAGAAAATAAAGAACCAAATCTCCAAATGCGCCCATTTAGATGACGAAAAAAATAATTTTGCCTAAAAGATTTTAATGGATTGAAAACAGAATTTTCGAGAATCTGGGGAGGCGCTGGGCCGCTTACGTTCTGGTCCGCCATTGAGGCGCTGGACATTATTAATTGTATTTTATACCAATTCGGAATATCAAGAAATGATAAATTTAAAAACCAAGGCTCCACTTTCCTCACTTCAACGACAATTTCATCATTCTCTATTTTGTTTATTTAAATGTATTTATATATAACCATTTAATTTTTGCAATGATAGAATGCAGGTGGCCACTCGTGTGTGTCAGATTTCAATAAATCTAGCGTATCTATCTGAAGCTGAAATCGAAGTCGAAGTTGCATGGCTGGAACTCCCAATGACGGACGACGTTGCTGAATTCCAATTTCTCTTTTTCCTCATTAAAAAAATGATTCTAGCTTTTCTATACATATAGTAATTAATTTTTAAAGGAAAAAGGAAATTAATTAATGATAGCTAGTTATTAATCAAAAAAGAGAAGTATATAGAAAATATTAGGGGAATTAATTGGGAGGTGTTCAAAATGAAAGAAAGTGAAACTGGTAGATCTAGTTTCGATAAAGATAGTCGAAGCTGATGATAGAATGGAATTGAAGTAGTCTTCGAGGTCCAATTTGACCATCTTTTCTTTTATTATCTTTTCTTTTTCTCCCTCTCTATACACTGCTATGGCTTTTTTGCTGTCACATTTTCTTTTTCCCCTAATGATCTTTTTCTTATGTATATGTACTCAGTTTGAATTGAATGAATCCCACTTTCCATCTCTCTTATTCTCTCTCTCTGATCTAGGTGTAAAATGAGAAGCATCAGGTCCACCATTCTCCAAGAAATATCTTTTCTTTTTCACCCTCTCTATACACTGCTATGGCTTTTTTGCTGTCACATTTTCTTTTTCCCCTAATGATCTTTTTTTATGTATATGTACTCAGTTTGAATTGAATGAATCCCACTTTCTCTCTCTCTTATTCTCTCTCTCTGATCTAGGTATCAAAGAGAAAAAAAAAAAATAATTGGAGAAAAGATGAAATATTAATTATGAAAATGGAAAAAAAGGAGAAAACCCTAATTAAGATATGCATGAGTGTATCACCCACCATTTTCTTGGGGAGTGGTAAAGAAAACTGTGGCAAACTGTGAAAAAGCATAAATAAAGCGAGGGGCTGATTCGATTCCTCTGTTTGGGTGATGCTTCCAATTTCCATGCACCACGACCACCACCAAATTAAATATTTACTCAAATTAAATTACAATAACAATTATACTTAATTATAACAATAATAATCCTAATTAGTAATATATCCTAACGTACACTTTACTGCCTTTCTACTTTAGTTAATTCTCCAAAAGCTGAACATATTATTAATATTTCCGAGTGGAAATTAATTGTTACTCCCAAGTTATCTGCATAAAAGTACGTCCAAGTAATGGAATTATGGTGAGTTAAGCAACCCCATTTGTTTTTGAATTTGTAAATCCTGACAAGGCCTCCTATGCTTAATAATGTGGAAAAGATAATTAATGGACTTATTATTTTATCATGATACTTAATTGCCAAATATAGATCCATTACTTTTTTTAATAAATTGAGAGTAGTGGTTGGAGGGAAGAGTATAAATTTCTAAGAAGTTGAAAGATAGAGAGTTGAACCTTAGTTAACACCCTTACAAAGGGTAATCACACTTAATCCAGTACTTATCAATTCTGCTTATTAATTTCATTTTATAAATTCATCATGTAACTGTACTTTAGTTCATTGATATTAACTGCTTATGTAGGAAATATCTACAAGAAAAAACCCATTTTACCCTACAGAAAAATCTGTACGTATGCAAGTATTAAGATAACTGTAAAGTGTAGTTAAAAATCGTTGCAGGTAATTAATATTTACCAACAAAATCTAAAACTATTGATGATTTGTTGGTAATTAGTCGAGATAGTTCAGGCGAAAATATTTTGTAGGTAACTGTAAAATTTAATGATAATATCATTTGAGGTAGTCTCTACGGTTTAACAGTTAGATTGATCCAGCCTAATGGATCTACCCAACCCGCGGACCCAGCAGCCCAGAGACCTAGTGACCCAACGGAATATTAATATTTTTTATACTACATACTAATACATTTCAGTGGGACTACTAAAATTTTTTATTAGAAAAACTAATACTTTTCATGGGAATTACCGAGGGCAAAATAAACTAATATTTTTCAAGGAAAACTACTAATACGTTTCACGGGGACTACTAGTACTTTTGAGGAAAATACTAATACTTTTTAGAGGATTATTAAATATTTTCAAGTGAACTAGCTAATAATACTTCTCAGATGGACTGCTAATGCTTTTCAGATGAAAACCTAATACTTTTCAGTGCTCTCGTAATATTATATCACTGTCCAATATTACAAAAACTAATACTTTCAAATGGGGTACATACTAGTACATTTTAGAGGAAGTGCTAATACTTTTCAGAGGGACCGCTGATACATGTAAAATATACGTGTGTTTAGGGGCTTAATTTGATATATATTTGATTCATTTGCACACATATTTAGTGTGTTTTACTTTGGTTTCCTTAGAAAGGCATGCTATCACGTATTCTTGTAATTTTTATAGGAAACAGAGCTAGAATGAGAAGATATCAGTTAGAAGGCTCGGGCAAGATTTACGAATGTAAAGAGATGATTACACGAAGAAAATGAGGAAAAATAAGCCACACGGCCTGACCGTGAATTAATTCCATGTGTTGTTACACGTTCGTGCGAATTGTTCGAGTGAAGAATTTCAGAGACAATTCACACGACCTACCATGTCAAATCACACGACCGTGAGAACTATTATAACAAAAAATAGAGACTAAAACCATTCACAGGGCTAGACCGTAATTTCACATGGTCGTGTGATTTGTCTCAAGGCCTAATTTTTATTTCCTAATCGCGTCAAAACTCTACCAATGATCTCTTAAAGCACCTATATAAGGGGGACCAAGGCATGGATGAAAAAATAAGTCATTATATTAGAAAATACACCAAAATATGCTAGGGTGAGACAAATCTACACACTTCTGAGAGGAAGGCACTAATCTACGAAGAACACCACAAGGCCTTTCGCATCTACGCATTTTAAGCACAAGGGTTCAAAGGCTAGAAAAAGGATCCATCCCGACAAGAAGGGTTCTATCTTTTTAGTTTAGATCTCTTGTTTGTACTTAAATGATATCAAACTATTGATTTCAAATTTGTCGATGAATTTGTTATCAATTATGTTAAAGGCTAATCTTTCTCGATCCTAGACATGATCAAAACTATGGATTCATGTTAATTCTATATTTATTATTTTCTTAATTAGTTTATATGTTCTATTATATGAATTCAAATGCTTATTCCTTGTAAATTATTTGACCAATAATTTGCATGTCATATTTGTTAGTTCATAATTTGGGAGATGAGTCTAACAAGCAAAAATCGGGTTTAGACATAAACGCAGTGTAACATATCGGAGATTTACAAATCGCTTATGGAATACTTCAATTCAAAGATCTTTTGTGAGTTAATAATAATTGTAACGTATTGGGGAGACCTACAATTATTATTAATCAAACTAATTTAGGAATTGAACCCATAGAAATACATAAACTGGTTTTCATAAACATTAACTGGATTTAATATTGAAGAAGCATGTTGAGATTATATGCCTAGGGTTATTTTTGTATTTGTTGAAAACGTGTGGAGTTCGGGTTTTTAACAATTTAAATATTTTATTTTTATTTGATAATTTAGGGTTTACTTTAGATTAGATAATAATTTCTTGATTTTCGGCCGCTTTAATAAATTTGGAATACGATATTTGCTATAGTCTAAGGGTTTCATATTCAATCCCTGAGGAATACGACCTTGCTCGGCCGCTATCCTCGCTAGCTACGCTACACACTTGTAGTATAGTGAAAAGATTTTCACGATCAACTGCTAATATCAGTCCCTGCTAATAAATAAAAACATCACGGGATCGATTTTTGGGATATGTCTAACAGATTTGGCTGTTAGATCGTCTGGTAGGATTTTTTGTCAAATCATTCCTGTCAGTAAATTATGTCGGTAAACTAGAAGTGCTTTTGTAGTGTGTATTATAACTAATGTGAATTAGAATATGTCAATGAGACACCAACTTGGAATTAAAAATCATGATTTTCTTGGCGTTAATTTTGTTGGTGGAAAGATATGTGGCGAATGGAACAATAATAAAATAATTACAATATATCAATCAATAAATGTCAAGTGTCAAATCTCAATTCTTGAAGATCAAAATATATCTTGATAGTTATCTCAAATTCTTCGAGATTATAACAAAGTAAGCATTATCTCTTTTTATAATTATTCATCTTGTGATTAAAGAGATGGATAAATATCAAATATGGAATGACCAATTAAATCAAGTTTCTGCATCCCATTATTTATCCAAGAACCCTTCTCTTACAAGTATAAATAGGGGTCATTCACGAAAAAAAATAGATCATGTTTCAAATTTAAATGAAGATTGCATCACACGAGTATAAACTATCAATATATCTCAAATTCAAATAAAGACTCATTGATACGAGTATGAACTATCATCAAATCTCAAATTTAAATTATGACTCTTTGATAAGAGTTTAAACTATCAGCAAATTTCAAACTTACAAATTCAAGAACTCCTTAACAAGTGAATAAACTGTCTACAAATTCAAGAACCCCTTGACATGAAAATAAATTGTTTCCAACTTGAAGATCCTTGACATGAGAATAATATGTCTCCAACTTTAAGAACTCCTTAATACGAGAATAAATTATCTACAAAACTCAAGAACTCCTTGATACGAGAATAAACTGTCTACAAATTCCAGAACTCCATGATATAAGTTTAAACTATTTCTATGATCCAAGTCAAGAAAAATGTTATGAGTTGGTCATGGGATGAAAGAATTCGGGACTCATTCACTTTAACTTCCATCGAAACAAAAGCATATGAACGAGTCTTGATGGGGCATTTGTAGGCATATAAAATTTATGGTTAATTGATAATTTCCATGTGTCAAATCTCAATCCTTGTAATTCAATACATAACTTGATAGTTATCTCAAATTCTTCGAGATTATAACTTATCTTGATAAGATATTGAAGTGATCATTATTATTTTTTAATTATCGAATCTTGTGATTAAAGATTTAGATAAATATCAAATATTGAATGGTCAATTATATCAAGTATTTGCATCCCATGATTTATCCAAGAATCCATATTCTACAAGTATAAATATGAGTCATTCTCAAGGAATTAAATCACTACTTGGTGGAAAAAAATCCAAACAAGAAAGCATGATGAATTTCTCTCTACTCAAGAAGTCATATTCAAATAAATCCCAAAGTTCAATCAACATTCAACTATCATCAAATCTCAAATTAAGTCCTACTTTGATTTGGAATAAACCGAAGCCCTCAAGCTAACGTTATTGAAGTCAAACTTACAAATTGGAAGAAAATTGAAGAATCGATCCCATCAATAAACTTCCAAGTCGAAAATCAAATTGTTGAAGATTCAACATTTAATTCAAGAATAAGTTTTCTCCAAGCCCTCGAGAACGTTATTGAATATCAAATTCAAAATGAAGGAGATCAAATAGGTGATTCCACCTTCAAAATACCAAATTCCAAAGTTCTTGTTCTTGAAAGAAGAATCGGAGGAAAAATAGAGATTGCAACTCCTTTAATATTTTCGATTCAATAAATTCAATTTCCATGATTTCTCTTTGTTTGTTAATTTGCATAAACAAAAACATTGTGTTATGTACGCATTTCCATTTCTCGCTTTCATTTCTATTGTGAATTTGGACCTCGACTATTTAAGAAGTTTCAAAGTGACTCTCTTACTTGAAATTATTCCTTAATATATAGATGACCTTATCTTGAAAATATTGAAACGAACACATTATTTTTTAATTACTCTTGATTCAACTCTTATGTTGTTGAATGGTATCCTTTCCCTCGACTTTTGGATAGAAAACCACACAATATATTTCTAAGGCAAAGTAGCAGAATTAGTCCTTAAAAGTGATAAAATTGCTTGAATTACGTCCTATTTTGGCCGAAATATGAAAGATTGACTAAAAATAGTGCCAAAATTGGGGATTCAGGGAAAAACTAGGGTTCAATGTTGTCATTTGCCTTAGTTATTTTATTTAAAGTCCAGTCATCTTCCACTTTCATCCACTAATGCGCCATAACACATGGGCAATGTTCCCATTGGCAAAATTGGTCGAAATCCCCAATTTTGGCACAATTTCCAGTCAATTCACATTCCAACCAAAATGTTGGGAAATTTATTATATAGAATTTGATTATGCTATGTAAAACTTATATTAAGAAGTTGGTATCTCATTTTCTATAGTAAATTCAACTATGTAATAGATAGGATCTATGAGCTGAGTCGAAGCAGCCATTTGAAGATTGCAGAAGTTGACTAAAGGACAAAGTGAAGAATCAGCTGTGTTGTAGCTGAGTATCGAAGAGAAGTTTCAATCAAGTACCAAAAAGTCAGTCTCTCAAAGACCGACAAATAAGTCACTCCCAGGTGTTTGGAGAACACTCACAAAGGTGTTCAACAGCAAAAAAGGCTCAAGAAAGCTGAAGATGTTCGTTTATAAGTAAAGTTAAAATGTTACTGAAAGAGGAAAGAAGACAGACTGCAACCTTAAAGCTATTTTGTTAAAAGAATGCAAAAGGCTGGAAAGTAATGGGATGTTCCTGAACACCTACAGTGTTACATGCAAGCCTGCAGAGCATTAAACCAATGTTGGGTTAACATCATTTCCTGCACAACAAGACAAGCCAACGACCATGAAGTGGTGTTTGAAAATGCATCTATCTCTTCAACGGATACATTTTCGAACTGCCACTATAAAAGACTGAGGAATTTATTTGAGAGAGAACACACACGAGACACAAAACATTATCTGAGCAAACAAAGCAAGCAAAATACTCTCAAGCAATACACTCAATGCTCAAGCGTAAAATTCGAAGTATATATGACCAATACTTTTGGTGAAGGAAAGGAAAGCTTCAAAGCTGTTGAAGATGAAACTTGTTGAAAGGCAAAGGGGTCTGCACATCCAAGGTTGAAAGAAGTGCATTGAGGTTCTAGTTAGAACCAGACTTTGGATTCGTTGGAGGGCTTCGTGATCAAATCCAAGAATAGGAGCTCAAGTAGCATGACAACCGTCTTGTGAAGAGTCGAGTCCCGGAGTGAAGCCACTGCCTCGATCAAGGCTTACTCGGATTGTTCATCCTTTTTGTAACTCGTTGTTACATTAGTGGATTACCTCCGTGAGTTGGAGAAGAGTGGAGTAGAGGAATTATCCCATTCTCGAACCACTATAAAATTGTTTTGTGTGTATTTCCTTTCAACACATTTATTTCTTGCACATTTATATCTGCTAATTGATAAATTTGCTAAGTCAACTGATAATAACTTAACTAAAAAAAGTGTTTAAAAAATATCTCAACTTAAGGGTGTAAGACTTCTGCTGTAAAACCAAACTACCTGTAATTTTAAAAGAGCTCACTTCACTCATCTGAGTTACTCTATCAATAGCTCAGTCGAGTTTGTTGAGTGGTTAACTCTACTGTTGAGGTTGAACTAAGTTTCCCCTCAAGGCCTTGGCTACTTGCGTTAAAACTCTAATTTAAGATCAAAAATCAAAATTTGGTTAAGCCTATTCAATCCCCCTCCCCTTCTAGACTTAACATGCACTAATACCCATTGGGACCTACACAAAATAGGATGCAATTTTATAATCATCATTAGTTACAGGACTAATTTTTGAGTTTTGCATATTTTTCAACCTGTAACTTTTGTGTAATCCTCTTGAACCCATGCAAAAGATCTAATACAACAAGATTTTTGATATAACTATGGACTCTATAATCTATACTAATATTATTTCAACATTCTCGCAATTGGTAAATAACAAATAAAACTTCGTCCATGTACATTATCAGAATCTTCGCGGAATGAAATACTTAAACTTTCCTTATATGGGAAAATAACCGATTTTCTTTGTAGTTTCGTTCCAAGGCGGTCCATTCGAGTCAGTAAAAAGGCTAAGTAGATGTCTTTGTCTGGGAAGTGATTTGCTTACACTATTGGGACTTCATCTCCAGCTATTTCCTCTCCTATTAAGTCGTGTGCTTCTGCCCGTGCTTCTGTTTGAATGGGTATTGAGAAGGAGCGGAAACATCAGATGTGCATTGTTAGCTGAATGTTAATTTGAATTTTTACCAACAAATTAGGTATCATATAGAATTAGATATTGTATTGTTGTTGAGTAGATTGAGCCAAAATTATTGTTGAAGTTATATATCGAGTTGTAATAGGTAGCAAGGTTTCAAAGAATCAAGAGACGAGGGGAAAAATGGTGAAAAATGAGCCACACCGAGATAAGAATCAAGAAGAAATCAAGAAACAAATCCTGAAAATAACCCCCGTATCGCGGTACACCATTCATTTGTCACTTGTACCGTGGTTCAAGTGATGTGTACCATGGTACACAATTCATTCAACACTTGGTGTGTACCGCAGTCCTCATTTTCTCTTTTCTCTTGTGCAAACTTCATTCTCTTTTCCTTCGTGTGATTTTTTCAAAATTCCAAAATTAATTCGACTCAAATTTTTCGCATTCTTCTTGGATTAAACACTTCATAAGATAATTCCTTTCCTTATTTTACTCAAAATTCATGTGAACTAATAAAAAAAATTCATCTTTGAAGCATATGAACCCTAGGTTATCACTATTTTGTGCTATAATTGCTTATTGTGATCGGTGAATTGCGTTAATTTATGTGAATGTGATTGTGTATTTGCTTGGTTTTGAATTTTGGGGCTTAAACATATTAAAATCCCATGATTTTACATTATCAAAATTGGTGCACACAAGGTGTTCGATAAAATGCTTCAGTGAGAATTTTTACTAATTTTTTATTCAATTGCATACCATGTAACATGACAATAATCAATGATATATTTGGATGCAATTTGACCAAATTTCATGTGTTTTTGAATGATAATTCAATGTTTAAAAGGGAAAATTATATGAATTGTCTTATGAATTGTTTAATTGTGGATTTTACTTTTCGTCTTCTTTTGGCTCTAACTTTTTAGGATGGCTCGCACAAATCGAGGAGGTGCATCTTCATCACGCCATGACTTCTACTTCCACCCTCTCCTCGAGCCGAATATCGACCAACAAAGAATGGCGACCCACCGTCTAATTCTTGAACGAGTAAACCTCATTCCATTATGCCCGAACATGGGTTTTCACCGCTCACCAAGACGGGGAATTACTCGACATGCTCCACGAACGTCAATGGGTGGGCTTTGCCATGCAACCCGCTCTCGGTTGCATCCTCTTTCATCTACGAGCTCTACACCAATTATCTCTAAGATCACATAGAGGTAAAGAAAACACCAAGGACGCCCGAACAACACACTCGGGTTAAGGTGCGTAGATGCAAGATAGATTATTTTGCCGAACTCGATTTGGTTTCTTTATCGCCTACCGGAGATTGATGACACTCAATCCGCTTACTCCACCCACTTCACTGAAGACAATGAACCCGCTGGTTGATGGATTTTCAGGAACTTTTATTGACTTTAAACTTTTTTTGCATATCATTTGTATATTGAGGTCAATGCACATTTTAAGTTGGGGGAGGGGGGTAGTAGTACCTTTTCATTCTTGCATCATAATAATTTTTGAGTATGTTTATGTAGTCTATGATGTTTTTGATTTTGAATTCGCATGATTTGATGAATTATCTATTTGTGATGTGTTTAATTGTTAAAAAAAAAGTCAAGTGATAAATCTTGAAATTGTGACTTAATTATTTTACACAATCTTTCAATCAATTTTGATAAGTTGCCGAAATAAATATTTTTTAAAATATAAACTAAATGATCCCCTATAACTTAAGGATATGTTTGAATATTAGTCAAAATAATTTTGTAAAGTGATATAACATTAGAAAAATGATTTAGGCCATTTTTTAAAAAGCTAAAGCCTATATAGCCTACCAAAATAAATATTTCTCTAGTACCCCTTTTTGAGCTTAGTAAAACTTTTTCGTTGACAACTTACTGATTATTCAAGCCAAAAATGAGAAAATTTCCCAAAGATAACCTTGTTTCACCCATACATATGAAATCCATACAAATGAGATATTTGGAGTTAAGATGGGTATATTTTTTATAGAGGAATGTTGTCCATGAGAAATATATAAAATACAAAAATCGGGACAAGAAGGAAAAATACTTAAAAATCCTTGAAATTGGTTGTTGTTATATATGGTTGGGTGAATTGTAGCCACTTATTTTTATACCTTCAACCCGAGCTTACATTACAACCCATGAAAGTCCTATTGATTCTTATATTTTTATTGCATACAATGTGAAGATTGATGTTATAATTATATCCAAGAAGTTCTAAAAGGGATCATAGGAAAATATTTGACTAGTTATTTAAGCAACAAAAATAGAACTGAAACATCGATTGCATTCACATATGAAGTCACGAAATTGAGGTGAACTCGCATTCTTAATTGACAAGTGAGCATAATTACATTTTTGCAAATTCGTTAAGTCATGTAATATTTGAAATTTCGAGAGGCGTTATACTTGTAAAACTCAAACAGTTATTCTTTGTTGCAGTGTTTTTTAGTTTGCTTGAGGACAAACAACAATTCAAGTTTGGAGGTATTTGTTAAGTTGGATTTTTACCAACAAACTAGGTATCCTTGACTTAGAATTTGTGTTGTTTTTGAGTAGATTGAGCCAAAATTATTGTTAAAGTTGTATATCGAGTTTTAATAGGTATCGTATCAAAGATTCAAGCGGACGAAAAATGGTGAAAAATGAGCCACACCGAGATAAGAATCAAGAAGAAATCAAGAAACAAATTTGAAATGGGTACATGCAGCGTACAAGTGATGTGTACCAAGGCAAATGAACCAATATCAAGACACATATGCACCCAAGCACAATGCTCAATATGCACAAAAGTTTCCATATTATTCTAAGAAAGTAAATGCACCAGTACACTCACATGCATATAGACAAAAGAGACAGTTGTATGTGCGTAAAGCCCCTAAGCAATTTGCTAAAATTCATTATAATTATAGAACTGATAGGTGGCAACCTCTTAGAATCAGATCATTTGGCTATAGGTTGATTGGATCACCTTATAGTGCTAACCCTTCAGGACCCAAACAGGTTTGGGTACCTAAAACATGATTTCCTTGATTGCAGGTTCAGGGAACAACTGAGTGCCAAGGAACCTAGTACATGGATAGTGGTTGTTCAAGATACATGACTGGGAATAAGAAGATTTTATCCAACTTCAAGGAGTCAAGGGGAGCAAAAGTCATATTTGGAGGGAATGAAGCTCAAGGGGAGATAAGAAGCATTGGATCCATAAAGAAAAATGGATTGGAAATCACAAATGTAGCCTATATTGAAGGGCTGAATTTCAACCTGCTTAGTATCAGCCAACTCTGTGATAAATGCTACAATGTAGGATTCAACATGGGTGTATGCTAAATCAAGGATGATGAATCTAATGAAGTTGTGCTATCTGGATCAAGAAAGAAAAACGTGTACGTATTGGATTGATCTACTGCTACACTAAGTACATTCCTATTAGCAAAGAGCACAACCGAATCAAGTTGGTTGTGGCACAAAAAGTTGAGCACCTAAATTTCAAAACAATCAACAAGCTTGCAAGGAGTCATCTTGTGGAAGGATTGCCAGACTCAATGTACAAGAAGGAGAGCATCTGTGATGCATGCTAGAAAAGAAAGCAAATCAAGTCTTCATTCAAGGATAAGCCAAGTTCTTCTTCAACAAGGATCTTGCATTTGTTGCATATGGATTTATTGGGTCCTATTGAACTAGCCAATATCAATGGAAAGAAATACACCTTAGTGGTGGTGGATGATTATTCAAGATACATATGGACCGTCTTTATGTGTAAAAAGAAGGAAACTTTGCAGAAGCTTCCACAACTTATGAGGAGAGTTCAAAATGAAAAGAGCCAAACCATTATGAAGATAAGGTCTGACAGAGGAACTGAGTTTGTCAATGGAATTATTTCTCAGTATTGCATAGAGAATGAGATTGGTCATGAGTTATTAATCGCAAGAACTCCACAAAGCAGAATGGAGTAGATGAAAAAGGAAAGCACCCTCAAGAAGCCGCAAGGACCATGTTAGTCAAGTTTGATTACCTAAGGGCCCATTTGGATGGAGGAATTTGAAATTCCAAGGATTTCAAATGAATGGATTTCAAAGTCATTGGATTTGAAATCCACCTCTTGTTTGGATGATGTGGATTTGTGTAAGGATTTCAAATCCATCGTAAGTTTTGATAAAAAAAAATTTAGAAGCTCTATTTATTTTCTTAATTGATATTTAATAAATAAAAATAAAAGATATAATTTTATTATTTTGTGTGTGTGCAATGTGTGTAGTATGTGTGCAAAGTGTGTGTAAATGTGTGCAATATGTGTCTAGTATGTGTAGGTGTGTGCAATGTGCGTAGTGTGTGTAAATGTGTGCAATATGTGTCTAGTATGTGTAGTGTGTGTGCAATGTGCGTAGTGTGTGTAAATGTATGTAAATGTGTGCAATGTGTGTAAGTGTGTGAATATGCAATTGAGCATAAAGAGAGAAAAAAAGAATGGATTTCAAATGACTAGGTTTTGGGAGGGATTTGAAATCCTTTGAAAATGAACTAAAAGTTAAAGAGGGATTTGAAATCCATTGATTTGGATTTATATGCCAAACAAGGGTGTGGATTTAGCTAAGGATTTCAAATCCCTCCTCCCAAATCCCCTCTCAAATCCCTCCATCCAAATGCACCCTAAGAGATTTTAGGTTGAAGCCATTAACACTGCTTGTTACACTAAGAATAGGTGTATGGTAAATAGGCAGCTATCCAAAACCCCTTACGAAATTTGGATAGGGAGGAAGCCTAATGTTGGTTATTTTCATATATTTGGAAGCAAATGTTTCATTCATAACCATGGCAAGGATAACTTGAAAGCTTTTGATGCTAAAGCTGATGAAGGTATCTTTTTGGAATACTCAACGAAAGTAAAGCTTTCAGAGTGCTGAATAAGAGGAATATGGTCACAGAAGAGTCTATCCATGTGATTTTTGATAAACGTAATGTAAATGGAGAAGACATTAATGAGTTAGTTGACAAGATGAATCAACCGACTATTTAGAAGAGTCCCTATGTTGAGGCGACATCATAAGACTCAACCCGATGAAGATGAGATAGTCAATCTCAAAGATACCGAAGGCTTGCAGCTAAATGATGAAGATCAAGAAGAAGCTATTCAAGCAAGACAACTTGGCTGCAAGAAGACTTAATCCAGCAGACTTACTCCAACGAGATGTGAGATGGCTAAGAGACCATCCACTAGAGTTAATCATTGGAGATGTTAGAGAAGGAGTAAGAACCAGATCCATGACTCAACATGAAACTATGTGCACTTGTTTCATTTCTCACTTTAAGCCAAAGGATGTGTCACAAGCATTGGATGACACACATTGTATTCTAGCTATACAGGAAGAGCTGAATCAGTTTGAAAGGAATAAAGTTGGGGAATTGGTTCAAAAGCCTACCCACCAGAATATTATTGTAATACCCCAGATTATATTTGTTTTAAGATGAGAATTTTAGTTATTTAGGGGCTTAATTTCTTAGTTCTTTTAATCCAATTTTCTTAAGCCTAAAAATCTTATTAGCCCAAATTCATGCCCATCCATATTACTTTAGCCCATTATTCACTTTTATTAGCCCAAGCTCAAGTTTAACCCAAAGATTTTTAGCCCATTATCAACTTTTCCTGGATATAACCCCGCAGATTTCGATGAAACTCTTCGATTCCAAACGTCATAAAACTCTATCTTTCCCACTTATCATTTTATCAAAAATTTAAATTCTAGCTTATCTTTAAAGATTTAACTTATCTTTTTAATCGAATTTAAGAGTCCCAATCCTATGTGATTTTCTCGAAAATAGGCTTATTTATACTAAGTCATATATCGCTTTAAAAGAAAACCCAAGTTTCTCAAGCCCAAAAACGTTATTTACCCAAATTTAAGTTAAACCAATAATTACGTTTAGCCCAACTTTCCATTTCTTATTAACCCAAGCTCAAAGTAACCAATTTATATTTTTGGCCAAAATTCTCTATTTTCTTTTCACACATAAGGACTCAATCGCATCATATCAGCTGAAGATTTCCATTATCCTTGTGAATTGATCTCAATCTAATGCACAATCTTTATCAGTTCATCAATTAGTTCAAATTTGAAATTCTATATCTCTGACCGGGATCTTGAAATCCTTTTATCTCAAGACTCCGCCATCATCCATTATATATACGAAACCAACCCTCGACTCTCAAAACACCATTGCCCTTTACAAGCCAAACCCGCCGGAGATAATAGAATAAGAAAACAAAACAAAACCCATCAAAATTTTGCCGGAAAACCGCCATGAGGCAGCCAAACAACCGAATTTCAGTCTCTTCAAACCCACGGCTCAAAACCGAAAATCCGAGCAGCCTCGCCAGAAAGATTCGAACGCCCTAATTTCCCCAAACCGCGCCTGGCCCGAAATTCGAAAAACATGTCGCCGTCGCTGCCGCCCAGTTTTTCCGGCATCGGGGATGTTGGTGAGGCATGTGTATATAGCCGAGGGATTGACGGAAAAAGAGAGAAAAAGGAAAAAGGAAAGGAAAGGATAGGGGTGAGGCATTGACGGGAAAGAGGTAAAGATGGAATGTATTTGCAGAATATTTATGAAAGAAATTGGACTTCAATTTAGGGATGTAGTCATCTAACCCATAATTTCCAGTCATTACCAATTTCTACCCCTTTGACTCTTGGCTTGTTTTAAAAACAACCTATCAAATTCAATTTAAGGAGGTAATCGATTTTTTTGTGGAATTATAATTTTTCCCATTTAGTTTCTTTTTCTCCAAAAACATCATCTTTCTTAATTATTTCAACGTGACATTAAATTTCAATTTAGCCTCAACTTGTTGTTTTTATTCTCTGTGCCCCTAAATT
Organism: Rehmannia glutinosa; assembly: GCA_016081115.2. Lineage (NCBI taxonomy): Eukaryota > Viridiplantae > Streptophyta > Magnoliopsida > Lamiales > Orobanchaceae > Rehmannia > Rehmannia glutinosa. Next base: position 39,532,948 of record CM071927.1, read on the forward strand.
AGGATTTTAGATTAATATTTTCTAAGTTTTAAGTTTAGATTTTTCGAGGTTTTGACTAGTATTATATTTCTATTATTAGGCGATTTATCGAGCGAGGATTAAAGCGTGCTTGATCCGACACTTTTAAGTTCTACTTATTTTTCAAAGCTACGATTCAAGGTGGGGTTTGTTTTCTAAACTTTATTGTCCTTGTTAAATGCTTAGTTATTTTGCATGAATGTGTAGTACAAAAGGATTGCTTAGGCACTATTAAGCCAGGGACTCAAGAGGTACGGGGTCGATGTATCCCTCAGGTGGAACCCCTGCAGTGCAACTATTGTCTATGTCTACGGTTTTTCAAATGATCTATGCTATGTCCTATTGGATTGTATTTGCTTGCCTATGTGAGATATCTCGTGTATTTAGCTTGACAATTTATACTCCACGAGCCGTGAAGCTCACCCCACATATAACAAATTTTTCAGGTTCAGGAGTCGGCGATGGTTATTTGGCGGTGGATAATGGGTGGCCTATGAAACTATTGGAGTAATGTCCTTTTTATTTTTAAATGGTAATTTTAATTAAACAAGAAATTATTGAATTATTATGATTTTCTAAGTTTATTTATGCAAAAAGACTAAAAGGGATTTTTTATATAATTAGGATTATGCTCGTTTATTTTATTAAAGAAATTCCGGGGCGTTACAATTATTGGTACTAAGTGGGTATTTAGAAACAAGATGAATGAGGAAGGATTTGTAGTAAGAACCAAAGAAAGGTTGGTAGCCAAAGGGTATTGCCAAGAAGAAGGAATAGATTTTGATGAAACCTTTGCAGGCTTAATAGCAAAATATGCCCCGTAACTTAAGCCTTTTTGCATTTTTTCCCTTTAACTATCTAAAGTTGCAATTTATGGCTAAATAGCAGTTTTGGTCCTTTATCTTTCCAAAGGTAGCATTATAGCCCTATAAATTTCGATAATTAGCAATTTTAATCCTTTCATACCATAGCTATTTTCAATAAACCCCAATTTCATAGATTATGAAAATTTACAATTTTTGACACCTATTCCGCTCGTGGCATTGTTACACCTACTTAAATTCAGTCTCTATTTAGAGGTTTTAAGTGGATCATGTCAGGTTTCCAGCCTATAAACTCAATAGGACATACTTCTGTAAATGCTTCATAATTCTAAATAAATTTGATTTCAGACTAAGGGTTTGATAAAACAGATATAGTCCATCACGACCATATCTGGCCCAACATGCTTCCGTAAAATTAATAAATCCTTTAAAATTCATACCTTATTTGACCGAAACAGCACCGGATGAGATGGCTCGCAACACCACCAATCGGAAAATTACTGCCCTTAGATCGTTTGACAAACAGCTGCACACTGTTTAACTTCAACCAGCAGGGAAGATGATCTACAAGTTATTACTCCTTCAGCAACTGTTCAACACAACCTTGGTTCGTTACCTACTCCAGGCGTATAAAGTAATTCTTAAACGGGATGAATTAATAGAACATTATGAACAAATGTTGAAGCAGAAAGTCCCTTTTATTAAGAACTTATAGAAATACTAATTACATTAGTAATCTCCTTTTGGAAGGAGAATACCGGTTTAGCCTCTCATAGATAAGGCTTGCACTCGTGAATACATAAAACTTAAAACTTAAAAAACACTAAGCTAATACAAATTTTTCGCTCAGAATTTATTACAAGAAAACTAAGGAAAATGTTCGATGTCCCCAGCTTCCTTCAACTCCTGCCTTTTATATAGGTAAGCCCGAATTTCAAATGGGGACTTCAAATCTTGTTGAGATGTAAGACGTCACTGCTTATGTCATACTCCTGAATTATCGCCTCGCCAGCTGTCTTTCTTTTCTTTCCGCGTGACAACCCCCATGTGATGGTTGTCGGGAAATCTTTTAAAAAGTTGGTTTGCGTGGTCCCCGAGGAAAATGCGTATTGTGAGCTGGGCCCTTGTCTTTTCCAGCTGCATGTCTTATCGGTCGGGTTTGGGTCGGAATCTTTTCCCAAACTCGGGTTCTTTCTGTTCAGGGCATGCCTGGCAGATCCGATCTATCCAACAACCCACATGCGCCATGTTATAGAATTTTCAGTAAGTTTCTTTGCTAGCCGAAATCTTGTTTTCCCAGAGAATTCTTCTCTTTGTCTCGAAAAGTTCCTCTGCAAATCCTGTTGTTGATCCTGTCATTGAATTCAGAAGGAAAGATCCATTTACTGAATTCTGAAAGAACTTGAATGGATATTTGACTTTGTCCATTTCAGTTAGACAAACCCAAAGTCCCCATGCTCGTCGTGTAGAAGCTTCGTCTTTTGATATCGCCCCTACTAACAATGGTACTTCTTCCGATGAAGATGCCGTTATGTATTTTAAAGCGTTTACATCCGGTCTTCTTAGCTTGATGAAATGAAAAGCTTCATTAAAGCCTTTCTTTGCTGGTTCAAGAGTTGCACTTATAAAATACAGTTCCAAAATATCTCCTCTGGCCAAGTGTGGATTGTTGGCCCACGTCTCGTAAACTGCTTCCCCAATCCATTTTGGTTATTTTTAAATTTTTGGGAATCCGGGTGATACAGTATATATTGAAGCTAAAGCTCCAAAAGTATACCATTCTTGTACTTCATTTGGACGACTCCCTGGTTTCATCCAAACTGTGGGATACTTGCCCTGAGATATCAACCATTGTCTTTTATGGTCGGGTTGTGACACCGGAGCTTCAACATTCGTTACAGTTTGTACACCCTCAGGGGATGCATCACCTGCAACACTTGTGATTATGGTATTTGAATCCATAACCTCCGGGTTAGAGCCCCATTCTCTAACCGCCCCTTTTTGCATCGTAGGAGATGCGGCCTGGAGGAGAGGCCCTTGCAGCGCTAAGAACAATTGCCCTTGAGAGAACTGGCATGCTCGTATTTGACTAGAAACAGCATTTTCAGTCACTGTTGAAGTCGTCCGAAGAACACGCATTGAGACATAACGTCCCCAAAATCTCGCCTGCACTCTCAGGTTTTCCCCGAGATGTCTTACTCATTTAAGGACCTCAAAGAACGCTGTCCTTCCATCTCGTGTTAAAAATCTGCAAGAACATTTTCATGAGATTTTATAATGACAATATCATAATCATAATCTTGACATTCAGCTTGCCATCTAAGTAATCTAGCCTTTTCTGCTTTTAATTCAATTTTGTTTTTCCGAAAAGCCTTGACACTTGAATTATCAATTTTTAAAGTAAACTTTTTAGCCAGTAAAAATAGAGGCCCTTTTTTGAAAGCCTTTCTGACTGCAAAGAATTATTTCTCGTTGATATTCCACCGATTTGCTTCACTGTTTGTAAAAAGACCGCTGCAATATCTACATGGCACTTCGCCGTTTGGTGTGTCTTTTGTAAGAACTGCTGCCCACCAATAGTCACTGGCATCTGTATATAGAACCAGTTCATCTTCATCTTGGGGAATTGCAAGTTTTGGAAGCTTTTTGCAAACTTCTTTAAGCTGCTTTATTCCTTCTTGATGTTCATCTTCCCATTTGAATGTAGCATCTTTTTTGAGCAATGGTCTAAACACCTTCCCGTAATGTGCTAGATTGTTTATGAATATTCCAGTAAAATTAACAACTCCAAGAAAACTATGAAGTTGTTTCATGTCTTTCAGTGTATCTGGAAATCCTTGTATTTTCTCTACAATATGACTTTGTAGGATGATTCTAGATTCATCGATTTCAATTCCGAGGAATTCAATCTGTCTTCTAGCAATCACTGCCTTCTTGTCTGAAAGCATTAATCCTTTCTTGTGACAAACATCTGAAAATATTTCCAAGTGTTTGAGATGCTCTTTCATGTTCTTTGATGCGATAAGAATGTCATCAATATATACGAACATGAAACTGAAATAATCCTTGAAGAGATTATCCATCTTTCTTTGATATATCTGGGGTGCGTTAGCCAGTCCCATAGGCATTACGTTCCAAATATAATGTCCTTGTGGTGTGGAGAAAGCTGTAAATTTCTTACTTTCTTCCTCCATTTTAATCTGGTAAAATCCAGACTTGCAATCGAACTTTGAGAATATCTTGGCACCTTTGAAGCAGTTAACCAAATGTTCTCTGCTTGGGATATAGTATCCGTCGAACTCCAAAATATTATTAATCCCTTTGTAGTTAATAACAAGTCTTGGCTTTCCTCTTTTAATTTCTCCATGATTTCTGACTAAGAATCCTGGACTGCTATATGGAGAAACTCCTGGTGAAATCAACTTAAGGTCAATATGTTCCTTAAGTATCTTCTGCATATCCTCACGATCCTCCTGGTTCATAAGGATTGGTTTGAATCTCACGAACTCGTACTACTTTCCTGGTTTAAATCTTAAGGAAGCTTTGAGCTCGTTCTTATCCCACCATGCCAAAGGATTTTCATTATAATTCCTTTGGATTTTCTTCTTGATATCCTCGAGTGAAAGTTTTTCTTCTATGGTATCATCACTCTGTAGCTTTTCCATTTGGCACATCATCAATTCAACAATAGCCTCTGGAGGCACTCGTTCTTCTCCTTGTATTCTGAATGAATGCAAATCATTATCCCATCGTTTTATATCTTTTTGCTTCGAACCATATTGTCGAAAGGATAATAATGCTCCACTAAATTTCCTTCGATCCGCCATATTTGGATTTCAAAGTTTGGCTTCATCACCACGCTTGCTGCGAAAATTAATGGGCATTTTTCGATAAAATGCTTCCCACAGACGTTGAACAATAATCTTATGATCACATAAAGTTGTGAAAATAAGTCTTCTTGTCTCATTTTCCTGTGTTTTTTGTACTCAATCGCTCGAATGTTTGTAGGAAATTATTTCCTAGCAAAACATCTGCTCATGTATCATAGAAATAGATCGGTGGCATCTTTACTTTGTACCATGGGGTGCGCTTGCGCCTCAATCATAATTTTTGCCTATTTTATTCCCCGATTAAGGAAATGAATCCTTTTAGAGAAATCTCTTCCCGCAATAGCTGGTAAATCCTCTCCAATTTCTTTAGGAAAAACATCCGGCTTTGCAGTACATATTCCGGCACCTGAATCAATATAGGCGGCGAAATATTCGGCCTTGTATTCAGCATATAACATTCCGATAGAAATGTATATAGAGAATGGGCTAGTGGTCATCTGATTCTATATCTTTTCTCAGCCACTGTGAACTCCATTCCATCTTGTAATCTTTCCCAAGGTTTATGATCCTCAAGAAATTCAATTCCCAGTATTAATTGCTCTGGGATTTTCCCTGCTATCCCGGTGATTGTCAGCTCAATTTCACCTATTTTCAGGCTTCATTGATATCTTCCAACTATGGGTTGTTGGAGATAATATAGAACATCACAAGGAAAAATCTTTTCCTTTTGAATGATGTCAAATATTACTTCAACTTCTCTCCATCCATCTGGACATTTCAGCTCTCCTTGTTTTTGAAAACATCTGGGATTCGTTGAACTGTACTTGGTCTCTTTTCTTCCCAACGACTATTGCTTATCATTTTGTCTTGTTGGAAAGACATACTTCTTGGCTCAACTCTGAGGCTTCGACTTTTGTTGAAGACTGGTTGATCTTGAATTTTCATATCGATCTCCTTTATAGTTGGAGACTCAATAATTTCTGGTAGAACTACCCTGGTGTTAGGAATTTTATTGTTTAGATTTTGATGAATGCCATGTAAAACTTAGAATAGAAAGTTGGCACCCCAATTCTTGTTGTAAAATGCATTGCAATGAATAGAGCCGCCAAGCCGAGTTAAGTCGCCTACGCCCTAACATGCAAGAAGACAAATCAAGACTTGAAGGAAGACTCCGCTGCGAGACAGTTGAGTATGGCAAAGAAGAGTAGACAGGAACTCTACTGGAGAAGCAGCTGAGATGCAGCTGAGTGGAGCATCAGTCAAGTCAACTCAATAGAAGCTAAGTCTCAAGTTGAAGTGACAAAGAGTCATCCATGATTGGAAGTCGACTCTAAGTCACCTGGGAAAGCAAGGAAATGCAAAATGTCGAGATAATCAGTAAAAGAACCGTTGCATAGAAATCAAGAGATTTACTTAAACAAGTAATATCTCCATACCACCTTTCTCGGAGTGCTCGGTCCCGACCCTGCGTGCAAAAGGAATGAACCAATGGGAAGCACTACACCGTGTCGAACTCAAAAGGTGAAAGAACAATTCATACGAGGAAATGGCAATTCCAAGAACTGCAACAAGACAAGCCAACGATCGCAAGTGACTTTCAAAAATAAGCCTATCTCTTCAACGGGCAAATTTTTGAAAGTTCACTATAAAAGGCCGAGGAGTTTGTTTGAGAAGAAGGATGACACACACGTGAGATATACAAGCATATTAGAAAAACTTAAACATTCTCAATCCTCAAGCCTACATTACGAAGTACATCAATCCAACACTCACCGTGAAGGAAAGAGAACTTCAATCGGTTGAAGAGGAAACTTTTGAAGAAAAGGGGTCTACATTCCAGAAGGATTGTAGAAAGGTTCAAGGTTGAACCAAGTCTTAAGCTTTTGGAGGGCTTCGTGATCAAATCCAAAGAGCTTGAGCAAGTGAGTCAGAGTAACAAGGCAAACCCTGTGAAGAAGCCGAGTCGCACGAGAAGCTTGGTGAGTGATCAAGGCGTCTCGGGACGAGTCCCTAAGGATCAAGTCGGGCCAGTGATCAAGACTTGTATCCGGATCTGTTACCACTTTGTAAACTCGATCATTACTTAGTGGATTCCTCCAGAGTTGGAGAAGAGAGGAGTAGAAGAATTACCCCATCTTCGAACCTCTATAAAAACTTCATTGTGTCATTTACTTTTCAAGACTTTAATTCTTGCAATTTTAATCGCTTATATCTCACGATAAATTTGCTATCCACTTGATAATTCATAAGTACTAAATCAAGCTCTAAAATCTTGCTTAATCAAACTTAAGGGTGTTAAGTCTTCCAATAAAAAACAAAACCACAACTTGAGTCAAATTATAGCCAACAAGTGAGTTACTCCATCAACAACAAATTCGAGTCATTTGAGAGATTAACTCTTGAGTGACTAATTCGATCGGCCCATCAAGGACACAAATGTGTAGAATCAACTCGTAGATTTAAAAAGACTAAATCGAAAATTTGGTAAGGTTTATTCAACCCCTTCTAAACATTACACTTACACCCCTTGGGACCTACAAGTGGTATCGAGAGGTTGGTTCATTGAACCCTCCGCACCGTTCTCGAACTAGATCTCCAAACTTTTCAAAGTCCGCTTTAGTACTTAAATTTTCAAAACTCTTCTTATCATTAAAAGTTATTATCATGGAAGCAAATTTGACACGCATCCCTATGTTCACTATTGAAGAATTTGATGATTGGAAAATTTGCATGCAGGCTCATCTATCAAAGATTACATGATGAGATGTGGATAGTGATAGAAGATGGGCCTCTCGCAAATATTAAAGGTGAACACAAAATTGCATTTAAGAGTTGCAAACAAGGAGAAGAAGATGTCGCTCCTGCACGGTCCATGGTTGAAAAACCAAGAACCGAGTGGACAAATGATGACGAAAAAAAGATACAACCTGGACAATGTAGCCAAGGACATCCTTTACAAAACCTTGACAAAGCCATGTTCAATAAAGTCAAATCATGCAAAACGGCTAAGGAAATCAGGGACAAGTGACATTGATTTGTGAAGGCTCGAGCAAATCAAAGAAAACAAATTGTCGGTGGGTCAGACAAATTTGAGAACTTCAAAATGATCTCGGGAGAAAACCTGGATCAACTGGATGCTCGGTTCACGTAAATCACAAATGAGTTGTCTCGCACTTGGAAAGGAATATACACGAAGGAAATGTGTATGAAGATCCTAAAAGTCTTCCAAATGAATGGGAAATGAAGGTCATGGCACCGAGACATTCCATGGACCTATCAAAGACATCCAACCATGAACTATTCTCGGACCTCAAAGCCTTCGAGTTTGAGTGAGAAGAAAAAGACCAGAGGAAGAGACAACATGTACCCAAAAACAATTTCTAATTGTTAAAGATGGGAAGAGAGCCGAGGTCAAAGAAGTCATTGACCCGGAAGAAATAGCCCGATGGTTAAAAGGTTCAACAAGTTCTTCAATAAGAACTACAAGAGACGAAAGGGTGAATCTTCCGTAAGACACTCGGCTCCTCCAAATCAAGGGAAGACAGCCAACCAAGAGAACATATCATCAAAAAGTTGAGTATCAAAGGGTGACAACTCAAGAATGGAAAGAGTCGATCAAAAAGTCAATATCTATGTTGGAACTGTCAGACAACCAGTCACTATGCCATCGATTGCTCATATCCTCGTAGTCAACAAGTACGAGGGGATGAAGAAAAAGAAAGATCTTGAGAGAAAGAAGACAAGAAAAGAAAAAGGCAATGATGGTCAGAGATCACAAACAAATAAGTCAAGAGAGACAATGATTCAGAGAGTAGTGAAGCCGACTACTCAAGTGACTCAAGAAGAAGCCCGATCCGCTAGATGGCCAAAGAACAAGATCAACTCCGACCAAGAAGATGAGGTACAATCTAACTCATCAAACTCGTACACCAGATGATAGTGACTGTGACACACACACTTCATCACCCACTGATCTTTATGATTCATTAGGCAAAATGATGAAAGATTTTGAACACATTAAATCCTCACACACACTATTGAATGAGGAAAACAGCCTACTCAAAAGTCAAAACTCAAAGCTGACTAAGGAGCTGAGTACTCTAAGTCAAATAGCTAATGAGAATGAAAGTTTAAAGGCTGAAAATGCTAAATTAATAGCAGAAATTGCTGCTATAGAAAAGAGGGAGAATGACCTCAAGAATGTTATTGCCTCATTCACTAAGGCATCTAAATCATTGGATGATCTTATTATGAGTCAAAGAGAATGTGGAGACAAGACAGGCTTAGGATTTAATTCCTCTGTGCTATGTCAAACCTCAAGAGTAATTTTGGAAAAAGGATCTTCAAGTCATGAAGAGTCTGAAAAATCCAAAACTCTAAATGTTGCACACACATTCACTCCAAAGCACAATAATAAGCAAACTGGCCTTGGTTATAAAGGAAAAGGAAAACAACCGATTGAGTGTCTTTGAAAGGACAAAATGAGAAGAGATTCACCGAGTCCTCAAAGAAACTCCAAACAAAAAAATACTCAGAAAGAAGAAGCGAGAGCTACCAAAAACCCCGAAAATCCATAAAAGAAACACATATGATGGGAATGGTAGAAAGTATCCAAGCCAAGCCGATTGGAATAATGTGAACTATCAAAGATAGACTTATGGAATATAAGCCCAAATGGCAAAGGCCTAGAACTCAAAGAAAGGCCATTCCAAAAACATAAGAGCTTTCATCAAAGACACATATGCACCTAGGCACTACACTCAAAGACACCACAATTACCCAAGGAAGGCAATTGCTAAAACATATATGCAGGCATACGGACAAAAGAGACAAATTTGTATGAACCTAGAATCCCCAAGCAATTTGCCAGGATTAATTATGATTATGGCACCGATAGATGGCAACCCCTTAGAGTCAAATCATTTGGCTATAGGTTGGTTGGATCATCTTACAATTTAACCCCTCAGACCTGCATAAGTATGGGTACCTAAAACTTAATTTCCTTGATTGCAAGTTCGAACAATGTGAGTGCCAAGGAACCTGGTACATGGATTGTGGTCGTTCCGGACATATGACAGAAATAAGAAAAATCACAAAATTCAAGGAAGTTAAAGGAGCAAAAGTCATATTTGGAGGAAATGAAGCCCCGGCGAAATAAGAGGCATTGATCCATCAAGAGGAATGGATTAGAGATCACAGATGTTGCATATGTTGAAGGACTCAACTTCAACTTATCGAGCATCATCAACTCTGTGACAAGGGCTACAATGTTGGATTCAACATGGGTATATGCCAAATCAAAGATATTGAATCAAATGAAGTGGTGCTTTGCAAGGATGTAGACAGAAAAATATGTATGTGGTGGATTGGTCAACTCGCAACACCCAAAGACTGCCTACTAGCAAAAGAGTACAAATGAATCAAGTTGGTGGGCACAAAAAGTGAGTCACCTGAATTTTAAAACAATTAACAAGTCGGCAAGAAGTCATCTTGTGGAAGGACTTCCGACTCAAGATACAAGAATGAGAGTATATGTGACGCATGTCGAAGGGAAAACAAATCAAGTCGTCATTCAAAGAAAAGACATGCCCATCCTCAACAAGAATATTGCATCCGCTTATATGGATCTATTTGGCCCAAAGGGAACTAGCCAAAGATAAGTGGAAAGAAATACACCTTGGTGGTAGTAGATGACTACTCAAGATATACATGGACAATATTCATGTGTAAGAAGAAAGAAACTCTACAAAAACTACCACAAAATGATGAAAAGGATTCAAAACGAGAAGAGTCAAACCATTATCAAAATAAGATCGACGAGGAACCGAGTTTGTCAATGGAATAATAACTCGATCGTATTGAGAATGGTATTGGTCATGAACTATCGGCCAGCAAGGACTCCACAGAGAATGGAGTTGCGAAAAAGAAGAAATAGAACCCTCAAAGAAGCAAAGAAGGACCATGTTAGTCAAGCAGAGTTACCAAAAAGATTTTGGGTCAAGCAATCAACACACTGCTACACTCAAAACAGATGTATGATAAATAGACAAATGACAAAGACTCCTATGAGATCTGGATGGAAGAAAACCAAATGTTGCATATTTCGAATATTTGGATGTAAATGCTTCATCCACAACAATGGCAAAGACAATCTAAAGGCTTTTGATGCTAAAGTGATGAAGAAGAATCCATTCATGTGGTATTTGATGAGCCAAATATAAATGGAGAAGACATTGAAGAGTCACCGATAAGTCAATCATCCAACCATACTGAAGAGTCCCTATCTTTGAAGCCGAAGCCGGAATTATCAATTCGAAAGAAGATGAGATAGTCAATCTCAAAAACAAACTGGAAAATTTACAACTAAGTGATTACGAGAGAGTGACCACGAAACAGAACACAAATGCAAGTCGATCAATCCAAATAACTTACTCCAACTGATGTAAGATGGCCGAGAGACCATCCACGAACTTGTCATTGGAGATATAAGAGAAGGTGTCAAAACAAGATCCAACTCAACAAGAAGCCATGTTCACATGCTTCATCTCGCAAATAGAGCCCAAAGATGTGTCACAAGCATTGGACGACACACATTGGATTCAAGCTATGCAAGAAGAGTCAATCAACTTGAGAGAAATAAAGTATGGGAATTAGTGCAAAGACCCATACATCAAAATGTTATTGGAACCAAATGGGTGTTCGAGAAATAAGATGAACGAGGAAGGTTACGGGTAAGAAACAAAGCAAGACTAGTAGCCAAAGGATATTGCCAAGAAGAAGGGATAGATTTTGATGAAACATTTGCCCTGTAGCAAGATTGGAAGCTATAAGGATGTTTCTTGCCTATGCAGCTCACAAGAATTTCATTGTATATCGATGGATGTAAAAAGTGCATTCCTAAATGATTTATTGGAAGAAGAAGTGTATGTTGAACAACCTCCAGGATTTGAGCGAGAAGACTCTTGGAGATAAGGTATACAAACTCAAGAAAGCTTTGTATGGATTGAAACAGGCACCCGAGCATGGTATGATACCTTGTCACAATTCCTAACTAAAAATGGATTCACAAAAGGAAAAGTAGATATAACACTTTTCTTAATTCAAGACAAAAAGAGTATACTTTGCTTGTTCAAATATATGTGGATGACATCATTTTTGGATCCACTAACAAAAAGTCATGTGTGAAAAGTTCTCAAACCTCATGCAAAGTAAATTTGAAATGAGCATGATGGGAGAGTCGACATTCTTCCTTGGACTCCAAGTGAAACAATTGGTGAAGGATGGAACCTTCATAAGTCAAACAAAATACACCAGAGATTTAATGAAGAAGTTTGGTATGGAGGAGAAGTCTTCTCGTAAAAATACCAATGAACACATCACAAAATGGACATGGATGCGGATGGTAAGCACAGAGATCAAACAAGATACTGAGCACTTATTGGATCATTGCTCTATCTCACAAAGAAGCGGACATCACCTTTCTTTGTAGGTGTATGTGCAAGATTTCAATCTGCTCCAAAAAGAGAGCCATATGACAAAGCTAAGAGAATATTGAGATACTTGAAAGGAAGCCAAGAAGTAGGGCTATGGTATCCAAAGGAAGGTGGATTCAAGCTAATTGGCTATTCAGATTCGACTATCTTTGGATGCAGAGTGGACAGAAGAGCACTTCAGGCACATGTCAAATGCTAGAAACAGGCCGATTTCTGGTTTAGCAAGAAGCAAAACTCAATAGCCACCTCTACAAATGAGGCGAGAATACATAGGCGGCAAACAAGCTGTTGTGCCCAAGTCCTATGGATGAGACATCACCGAGAGACTATGAAGTTGAAGAAAAAGAAATTCCAATCATGTGTGATAACACAAGTGCAATTGCAATCACTCAAAATCTCGTGTTGCACTCAAGAACAAAACATATTGATGTCGGATATCACTTCATAAGAGATCATGTTGAAAAGAAGGACATCATCCTGGAATATATCTCAACCGATAAACAACTAGTGACATCTTCACAAAACCACTATGTGAGTCAAGATTTGAAGAACTCAAGCATGAGTTGGGGCTAATTGAGCTGAGTGACACTTAGACGAATCAAAGAAGAGAAATGGAACAGAAAAGGGGTTAAAAAGAGTCAAAACAAAATCAACTCAAAAAATCAAATTTGATCGGAAAGTCACTTACACCAAGTCACCGATAAATGAGTCACTAAGAGAACGTGAGAAGTAGAGTTAAATCGCCTAAGGGATAAGTTTGAATAACTTATGAGCAAAGTGACAAAAACGCAAACGTTTTGACTAAGCGGGAATGTTTTAAGGAATACGTCGATAATGATGATGTGTACGGACATAAAGCCGCACACCAAGCTTATGATTGGATATAAATGCTTTGCCGCATTAAATACGAGACATGAAATGCTCAATAGGCGTCACGAAATCCAAGCCGTTGATTTCGATCACATTTCAAAAACCACCCGCACGCCCTTTCATAAACCATATTTAAACCATTTTCGTCCGTTTCTCTCTCACACTTCTAAAACTGTTCATCTCTTTCTCAAAAGCAAAGGCAAAATACTCTCGAAACCCTATCAACCTTCAAATCAATTTCTCGAGTTTTTCCTTGATATAATCTTGAGAAATGGCACCAACTTATGACTTTACCAAGTTAGGAAAGCAAATCCACACCGGTTCTACGGTGGATTTTGACTTTTAATGATGAAACAGGGGTCCGACGACACCCTGGTGAAGAAAATCGCCGAGAAGTTGGAAACGTCCCGGACTAAAACCGTTTCTAACGCTAGAATATCCGATGACCTATGTGGAGGAGGTCGCACAATTCTACGTGAATGCTAAGATTCACGATGAAGGAATCAAGTCATCTGCTCACGGAAACCGTGACTATCTCTGCCAAGATTTGGTGAACATCGCTCACTACCGTGAAGGAGCATCGAGATTAACGGTTGATGTCAACCTGGGCGACGCTATGGAAAGAAATAGCCAAGTCGGACTTTCTTTGATAAAAAATATACACAAAGAAAACAAGAGATCACAAGGAGGATTATCACAAGTTGTTGGATATAGTTGCCAAATGTATCGACATCAAATTTGGCGCCTTTGACCAATCACAAAGGCAAAGCTGATTGTAATGGCTGCAATCATCGAAGAAAAGAAGATAAATCAAGTGAGTTTGTCTACAAAGACTTCTCTGCCCGACGCGTGGGGAACAAGTCCTTCAAAGAAGATGGCTCATTTGGAGGATCCCTGGATATGGCCTAGTGATTGGCCGACTCACGGAGGTGAAAGGAGTCCTCTTAGACATGGGAAGACATTCCATGTTAACAAGAGGATGTTCGAGCAAACCTCTCCCGGCGCTCGAAGCGAGCTTACGCCAAGAGAGTGACACCGAGTGAGGAATCACCCCCAAGATACAAATTGTTCCTCTCCGGCCCGAAGAAGAAAGCTGCCCTGCGCAAGCTAAGAAGATCACGCCCTGCAAAGAAAGAAAACCAAACATGCTCCACGCCCGCAGCAGAGTCACCGCCCAAAGACCATGTCTCCTCCCCTCGCAACAGCGGCCGAGAAGGACTCACAAATACCTTCTCCGATCGTCAAAAAAGAGGAGAATCGAGAAGCCACGACGGCCCGTTCCTCGAGAAAAAGACACCAAGACGGCCCCCGCCGCTCAAGACTCGAGAAGACACCGTCTCTCGAACCGAAATCCCTCGTGCAAACTAGGAGACGAAGACGAATTATCAAGCGCTCCGAGTGGAGAAACCACCGAGTCACCACTCAGCTAGAGCAGATCTGGGAGATCGCCGGAGAAGTAGAGTCTCCGGATGTAATTGATGAAATGACCAAGTCTCTTTGAAGCGATCAGCAGAGGCAACTCAAGACACAAAGAGTTCACGCACCAAACATAAAAGAAATCGCGGAGCGAGATAGTGATGTAATGATCCTATCTCCACCTTACCCGACATCCAAAATCGTCTGCGTGAGTGGAGGAAATGGAAGTTGAGCAAGTCGAGGGAACAGTTCAACGCCCGAGTTTATAGAAGAAGAAGAGGAACCGCTAACTTTCCTTGACTAAAGATCGTGCTTCCAAGACTTGATGAAGACAAGCGCTTAGACATCCTGCATTTTCAAGGACAAGGAGAGAAAAAAGCAAGGCGGAAGGCGAGGCACGCGAGAAGGCAAGCATCGCCTTATCTCCGGCACCCGCTAGAACACACACATCCTCTCCTTGATGTCTTCTCCGATGCTGATGAGGAACAGGAGAATCTGCGCTACGGAAGAGTTACAAATGCGGCAAGCATTGCACGAGTCCGTAATCCTTCACGAGCAAAGATCGATAGAGGGACCAGGAGAGTCCTCGAACACGACTTGAAATCGATCCAATGGGAGTGGTTGACAAAAATCGCCATCATTGTTGTTCGCCACCACTTCCCACTCAATCGGAAGAAGGCAATAAGGGACATGGCGATGAAACGGGATAATGGGGACCCCAATCGAGCCAACCCCTATTGAAGGTGTTTTACCACCGCCCCAACTACTGAACATTCAATAGCAACAAATGGGAGTTTGGAGACGAGTGACCCTATTCCAAGTCACTCACCGGTGCGCCCGGGGGAAACTCCCTCCACTGCGCAGAGGACGGAGGTTGCTTTGCAGTTGACTCCACAACGAATCAAGGAGGCGAAGGAGAAAAATTACAAACACAAGAAGAACAACAAGTTGCCATCAACGACGCCAAACAGTTGAGACTGTCTCACCGAGGTGCCAACGCTTTGAAGGCTAATGACGCTGCTGATGCGAACGAGGCACGAGGAAGGAACAACCCGGGAGTTAACACTGGCGATGAAAGTGCAATCCATGGGGTTGAGACTCCAATGGATGCCACCGTAGAAGACCCTAAGACAAATGACATCACGAAAGGGAGGACCAAGCCTCGTAGTAGAGAGACTCGCCGGAGGTGCAAGGCCCACGGGAGGTTGAGACTTCCGGGGTAAAGAGGTCAAGTAGAGAACATCCCTCCCGCTATCATCGACCCATCCGAGAAGGAGATAAGCGCACTTCATGATTCCCAGGATAATCCTGATGTCACTTTTCTCGGGATCGGGAAGGTGAAGAAGAAGTCGAGTCATCCCCGACAAATCCAAAAGACTCACCATGGATGTTCCAAGCACGAGCAAGTCGATCCTAAGACTACTCGTCAAACTTTTAACTTTGATGATGAGCCACCAATGGAAATCTCATCATCGTCCGATGACGCTCGATAAGGCCGAGGACCGATCTCATCGAAATGGAAAAATCACCGAGACCAACGAAGTTTAAGACAAACAGGCTCGACAAGCGGGTCTACTTCACAACAAAACCCAGGTGAACCAGAGACCCGCTGCAGGCCCCTCAAGGCTGCAAGGGTCGATTCCTGAAAGAACTCCACGCACACCGCTCATCATCGAACAAATCCCGGTGGGCGGTGATGAATCTTTCATAGAATCCTTTCCTTTTTCTCTCCTGAGGTACCCGACCTTCATGAAGAGTCGAGAATGAGCGCGCACGCTATCACTGATCAGCTCCTCGTTTTCTCTTGAGCACCATTGTTCCAGTACTTATGACTTTGATGTCAGTATGGCCATCACCGCAATGAAGAATCAAATTTGAAGTTCGAGAAGTGTTCAAGGCACTCTTTGCTTTGAGGTTGAACGGATGGAGAGGCATCAAGCCTCTTTGGACATGCGATCGGACAACAGAGATGCCAACCTTACAACCGACTTGAGAGGCATCACAACGAGGATAAGGGAATGGTGGCAACAAAGAAAAAACAATGCGTGTGGAACAAGTCGATTCTTCAGACATTGTTCAACAAGTCTGCCGGTATGGAGAGTCGAAAATGCTTGATGCAAAAAAAGCCGAGAGAACACATTGAACATATGCATGAAGCTCACACTGCCGAGATCAAGGCTGCTGCGTGAGCAAAATACAAATGATCTCTGAAGCGTTTGGAAGAACACATGACAAGAAAATTCACCTTCTCATGGCCGAGATGAAGCCGATTTCAGCAGAATCCAACGCTACTCGATCAATTCCGTCTTTGCATACAACGCAGCAGACTCGAAGCGAAACTCAACCATCGAAGACTCGACTTCATGCTTGCCAAAGATGTTCCCCGGGGTTCCTCTATCCTTTGATGATGCCAAAAAGGGAAGAGGAATACCTCAAAGCGCTAAAATCTGGCGAGAAGAAAGGAGCGGTGAGAAGGAAAATCACCGAGGAAGTCTTGAAACGAGAAGAAAGAAAGCTTGTTGAGGGGAAGGATCAACGGATGTGACATTGATGATTGCACAAACCCCCAACAAGGTCCTCACACACCGACATTATAAGCGAAAACTCCCCTGTGACTCGCCACTCCAACACTCTGCTATATCCATGGTGATAAGAGAAAAACTATTGAAGCGGGGATGAAGGAAGTGGAAGGGAGAATGGATGCCCGAGTTATGAACATCTTGAAGAACATGGAGGCATTCCAAAGAGATAGAGACACTTATGCCATCTTAGATGTCGGAGACAGAGCCACGATCGCTTGATGAATTTAAAACGCTCGAATCGAGGGATACTTTGCAAATATGTCTATGGCTCAAGCTTGAGACTTGTCTTGGGAAAAGGGTCTCACGCTATGTGAAGAAGGCGACAGCGGTGACTACCGATCCTCTGCTGGTCACTCCGCCGGTCACTCACCGAAAGAAGAAGACCCCAAGACAAAGATATGCCCGGTAGAGGAAGAAGCGATGAGTGGAGGAAGAAGCTTGGACCTGGCCTCTCGCCCAAAACATCGAATATGTGGATCCAGGAAAGAAAGGAGGGATCTTCTCAAGGGCCGGGCTTGACCAAGTAGCGAATTTGCGAGTGGCGAAAACTAACGCCGAGTATGTGAAAAGACTAGAAGAAGAAAACAAAAGACAAACTCGCTATGGGAGGAAAAGACAGGAAAGAATAAGAAGAGATGAAGGCTGCCGAGGAAGGCATATGAGAAGAAAAAGAAGGCAAATGACGAGAAAAAGAGGAAGAGAAGAAGATCTTGATCAAGATGAAAGAAGGAGACAATCGAAGGAGATGAAGTGTTGCTGTCCAACCCTTCGTGTATTTTATCATGTAAATACATACAATGTAAGTCTTCGTAATAAAGCTATAAATTCTTTATTTTCATGTAGACAAATATGTGCTCACGATACACCTTGTAAACATTTGTGTAAAAGAACAGGAATGATATGATCAATAAAAGAATTGATTCTCGCATACATTCTATGTCAATACACTATCTCAGTATGTATCTTTGCTATTTGCATTTTTGAATGGTTTAAGTTTTGGCATCATCAAAAAGGGGGAAATTGTTAGGAATTTTATTGTTTAGATTTTGATGAATGCCATGTAAAACTTAGAATAGAAAGTTGGCACCCCAATTCTTGTTGTAAAATGCATTGCAATGAATAGAGTGGCCAAGCCGAGTTAAGTCGCCTACGCCCTAACATGCAAGAAGACAATCAAGACTTGAAGGAAGACTCACATGAGACAGTGAGTATGGCAAAGAAGAGTAGACAGGAACTCTCTTCGGAGAAGCGGTGAGATGCAACAGTGGAGCATTAGTCAAGTCAACTCAATAGAAGCTAAGTCTCAAGTTGAAGTGACGAAGAGTCATCCAATGATTGGAAGTGACTCTAAGTCACCTGGGGAAAGCAAGGAAATGCAATGTTCAAGTCGAGATAATCAGAAAAGAACCGTTTGCCGCAAAATCAAGAGATTTACTTAAACAAGTAATATCTCCATACCACCTTTCTCGGAGTGCTCGATCCCGAGAAGCGTGCAAAAGGAATGAACCAATGGGAAGCACTACACCGTGTCGAACTCCGAAAAGGTGAAAGAACAATTCATACGAGGAAATGGCAATTCCAAGAAGCGCAACAAGACAAGCCAACGATCGCAAAGTGACTTTCAAAAATAAGCTATCTCTTCAACGGGCAAATTTTTGAAAGTTCACTATAAAAGGCCGAGGAGTTTGTTTGAGAAGAAGGATGACACACACGTGAGATATACAAGCATATTAGAAAAATCAAAACATTCTCAATCCTCAAGCCTACATTACGAAGTACATCAATCCAACACTCACCGAAGGAAGGAAAGAGAACTTCAATCGGTTGAAGAGGAAACTTTTGAAGAAAAGGGGTCTACATTCCAGAAGGATTGTAGAAAGGTTCAAGGTTGAACCAAGTCTTAAGCTTTTGGAGGGCTTCGTGATCAAATCCAAAGAGCTTGAGCAAGTGAGTCAGTAGTAACAAGGCAAACTGCCTGTGAAGAAGAAGCCGAGTCGTCACGAGAAGCCACCGAGTGATCAAGGCGTCTCCGGTGATCGAGTCCCTAAGGATCAAGTCGGCCGCGTTGTGATCAAGACTTGTATCCGGATCATACCACTTTGTAAACTGATCATTACTTAGTGAATTCCTCCAGGAGTTGGAGAAGAGAGGAGTAGAAGAATTACCCCATCTTCGAACCTCTATAAAAACTTCATTGTGTCATTTACTTTTCAAAGACTTTAATTCTTGCAATTTTAATCGCTTATATCTCACGATAAATTTCTATCCACTTGATAATTCATAAGTACTAAATCAAGCTCTAAAATCTTTCTTAATCAAACTTAAGGGTGTTAAGTCTTCCAAAAACAAAACCACAAATTGAGTCAAATTATAGCCAACAAATGAGTTACTCCATCAATGGCTCACCGAGTCATTGAGAGATTAACTCTACTTGAGTGACTAATTCGATTGTCCATCAAGGACACAACTGTAGAATCAACTCAGATTTAAAAAGACTAAATCGAAAATTTGGTAAGGTTTATTCAACCCCCCCCTTCTAAACCTTACACTTACACCCCTTGGGACCTACACCTGGTAAAGTCCTCAAAGATTCTTGGGACTTCAATAAATTCCTTTCTCAAGAATAACTCTGAATGATGTGTATTCAAGAGAGCATAGGAAATCTTGTATGTGATCGATTAAGGTTTATTCCCTTCTTTCATCAAATCGTCTCTTTTGAAATCTTGATGAAGGGTTAGGACCCTATTGAAATTTCGATCTCCCAAATTGTATGCAATCCTTGGATAGACATTAAATGCCAATTTTCCTGTATACAAATTTCCTGTAACTGCTCTAAGGCATGAATCCTTGAGATTTGAGATTCGCTTGTCAAAGATGGCCAGATTGAGTGGCGAATCAATTCTTTCTTTGAATGTTGCCTTAATAATAACCCTTATAGCTCCGATATAGATCCATGAGAGTGTGTTTGCAACTTCTCTTTTGACTGTGCTTTTGATCTCCTGGACTTCTCTGTAAGGAACCAACTGCATCTCGATCAGGTTACCAGTGAACTCCATCGGAATGGCGAATTCTCCGGTAGTTACCCTGTGGATAGTTTGGTGTTTTCTATTATGAAACCCAATTTTATCTAAAGCCTTTTCCATTACTCCAATAGTAAAACCATCATAAATCTGAAGCTTTGGATCTTCCTTCATAATTCTCATAAGAGTCTTATGAGAAACCGTAGTGTGAGAGAGGAATCCTGACATATCCTCCCTTACCGTCTGCTGAAGAATTTCTTCTTCACTCTGATTCTGAACTAGATTCACTTCCATCGTCAGAATAGATCTCTTCTTCATAGATGCTTTCATCTGAGGGTAGATCCTCAAATTGATACACATGTATTAGATCTTGATAGTAGACAGCTTCTTCGAATTCTGGTGTAGCTTCGAACTTTCTGGCTCCTCGTTTTTTATTCTCTGGGCAATCTGTTGAAATATTCCCTCTTGCTCTGCAGGTCCAACAATTACAATCTTTGAAACTTTCATTAGCTCTGGTGTGAACTCGCCTGAAAGTTCTTCTTCCTGATGTTCTGCTGGTACTTCCTTGATTAGAACCTGATGAAGAGGCTCTACTCCTGCTTGGTGCTGGTCTTTGCATTGATTTGTAACTTCGGGCCCTCTATTTTGACCAAAACCTTCTAGGTCTCCATGAAGACCTACTCCTTTTGCTGCTGCTTCCACGGCCGTATGGATGGCTTCTCTTTTTCTTATGCTTATGTGGTTGACCTCCCACAACAGTTGGGATGTCATCGTCTACGTAGCATAGAGGAACTGTTTTGTTAATTCCTCTTAATCTCTTATAATTCCTGTAAAGTGTTGCATGATAGCACCATTCAGATAGTTTGGCCTTCAAAAATGACATTCTTCTGGCCACCGCATCCAAATCCGTTGCACTCTTGTATTCCCTGATAAGCATTTCTCTCCAGGGACTCAAAATCTTGGCAAAAAATAGCTGTGAAGCTTCTTTGTCTCCCACCTTGGACTTCCACCGGTACTCAGTGAACAACTTGATATATTCGTCAATATGACAAATATCATGTAACTCAAGGTAGTAGAGAGCTTGTTTATATCTTTTTCTTTTTTTTCTTCTAATCTCTCAAAATAGTCATTATAAAATGAATTTTAAATAATTTGGCCATATTATCGACAATTTATTTCATTGATTCTCCAGCTATGACCGTGCTTTTCATATTTGCTTCGGTCATATCCCATGCAATCTTTATAGATCCTTCAAGACTCATCTCAAGGAGTAAGATGAATCCTTCCTTCGTAAGATCGAGGGTACCTGCTGCAATCCTCATAGCTGCTGCCCATTCATCAATAAGGACTTCTCGATTTTTAAAATCTGGGATATCCAGATTTAGCACTAATCCATATGGATGTATGGGATCGAGCTGCGATTTTCCATAAGGTGTATTATATAAATTTGGCCTTTTGGATTGTCGAGTTCTTATAATAGGATCTCTCCTTGTAGTAAAATCTCCGACGTGAGGCATTTTTTCCTCCGGGTATTCAGGATTTGAGCCCAAACTATCTGCAACGTTGAGATTTACTGGTGGTGGTGGAGGTGGTATTCCATGTTGGTTAACTGTAACCAAAGCTGATCCATCTCCCGCGTTCATCTTTAAATCTTCAATTCCTAATCCTGCAAAGGATTATGCCAGGTCATGTAGATCTTTAAGATTTATCTTCTCCATATCCATCACTTTTTAACTTGTGACAGATTTTCCCTTGATGATAGCGATATGCTTTTCATCATTTGTCATTTTTCGTATAACTTCGGTTGGTTTCCCCTTTTGGTGTAAGTAGGGCACTGTCCCAGAATCGATATGCTTCTTTCCTCCGGAAGAACTTGGTCTCATCCTCCGCAGTTCTTGACTCATTTCAGAATATCATGAAGGATTTCAAGAATTTCCTTATGATATTTCACCATCGTCTCCATCTAATTTTGGATCTGATGAACTTGTGTTGGTAGATGAATATGGCGGTTACCATAATTTTGCACCGTCTTCTGGATCTCTCTAAGATCTTTTGAGATCTTAGATGTGTCTGGAAGTATCTCGTTCCATTCTGGTACATCATCAGGAATCATGATTTTGATGGGCATTCTCATGGACTGCTTCCTGACGATTCATCAGATCGACATATAATATTTGGTTTACTATGAAGAAACTCATATAATATGCCACTTGTCTGTCGCAGTGTCTCAAGGTTTCCCTATCGGTTCCTGCGCGTTCCTTTTCAACATATTGGTTGTTCCAATATGCTATCTTGTCCTGGTGTTCATATGCATACATCGTCAGAATTTGAGGATATGTCCTGTAAGGTGTACATCTTGGAAAATTGTCCAGATCCATATTCTCGGAGAAATTTCTCCTCACCAATTGTTAATTACATAAATATAATAAATATAACTAAAATTTCTTAATAAACCTGGGCTCTGATGCCATTTTAGGCAAAACACTTAGTCAAATCGGCCATAGGTATGAATAAGGGTATAATTGGTATTATGAAAATATGCAATTATTCCGCTGGACAAATTTTGCAGCAACTCGACACTTATAGGACTGAAATTCCTTAGGTATAAAACTTATAGGACCGATTTTGCAAAACTTTTAAACTTATAGGGCATATTTTGCAAACTCAATAATAAAAGTCCTAAAATGCAATCCACCCAAACTTACAGGGTATTTTTTGCAATTAAGCCAACCTTTGCACCTGTTGCTAGATTGGAAGCAATATGGATGCTTCTTGCTTACTATTCGACCACTAAACACCTATGAAAGTCTAACGATCCTCGCAAGAGAACGAGATCAATCATAGGGTGGCAAGTTATCCCAAGTCGTCTCTCAAGAAAGTCTTAGCCGACAAATAATTATCGTGCGTCACAAATAATAGAAAATAAATCCTAATTAAACACTCTAACCAAATTTGTGATTTTAATTAACTAAAGAAAAATAAATAATAACACCAATTAAAACTGAACACAATTAAACTCGGAGAAAACGATATGGATAAACGTCTAATATTTTGGAATCATCTCATTAAACTTGCAAGTAGAATATCAATTAATTGATCATGCGATTAACAAATAAAACAAACTGGCAAAAACTAGGCCTAGATCTGATAACTCACGTATTCACATATTAGGGCTATCCCTACATAATTTTCTATTTCCATTAAGCCAAATTAGATAATATATTTCTGATTCATATCTAACCCCCTGAATAAATTTAGTCAAGGAGTAATAACTTCTCTCGATGTCAATCATTCCCTCAAAATAAGCAAAAGTTGATGAGACAATAAATTATCAAATAAAGCAATTCATTTAGGAAAGCAAATCAATTAGTCAATACTCATGCTTGTTTGTTTGAATCAAATCATAATAATCCTAGAACAAGGAAATTAGTTCATGATTGTAGATGGATTCAACAATTCAATTGAGAGGAAGAAAGCAATTATAAACATGATCATGTAATAAAAACAATGACCAAGCAATTAAAACCCAATGTTGGATGGAAGAGAAAATAACAAAAACTAGGGTTTAAAAGTGTTAAGAAGTAAAGGTGTTCGAAAATATGGGCTCCTCAAGCCCATATTTATTAGACTAGAGTCCTATACAAGGTGGAAGAGACAAAAAACGCAAAAAAAAACTGAAAATT
The DNA here is from genome assembly GCA_016081115.2 of Rehmannia glutinosa. Classification (NCBI taxonomy): domain Eukaryota; kingdom Viridiplantae; phylum Streptophyta; class Magnoliopsida; order Lamiales; family Orobanchaceae; genus Rehmannia; species Rehmannia glutinosa. The sequence continues at coordinate 39,556,684 of CM071927.1, forward strand.
TCGTGTTCTGCAAGTCACCGTGCGCGTTCGCGCATGGTGCCACTCGACCGCGCATGCGCAGGCAGCGCTGCCTACTGCTAGCCATGCGCGTCCGTGCACCCTTGAAACGTTAGAATTTGCTCTCGGTGTCTTCTTATAAATTGTAGATCTATTACTTAACTTTCCATGGACACTTGAATGAACTTAATATCAATTTTATAGAGAGATTTATGACCAAATTACTAAGACATATAATTTCCAAAATCGCATCACTTGATTTCCACTTTCACATGATTTTAACTCATACAAACGCCTTCATTTGCATTTAGTACCAAACATAGACATTGTATAACTCTCTCTTATCTTTCTAATGGCATAAGAATTAGGTCAATCTAACTTCGGATGAAAACGTTATGTTCCAAATACGAAGACTCGCATGATTGAAAATGACTTTTTGACGTTTATTGCTCTTAAACTTATTTTTTCACCAAATCCTAGAAAATTAACAAAATAACCCAACGTAACATTAAAACATGCAAATGCAAAGAAAATACGCCAAAAATATATATAAAGTATCACAAAAAAAAAGTATCACACAAAATACACACAAAAATATGCAAAACAATCCCCCACACTTAGCCTTTTACTTCTTCTCAAGCAAATAATTGTGCCTTTAGACTTGACAAAAAAAATATCAAGCATAATTTAAAATTCAATTAATCATAACACCAAGTTCTATCCACCTCGGATCAAACATTAATTGATTCTCAACTTCCACAATAGGATCACCCGGCTAAGGTTAAAAAAATTAACAAAGATGTTCAGCCATCCTCACTAAGTTTCAAATTCGCTTTATAAGTTGCAACCCCGTTACACACAACAAACCACACAATCGCTAGCCACAAAATTATTTTTTTTTCTTTTTCATTTTTTTTTCTTATTTTTTTTTCGCGAGAACTTTCGAGATGTCTTCCACTATGTGTAAACTTTGGATTTTCTCCAAAGGCTCCTAGGGTGGTTTTCCATACTCATGTTTGTGCTGCCGTTATACGTAAAAGACAAACACGGGGCTAATAAAATGCTCCTAGTAACTAAGCAGCGACAAACATATGAGTATAATCTCAATTAATCTCTTTTTTTGAGTTTTTTTATGCTAGCAATCTTATATAAACAATAATTAAAACAGGGTTTCAACTTAATTCACATCAGCGAAACGTCACAATTCAAGCCCCACAACCTAAGGTATCATTTAACCCTCGCCGAACTTGTCTACCAAAAAGACCAATTCACGATTCTAGCCAAATCCTACGTATCAAGTTCGCGGTGTAATTTTATAATCAAAAATTAAATTTTAGCACATATTTCTAGCCAGTTCACCAACACAATTATAAGGGTTGTAACAATTATAAGGCTAGTGATAACTAACCACATGCAACCATAACACATATATAATGACAATCTCTCTCCCACACTTAAATCACGCAATGACTTCAGTGCGTAAAAAAAATAAAATAGAAGGAAAGAGAGACGTCCCTGGAGAGTGCTATAATCGGCAAACAATTAAAGCAATCACATGAACCGTCAATCTTGCAAAAACCATGTGGAGGGAAAATAAAATACCACATATAAACTAAAAAATAAAAATCAAACTAACATGCACAAAAAACACCACATGCAAACTCACACAAAAGGAAAAAAAATGCTTGGGTTGCCTCCAAAGAAGCGCTCTTTTAACGTCATTAGCTTGACAATATCAACTAAGAAAATCATGGCGGGTCATCGAGCAAGACCTTTTTCGCTACCATGGAATTTTTATTCGGCTGAATTTCATTATGTTCCTGCCATAAGATATCTTTCATAGCAGAATCAGCAGAGTCAACAATAAAATTATCAGGCAAAGCACAAGTAGGATGATAAGCTATATTAAAAATTGAAAACGTTACAGTTTTTCCCAAGACATTCATACTTAGTTTTCTATTTTTTACATCAATCAAGATGTTGTTGGTGACCATGAATGGTCTACCCAACAAAATAGTATGATCATTAATATGACCTTTATCCTACCCTATATCCAAGACAACAAAATCAATGAGAACTTTAAGACCACCAACTTGGACCAAAATATCTTCAACAATACCTTTAGGATACCTAAGTGACCTATCAGCAAGTTGCAAACATGATTTGGTGGACTTCAATTTCCCTAAATTTAGTTGTTTATATATAGAGTAATGCATAAGGTTAATTCCAGCTCTGAGATCAAGCATACCTTCGACTTTCTTACCATTCCCAAAAGCAATATTAATGAAGAAACTGCCTGGAACTTGTTTCTATAGGAGTGGGCTCGGGGATGGATTAGGAGATTTGTAAGGATTATCAGTTTTGTGTAAGGGCGATCACTTATTTGCCTCCTCATTCGTGCTTTCTTCAATTGCATCATCCTTCTTTTCAATTTTAGCAATATTAATTTCAAGATCGTGATCGGCTTGAGCTTACTTGCGTTGACTAGGTAACGTGTTCTTTTTGACGAGATGTCAATCTAATTCACCAACTTGCGTAGCCAATTGGCCGACTTGAGTCTCAATTTGCTTAAGATATGCCTCCAAGGATTCAAACCATCTGTTATTCTACTCTTGTGTTTGCTGACTAACTTGAATAAAAGAATTCAACCTCTTTTCTGTTAGATAAATGTTTTTATCATGATTTTGACGATTTTGTTCGATCTTGTTCAAATGAGTTTTTAAACCAAAACAATGTCCCTAAATGTTGTCTAAATACTTCCGATCTTCTTAAAATGTTTTTACTATTTTTCTGAGTATTTCTTGGAGCTTATTTTCGATAAAAATTGGACAACACATTTGTTTCAGTTCGACCGGTCGCCCATAGGCAACCCGTACTGAGTTGAGTTTTGAAACAAAAATGGGACGTAATAAAAACGAGAGAGGGCGACCGTCGACTGGCGACCGGCGACCCCCTCGGGCGACGGCACTGAGCAGACCCTCTTGGTTCGAACTTCTCTATTTCGTAATTTCTTCAACCCCAATCAAACATAGCTAAAGGCGACCGGTCGCACCCCCTCCGACCGGTCCCCTGTAAAAATTCGCAAATTCAATTTCAATCTTATCTCTGCGCGACCGGTCGAACCCCATGTTTATCAAAGAAACTATCCGTTGCGTTTTTAGACAACTTTTCCCTATTTTGTGGGATTGATTTCTAACAAATATATTGATCATTTTAAATGGTTTCTTTTGCAAAAAATCACTCCTCAAGGAGGAGCCAATGTCTAGAAATGAAAGCCAAGTCCTCTCCTATAAATAGAGGCTTCATTCAAGCAACAAGACACAACACTCTACACAAGCAAAGAGCAATTGAGCAAACACTTTCATATATCTTGTTGTATTAGCCTAACCACTTTCACTTGCACTTATTTGAGGTCTAGGCCTTCAATTCTTGATTACACTTATACTCATATTGTATCAATCATTATTGAGTTGTAATCTTGATTTTGGTCATCATTCAACACAAGACATCCTTGTGAGTATTCTTGTGGTAAGAATACACTTGGGTGATCTAGGTGATAGGTGTTTGAAGGTTGTGGTAATCTTCAAAGGTGTTGTAAGAGGGTTGTGGTAATCCTCAAGGTGGTGAAAGAGGGTCGTGGTAATCCTCAAGGTGTTGTATTAATTTTTGGTAAATTAATAAAATTTTTCTTTTTCTTTTTGAAATCCATCCCGGATATACTGGGGTGGTAGATGATTAGGCCCTAGAGGATTACATCAAAGCCAAACTCTTTGGCTAGCTCGTTCCGAGTAAAGAGGAAAGATCAATGGCTACAAATGATGCTCATCTCACCACCGGCGCCTCCGCCAATAAGCCACCGCTATTCGACGCCAACAACTACGCATTTTGGAAAGACCGTATGGAGTGTTTCCTACAAGGGTGCGGGTTCGACATTTGGAATGTGGTCATTGAAGGAGTTGATCAACCAACAAAGAAATCGGAGAATGGCACCTTGGCTCCTAAACCTTTCAAGGAGTTTGATAAAAACGACAAAAAGGCTTTCTCTCTAAACGGTAAGGCCTTAAATATTTTGCATTGTTCTTTTACCGCCACCGAGTACAATCGCATAAGAGGCATAAGGTCGACACATGAGGTTTGGGAAAAATTGGAGACAATCTATGAAGGGACTAAGAAAGTCAAGCAAGGAAGAAAGACCATGCTTGTTAAAGACTTTGAAAACTTTAACATGTATGATGGCGAAAGCATCTCCAAGATGGTGGAAAGGCTTGACAATATTGTCAATGGCCCTCGATAAAGTCATTTCCGGAAGACAAGGTGACCAAGGTATTGAATGCTCTTCCCTACTCATGGTCCAAAAAAGTAACGGCAATCACGGAGGCACAAAATCTTGAGACACTCAAGTTTGACGAGCTTATTGGAAATCTACTCATCTATGAAGTCTATCTCAAGGAGAGGAAAAATTCCAAACCATCCATAAATCAATCGGGTATGCAAATTATTCCTAAAGCTCTTGCTTCTTCTTCTTCTAATAATGCATACTATGATAATGATGATGATGATGAGGAGACGGCCGCACTTGTTCGAAAGTTTGCAAAATTTGTGAACAAAAATAAAGCAAGAAAACCAAGAGATAATGCTTGCTTCAAATGCGGAAAACCCGGGCACTTCATTGCCGATTGCCCAAAGCTCGATGAAGAGGAGCAAAAGAAAAGGAAGCCTTTCACGAAAAAAAGGATTTAAATGCGGAGGTCAAAACGTGGAATGAACTACTCGAAACAACCGATGAGGAAGGAGAAACCAAACATGGTCTCATGGCCATAGACGATGAAAATAATGAGGTACGCTCTAATTTTTCTACTTCCTCCATAGTTGATAACTTGCAATGTGATTTTGACGAATTGCAAATTGAGTTTCAAAATTTAATTGTTAAATATAAGAACTTGAAAAAGGAGCATAAGGAGCTTAAGGTTGAAAAAGAAAAATTATTTACATCTTATGAATCTTTAGACAAAACTCATACTCTTACTCTTACTAGAGTTCACTCTCTTGAAACTGAAAAGGAATTGCTCACAAAAGATATTGAATGTTTGAAAAATGATATGCATCATTTCAACATAAGCACGGATAAAGTCACTAAAATTTTAGATGCACAAAGAGGTGAGCATTCCAAATTGGGACTTGGTTATAAGCCATTTCAAAGTGTTTTTAAGAAAAACAACCAAGGTCCAACTTTTGTACGTGCTAGTAATTCTAATACTCCTACATGTTTTTGTTGTGGCAAAATTGGACATTATGCTAATAATTGCAAATTGAGAAATAGCTCTAAACATGTTTGGAGACCTAAAGGTCTCAAGACTAACCCCATGGACCCCAAAATTATAGGGTACCTAAAAAATTCTTTTGTAGGTAATAGGGGCTATAACAACAATGGAAGATACAAAATGGCTCGTGGACAGCGGATGTTCATGCCATATGACCGGGAGGAGAGAACTTTTACCAACATCAAACTCCAAGAAGAGGGTATGGTCATGTTCGCAATGGAAAAGGAAAAATTATTGGAAATGGAGAAATTGGTAACTCTTTTTTCTCTCTTAGTAATGTTCTTTTAGTTGAAGGACTTAAGTTTAATTTGATAAGTGTTAGCCAACTTTGTGATTCAAATTATGATGTTTCTTTTAATAAAGAAAAATGCCTTATACTTAAAAATGGTGAAATTATTTGTGAAACATATAGAAAAGGCAATCTTTATAAAATTTGTACAAGTGATTTGGTTAGTCAAAATGTTTCTTGTTTAGTCGCCTATAATGATTTAACTAGTTTATGGCATAGGCGACTTGGACATGTTGGATATAAGAATTTGAAAAATATTTACAAAAACCAACATGTGAAAGGACTACCCAAATTGAATTTTGAAAATCTTGGCTTATGTGACACTTGTCAAAAGAACAAATTAGTTAAAAGTAGTTTTAAGCCCAAAAATGAAATTTCCACAACCAAACCCCTACAATTGCTTTACCTTGATTTGTATGGGGACATTGGTACGTCAAGTCTTAGTGGAAAACATTACACTTTCGTTATTGTCGATGATTTTTCTAGATATACTTGGGCTCTTTTTCTTACCAATAAAAGTGATGCCGTTAATGAGTTTGTTAAGTTGTGTTGACTTATTGAGAATGAAAAGGAAGACACTATTAAGTCTATTCAAAGTGATCGAGGTGGAGAATTTGATGGTGAATTCCGAGTCTTTTGTGAAACCAAAGGATATGCTCATAATTTTTCGGCTCCAAGGACACCTCAACAAAATGGAGTAGCCGAAAGGAAAAATCGAACACTCCAAGAAATAAGTCGGCCAATGCTCAATGAATTTTCTCTTCCAAAATATTTTTGGGCCGGCCGTAAGTACCGCTTGCTATGTCATTAATCGAGTTTATATTCGTCCTAAAATGAATAAAACTCCATATGAGCTTAGGAAAGGTAGAACTCCAAATATTAGTTATTTCAAGATATTTGGTTGTAAGTGCTTTATTTTGAATACCAAAGATCAATTAGACAAACTTGATCCTAAGGCCGATGAAGGAATATTTATGGGGTATTCAACAAAAAGCAAAGCATATCGAGTTTACAATAAAACTAGTGGAGTTGTTGAAGAATCCATCCATGTCAAATTCAATGAAGCTTCTGTGTTGAAAAAATTCCCAATGATGAAAGTGATGAAGAGGACATTATTGAACCTATTGTTCAACTTGATGCTCAAAATGTTCAAACTTCTACATCAAATGATCAACCGTCTACCTCAAATGGTCCTCAAGAAGATAGAGGTGATATCTCGGATCTTCCCGTTGCATTTAAATTTAAGGAGATCACCCTAAAGATCATATTATTGGTGATCCCTTGACAAAGTGATGACCCGGAGAAAATTTGCCGAGAAAGCTCTTATTTCTCAAAAGGAGCCTAAAAATTCTAAAGAGGCTATTGAGGATGAGGATTGGTTCCTAGAGATGCAAGAGGAGTTGAATCAATTTGAAAGAAATGATGTATGGGAATTGGTACCTTGTCCTCCTTCTCAAACCATAATTGGTACAAAATGGGTATTCCGAAACAAACTTGATGATCAAGGCAACATTGTTCGAAATAAGGCAAGGTTAGTAGCTCAAGGGTATTGTCAAGAAGAAGGTATTGACTATGATGAAACTTTTGCACCCGTAGCACGTTTAGAAGCTATTCGAATTTTACTTGCCTATTCTTGTTTTAAAAATTTCAAACTTTACCAAATGGATGTTAAATCCGCTTTCTTAAATGGTATTATTCAAGAAGAAGTCTATGTAAAACAACCTCCGGGGTTTGAAAATTTTTCTAGGCCTAATGATGTTTATAAACTTAAAAAGGCCTTGTATGGTTTAAAACAAGCACCCCGTGCATGGTATGATAGACTTAGCTCTTTTCTTTTGCAAAATGGTTTTATAAGAGGTAAAGTTGATACAACTCTCTTTGTTTTTGAAAAAGGGCAAGATTGTTTACTTGTGCAAATATATGTTGATGATATTATCTTTGGTGCTACTAATGATTCTTTGTGCAAGAAATTTTCTAAGTTGATGCAAGGTGAATTCGAGATGAGTATGATGGGGAGCTTAACTTTTTCTTGGACTTCAAATTAAGCAATGTCAAGAAGGTATTTATATTTCACAATCAAAGTATACAAAAGAACTTTTGAAAACGTTCGCATTGAAGAAGGAAGAACCGTTTCCACCCCTATGGCAACAAATGTCAAAATTGACAAAGATGAAAAAGGCAAGTCCGTGGATGAATCAAAGTATTGAGGTATGATTGGTAGTTTACTTTATTAACCGCTAGTAGACCGGACATTCTTCATGCCGTATGCCTATGCGCTCGTTTTCAAAGCAATCCCAAATAATCTCATATGAGTGCCGTTAAAAGGATTTTTCAATATTTGAAAGGCACTATTCAATATGGTTTATTTTATCCAAAGAATGAAAATTTTTCTCTTAAAGGTTATAGTGATTCGTACTATGCGGAAATATTGATGATCGGAAAAGTACTTCCTGATCATGTCAATTTTTAGGCGATTGCCTAGTTTCTTGGTTTTCAAAGAAGAAAAATTGTGTTTCTCTTTCAACGGCCGAAGCCGAATATATTTCCGCCGCCTTTTGTTGTACACAACTTCTTTGGATGAAACAAACCTTAGCGAATTACAAATGCTCTTTTGAAAATGTACCTATATTTTGTGATAATATATCCGCTATAAATATTGCTCAAAACCCGTTCATCATAACCGCACTAAACATATTGAGATTTGACATCACTTTCTAAGGGATTGTGTTTCAAAACGAAAAATTGAGATATCTTTTGTTCCATCTCAAGATCAATTAGCGGATATTTTCACAAAACCGCTATCTTCCGAGACTTTTGCGTCGATACGAGCTCGGTTAGGCATAATGCACATTGAATGAGACTTTCGTTTGCATTTTGCATGTTTCTAAAATTTAGGCGAAAAATCGATCTTTGGTTGAAAAATCGGATTTTCTTAAAAATGACAAGACAAAGGGGCTAAACAGTTGAGGGCAACCGTCGCCCTCAACGTCGACGGTCGCCCTAAGCCATAATTTGGATTAAAACCGTTCTGTCTTCAAAGATTCGCCATTTTAACATATTTTGGCCATTTTTCGTCCCCTTTGCCAAATTCACACATATTTCACTCAAAATTGATTTTCATGTATTCCATTCACAACTTGGACATTATATAGCTCGATTATCATCCTCATCGCTCATCTTTACAGATCAAATGGTAAGAATTCAACTTCCTCTACTCAATCAAGTGAACCTCGAGTTTTTGGCTTACTTGTAAATTTTTTGATGTAATTGTCGTATGATCATGATGAGCTTGGTTGTTATGTTGTAATATATGATGATTGACTTGAATTGGTGTTGAAATTTTTTGGCTTGAATCATTTACAAGGGTTATATACAACCTCTTTTAATTTTCACGCCCACTAAGTGTTCGGTGAAATGTCGCAATGAAAATTTCAACTTCTACATGATTCTCTTGCTTCCAAAAGTCTCCAATATTTATTGAGATCATGTTTTGGCAAATAAAACGAGCGTATGAACTCTTCATGATACATTTCTCCCATTTTCCTTGGATTTTTTAAGCTTAAATTGCTCAACGGTTGATAAACCGTCCCTTTGGCGCACTTTGATATAATTGTATGATGTTTTTATCATCCTAACATTCTTTTTGATGATTCCAAAGGGGGAGAAACAAGAAGCTAATAAAAGCTTGCAATAAAAAGCTATGGCTTCCTAAAGCCAAGAATACCTAGTCCATGGCTTGTATTATGGACTCAATTGCAAAAGATTATAAGTATTGTGACAGGGGGAGTTTCTTTGCCTATGATGTTTATAGGCATCTTATATAAGATTGTTATAGCTTGTGCTTCTAGCTTTTGCAATATCTCTTGTTGATATGCTCATAGATAGGGGGAGCTTTGTATGGAATGTTTTTAACGGATAGTTCACTCGTAAAACCGAAAAACTGATTTGTTTTTAAAGTCGTCCTCAAGAAAATTGTTTTGGTTTGTAATCATCAAAAAGGGGGAGTTTGTTAGATAAATGTTTTTATCATAATTTTGATGATTTTGTTCGATCTTGTTCAAATGAGTTTTTAAACCAAAACAATGTCCCTAAATGTTGTCTAAATACTTCCGATCGTCTTAAAATGTTTTTACTATTTTTCGGAGTATTTCTTGGAGCTTATTTTCGATAAAAAATTGGACAACACATTTGTTTCAGGCTCGACCGGTCGCCTTATAGGGCAACCCGTACCTGAGTTGAGTTTTGAAACAGAAAATGGGACGTAATAAAAAAATAGCCCTCTTGGTTTAGACTTCTCTGTTTCGTAATTTCTTCAACCCCAACCGGTCACAGCTAAGGGCGACCGGTCGCACCCCCCTCCGACTGGTCCCCCTGTGTAAAAATTCGCAGAATTCAATTTCAATCTTATCTCTGCGCGACGGTCGAACCCCATGTTTATCAAAAACTATCCGCTATGCTTTTTCGCATGACTTTTCCCTATTTTGTGGGATTGATTTCTAACAGCTATATTGATCATTTTAAATGGTTTCTTTTGCAGCAAATCACTCCCCAAAGAGGAGCCAATGTCTAGAAATGAAAGCCAAGTCCTCTCCTATAAATAGAGGCTTCATTCAAGCAACAAGACACAACACTCTACACAAGCAAAGAGCAATTGAGCAAACAATTTCATATATCTTGTTGTATTAGCCTAAGCACTTTCACTTGCACTTATTTGAGGTCTAGGCTTTCAATTCTTGATTACACTTGTACTCATATTGTATCAATCATTATTGAGTTGTAATCTTGATTTTGGTCATCATTCAACACAAGACATCCTTGTGAGTATTCTTGTGGTAAGAATACACTTGGGTGATCTAGGTGATAGGTGTTTAAAGGTTGTGGTAATCTTCAAAGGTGTTGTAAGAGGGTTGTGGTAATCCTCAAGGTGGTGAAAGAGGGTTGTGGTAATCCTCAAGGTGTTGTATTAATTTTTGGTAAATTAATAAAATCTTTTTTTTTTTGAAATCCATCCCGGATATACTGGGGTGGTAGAGGATTAGGCCCTAGGTGGGTTGAACCTCTTTAAATCAACGTGTGCTATTTATTTTCCGCACTTTGCATTTCATTTTTGCTTGAGTCTCACGAAAAAGAGGGCAAAATCTGAAAAACCGGGATAATCTATTTAGCCACTTGGACTTACATCTTCTAATGTGGGTCGTGGTGGTTGCTCTTGATTGGTCGCCATTCCTGATGCTTATATAAACAACACTAGGAAAATAAAAAAAATAATTATTACTCCTAAAGCCCTCCCCGACAAAGACGCCAAAATTTTGTTCGACTGCTAAACACCTATGAAAGTCTAACAGTCCTCGCAAAAAACAAGATCAATCGTACGGTGGCAAGTTATCCCGATTCATTTTTCGTATAACTTCGGTTGGTTTCCCCTTTTGGTGTAAGTAGGGCACTGTCCCAGAATCGATATGCTTCTTTCCTCCGGAAGAACTTGGTCTGTCCTCCAGATTCTTGACTCATTTCAGAATATCATGAAGGATTTCAAGAATTTCCTTATGATATTTCACCATCGTCTCCATCTAATTTTGGATCTGATGAACTTGTGTTGGTAGATGAATATGGCGGTTACCATAATTTTGCACCGTCTTCTGGATCTCTCTAAGATCTTTTGAGATCTTAGATGTGTCTGGAAGTATCTCGTTCCATTCTGGTACATCATCAGGAATCATGATTTTGATGGGCATTCTCATGGACTGCTTCCTGACGATTCATCAGATCGACATATAATATTTGGTTTACTATGAAGAAACTCATATAATATGCCACTTGTCTGTCGCAGTGTCTCAAGGTTTCCCTATCGGTTCCTGCGCGTTCCTTTTCAACATATTGGTTGTTCCAATATGCTATCTTGTCCTGGTGTTCTTATGCATACATCGTCGACTTTGAGGATATGTCCTGTAAGGTGTACATCTTGGAAAATTGTCCAGATCCATATTCTCGGAGAAATTTCTCCTCACCAATTGTTAATTACATAAATATAATAAATATAACTAAAATTTCTTAATAAACCTGGCTCGATGCCATTTTAGGCAAAACACTTAGTCAAATCGGCCATAGGTATGAATAAGGGTATAATTGGTATTATGAAAATATGCAATTATTCCTACTGACAAATTTTGCAGAACTCGACACTTATAGGACTGAAATTCCTTAGGTATAAAACTTATAGGACCGATTTTGCAAAACTTTTAAACTTATAGGGCATATTTTGCAAACTCAATAATAAAAGTCCTAAAATGCAATCCACCCAAACTTACAGGTATTTTTTGCAATTAAGCCAACCTTTGCACTGTTGCTAGATTGGAAGCAATATGGATGCTTCTTGCTTACTATTCGACCACTAAACACCTATGAAAGTCTAACGATCCTCGCAAGAGAACGAGATCAATCATAGGGTGGCAAGTTATCCCAAGTCGTCTCTCAAGAAAGTCTTAGCCGACAAATAATTATCGTCACAAATAATAGAAAATAAATCCTAATTAAACACTCTAACCAAATTTGTGATTTTAATTAACTAAAGAAAAATAAATAATAAGACCAATTAAAACTGAACACAATTAAACTCGGAGAAAACGATATGGATAAACGTCTAATATTTTGGAATCATCTCATTAAACTTGCAAGTAGAATATCAATTAATTGATCATGCGATTAACAAATAAAACAAACCGCAAAAACTAGGCCTAGATCTCGATAACTCACGTATTCACATATTAGGGCTATCCCTACATAATTTTCTATTTCCATTAAGCCAAATTAGATAATATATTTCGATTCATATCTAACCCCCCGAATAAATTTAGTCAAGGAGTAATAACTTCTCTCGATGTCAATCATTCCCTCAAAATAAGCAAAAGTTGATGAGACAATAAATTATCAAATAAAGCAATTCATTTAGGAAAGCAAATCAATTAGTCAATACTCATGCTTGTTTGTTTGAATCAAATCATAATAATCCTAGAACAAGGAAATTAGTTCATGATTGTAGATGGATTCAACAATTCAATTGAGAGGAAGAAAGCAATTATAAACATGATCATGTAATAAAAACAATGACCAAGCAATTAAAACCCAATGTTGGATGAAAAGAAAATAACAAAACTAGGGTTTAAAAGTGTTAAGAAGTAAAGGTGTTCAAAATATGGGCTCCTCAAGCCCATATTTATTAGACTAGAGTCCTATACAAGGTGGAAGAGACAAAAAACGCAAAAAAAAACCTGAAAATTTCGTGTTCTGCAAGTCACCGTGCGCGTTCGCAAGATGGTGCCACTGATCACAAGATGCGCAGTGCCGCCATCATGCTAGCCATGCGCGTCCGTGCACCCTTGAAACGTTAGAATTTGCTCTCGGTGTCTTCTTATAAATTGTAGATCTATTACTTAACTTTCCATGGACACTTGAATGAACTTAATATCAATTTTATAGAGAGATTTATGACCAAATTACTAAGACATATAATTTCCAAAATCGCATCACTTGATTTCCACTTTCACATGATTTTAACTCATCCAAACGCCTTCATTTGCATTTAGTACCAAACATAGACATTGTATAACTCTCTCTTATCTTTCTAATGGCATAAGAATTAGGTCAATCTAACTTCGGATGAAAACGTTATGTTCCAAATACGAAGACTGCCGCAGTTGCACGAAATGACTTTTTGACGTTTATTGCTCTTAAACTTATTTTTTCACCAAATCCTAGAAAATTAACAAAATAACCCAACGTAACATTAAAACATGCAAATGCAAAGAAAATACGCCAAAAATATATATAAAGTATCACAAAAAAAAAGTATCACACAAAATACACACAAAAATATGCAAAACAATCCCCACACTTAGCCTTTTTTACTTCTTCTCAAGCAAATAATTGTGCCTTTAGACTTGACAAAAAAATATCAAGCATAATTTAAAATTCAATTAATCATAACACCAAGTTATATCCACCTCGGATCAAACATTAATTGATTCTCAACTTCCACAATAGGATCACCCGGCTAAGGTTAAAAAAATTAACAAAGATGTTCACCATCCTCACTAAGTTTCAAATTCGCTTTATAAGTTGCAACCCTTACACACAACAAACCACACAATCGCTAGCCACAAAATTATTTTTTTCTTTTTCATTTTTTTTTCTTATTTTTTTTTCGCGAGAACTTTCGAGATGTCTTCCACTATGTGTAAACTTTGGATTTTCTCCAAAGGCTCCTAGGGTGGTTTTCCATACTCATGTTTGTGCTGCCGTTATGCGTAAAAGACAAACACGGGGCTAATAAAATGCTCCTAGTAACTAAGCAGCGACAAACATATGAGTATAATCTCAATTACTCTCTTTTTTTGAGTTTTTTTATGCTAGCAATCTTATATAAACAATAATTAAAACAGGGTTTCAACTTAATTCACATCAGCGAAACGTCACAATTCAAGCCCCACAACCTAAGGTATCATTTAACCCTCGCCGAACTTGTCTACCAAAAAGACCAATTCACGATTCTAGCCAAATCCTACGTATCAAGTTCGCGGTGTAATTTTATAATCAAAAATTAAATTTTAGCACATATTTCTAGCCAGTTCACCAACACAATTATAAGGGTTGTAACAATTATAAGGCTAGTGATAACTAACCACATGCAACCATAACACATATATAATGACAATCTCTCTCCCACACTTAAATCACGCAATGACTTCAGTGCGTAAAAAAAATAAAATAGAAGGAAAGAGAGACGTCCCTGGAGAGTGCTATAATCGGCAAACAATTAAAGCAATCACATGAACCGTCAATCTTGCAAAAACCATGTGGAGGGAAAATAAAATACCACATATAAACTAAAAAATAAAAATCAAACTAACATGCACAAAAAACACCACATGCAAACTCACACAAAAGGAAAAAAAATGCTTGGGTTGCCTCCAAAGAAGCGCTCTTTTAACGTCATTAGCTTGACAATATCAACTAAGAAAATCATGGCGGGTCATCGAGCAAGACCTTTTTCGCTACCATGGAATTTTTTATTCTATAATTTCATTATGTTCCCGCCATAAGATATCTTTCATAGCGAATCAACAGTCAACAATAAAATTATCGTGCAAAGCACAAGTAGGATGATAAGCTATATTAAAAATTGAAAACGTTACTGATTTTTCCCAAGACATTCATACTTAGTTTTCTATTTTTTACATCAATCAAGATGTTGTTGGTGACCATGAATGGTCTACCCAACAAAATAGTATGATCATTAATATGACCTTTATCCTACCCTATATCCAAGACAACAAAATCAATGAGAACTTTAAGACCACCAACTTGGACCAAAATATCTTCAACAATACCTTTAGGATACCTAAGTGACCTATCAGCAAGTTGCAAACATGATTTGGTGGACTTCAATTTCCCTAAATTTAGTTGTTTATATATAGAGTAATGCATAAGGTTAATTCCACTACGAGATCAAGCATACCTTCGACTTTCTTACCATTCCCAAAAGCAATATTAATGAAGAAACGCACGAACTTGTTTCTATAGGAGTGGGCTCGGGGATGGATTAGGAGATTTGTAAGGATTATCAGTTTTGTGTAAGGGCGATCACTTATTTGCCTCCTCATTCGTGCTTTCTTCAATTGCATCATCCTTCTTTTCAATTTTAGCAATATTAATTTCAAGATCAGTGACGGCTTGAGCTTGCGCTGGTTGACTAGGTAACGTGTTCTTTTTTGACGAGATGTCAATCTAATTCACCAACTTGCGTAGCCAATTGGCCGACTTGAGTCTCAATTTGCTTAAGATATGCCTCCAAGGATTCAAACCATCTGTTATTCTACTCTTGTGTTTGCTGACTAACTTGAATAAAAGAATTCAACCTCTTTTCTGTTAGATAAATGTTTTTATCATGATTTTGACGATTTTGTTCGATCTTGTTCAAATGAGTTTTTAAACCAAAACAATGTCCCTAAATATTGTCTAAATACTTCCGATCTTCTTAAAATGTTTTTACTATTTTTCGGAGTATTTCTTGGAGCTTATTTTCGATAAAAATTGGACAACACATTTGTTTCAGTCGACGGTCGTCGCCCTATAGGGCAACCCGCACTGAGTTGAGTTTTGAAACAGAAAATGGGACGTAATAAAAACGAGGAGGGCGGCCACGTCGGCCGACCGGGGGATGGCCGACCAGGGGGCGACCGGTCGACCCCTGGGCGACCGGTACCTGGGAGCAACCCTCTTGGTTCAGACTTCTCTATTTCGTAATTTCTTCAACCCCAACTGGTCACAGCTAAGGGCGACCGGTCGCACCCCCCTCCGACCGGTCCCCCTGTGTAAAAATTCGCAGAATTCAATTTCAATCTTATCTCTGCGCGACTGGGTCGAACCCCATGTTTATCAAAGAAACTATCCGCTATGCTTTTCACAACTTTTCCCTATTTTGTGGGATTGATTTCTAACAGCTATATTGATCATTTTAAATGGTTTCTTTTGCAGAAATCACTCCTCGAGGAGGAGCCAATGTCTAGAAATGAAAGCCAAGTCCTCTCCTATAAATAGAGGCTTCATTCAAGCAACAAGACACAACACTCTACACAAGCAAAGAGCAATTGAGCAAACACTTTCATATATCTTGTTGTATTAGCCTAACCACTTTCACTTGCACTTATTTGAGGTCTAGGCCTTCAATTCTTGATTACACTTATACTCATATTGTATCAATCATTATTGAGTTGTAATCTTGATTTTGGTCATCATTCAACACAAGACATCCTTGTGAGTATTCTTGTGGTAAGAATACACTTGGGTGATCTAGGTGATAGGTGTTTGAAGGTTGTGGTAATCTTCAAAGGTGTTGTAAGAGGGTTGTGGTAATCCTCAAGGTGGTGAAAGAGGGTCGTGGTAATCCTCAAGGTGTTGTATTAATTTTTGGTAAATTAATAAAATTTTTCTTTTTCTTTTTGAAATCCATCCCGGATATACTGGGGTGGTAGAGGATTAGGCCCTAGAGGATTACATCAAAGCCAAACTCTTTGGCTAGCTCGTTCGAGTAAAGAGGAAAGATCAATGGCTACAAATGATGCTCATCTCACCACCGGCGCCTCCGCCAATAAGCCACCGCTATTCGACGCCAACAACTACGCATTTTGGAAAGACCGTATGGAGTGTTTCCTACAAGGGTGCGGGTTCGACATTTGGAATGTGGTCATTGAAGGAGTTGATCAACCAACAAAGAAATCGGAGAATGGCACCTTGGCTCCTAAACCTTTCAAGGAGTTTGATAAAAACGACAAAAAGGCTTTCTCTCTAAACGGTAAGGCCTTAAATATTTTGCATTGTTCTTTTACCGCCACCGAGTACAATCGCATAAGAGGCATAAGGTCGACACATGAGGTTTGGGAAAAATTGGAGACAATCTATGAAGGGACTAAGAAAGTCAAGCAAGGAAGAAAGACCATGCTTGTTAAAGACTTTGAAAACTTTAACATGTATGATGGCGAAAGCATCTCCAAGATGGTGGAAAGGCTTGACAATATTGTCAATGGCCCTCGATAAAGTCATTTCCGAAGAAGACAAGGTGACCAAGGTATTGAATGCTCTTCCCGGCTCATGGTCCAAAAAAAAACGGCGGCAATCACGGAGGCACAAAATCTTGAGACACTCAAGTTTGACGAGCTTATTGGAAATCTACTCATCTATGAAGTCTATCTCAAGGAGAGGAAAAATTCCAAACCATCCATAAATCAATCGGGTATGCAAATTATTCCTAAAGCTCTTGCTTCTTCTTCTTCTTCTAATAATGCATACTATGATAATGATGATGATGATGAGGAGACGGCCGCACTTGTTCGAAAGTTTGCAAAATTTGTGAACAAAAATAAAGCAAGAAAACCAAGAGATAATGCTTGCTTCAAATGCGGAAAACCCGGGCACTTCATTGCCGATTGCCCAAAGCTCGATGAAGAGGAGCAAAAGAAAAGGAAGCCTTTCACGAAAAAAAGGATTTAAATGCGGAGGTCAAAACGTGGAATGAACTACTCGAAACAACTGATGAGGAAGGAGAAACCAAACATGGTCTCATGGCCATAGATTTATGAAAATAATGAGGTGCGCTCTAATTTTTCTACTTCCTCCATAGTTGATAACTTGCAATGTGATTTTGACGAATTGCAAATTGAGTTTCAAAATTTAATTGTTAAATATAAGAACTTGAAAAAGGAGCATAAGGATCTTAAGGTTGAAAAAGAAAAATTATTTACATCTTATGAATCTTTAGACAAAACTCATACTCTTACTCTTACTAGAGTTCACTCTCTTGAAACTGAAAAGGAATTGCTCACAAAAGATATTGAATGTTTGAAAAATGATATGCATCATTTCAACATAAGCACGGATAAAGTCACTAAAATTTTAGATGCACAAAGAGGTGAGCATTCCAAATTGGGACTTGGTTATAAGCCATTTCAAAGTGTTTTTAAGAAAAACAACCAAGGTCCAACTTTTGTACGTGCTAGTAATTCTAATACTCCTACATGTTTTTGTTGTGGCAAAATTGGACATTATGCTAATAATTGCAAATTGAGAAATAGCTCTAAACATGTTTGGAGACCTAAAGGTCTCAAGACTAACCCCCATGGACCCCAAAATTATAGGGTACCTAAAAAAAATTCTTTTGTAGGTAATAGGGGCTATAACAACAATGGAAGATACAAAATGGCTCGTGGACAGCGGATGTTCATGCCATATGACCGGGAGGAGAGAACTTTTTACCAACATCAAACTCCAAGAAGAGGGTATGGTCATGTTCGGCAATGGAAAAGGAAAAATTATTGGAAATGGAGAAATTGGTAACTCTTCTTTTCTCTCTTAGTAATGTTCTTTTAGTTGAAGGACTTAAGTTTAATTTGATAAGTGTTAGCCAACTTTGTGATTCAAATTATGATGTTTCTTTTAATAAAGAAAAATGCCTTATACTTAAAAATGGTGAAATTATTTGTGAAACATATAGAAAAGGCAATCTTTATAAAATTTGTACAAGTGATTTGGTTAGTCAAAATGTTTCTTGTTTAGTCGCCTATAATGATTTAACTAGTTTATGGCATAGGCGACTTGGACATGTTGGATATAAGAATTTGAAAAATATTTACAAAAACCAACATGTGAAAGGACTACCCAAATTGAATTTTGAAAATCTTGGCTTATGTGACACTTGTCAAAAGAACAAATTAGTTAAAAGTAGTTTTAAGCCCAAAATGAAATTTCCACAACCAAACCCCTACAATTGCTTTACCTTGATTTGTATGGGGACATTGGTACGTCAAGTCTTAGTGGAAAACATTACACTTTCGTTATTGTCGATGATTTTTCTAGATATACTTGGGCTCTTTTTCTTACCAATAAAAGTGATGCCGTTAATGAGTTTGTTAAGTTGTGTTGACTTATTGAGAATGAAAAGGAAGACACTATTAAGTCTATTCAAAGTGATCGAGGTGGAGAATTTGATGGTGAATTCCGAGTCTTTTGTGAAACCAAAGGATATGCTCATAATTTTTCGGCTCCAACGACACCTCAACAAAATGGAGTAGCCGAAAGGAAAAATCGAACACTCCAAGAAATAAGTCGGTCAATGCTCAATGAATTTTCTCTTCCAAAATATTTTTTGGGCCGGCGCCGTAAGTACCGCTTGCTATGTCATTAATCGAGTTTATATTCGTCTAAAATGAATAAAACTCCATATGAGCTTTGGAAAGGTAGAACTCCAAATATTAGTTATTTCAAGATATTTGGTTGTAAGTGCTTTATTTTGAATACCAAAGATCAATTAGACAAACTTGATCCTAAGGCCGATGAAGGAATATTTATGGGGTATTCAACAAAAAGCAAAGCATATCGAGTTTACAATAAAACTAGTGGAGTTGTTGAAGAATCCATCCATGTCAAATTCAATGAAGCTTCGGGTGTTGAAAAAATTCCCAATGATGAAAGTGATGAAGAGGACATTATTGAACCTATTGTTCAACTTGATGCTCAAAATGTTCAAACTTCTACATCAAATGATCAACCGTCTACCTCAAATGGTCCTCAAGAAGATAGAGGTGATATCTCGGATCTTCCCGTTGCATTTAAATTTAAGGGAGATCACCCTAAAGATCATATTATTGGTGATCCCCTTGACAAAGTGATGACCCGGAGAAAATTTGCCGAGAAAGCTCTTATTTCTCAAAAGGAGCCTAAAAATTCTAAAGAGGCTATTGAGGATGAGGATTGGTTCCTAGAGATGCAAGAGGAGTTGAATCAATTTGAAAGAAATGATGTATGGGAATTGGTACCTTGTCCTCCTTCTCAAACCATAATTGGTACAAAATGGGTATTCCAGAACAAACTTGATGATCAAGGCAACATTGTTCGAAATAAGGCAAGGTTAGTAGCTCAAGGGTATTGTCAAGAAGAAGGTATTGACTATGATGAAACTTTTGCACCCGTAGCACGTTTAGAAGCTATTCGAATTTTACTTGCCTATTCTTGTTTTAAAAATTTCAAACTTTACCAAATGGATGTTAAATCCGCTTTCTTAAATGGTATTATTCAAGAAGAAGTCTATGTAAAACAACCTCCGGGGTTTGAAAATTTTTCTAGGCCTAATGATGTTTATAAACTTAAAAAGGCCTTGTATGGTTTAAAACAAGCACCCCGTGCATGGTATGATAGACTTAGCTCTTTTCTTTTGCAAAATGGTTTTATAAGAGGTAAAGTTGATACAACTCTCTTTGTTTTTGAAAAAGGGCAAGATTGTTTACTTGTGCAAATATATGTTGATGATATTATCTTTGGTGCTACTAATGATTCTTTGTGCAAGAAATTTTCTAAGTTGATGCAAGGTGAATTCGAGATGAGTATGATGGGGGAGCTTAACTTCTTTCTTGGACTTCAAATTAAGCAATGTCAAGAAGGTATTTATATTTCACAATCAAAGTATACAAAAGAACTTTTGAAAACGTTCGGCATTGAAGAAGGAAGAACCGTTTCCACCCCTATGGCAACAAATGTCAAAATTGACAAAGATGAAAAAGGCAAGTCCGTGGATGAATCAAAGTATTGAGGTATGATTGGTAGTTTACTTTATTAACCGCTAGTAGACCGGACATTCTTCATGCCGTATGCCTATGCGCTCGTTTTCAAAGCAATCCCAAATAATCTCATATGAGTGCCGTTAAAAGGATTTTTCAATATTTGAAAGGCACTATTCAATATGGTTTATTTTATCCAAAGAATGAAAAATTTTCTCTTAAAGGTTATAGTGATTCAGACTATGCGGGAAATATTGATGATCGGAAAAGTACTTCCGGATCATGTCAATTTTTAGGCGATTGCCTAGTTTCTTGGTTTTCAAAGAAGAAAAATTGTGTTTCTCTTTCAACGGCCGAAGCCGAATATATTTCCGCCGCCTTTTGTTGTACACAACTTCTTTGGATGAAACAAACCTTAGCGAATTACAAATGCTCTTTTGAAAATGTACCTATATTTTGTGATAATATATCCGCTATAAATATTGCTCAAAACCCGGTTCATCATAACCGCACTAAACATATTGAGATTCGACATCACTTTCTAAGGGATTGTGTTTCAAAACGAAAAATTGAGATATCTTTTGTTCCATCTCAAGATCAATTAGCGGATATTTTCACAAAACCGCTATCTTCCGAGACTTTTGCGTCGATACGAGCTCGGTTAGGCATAATGCACATTGAATGAGACTTTCGTTTGCATTTTGCATGTTTCTAAAATTTAGGGGCGAAAAATCAGATCTTTGGTTGAAAAATCGGATTTTCTTAAAAATGACAAGACAGTGGGCTAAACAGGTTGAGGGCAACCGTCGCCCTCAACGTCGACCGTCGCCTAAGCCATAATTTGATTAAAACCGTTTGCTCTTCAAAGATTCGCCATTTTAACATATTTTGGCCATTTTTCGTCCCCTTTGCCAAATTCACACATATTTCACTCAAAATTGATTTTCATGTATTCCATTCACAACTTGGACATTATATAGCTCGATTATCATCCTCATCGCTCATCTTTACAGATCAAATGGTAAGAATTCTACTTCCTCTACTCAATTGGGTTGAACCCTTGAGTTTTTGGCTTACTTGTAAATTTTTTTGATGTAATTGTCGTATGATCATGATGAGCTTGGTTGTTATGTTGTAATATATGATGATTGACTTGAATTGGTGTTGAAATTTTTTGGCTTGAATCATTTACAAGGGTTATATACAACCTCTTTTAATTTTCACGCCCACTAAGTGTTCGGTGAAATGTCGCAATGAAAATTTCAACTTCTACATGATTCTCTTGCTTCCAAAAGTCTCCAATATTTATTGAGATCATGTTTTGGCAAATAAAACGAGCGTATGAACTCTTCATGATACATTTCTCCCATTTTCCTTGGATTTTTAAGCATAAATTGCTCAACGCGGTTGATAAACCGTCCCTTTGCGCACTTTGATATAATTGTATGATGTTTTTATCATCCTAACATTCTTTTGATGATTCCAAAGGGGGAGAAACAAGAAGCTAATAAAAGCTTGCAATAAAAGCTATGGCTTCCTAAAGCCAAAATACCTAGTCCATGGCTTGTATTATGGACTCAATTGCAAAAGATTATAAGTATTGTGACAGGGGGAGTTTCTTTGCCTATGATGTTTATAGGCATCTTATATAAGATTGTTATAGCTTGTGCTTCTAGCTTTTGCAATATCTCTTGTTGATATGCTCATAGATAGGGGGAGCTTTGTATGGAATGTTTTTAACGGATAGTTCACTCGTAAAACCGAAAAACTGATTTGTTTTTAAAGTCGTCCTCAAGAAAATTGTTTTGGTTTGTAATCATCAAAAAGGGGGAGTTTGTTAGATAAATGTTTTTATCATAATTTTGATGATTTTGTTCGATCTTGTTCAAATGAGTTTTTAAACCAAAACAATGTCCCTAAATGTTGTCTAAATACTTCCGATCGTCTTAAAATGTTTTTACTATTTTTCGGAGTATTTGTTGGAGCTTATTTTCGATAAAAAATTGGACAACACATTTGTTTCAGGCTCGACCGGTCGCCTTATAGGGCAACCCGTACCTGAGTTGAGTTTTGAAACAGAAAATGGGACGTAATAAAAAAATAGCCCTCTTGGTTTAGACTTCTCTGTTTCGTAATTTCTTCAACCCCAACCGGTCACAGCTAAGGGCGACCGGTCGCACCCCCCTCCGACTGGTCCCCCTGTATAAAAATTCGCAGAATTCAATTTCAATCTTATCTCTGCGCGACCGGTCGAACCCCATGTTTATCAGCAAACTATCCGTTGCGTTTTCAGACAGCTTTTCCCTATTTTGTGGGATTGATTTCTAACAGCTATATTGATCATTTTAAATGGTTTCTTTTGCAGCAAATCACTCCCCAAAGAGGAGCCAATGTCTAGAAATGAAAGCCAAGTCCTCTCCTATAAATAGAGGCTTCATTCAAGCAACAAGACACAACACTCTACACAAGCAAAGAGCAATTGAGCAAACAATTTCATATATCTTGTTGTATTAGCCTAAGCACTTTCACTTGCACTTATTTGAGGTCTAGGCTTTCAATTCTTGATTACACTTGTACTCATATTGTATCAATCATTATTGAGTTGTAATCTTGATTTTGGTCATCATTCAACACAAGACATCCTTGTGAGTATTCTTGTGGTAAGAATACACTTGGGTGATCTAGGTGATAGGTGTTTAAAGGTTGTGGTAATCTTCAAAGGTGTTGTAAGAGGGTTGTGGTAATCCTCAAGGTGGTGAAAGAGGGTTGTGGTAATCCTCAAGGTGTTGTATTAATTTTTGGTAAATTAATAAAATCTTTTTTTTTGAAATCCATCCCTGATATCTTTGGGGTGGTAGAGGATTAGGCCCTAGGTGGGTTGAACCTCTTTAAATCAACGTGTGCTATTTATTTTCCGCACTTTGCATTTCATTTTTGCTTGAGTCTCACGAAAAAGAGGGCAAAATCAAAACCGGATAATCTATTTAGCCACTTGGACTTACATCTTCTAATGTGGGTCGTGGTGGTTGCTCTTGATTGGTCGCCATTCCTGATGCTTATATAAACAACACTAGGAAAATAAAAAAAATAATTATTACTCCTAAAGCCCTCCCCGACAAAGACGCCAAAATTTTGTTCGACTGCTAAACACCTATGAAAGTCTAACAGTCCACGCAAAAAACAAGATCAATCGTACGGTGGCAAGTTATCCCGATTCATCTCTCAAGGAAGTCTTAGCCGGTAAATAATTATCGTGCGTCAAAAATAACAGAAAATAAATCTTAAACACTCTAACCAAATTTGTGATTTTAATTAAATAAAAAAACAAATAAGAAGACCAATTAAAACTCAACACAATTAAACTCGGAGAAAATGATATGGATAAACGTCTAGGATTTTGGAATCATCTCATTAAACTTGCAGGCAGAATATCAACTAATTGATCATGTGATTAACAAATATAACAAACAGGTAAAAACTAGGCCTAGATCTGATAACTCACGTATTCACAGATTAGGGTTATCCCTACATAATTTTCTATTTTCATTCAGCCAAGCTAGATAATACATTTCTGATTCATATCTAACCCCCTGAATAAATTTAGTCCAGGAATAATATCTTCCCTCGATCTCAATCATTCCCTCAAAATAATCAAAATTTATTCAGACAATCAACCATCAAATAAAGCAATTCATTCAAGAAAACAAATCAATTAGTCAATACTCATGTTTGTTTGTTTGAATCAAATCATCATAATCCTAGAACTAGGAAATTAGTTCATGCTTGTAGATGGATTCGTCAATTTAATTGAGAGGAAGAAAGTAATTATAAACATGATCATGTAATAACAACTGTTGGGAAATTATTTTGTAGATTTTGATGAATGCCATGTAAAACATAGAATAGGAAGTTGGCACCCCATTTTTGTTGTAAATTGCATTGTAATAGATAAAAATGGTCAAGCCGAGTTAAGTCGCTATGCCTAAACATGCAAGAAGACAACCGGAGACAAGAAGGAAGACTCACTGAGAGGCAATGAGTATGGCAAAAGAAGAGAAGACGGAACTCGATCAAGGTGCACTGAGATACTGACTAAGTGAAGTATCAGTCAAGTCAACTCAAGACAAATGCCAAGTTTCAAGGTTGAAGTGACAAGAGTCGTCAATGATTGGAAGGCGACTCAAGTCACCTGGGAAGTTAAGAAAATGCGGTCAAGTCAAGACAATCGAAGAGATCCATTGCACAAATCAAGAGAATTACTTAAACAAGTAATACCTCCATCTTGCCTTTCTTGAAGTGCTCGGTTCCCGAAGCGTGCAAGAGAAATAAACAAATGGGAAGCACTGCACCATGTCAGAACTCTGAAAAGCTGAAGAATCATTCATACGAGGAAATGGAAATTCCAAGGACTACAACAAGACAAGCCAGCGACCACAAGTGACTTTCAAAAATAAACTTATCTCTTCAATGGGCAGATTTTTGAAAGATTACCTAATAACTCTGAGAGAAGGTTACCTGAACCACGAACATTCAAGCAAACATTTGAACTGTAACCTAATATATTCTCAAATCATTCAAGATCAATCCTCAAGCCTACATTACGAAGAAAATCAATCCAACACTCACCTGTGAAGGAAAGATAACTTTAATCAGTTGAAGAGGAAATTTTTGAAGAATCAAGGGGTCTACATTCCACGGAGGATTGTAGGAAGGTTCAAGGTCGAACCAGTCTCAAGTTTTTGGAGGGCTTCGTGATCAAATCCAAGAAGCTTGAGCAATGGGTCAGTAGTAGCAAAGCATTTGCCCTGTGAAGAAGGCGAGTCGTCGAGAAGCCAGGTGCGTGACCAAGGCATCTCCAGATCGAGTCCCAAAGGATCAAGTCACCGTGTGTGATCAAGACTTGTATTCGACCGTTAACCACTCGTATATTGATCAATACTTAGTGGATTCCTCCAGGAGTTGGAGAAGAGAGGAGTAGAAGAATTACCCCATCTTGAACCTCTATAAAAACTTATTGTGTCATTTACATTTCAAAGACTTTAATTTACGCATCTTATTTTATCTGGCGATAAATTTGCTATCCAATTGATAATCAATCGAGTGCTAAAACCAAGTAAAAAACAAACTTAACTTTATTCAAGGGTGTTAAGTCCGCCGAAAACAAATCACAAGAGAGTTAAGTTTTTAGTCAAAACAATGAGTTATTCTATCAATGGCTCGATCAGTCTGTTGAGTGACTAACTCTTGATTAACTAACTTAGCCGTCCATCAAGGACACAAATTGTGAAGTATTAACTCAATTTTTAAAAAGACTAATTTGAAAAGTTGGTAAGGTTTATTCAACCCCCTTCTAAACCTTACACTCACACCCCTGGGACCTACAAGTGGTATCGGGCGGTTGGTTCATTGAGCCTTCCGCACTGGTTACTGAACTAGATCTCCAAATTTTTCAAAGTCTGTTTTAGTACTTGATCTTTCAAAACTATTTTTTTTTACCAGCAAAAGTTATTATCATGGAAGCAAATTTGACACGCATCCCTATGTTCACAATTGAAGAATTTGATGATTAGAAAATTCATATGCGGGCTCATCTATCAGCATTGCACGATGAGATGTGGATAGTGATAGAGGATGGGCCACTGCAAATTTTAAAAGTGAACACAAACGTAAGAAGAGTTGCGGTTTGAAGGTGAAGAGGATGTTGCTCCCAGAACCGTTCATGGTTGAAAAACCAAGAGCTGAATGGACAAATGATGACAGAAAAAGATATAACTTGGATAATGTGGCCAAGGACATTCTTTACAAAACCTTGGACAAAGCCATGTTCAATAAAGTCAAATCATGCAAAACGGCTAAAGAAATCTGGGACAAGCTAACATTGATTTGTGAAGGCTAGGAACAAATCAAGGAAAATAAACTATCGGTTGTTGTACAGAAATTTGAGAATTTCAAAATGATCGCAGGAGAGACCTTAGATCAACTGGATGCTCGGTTCACAGAAATTACCAACGAGCTACCTGCACTTGGAAAAGAATATACACAGAAGGAAATGTGTATGAAGATTCTAAGAAGTCTCCCAGCTGAATGGGAAATGAAGGTCATGGCACTAAGACATTCCATGGACCTATTCAAGACATCCAACCATGAGCTATTCTCAGATCTCAAAGCCTATGAATTTGAGCTGAGAAGAAAAGACCAAAAGGAGACAGCTGTGCCAAAAACAACTGCTCTAATTGTTAAGGATGGCAAGAGAGCTGAGGTCAAAGAAGTCATTGACCAAGAGGAAATAGCCCTTATCCTGTAGTCAACAAATACATGAATGAAGAAGAAAGAAAGGTCTTCAGAGAAAGAAGACAAGAAAAGAAAAGGGCAATGTTGGCTGCAGAGACTGCTGAGACAACCAAGTCAAAAGACACAGATGATTCAGAGAGTAGTGAAGCTAACTACTCAAGTGACTCTGAAGAAGAAGCCTTGATCTGTTTAATGGCCAAGGAACAAGACCAACCAGACCAAGAAGATGAGGTACACTCTAATTCATCACACTCAGATTCTAGTGATAATGACTGTGACACACACACTTCATCACCCACTGATCTTTATGATTCATTAGGCAAAATGATGAAAGATTTTGAACACATTAAATCCTCACACACACTACTAATGAGGAAAACAGCCTACTCAAGAGCCAAAACTCACAGCTGACTAAGGAGATGAGTACTCTAAGTCAAATAGCTGATGAGAATGAAAGTCTAAAGGCTAAAAATGCTAAGCTAATATCAGAGATAACTGCTATAGAAAAGAGGGAAAATGACCTCAAAAATGTGATTGACTCATTCACTAAGGCATCTAAATCATTGGATGATCTTATTATGAGTCAAAGAGAATGTTGAGACAAGACAGGCTTAGGATTTAATTCCTCTGTGCTATGTCAAGCTCCAAAAGTGATTTTGGAAAAAGGATATTCAAGTAATGAAGTATCTCAAAAATCCAAAACTCCAAATGGTGCACACACATTTATTTCAAAGCACAATCACAAGCAAACTGGCCTTGGTTATAAAGGAAAAGGGAAACAGCCGAGTTGAGCGTCTTTGAGAGGACAACGAGAAGAAATTCAACGAGTTCCTCAAAGAAACTCAAACAGAAATACTCTGAAAGAAGAAACAGAGCTACCAAAAACCCCAAGTTCTATAAAAGAAACACATATGAAGTGAATGGTAGAAAGTACCCAAGCCAAGTGATTGGAATAATATGAACTATCAAAGAAAGACCTATGGAATATAAGCCCAAATGGCAAAGGCCTCGAAACTCAAAGAAAGGCCATTCCAAAGGTATAAGAGCTTTCATCAAAGACACATATACACCTAGGCACTACACTCGGAGATATCACAACTACCCAAAGAAGGCAATTGCTAAAACACATACACAGCATACGGACAAAAGAGACAAATGTATGAACCTAGAACCCCCAATTTGCCAAAATTAATTATGATTATGGCACGATAGATGGCAACCCCTTAGAGTCAAATCATTTGGCTATAGTTGGTTGGATCATCTTACAATACTAACCCCTCGGACCCGGAACAAGTATGGGTACCCAAAACTTAATTTCCTTGATTGCGGTTCAAGGAACAATGAGTGCCAAGGAACCTGGTACATGGATAGTGGTCATTCCGGGACATATGAGAAAAGTCAAACCATTATCAAAATAAGATCCGACAGAGGAACCGAGTTTGTCAATATTATAATAACTTCGATCAGTATTGAAAATGGTATTGGTCATGAATTATCTACGAGGACTCCACGAATGGAGTTGCGAAAGAGGAATAGAACTCTCAAGGAAGCAAAGGACCATGTTAGTCAAGCAGGGCTACCTAAAAGATTTTGGGTCAAGCAATAAACACAAAGATGCTATACTCAAAATAGATGCATGATAAAATGACAACACAAAGACTCCCTATGAGATTTGGACAGGGGAGAAAGCCAAATGTTGCATATTTTAAAATATTTGGATGCAAATGCTTCATCCATAACAATGGCAAAGATAATTTAAAGCCTTTTGATGCTAGAGTGATGAAGGTATCTTCTTGGGATACTCAATGAAAGCAAAGCCTCTGAGTACTCAACAAGAGGACCATGGTTACAGAGGAATCCATTCATGTGGTGTTTAATGAGCAAAATGTAAATGGATAAGACATTGAAGAGTCACCGGTGATAAGTCAATCAACCAACCATGCGAAGAGTCCCTATCAAGCCGAAGCTAAATTATATACCCAGATGAAGATGAGATAACTGAGTCTCAAAAACAGTTGGAAAATGCAGCCTAAGTGATGATGAGAGAGTCGATCAAAGCAACACAAAATGCAAGACGATCAATCCACTAACTTACTCCAACCTCGATATAAGATGGTCGAGAGACCATCCACGAGAACTAGTCATTGGAGATGTAAGAGAAGGTGTCAAAACGAGATCCAGAACTCAACAAGAAGCAATGTTTACCTGCTTCATCTCACAAGCATTGGATGACACACATTGGATTCAAGCCATGCAAGAAGAGTTGAATTAGTTTGAAAGAAATAAAGTGTGGAATGGTTCAAAGACCTACCCATCAAAATGTTATTGGCACTAAATGGGTATTCAGAAACAAGATGAATGAGGAAGGTTCTGTGGTAAGAAACAAAACAAGATTGGTAGCCAAAGGATATTGCCAAGAAGAAGGAATAGATTTTGATGAAACTTTTGCTCATGTAGCAAGATTGGAAGCTATAAGGATGTTTCTTGCCTATGCAGCTCACAAGAATTTTATTGTATATCAAATGGATGTAAAGAGTGCATTCCTTAATGGTTTATTGGAAGAAGAAGTATATGTTGAACAACCTCCAGGATTTGAGCAGAAGATTCTTGGAGATAAGGTATACAAACTCAAGAAAGCTCTATATGGATTGAAACAGGCACCCGAGCATGGGATACATTATCACAATTCCCCGATCGAGAATGGATTCACAAAAGAAAAGTGGATAGAACACTCTTCAGATTCAAGACAGGAAGAGCATACTTGCTTGTTCAAATATATGTGGATGACATCATTTTTGGATCCACAAACAAAGAGCTGTGTGATAAATTTTCAAACCTCATGCAAATCAAATTCGGAATGAGCATGATGGGAGAGATGACATTCTTCCTTGGACTCCAAGTGAAACAGCTGAAGGATGGAACCTTCATAAGTCAGACAAAATACACCAGAGATTTTATGAAGAAATTTGGTATGGAAGAGAAGTCTTCTATGAAAATACCAATAAATACATCACCAAAATGGATATGGATGCAGATGGCAAGCCCAGTAGATCAAACAAGATACTGAGCACTTATCGGATCATTGCTTTATCTCACAAAGCAAGCAAGCTTTACATCACCTTTCTTGTAGGTGTATGTGCAAGATTTCAATCGCTCCAAAAGAAAGCCACATGATCGCAGCCAAGAGGATCTGAGATATTTGAAAGGAAGCCAAGAAGTTGTCTTATGGTATCCAAAGGAAGGTGGATTCAAGCTAATTGGCTATTCGAGACTCGACTATCTTTGGATGTAGAGAGTTGACAGAAAACACCTCACGCACATGTCAAATGCTTGGAAATAGGCTAATTTCCTGGTTTAGCAAAAAGCAAAATTCAATAGCCACCTCCACACCAATGGTGCAAATACATATTGTTGGCGGTGTTGTGCCCAAGTCCTATGGATGAGACAAAGAATGAGAGACTATGAAATTGAAGAAAAGGAAATTCCAATCATGTGTGATAACACAAGTGCATTTGCAATCACTCAAAATCCTGTCTTGCACTCAAGAACAAAGCATATCGATGTCAGATATCACTTCATAAGAGATCATGTTGAAAAGAAGGACATCACCTTGGAATATATTTCAACCGATAAGCGGTTGGTGACATATTCACAAAACCATTATGTGAGTCAAGATTTGAAGAACTCAAGCACGAGTTAGATTAATTGAGCCGAGTTGACACTCGAAGACTCAAAGAAAAGAAATAAAACACGAAAAGAGGAAAAAAAAGCTGAACTCTTAAATCAAATAAGTGAATCACCAGATCGGAAAGACAATGACCGAGTTAGCTGACGATTTGAGTATTTACATGCGAGGAGAGAAGAGTTAAATCACCTAAGGGACAAGCTGAGTCATTTATGAGCAAAGTGACAAAAACGCAGTCGTTTTACTAAGCGGGAATATTTTTAAGAATGACGTCAAAGATAATTATGATGTGTACAGGAAAAAGCCGCACACCAAGCTTATGATTGGATATAAATGTCTTTGTCGCGTTAAATATGTGACATTAAATGCAAATCGGCGTGCAAGATCTAAGCCGTTGATTTTGATCACATTTCAAAAACCACCCGCACGCCCTTTCATGAACCATACTTAAACCATTTTCGTCCGTTTCTCTCTCCACTTTACCAAAACCTGTTCATCTCTCTCTCGAAAGCAAAAGCAAATATTCTCTCTCAAAACCCTTTCAATCCTCGATCATTTTCTAAATTTCGTTCGGTAAAATAACATCGAGAAATGGCATCCACTCATGATTTTGTCAATCTAGGAAAGCAAATCCACATCGGGTCTTCGTGGATTTCGATGGTATGGTGAAACATGGGTCCAACGACACCCTAGTGAAGAAGATTGCTTTGAGAAATTGGAAACGCCTGGTCAAAACCGTTTCTCGACGTTGGAGTTTTCGATGACCTATGTGGAAGAGGTCGCACGCTTCTCGTGAACGCCGAGGTTCACGATGAGGGCATCAAGTCCTCTCGTTCATGGAAAGGAGTTCATCATTACGCGCGATTTGGCGAATAATGCTTGTTACCGGCGGAAGGAGTGTCGGAAATTAATGAAGTGATGTTGACCGATTGTCGCTTTGAAGGAAGTAGCCAATTCCGACTATCTTTGAAAAGTAGTCTACACACTAATAAGAGGCTGGGCTGAAGGAGGACTACCACAAATTGCTGGACATCGTTGCTAAATGCATAGATATCAAATTTGGCGCTTTGACCAAATTGTCCAAAGCAAAGTTGATCGTAATGGCATGCGATCATTGAAGAACAGAAGTGAATCGGCTGAGTTTGTCTATAGTGCGATGCCCGAACGTTAAGAACAAATCCTTCAACAAGGATGGAACGTTTGGAGGTTCCCTAGATACGACCCGGTGATTGGCCTACATGGAGGCAAAAGGAGTCCTCTTCGACATGGAAAGGCGTTCCATGTAAACAAGAGGATGTTCGATCAAACCTCTCGGCGCACGAAAGAGAGCCTACGCTAAGAGAGCGTCACGAGTGAGGGGGAATCACCGACCTCGAAGATACAGATGTCTCCTCTCCTCCAAAGAAAAAGACGCGCTCCTGCAGTTGCTACGAAAGAATGCCGCCTGCAAAGAAAGAAAAAGAAATCGCTCCGCCCGCAGCTGAGTCACCGCCCCCGCAGCTCGTGTCTCCCGCTGCCGCGGCCGCAACGAGAAGGAATCTCAAATACCTTCTCCTGGTCATCAAGAAAAGGAGAACTAATAAGCCAAGACGGCCAGCTCCTCGAAGAAGACAACAAGACGCCCCGCCGCCGCCCAGATTCGAAGAAACCTTATCCGAACCAAAATCCCTCCTGGTACAAACAAAAAGAAGGAGAAGAATTTTCAAGCGTTAGAGCTTGAGAAACCGGCCGAGTCACCACTCACCGGGAGAAGATACCCGAGACTCGCTGGAGAAGTAGAGTCTCCAGACGTGATCGATGAAACGCCAAATCTGCGAGGACAATTAGCGAGGCAACTCGAAGACCCACCGTAGACGAACAACCGAGGAATAAGGAATAGCCGAGACAACCGAATCACCTGTTGACAGGTTGTTTCTCCACCGTAACAGAGGCTATCAAGATGTCGAAAGCAAATGGTTTGCTACCCTTAATCCCCTGGAAACGAGGGCGGCAAGAGACTGATGAAGACGATGTAATCATGTACTCTCCATTGTATCGAGACATCCAAAATCGTCTGCGAGAGTGGAGAAAATGGAAGTTGAGCCTATCCAGAGTGCAGTTTGAAAATCCAGAGTTCATTGATGAGGAAGAAGAACTCTTCAGGTTTCTTGAGGTGTGTACAAAGGTCGCAAGCCCTTGATGAGGATAATTGCATCAATATACTGCAGATTCGAAAAGAAAACGAACGGGCTAAAGCAACTGAGGACGCAGAAGCACGTGAGAAGGCCATCATCCCGCCCTCTCACCGCACCACCGATCATACACACTCTCACTTTGACGCCCTCTCGTAGAAGTGATGAGGATCTGACCTCGTTGTCGCCACGAAGAGTTGCAAATGCAAAGCAAGCAATGCAAGAGTCCGAAATCCTACATGAGCAAAGAATGATGGAGGGACCAGGAGAGTCCTCCAAATCACAAACTGAAATAGACCAATGAGAGTGGTGCAAAGATATTGCCATCAAGTCGAAATGCGCCACCACTTCCCACTCATTCGAGAGGAAGGTGTTAAGGAAATGGAGGTGAAACGGGATAGTGAGGACCCCAATCGAGCCAACCCCTAATGAAGGTGTCTTACCACCGCCCCAACGGTACAATACTCAGCTGGGAATAGCCGGAGTCCGAGACGAGTGACCCTATTCCAAGTCACTCACCGGTGTGCCACCGAGGGGGAAACTCCTCCACCGCGGCAAGGGTCGGAGGATGCTGCACTGACTCCACAATGAATTTAGGAGGCGAAGTGGAGAAGGAACAATCACAGAATCCACAAAGCAAGTTGTCAATGATGAGGCTCGATAGCCAGATCGTCTCGTGAAGTGCCAACTTCTCTGCGCAGGCTAATGACGCTCGATGCGTTGAGGCACTCGGGAAGGAACCGCCCGGGAGTTAACACTGGGCGATGAAAGTGCAATCCATGGAGTTGAGACTCCAATGGATGCCACCGCAGAAGACCCCAAGACATTGACACTCGAAAGTGATGTCCAGCCTCGCAGCTTGAGACCACAGGAGGTAATGAAGACCAACGGGAGGTTGAGACTTCCTCGGGGAGAAATCAAAGCATAGAACATCCTTCGCTATCATTGATCCATCGTAAAAGGAGATAAGTGCTCTTCATGATTCCCAGGATAATACTGATGTAACCTTTCTAGGATCGGAAGGAGACGATGAAGCTGAGTCATCCCCTGTGACTGATCCCAAAGACTCAGCTGAGGATGTTCCAACCACGAGTAAGTCTGACCTCAAGACTACTCGCCAATCATTCAACTTTGATGATGAGCCACCCATGGAAATCTCATCATCGTCCGATGACGCTTCTGATAAGGCCGAGGACCACTCAACTCATTTGGAAAAACTAGTCGAGACCGACGGCTGTTGAGACAAAATGAGGCTCAGCAAGCTGTGTCGACTTCACAACAGACCACAACTGAAACAGAGTCCATTGTGCAGGCTCCCCAAGCTGCAGCAGGTTCGACTCCTCAAGGGACTTCACGAGCACCGCTTATCATTGAACAAATTCTAGTTGCCCGTGATGATCTTTTTCGTAGAATCATTTCCTTCTCCTCGAGGTACCGACCTCCCGGAAGAATCGACAAAGATCGCGAGCGCTTCCCGCAGACTGATCCTGTCATTCCATCGTACACCATTGTTCCAAACAACTACGACTTTGACGCCGGGCCGTCGCCTGAAACAGAGGAAGCAATCGGCGAAGTTCGGAGGTGTTCAAAGCCCTATTTGTTGAGATTGAACGGATGGAGAGGCACCAGCCTCACCGGACATGAGGTTGGATAATAGGGGCGCCAACCTCACCGCCGATTTGAGAGGCATAATAGTCGAAATCCGTGAGTGGTGGCAACAAAGAAGAAACAATGCGTGTGGAACAAGCTCGATATTTCAGACATTTTTCAACAAGTTGTTAGTCCGCGGGGGCTAAGAATGCGATGCAAAGACAAAATTGCAAGAGCACATTGAATAAATGCATGAATCTCATACACGAGATAAAGCCGCTCGTGAACATAATAAGAACGAGCTCCGCGTGTGGAAGAGAATATGGATCGAAAATTCGATCTTCTCATGGCCGAGATGAAGTTGGTAGCAATCGAATCCAACGCCACCCACTCGAGTTTAAAGCGCTTACTCCGCAGCCAGATTTGAAGCGAGAACTCAACTATCGTGACTAGACTTCCCCGCTTGCTAGCTTGTTTCGGGGTTCCTCTCTCCTTTGATGATGCCAAAATGGGGAAGAGGAATACCTAAAGTCCTCAAAGCGCCCGGGGGATCCTCGGCGAGAAGGAGGAAGCACTGTGAAGGGAAAGACAAATGAGGAAGTAATAATAGAGAAGAAAGGGAAGTCTATTGAGGGGAAGGTTCGAAAGATGTGACCTTGATGATTGCTAAAACCCCCCAACAAGGTCTTGTCACAATACCGATATTATCAAAGAAACTCCCGATGACTCGCCACTCCAACACTGTTGTACCAATGGTTGAAAAGAGAAAGACATTGAAGCAGGGATGA
Organism: Rehmannia glutinosa; assembly: GCA_016081115.2. Taxonomy (NCBI): domain Eukaryota; kingdom Viridiplantae; phylum Streptophyta; class Magnoliopsida; order Lamiales; family Orobanchaceae; genus Rehmannia; species Rehmannia glutinosa. Next base: position 39,591,920 of record CM071927.1, read on the forward strand.
AGGAAGTGGAAGGAAGGATGAATTCCCGAGTTATGGATATTCTCAAACAACATGGAGGCATTCCAATGACAGAGACGCCTATGCCATTTCGTATGAACGAGCCAAGATCTCGTTGATGAATTCAAGACGCCGCATCCGAAGGTTATTTCGCAAACATGTCCATGGCTCAAGCCTGGATTTGTACTTGGGAAAAAGGTCTCACATTATGTGAAGAAGCCGACAGAAAAAACCACCGGCAATCACTCTGGGTCACTCTGTTGGTCACTCACCGGGAAAAAGAAGGCCCCAAGATAATACACGCCTGCAGGCGAAGGAAGAAAGCGATGGTGGAGGAAGAGGTTTCACCTAGAACTCTACCAAAAACATTGAGTACATAGATCCGGCAAGAAAGGAGGGATCTATGTAAGTCCAAGCGCTACGATAATCTAGAGGGGGTGAATAGATTATCTCCATCTTTTCGATTTATCCCTCTTTTTCGAATTGAATGCTCAAAGACAAATATAAAGGTGCGGAATGTAAGCAACACGTCGATTTAAAGAGGTTCAACCCACCTAGGGCCTAATCCTCTACCACCCCAAGATATCCAGGATGGATTTCGAAAGAGAAAAAAGATTTTATTAATAATTACCAAAATTATTACAACAAAATCTTACACCAACACCTTGAAGAGCACCACACTCTTCTTCAACACCACCTTTGAGATTACCACAATCTCACTTGAAGATTACCACAATCTCCAACGGCACCTTGTGAAGATTACCACAATCTTCACCCTTGAAGAGCACCACACTCTTCAACACCTCAACAAGAAGATTACCACAATCTTCTTACACCTAACACCTAGTTCACCCAAGTGTGTTCTTACCACAAGAACACTCACAAGGATATCTTGTGTTTGAATGACGACCACAAATTCAAGATTACAACTCGATAATTGATAATACAATAGAGTGCAAGTGTAATCAAGAATAGCCTAGACCTCAAGAATGTGAAAGTGAATAGCTAGGCAAATTACAACAAGAAATAAGACAATGTAAGAACAAGTGTATTCTTGAGTGTATCTTGTTGTGTTGTAGTTTTCTCTCCTGTGGTTGTGCTTCAAAACATCCTCTATTTATAGGAGATGATTGATACTTGATAGGCTCCTCTTGGAATCTGATATCTACAAAAAATTGCAATTAAAATCAAGATTATAGTGTTAGAAATCAATCCCACAATTTTGGGAAAAGATTACAACGGTTAGAATTTTGTCATTAAACATTAGATCGAGAAATAGACTTTGAAAAATCGTATCAACATTTACACAGGCGACGGCCGACGTAGGGTTCGACCTGGCCCCCTTACTTCAACCGGCCGCACAACTTCAAAAACGAAGGGCAAATGTTCTGCTTCAATATTTGCTCCAGTGCACGGCCGCCTAAGGGTCGGCGATCGGCCGACGCCACCGTTGCCCTATAGGGCGACCGTTGCCACGACCATTTTCTCGCAAACATGAAGTTTTCTGTTTTCTCAACTTTCGTGCGGGTTGCCTATACACGACCGATTGACCTCAAAACAAAAGTGTTGTCCAATTTTATATCGAAAATAGACTTCAAGAAATACTCCGAAAAATAGTGAAAACATTTTAGACCGATCGGGAGTATTAGGACAACATTTAGAAACATTGTTTTGGTGTAAAAATACATTAACAGAAAATCATTAAAAGTGTTGTCCAATTTTGTCGAAAATAAAACTTGAAGTTATACTTCGAAAATATTAAAACCATTTTAAATCATTTAGGAGTATTTGGACAACCTTTAAAACCATTGTTTTGGTATAAAACAAAATCATCAAAATCATGATAAAACCATTTATCAAACAATCTACTGGGCTGGATTTGACGAAGTAGCCAACCTGCAAGTGGCTAAGAACAATGTTGAGTATGTGAAGAGAATTGAAGAAGAAAATAAAAGACAAACTCAGCTATGGGAGGAAAGACAAGAAAGACCGAGAAGAGATGAAGTCTGCCTTAAGGCGTATGAGAAAAAGAAGGCACTGAAGATGAGAAGAAAAGGAAAAGGTCGAGATAAAAAAAGAAGAGCGTGAAAGGAGATGAAGTGTTGCTGTCCACCCCTTCATGTATTTCACTATGTAAATACACTTTATGTAAGTCTTCTGTACGTTGAATAAAATTATGCAATTTCTATACGTGAGTATAAATAGAACATCATGGTTAGTCTAAGCCTCGTTTAAACTCTGATACAATTTTTTTTAGGCTTAAACTCTGATACACTCTGTAAACAACTATGTAAAGAACAAGAATGTTATGATCAATAAAAGATCGATTCTAAACATACATTCTGTAGTTCTACATTTGTTTGTATGTATCTTTACTGTTAAATAATTGTATGAATGTTTTAAGTTTTGGCATCATCAAAAAGGGGGAAATTGTTGGGAAATTATTTTGTAGATTTTGATGAATGCCATGTAAAACTTAGAATAGGAAGTTGGCACCCCATTTTTGTTGTAAATTGCATTGTAATAGATAGGTCCGGTCAAGCCGAGTTAAGTCGCCTATACCTAAACATGCAAGAAGACAACCGAGACTAGAAGGAAGACTCACGAGAGGCAAACTGAGTATGGCAAAGAAGAGAAGACGGAACTCGATCAAGGTGCAAATGAGATACAACAGTGAAGTATCGTCAAGTCAACTCAAGACAGCCAAGTCTCAAAGGTTGAAGTGACAGAAGAGTCATCAAATGATTGGAAGCTGACTCGAAGTCACCTGGGGAAGTTAAGAAAATGCAGTCAAGTCAAGACAATTGAAAGAGATCCGTTGCACAGAAATCAAGAGAATTACTTAAACAAGTAATACCTCCATACGCCTTTCTTGAAGTGCTCGGTTCGAAGCGTGCAAGAGGAATAAACCAATGGGAAGCAAGATCGCACTATGTCGAACTCTTAAAAGTCAAGAAATTCATACGAGGAAATGGAAATTCCAAGGATCGCAACAAGACAAGCCAACGACCACAAGTGACTTTCAAAAATAAGCATATCTCTTTAACGGCGTGATTTTTGAAAGATCACTATAAAAGGCCGAGGAATAACTCGAGAGAGGTTACCCGAACCACGAACATTCAAGCAAACATTTGAATCAGAACCTAATATATTCTCAAATCATTCAAGATCAATCCTCAAGCCTACATTACGAAGAAAATCAATCCAACACTCACCTGTGAAGGAAAGATAACTTCAATCGCTTGAAGACGAAATTTTTGAAGAATCAAGGGGTCTACATTCCACGGAGGATTGTAGGAAGGTTCAAGGTCGAACCAGTCTCAAGTTTTTGGAGGGCTTCGTGATCAAATCCAAGAAGCTTGAGCAAGTAGGTCCGCCGCCTGAAGAAGCCGAGTCGCACGAGAAGCCACCGTGACTGGCGTCTCCGTGATCGAGTCCCAAAGGATCAAGTCACCGTTTGTGTGATCAAGACTTGTATCCGGACCGTTAACCACTCGTATATTGATCAATACTTAGTGGATTCCTCCGGAGTTGGAGAAGAGAGGAGTAGAAGAATTACCCCATCTTCGAACCTCTATAAAAACTTATTGTGTCATTTACATTTCAAAGACTTTAATTTCTCGCATCTTATTTTATCTCACGATAAATTTGCTATCCAATTGATAATCAACTCGAGTGTTAAAACCAAGTATTAAAACAAACTTAACTTTATTCAAGGGTGTTAAGTCTTCCATAAAAACAAATCACAAGAGAGAGTTAAGTCTTTAGTCAAAACAAATTGAGTTATTCTATCAACAACTCAATGAGTCCGTTGAGTGACTAACTCTGATTAACTAACTTAGTCATCCATCAAGACACAAATTTGTGAAGTATTAACTCAATTTTTAAAAAGGACTAATTTGAAAAGTTGTTAAAGTTTATTCAACCCCCCCTTCTAAACCTTACACTCACACCCCTTGGGACCTACAACAACAACCACCAAGCAATTAAAAATCAGATAAAGAAGATGGAGAAAGATTACACTTTGATCTAGCCACAAAATATCTCCAAAGTGGAAAACAAGCAATCCCCAATGTTGGATGGAAGAGAAAATAACAAAAACTAGGGTTTAAAAGTGCTAAGAAGTAAAGGTGTTCGAAAATATGGGCTCCTCAAGTCTTATTTATAAGACTAGAGTCCTATACAAGGTGGAAGAGCCAAAAAACACAAAAAAAAACAAAAATTTCGTTTTCTGCAAGTGCACGGTGCCGCGCGACCGCGCAGGCGTAGGCAGCTCTGCCCGCTGCGAGTTGTGCACGTCCGCGCACTTTGTGTGCGCTCGCGCACCCTCGACACGTCGGAATTTGCTCTTTTTGTCTTTTATGCATTGTAGACCTATCTCTTAGCTTTCCATAGCCACTTGAATGACCTCAATATTAATTTTCCAGAGAGAGTTATGGCCAAAATACTAGGACATATAATTTCTAAAATCTCATCACTCGATTTCCACTTTCACATGATTTTAACCAATCCAAACTTCTTCATTTGCATTTAGTACCAAATATAGACATTGTATAACTCTCTCTTATCTTTCTAATGGCATAAGAATCAGGTCAATCTAACTTCGTATGAAAAAAGTCATGTTCCAAATACAAAGACTGATGCAGTTGCACGAAATGACTTTTTCATGTTTCTTGCTCCAAAACTTATTTTTTTCACCAAATCCTAGAAAATCAACAAAATAACCCAACGTAACACTAAAACATGCAAATTCTATAAAACACGCCAAATATATATATAAATCATCATGCAAAATACACACAAAAACATGCAAAACACTTATGCAACACATAAGAACTGCATAGTCTATCAAATGGATGTGAAGAGTGTATTTTTGAATGGACTTTTGTAAGAAGAAGTCTAGGTGGAACAACCTCCAGTTTTTTAGCAGAAAACTATTAGAGATAAAGTCTACAAGCTCAAGAAATCACTATATGATTTGAATCAAACACCAAAAGCATGGTATGATACATTGCCTCAATTTCTTATAGACAATGGATTTACCAAAGGCAAAGTTGATAGAACACTCTTCATAATCCAAGATGGAGAGAGTATATTGCTTGTTCAGATATATGTGGATGACATTATATTTGGATCCACGAACAAAGAGCTGTGTGACAAATTCTCAAACTTTATGCAAGGGAAGTTTGAGATGAGCATGATGGGAGAGCTTACTTTCTTCCTAGGTCTTCAAGTCAAGCAAATGAAGGATGGAACCTTCATAAGTCAAACCAAATATGCCAGAGATTTAATAAAGAAATTTGGTATGGAAGAGAAGCCATATGTGAAGATTCCCATGAATACGTATGTGAAGATGGATATGGATGCAGAAGGAAAACATGTTGATCAAACAAGATATAGAGCACTCATTGGATCATTGTTCTACTTGACTGCCAGCAGACCAGACATCACCTTTGTTGAAATGTGTATGTGCTAGATTTCAATCTGCTCCAAAGGAAAGTCATATGACTGCAGCTAAAAGAATCCTAACATATTTGAAGGGAAGCCAAGAAGTTGGCTTATGGTATCCAAAGGAAGGTGGATTCAAGTTGATTGGATATTCAGACTCAGACTATGTTGGATGTAGAGTTGAAAGGAAGAGTACATCTAGTACATGTCAAATGCTTGGAAACAGATTGGTTTTTTGGTTCAGCAAGAAACAAAATTCAATAGCTACATCCACAGCTGAAGTAGAGTACATTACTGCAGGCATTTGTTGTGCCCAAGTTCTATGGATGAGGCAACAACTGAGAGATTAAGACATTGAAAAAAGAGAGATTCCAATTATGTGCGATAACACAAGTGCCATTGCAATCACTCAGAATCTAGTATTGCATTCAAGAACCAAGAACATTGATGTCAGATATCATTTTATAAGAGATCATATTGAAAAGAAAGACATCACATTAGAATACATATCAACTGAGAAGCAATTAGCTGATATATTCACAAAGCCCTTATGTGAATCAAGGTCTGAAGAACTTAAGAATGGGCTTGGATTGATTGAGATATATTAGGATGCTCAGAAGACTCATTCAACAGAGTTAAAGTTGGGAGAATTGCATATCAGAAGAGTTTCACTCATTCAGCCAAGTGAAATAGCTTATGTGGCTAGTCAGCTGAATCATGTTAGCTGGACAACCAAGTATCATTCAGCCGAATCAAGGAAGACAGAAGCAGAGTCAAGTCATAAATGAAGAAAGCTGAAACATTCATGAGCTAAGTGCCAAAACGAGGTCGTTTTCCTTGAGCAGAAATGTTTTAAGGCTTGATGTCGGATCATTAAATGGTGTTAGTCAAAAGTCATGACGGTTTACACATGATTGGATATAAATGTCTGCGCATTTAATGCGGAAAATTAATGCGTTTGGAAAGAATTGATCTCAAAAGCTTGATCAACTTTCAAACTTTTCAATTTTGAAACCGTCCCTTCATATCACATATATAGAGAAAATACATTTTCTCTCTCTTCACTTTCATTCTCTTGTTCTCAAAGATTTTCACAAATTCTCTCTGCAAAACTCCGAAACCCTAGTTCTTCACTCTCACGTTCAGGACTCGACATGGCACCAAAACAAGATGCGATGGACTTCACCAAACTTGCTGAGAAGATCCAAACTTGATCTTTAGTTGATTTTGAAGGCCTTGTCAAGCAGGCTGCTGACAATGATTTGGCTGCAAAGATCGCGAAGAAACTTCAGAACTCAAGGCTGAAAAGATTTCTCACTCTTGGGATGACCTAGAACTTCTAGGAGGAAGTAGCCATGTTCTACGTGAACGCACCGGTTCAAGATGATGGAACCTCTTCGTTTGTGAATGGAAAGGATTTTATGTTGGCTGCAGCTGACTTGGCGGAATACCTACACCTTTCTAGCAGTGGTCTGAAGGAGTTGACCGGGAAGGAGGTGGATTTGACTCAGGCATGGAAGGAAATTGCAAAGCTGGAGTCGGCTGAGAAGCCTAACTACTCATCTTTGAAGAAGGTGATCAAGGATGACTACCACAAGCTAATGGACGTGGTAGCCAAGTGCGTGGACATGAAGTTTGGCTCCTTCAATCAGATGTCCCAGGCCAAGCTGATTGTTATGACTCCCATCTTGTAGGAGAAGGCGGTGAACTGGAACGAGTTCATCTTTGAGAGGTTGTGCCAGAATGTGCACAATGTGAAGGTAGTAGATGGGAAGTTTGTGAGTTCCCTTGGTTATGGCCTTATCTTAGGCTACCTTATGGAGAAGAAGGGTGTGCCCCTGCGCAAAGGCAAACCCCTCCATGTTAACAAGAATATGTTCAAGGCAAACCGTTTAGGCGCTCAGAAGCAGGCTTATGTGAAGAAGACTACTACATCAGAGGGGGAATCAGCTGAGCATATCCCCGAAGACACAGCAGTTTCCAATCCAGCTCCCTCACCTAAACCTTCTGTAGTCCTCTCCCAGTGATTAAGAAAACGAGGACAGCGGCACCCCGCAAGCCAGCTGTGATGAAGCAAAAGGCGAGTCAGCTGTTGTGGCTGAGGAACAAGAAAATGAGCCTGAAGTTCCACTTGAGATGAGGACCAGGAGGAGACTTGTGAAGGCAACTGCGAAAGCTGCTTGTTCGCCAAAAAAATTTGGATCTTACAACTGCAAATGAACAGTGTAGTTTATAGGATAATGGCAAACAAGGTCGTATTCTTCAGGATTGACTACGAAACACTTATGCTATAATAACATCGTATTCCAATTTTATTGAAGCGATCAATCTCAAGTTTTATAAAAATAATCAAAAATTAAAAAGAAAAAGAAATAAATTTGCGAACCCCACAAGTATTTTCAACAACTACGAAAGCAACCTTAGGCACATAATCTCAATACGTTTATTCAATATTAAATCCAATTAATGTTTAACAAAACCAATTCATGCAATTCTATGGGTTAAATTCCTAAGTTAGTCTATTCCCTCTCCTCTCTCAGAAGACCTTTGATCTTGTGTTCCTGTGTATTTTGATGTGTTGTATGGTGTATGAATGAATGAATTTTCCTGTAGCCCTTGGGTCCCTTATATAGGTGCTTGGAGAGATCACTTATAGAGTTTGAATGGGAAAAGGACACAAAAATCTGCCACAGCTCGTCACACGGTCCGGCCGTGTAGCTTCACACAATCAGTCCACACGGCCATATGGCTCTCATACATTCCGGCCGTGCGGCTTGTTTTCGTCCCCTGTTTCTTCCCAACTTCACACGAACATGTCATCATCGCATGACTAGTTTTTGTCCAGTTTCTTTGTCTTTTCGATCTTCTCTTTGCACTCGTCAATCCTATTCGGGCCTTCCAACTGATATTTCTTCAATTAAGCTCCATTTTCTGTAAAATTTACAAGAATACGCAGTATCATGCCCTTCTAAGGAAGCCAAGTAAAAACACACTAAATATACATGCAAATGTATCAATTATATATCACACCAAATGCATGTATATTTTACACGTATCAAGATCCTCCAAACTTAAAGCATTGCTCGTCCTCGAGCAAATTAAGAAAAAATAATATCAAGGGGTACAAAGAACACACAAGAACACTATAAACATTAAATCTCATTCAACTTCATATTGAAGTAAACCATGTAATTCATTATCAAGAAGTCATCATTCATAAGTTCAACATAATTAATACTCTCTCGGGTACTTGACATCGCGACTCACAAGTAGTAGTAGTGTATCACTCATCTCTCAAAGTGTATGGAAAGTGTTTACGCTCAAAATCAATTCAATGAATGTAGAACTATCATAGGCTTGCAAATCGTCTAACATCTCCACCAGTTTTGTGTGCACAATTTAAGAATCAAAAAGGACTTTTCATTAGGTTGTAATGTAGGCTCTTTGGTAAGGGCCGGGAAAATTTGGATTAAGTGACTTGACTTGAGCAAATAGAATTTAAGCATACAGACTTGCGACTCACCAACCCAATTTCATTTAAAAATCATTTTTTTCAAGATATATTCTTTTTTTTTCAACTCAACTCCACCTTTTTTCTCCTTTTTTATTCTTAGGCTTGTTTGCCCTTTTTTTTCTTTTACTTTAGCATCAAGCTCTCAATTGCTCAAAATTTTTAGAAATTTTCTTTTCTTTTGCTCGATTTTTCTCTTTGTTTTTAGAGTTTTTCTTTCTTTTTCGAGCTTCATAAATCCTTCATTTACCTTGACACTGCTCATCCCTCTTTCTTTTGCCAACTCTTTCTTTTTTTTTTCTAAGAATTTTTACCACACCTCCCCCAAACTTGTTCATTTTCTATAAGCTCAAGAAATTTCAGGGATAAAATAATTTTTCAATTTTAAAGATCAAAATGGGGCTAACAATAAAAAGTTAAGGCTCAAAGTGGCTAACTAGAGAATCATGTGTTCATTGGTAGGCGTTTTAGGCTAAGTAGGCTATACAAAGATGATCTTAAATTATTTTCAAAAATTATTTTCAAAAATTGCACACACACATGGCTTCAATGAAGATACCGAAGCAATTTCTAGAGTTCTAGCAATCATGAATGACACACTCAAGAAAAATAAGACTGCATAAGATAAAGCAGTTAAAGGCACAAAAGCTCACAGGGCTACTTTTAGCACCATGCTCAAATAACCAATTTTCTTAACTAATGCCAAACAATTAAAAGACATCTCCTAAATCACTTATCGCATTATTCAAAAAAATATGTCATCTCATAAAATTAAATGCTCATAGTAAACATCTTACTAAGCTTTGTACTCTTTTCGAAAATCTTGATTAAAAACACACACAAAAGCAATTAAATGTTCTAAAGAAATAAACATGCTAAAAATAAAAAATAAAATAAGAATCCAAAATTTAAAAAAAAATCGAAAAATTGTAATGCAAATTTTTATGCTCTACATGCAATCTTATATGCAATGCAACAGTACTAAATTACGCATTCTTGACAACCCCCCAAACTTAAAATATGCTTTGTCCTGAATATAAGAGAAAATTATCAAAAGAAAGAGAAATGTGTAAAGAGTACTTACATGGATAATTCACATGGCCCGTGTGCATTTCACACGGCGGGGCCGTGTAGCCCTGGTTGTGGCCTCTGTTTTGTTGCTATCTCCAGCCACACGGTCGTGTGCAGCTCACACAGCCTGCCCGTGTGGCTGGTCTCTGTGTGTTGCACGGCCCATGTGGAATTCCACACGGTCGTGTGATTTTTTTTTATTTTTTAAACCCCGGAGTTTGTCGCGACGCCTCTTGGGTTGCATCCCACAAAGCGCTAAATTTTACGTCTTCAGCCTAGACTTCAGATTTCTAACATCACTGTCATTGAACCGTGTCAGTTGAAATCCTTGAGCCCTCATATCAGACGAATGGTGTTGCACTGTTTCTCGAATTAAGTTTAGTATCGCTTGGGAATTTGCCCTTTTGATGTTGGCCTCCCACTGCAGTAGCGAATTGGGCTACTTGTGTCTTCACAGATTTCAGTCCCGCATTCAACAAAAATGATGTTAGAAACAAGCAATAAAAAAATATATTTACAAAAGAAGGAAAAAAAACGAAAATAAAAAAAATTAAAAAATAAAAAATTACAAAAATAAAAAAATTACAATTCACAAAAGGAAAAAAATCGAAAATAAAAAAATTACAAAAATCAAAAGAAAAAAAAAAAAAAAAACATTACAAAAAAAAATCGAAAAAAGTATTTACAAAAATTTTGCTTCAATTAAGATTGAACTACTTATTACTATATCTAAGTAGAATCTTTCAATCCCCGGCAATGGCGCTAAAAACCTGTTCGCCAAAAATATTTGGATCTTACAACTGCAAGTGTACAGTGTAGTTTATAGGATAATGGCAAGCAAGGTCATATTCCTCAGGGATTGACTACGAAACACTTAGGCTATAATAACATCGTATTCCAGTTTTATTGAAGCGACTGAATCTCAAGTTTTATAAAAATAATCAAAAATTAAAAAGAAAAAGAAATAAATTTTCAACAACTACGAAAGCAACCTTAGGCACATAATCTCAACATGTTTCTTCATTATTAAATCCAATTAATGTTTAACGAAACCAATTCATGCAATTCTATGGGTTCAATTCCTAAGTTAGTCTATTCCCTCTCCTCTCTTAGAAGACATTTGATCTTGTGTTCCTGTGTATTGTGGTGTGTTGTATGGTGTATGAATGAATGAATTTTCATGCAACCCTTCGGTCCCTTATATGGGTTCTTGGAGAGATCACTTGTAGAGTTTGAATGGCAAAAGGACACAAAAATCCGCCAAAACTCGTCACACGGTCCGACCATGTAGCTTCACATGGCCAGTCCACACGATCGTGTGGCTCTCACATGGTCCAGCCGTGCAGCTTATTTTTGCCCCTTGTTTCTTCCCAGCTTCACACGGACATGTCATCATCGCACGGGCAGGTCACATGGTCGTGTGGTCCCACACGGTCCGGCCATGTGACTAGTTTTTGTCCAGTTTCTTCATCATTTTGATCCTCTCTTTGCACTCGTCAATCCTATTCGGGCCTTCCAACTGATATTTCTTCAATTAAGCTTCGTTTCATTTAAAGTTACAAGAATACGCGGTATTATGCCCTTCTAAGGAAACCAAGTAAAAACACACTAATATACATGCAAATGTATCAATTATATATCATTTTAAGCCCCCAAAAGAACGTATATTTTACAAGTATCACTACTGAACCAGTTGTATCCGCCATAGTTGAGACCGAGACAGCTGCCATCGCTGAGCAGCAGAAATCAAAGGATGTCGATGGTGAGCAAAGCACTACTGAAGAAACTCAAGAAGTTGCCTTTCCACATATATTTGAACAAGACACAACTGATAAGTCTACATCTGAAGAAGCTCAAAACAGCTCTCGTTGTTCCTGAAAAAGACACAACTGATATAATCAAATATAATTCAGTTGTCATACCTCAGACTGATGTTGTTGTTGTTGAGGTGGAAAAGGCTACTGGAGAGCCTATTCAAGAAGAAGATGGTGATGAAGTTCGTCCATAATCCCCAGCATATCCAGACATCGAGATAAGGCTACGTGAATGGAGAGCTTGGAAGCTGAGTGCCAAGTTCAATTCGAAAGGCCCGAGATGATTGAAGATGAGGGATATCTCCTAGGACTTTTGGAAAACATCACGGTTTGCATTGATCTTGAATCTGGCTTCTGTACAGCCCTTTTGTACGAAAAGAAAGATGCTAAGAAGCTGAGGGCAGTAAAAGGGAAGTCAGTTGGTGAGCCAGCAGACTCAAGCAGCAGCGACGTGGAGATCATCGATGCAGCTAATCTTATGGAGAAGGCTCAGCTGAAACAGGTAGTAAAAGAGTCCCTAGTGATGCATGAGCAATCCTTGCTCAAGGGTCCTGGAGAATCATCTATTCCCATTTCTCCAACCCCAGCGATTATAGATATGGTGAGGACAATCGAAGAAACAACCTCACCAGCTCACTCGGAGGGACTATCCATGGAGGCTGGGGATGAAGTTGGGAAGGAGGGCAACTCAACTGAGCCACGCCCTGTTGAAGTTGTTGAGACTACTACCCAAATGGCTAAACACTCAAAGAAAACAACCAAGTCTCAAGTGCCAACTGACCCCGTTGTTCGTGATTCAGCTGGTGAGCCAGCTGAGGGAAACGTTGAACACACTACAGTCGGGTCAGATGAGGTTGTAGGAGACTTTAATAAATAAAAGTTAGGAGGCAAAGGTTAGGCTTAAAAAGAACAGCAAAGTGGGACTAACGATGCTTTGACAGTTGAGACTGTCTCAGCTGAGGTTCCAACTGCATTGAAGGCCAATGAAGCTTCTCAAATCGCTGAGGCACAGGATGGATCGAGGACCACGACAGTTGAGACTGCTGGTCATTAAAGTGCAATCCAAGAGGTTGAGACCTTGAAAGATGCCACTGTCGAAGACCCTAATGCAGCTAAGTCTGCAGAAGGGAATATCGAAGGCCCTGCAGCGGTTGAGACTGCTGCTAAGATAGCTGAAGGCCTCCAGGAGGTTGAGACTTCCAGGGGTGTTGTACAAGAAAAAGGGAAATTGCATGTTCCTACTATACCAGCATCAAAGTCTACTGATTTGGAAGAGATCGAAGAATTGTATGACTCCGATGATGATGTGCAACTAGATTTCATTGACTCATAAAATGAAGTTGAGTCAACCCCCATTGTTCCAGCTGAGAAGGAACTAGAGGCAAAGATAAAGGAGGATCGTGCTAAAGTTGCTTCTTCAAAGTTTATCTTAGTTGATGGCCCATCCCTATTGGTGCCATCACCAACCCGTGATGTTGCTGAGGCGACTGAGGCTATTTCTACTCAAAAGGAAGTTAACACTGGAGCCGATGAAGTTGTAAGACAGCTGAGGCCCATTCACCAAGAGCTCCCACAACAAGGCCCCGCTAGTGAAGCTCACATAGCTGAGGCACCTAAAGCTGGAAGCCAGGGAACTAAGGGAAGGGCTCCTGAAGGAGGAGTGGGACCCTCTTCAGTACCTACTGGCCTATATGCAGAAGAGTTTTTATCGGGGAAATTCCACTGGAAGAAGAATCTACTGAAGAACGTGTTTATTAGAAGGTAAATATAAGTCCGGAAGAATTCCAAGCTCCAGATGACTTGAGAACGGTTCCTTTGGATTCGACTTTGATTCTGTTCTACTAGAGGATCAATCACCTGAGGCAACTGATTTCAGAAAAGCCTTTAAAGCAATGTGTGCTGAGATGGGGGTCATGGAGCATAGTTTCGCTGCACTCAACCAGAGGCTTGACAACCACGATGCCATGATATCAAGAGAGATCCGAGGAGCACTTTTGAGAATTTCTGAATGGACAATGCAGACAAAAGCACTTCGATGGGAGCAAGTTAACTACTTCAAGTCACTTTTTGCAAAATTTGTGATTTGGTGTGGTGAACAAGCCCAGTTCCAGCAGAGACGGCGAGGCAATATCAATAGGATGGAGAGGACACACATGAATGACTTGGAGTTGCTCAGACTTCAATTCAAGCAAGATCTCAGAATATGGAAAGCACTCTGCGTGCTAAGATGATTGCAATGAAGGCAGAGATGCAGATCTCAAGATCCAAACAAAGGGCAGCACACGCAGTCACTCATGATAAACTCAACTGTCTACTCCATCAGACTCCTCATATTCCTACAGTTGGTACTGATGAAGCCAAAATGGGGGAATAAAGTGGAAGTAAGGGGGAAGAATCCTCAAAGACGACCCCCAACCCCTTGAAAATTGTGCTAAAATCTCAAACTGACTCATCTACCAGCTCTCTCCACTCTCAGCTGCTGATGGAGTTGTCAGCTGATGAAAAAACTGAATTGGCACTACAAAAATCTCGAGCTGCAATTGAAGAGCTTGAAGAAAGTAGCATGACATGATAGAAGATTTTAAAGCTAATTTCAAAGGGCCTCTAGTAGGAAAGCTCCCAGGTCCGCCAACAGTGAAGCTCCCAGACTCAACTGAAGGATCCGTTCCCCAAGCAGGCTCTAAGCCAAAGTAACTTGAGGAGTTTGAAACTCTCAAGTAGGAAGGTTATTTTAAGGTTTGAATCTTGAAGGTGCGTGGGAATTGTATTAGAAAAAAGGGTTGGAAGTTATTCAAATAGCCGAGAGGCAGCACACTCAGTCTAGCAGTCAGTTGTCTTCAAGGGCTCAGCCCAGTCAACAAGTTCCCAGAGGAGCTGATTCTGGTCGAGGGAGAGAAAGGTTTGGTGGAAGAGGTAGAGATACTCCACCTATAAGACCCAAGGACACATTATATGTAAATTTCCTCAAAGAGGATCGATTATACTGGTTGGGCCTTAGAGAATTGGAAAATAGAGAAGCTGCCAGGCGTAATGAAGAACTTGCAAGGAAATATGAAGAAGACAACGCTAGGCAGGACAGAGAGTATGAAGAGAGAATGAGGAAAAATCAGGCTCAGAAGAGGAATTATGAGAAGAAGAAGAGGAAGGAGGCTGAAGATAGGAGGAGAAAAGAAGAAGAAGAAGAAGAAGAAGTAGAAGAATAAGAAAGGAGAAGGAAACAACAGAGTCGATGAAGGTTGCTGCAAAATATTTTGTTGTATTTTTACATGGTTGTAAATACACAAAAGAAAATGTAAGTACTTTGTATTCTTTATGTACATTGTAAAACATTGTAAGTGCAGAATGATGTGATCAATAAAACGACACATTTTAACAATCATTCCTTTACTAAGCATTTTTTACACTGTTACTTTATTATATTTTGGCATCATCAAAAATGGAAAAAATGTTGGGAAATTTATTGTATAGATTTTGATGATGCTATGTAAAACTTAGATCAGGAAGTTGGCACCCCATTTTCTGTTGTAAATTCAACTATGTAATAGATAGGATCTATGAGCTGAGTCAAAGCAAAATGTTGAAGATTACGTTAGTTGATCAAGGACAAAGTGAAGAAACAGATGTGGTGCAAAATTGAGTATCGAAGAGAAGTTTCACCAAGTACCAAAAGCTCTCTCGGTTAGCGGGACCGACAAATGTAAGTCACTCCCAGATGTTTGGAGAAGACTCACAAAGGGGTTCAACAGCAAAATGGACTCAAGAAAGCTGAAGATGTCCGTTGATAAGTAAAGTCAAAATGTTACTGAAAGAGGAAAAAAGACAGACTGCAACCTTAAAGCTGTTTTGCAGAAAGAGTGCAAAAGGCTAGAAACCAATGGGTATTCCTGAACATTTGCAGTGTTACAAGAAAGCCTGCAGAGCATTAAACCAAGGTTGGGTTAACATCATTTGTTGCTCAACAAGACAAGCCAATGACCATGAAGTGGAGTTTGAAAATGCATTTATCTCTTCAACGGATACATTTTTGAACTGCCACTATAAAAGACTGAGGAATTTATTTGAGAGAGAACACACACAAGACACAAGAGATTATCTGAGCAAAGAAAGCAAGCAAAATACTCTCAAGCAGTACACTCAATCCTCAAGCCTAAAATTCTGAAGTATATCTAACCAACACTTTCAGTGAAGGAAAGAAAAGCTTCAAAGCTGTTGAATAGGAAACTTGTTGAAAGACAAAGGGGTATGCACATCCATGATTGAAAGAAGTGCAGTAAGGTTCAAGTTAAAACCAGGCTTTGGATTCGTTGGAGGGCTTCATGATCAAATCTAAGAATTCGAAGGAGCTGAAGTAGCGAGACAGTTGTCTTGTGAAGAGTTGACTCGCAGGAATGAAACCAGTTGTGTGATCAATGCTTACTCAGACTGTTCATCCTTTTTGTAGCTTGTTGTTGCATTAGTGGATTACCTCCAGGAGTTGGACAAGAGTGGAGTAAAGGAATTATCCCATCCTCGAGCCGCTATAAAATTGCTTTGTGTGTATTTACTTTCAGCACATTTATTTCTTGCACATTTATATCTGTTGGTTGATAAATTTGCTAAGTCAACTAATAATAACTTACCTAGAACAAGTGTTGAAAAAATATCTCAACTTAAGGGTGTAAGACTTCCGCTATAAAACCAAGCTAGTTGTAATATTAAAAGAGCTCACTCCACTCAGCTAAGTTACTCTATCAACTGCACAATCGAGTCTATTGAATGGTTAACTCTACTGTTAAGGTTGAACTAAGTTGTCCCTCAAGGCCTTGGCTGCTTGCGTTAAAACTCTTATTTAAGATCAAAAATTGAAAATTGGTTAAGTCCATTCAACCCCTTCCCTCTAGACTTAACACTAACACCCCTTGGGACCTACACAAAATAGGATGCAATTTTATCATCGTCATTAGTTACAGGACTAATTTTGGAGTTTTGCATATTTTCCAACCTGAAACTTTTGTGTAATCCTCTTGAACCCATGCAGTATCTAATACAACAAGATTTTTGATATAACTATGGACTCTAGAATCTATACTAATATTATTTCAACATTCTGCAATAAGTTAATAGCAAATACAACTTCATCCAAGTACATTAATGTAACATCTGGCGGAATGAAATACTTAAACTTTCCCTATATGAGAAAATAACCTATTTTCTTTGAAGTTTCGTTCCAAGGAGGTCCATTCGAGTCAATAAAAAAGGCTAAGTAGATGTCTTTATCTGGGGAAGTGGTTGCTTACGCTATTGGGACTTTATCTCCAGCTCTTTCCTCTCCTATTAAGTCGTGTGCTTCTACCCCTACTTCTATTTTGAATGGGTATTGAGAAGGAGTGGAAACATCAGCTGTACATTGTTAGCTGAATGTTAAGTTAGATTTTTTACCAACAAATTAGGTATCCTAGACTTAGAAATTGTGTTGTTTTTTAGTAGATTGAGCCAAAATTATTGTTGAAGTTATATATCGAGTTGTAATAGGTAGCAAGGTATCAAAGAATCAACAGACGAAGGAAAAAATTGTGAAAAATGAGTCACACCGAGATAAGAACTGAAGAAGAAATCAAGAAACAGTTCTGAAAACAACCCTGTACCGAGGTATACCATTCATTTGTCACTTGTACCATGGTACAAGTGATGTGTACCATGGTATACAATTCATTTAACATTTGGTGTGTACCGCGGTCCTCATTTTCTCTTATCTCTTGTGCAAACTTCATTCCCTTTTTCTTCGTGTGATTTTTTTCAAAATTCCAAAATTAATCCGGCTCAAATTTTTCACGTTCTTCTTAGATTAAACACTTTATAAGATAATTCCTTTTCCTATTTCACTCAAAATTCATGTGAATTAATAAAAAATTCATCTTTGAAGCATATGAACCCTAGGTTAGAAACTATCAATTTTTCACTATTTTGTGCTATAATTGCTTATTGTGATTGGTGAATTGTGTTAATTTATGCCTAATATGATTGTGTATTTTCTTGGTTGTGAAATTTTGGGGCTTAAACATATTAAAATCCCATGATTTTACATTATCTAAATTGGTACACACAAGGTGTTCGATAAAATGCTTCCGTGAAAATGTTTACTAATTTTTATTCAATTGCATGTCATTTCATATGACAATACTCAATGATATATTTGGATGCAATTTGACCAAATTTCACCTGTTTTTGAATGATAATTCAATGTTTAAAAGGGAAAATTATACGAATTGTCTTATGAATTGTTTAATTGTGGATTTTACTTTTCGTCTTCTTTAGGCTCTAACTTTTTTGGACGGCTCACACAAATCAAGAAGGTGTATCTTAATCACACCACTGGACTTCCACTTCCAATTCCCTGGAGTCGAATGTCGACCAACAAAGAATGGCGACCCATCGTCTATTTCTTGAATGAGTAAAACCTCATTCTATTATGCCAGAACATGGGTTTTCACCATCTCCCGAAGACGGGGAATTACTCGACATGCTCCACGAATGTCAATGGATGGGCTTTGTCATGCAACCTGCTCTAGCTGCATCCTCTTTCGTCTACGAGCTCTATACCAATTACCTCCAAGATCACATGGAGAAAATGAAAATACCAACACTACAACATAAATGACATTAGGTAACACTCAAAAAATGTTACCTAATGGCCATAAAATGTTACTATAGACAATAGGTAGCACTTTTATGGCGCTGCCGTTGCCCGTGCTACCTATAGTCAAATGTATCACTTTTATTAGCTTTTAGTAACACTTTTTCTAAGTGTTACATTAAGTTTTCTATTGGTAACACTTTGAAACAATATTTCTAAAGTGTTACATATGAATCTTATGTAACACTTTTTTGTAACACTTTTTATATTTGTAACACTTTAAAAAAAATACTTATAAAGTGTTACATATGAATCTTATGTAACACTTTTTTTGTAGCACTTCGTAGAAATAGTAGTTCTTGCCACCAAGTAGATTCGAACCCATGACCTGTTATGTATGGAAGTGACAATTTGCCACTAAGCTAAGTTGATTCTTATTACAACTTTTGCTTTGTTTTATATATACACATACACACAAACACACACTCACATATATATTATATGTATATATAATATATTTTATATATTAAAGATTATATTTTATAATATATGTATTAAATTATATTATACACTGTATATATCAAGTTTTATATTGTATAGTATATAGTTTGAAAATTATATTATATCATATATTAAAGGACACAACAAATTAAAAATATTAAAAATATATAAAATAAATTTATCGACTAACAAATATTCAATCAGTAAAAATAAAAATTATATAAAAATATAAAATTAATTTACCGACAAATAAAAAAGTTCTAACATTAAAAAAATTAAATAATAAAGAAAATAACGATGAAAGTAATTTTTCATTGGTAATTTTTTTTAAAAAAGTAAAAAGAATTAAAAAAAGGTTAACAATGAAATTAGTCTCCGTTAGTAAAATTAAAAATATAAATAAATAATAATAATAAAATATATACATTCGCATTTTTCGTCGATATTAAGACGAAATTAATTGCCTTCGTAAAAAATAAAAAAATAAAAGCAAAACTAAAATACTTTGTAAAAAGTAAACAAAAATTCAGTTAAAAAAAACAGAGTACATAATGTCTACAATTTTTAGGTTTGGTGACATCAATTAATTAAATAAATCTTTGACATGATTTACTGGTAGTTATATAATTTTGTGTTACTAAAATATAGCTTAAAAAGTGTTACAATCAATAAAATATATTGTTGCCAATAGTGCTTTTTAAATAAAGTGATACCTATTTGCGTTACAAAAGAAATAACAAAAACAAAGTGATACTTAAAAAATGTTACTTATATAAAAGTGTTACTTATAAGTGTTACACATTGATAAAGTGCTACAAAAGTGTTAAATAAATATTGTAATGTAAAAAGTGTTACAAACATATGTTACATATGTACCTTATCTAAAAAGTGCTACAAATTTTGTGTTACCTAATGTCATTTATGTTGTAGTGCAAGGACACCTGAACAACACACTCTCGTTAAGTTGTGTAGATGCAAGATAGATTTTCTGGCGAAACTCGATTCGGTTTCTTTATCGCCTACCGGAGGTTGATGACATTCAATCCGCTTACTCCACCAACTTCACTGAGGACAATGAACTAGCTGGTTGATGGATTTTCAGGAAGTTTTATTGACCTTAAAACTTTTTTGCTTATCATTCATATATTGAGGTGAATGCATATTTTAAGTTGGGGGAGGGGGTAGTCGTACCTTTTCATTTCTTGCATCATAATAACTTTTGAGTACATTTATGTAGCCTATGATGTTTTTGATTTTGAATTCGCATGATTTGATGAATTATCTAAGTGTGATGTGTTTAATTGTTAAAAAAATAAAAAAGGCAAGTGATAAATCTTGAAATTGTGACTTAATTATTTTACACAATCTTTCAATCAATTTTAATAAGTTTGTGAAATAAATAGTTTTCAAAATATAAACTAAATGATCCCTATAACTGAAGGATATGTTTGAATATTAGTCAAAACAATTTTGTTAAGTGATATAACATTAGGAAAATGATTTAGGCCATTTTTTAAAAAGTTAAAGCCTATATAGTCTACCAAAATAAATTTTTCTCTAGTATCCTCTTTTAAGCTTAGTAAAACTTTTTCGTTGACAACTTACTGTATATTCAAGCCAAAAATGAGAAAATCCCCCAAAGATAACCTTGTTGCACCCATACATATGAAATCCATGCAAACGAGATATTTGGAGTCAAGATGGGAATATTTTTTTATAGACGAAGTTTGTCCATGAGAAATATATAAAATACAAAAATTGGGACAAGAAGGAAAAATATTTACAAATTCTTGAAATTGGTCGTTCCTATATATGGTTGGGTGAATTATAGCCACTTATCCTATATTTTTATATCTTCAACCCCAGCTTACATTACAACCCATTAAAGTCCTATTGATTCTAATACTTTTATTGCATACAATGTGGAGATTGATGTTAGAATTATCCAAGAAGTTAAAAAAGGGATCATAGGAAAATATTTGACTAGTTATTTAAGCAACGAAAATAGAATTGAGACACCGATTGCATTCACATATGAAGTCACGAAATTGAGGTGAACTCGCATGCTTAATTGACAAGTGAGCATAATTACATTTTTGCAAATTTCTTAAGTCATGTAATATTTGAAATTTCCTGAGGCATTGAAATCACTTGTAAAACTCAAACAGTTTTTCTTTGTTGCAGTGTTTTTTAGTTTGCTTGAGGACAAGCAACAATTCAAGTTTGGGGGTATTTGTTAAGTTGGATTTTTACCAACAAACTAGGTATCCTTGACTTATAAAGTGTGTTGTTTTCGAATAGATTGAGCAAAATTATTGTTGAAGTTGTATATCAAATTTTAATAGGTAGCAGGTATCAAAAAATCAAGAAACAGACGAAAAATGGTGAAAAATGAGCCACACCGAGATAAGAACTGAAGAAGAAATCAAGAAACAGTTTTGAAACAAGTACCGCAGGTGGTACACGTGATGTGTACCGCGGTACACAATTCATTTAACACTTGTACCACGTACAAGCAATGTAATTTTCACTGTGTACCATGGTGCAATGTCTTTGTGCCGCAGTTCAACCCAAATTTCACTTGCTTTCTACCGTGATACATCCAACGCATACCGTAGTACCTACCAAACATCCTTCAGCAATAATTCAACTTTACACAACGAGATTACACCAGAGAAATATTATCCAGCCGAAAGAGAAGAAGAAGACACAATAGTACACATCAAAAGAGAAAGTTAATAGAAAACATCTGATAATGGACAACAGAAATGTCCAAACGACAGAAGAAAAGAATGGAAGAAAAAGATGAAGCCTTCTGCTATAAATAGGCATGAGTTTTAAGCAACAAGAGATCGAGAGACTTGGGAGGAATCTTGATACAGAAAATATTAAGAGATGGAATTAAGTTGGAGTGAACGCAGCGGAACAGGAAGGGAACTAAATTAATTCTTCAACAAATCCTTGGAGAATTACTGATCAAATCATCAAATATAAGTTCTTCCTATAAGTCCAAGCGGCTACGATAATCTAGAGGGGGTGAATAGATTATCTCCATCTTTTCAATTATACCCTCTTTTTCGAACAAAACAAGCCAAGACAATATAGAAAGTGCGGAATGTAAACAACACACATCGATTTATAGAGGTTCAACCCACCTAGGGCCTAATCCTCTACCACCCTAGTATATCTGGGATGGATTTCAAAAAGAAAAAGAATTTTATTAATTACCAAAATTAATACAACACCAACTTACAACAACACCTTGAAGAGCACCATACTCTTCTTCAACACCACATTTGAGATTACCACAATCTCTCTTGAAGATTACCACAATCTCCAACGGCACCTTGTGAAGATTACCACAATCTTCAACCTTGAAGAATACCAAATTCTTCAACACCTCAATAAGAAGATTACCACAATCTTCTCACACCTAACACCTAGATCACCCAAGTGTGTTCTTACCACAAGAACACTCACAAGGATATCTTGTGTTGAATGATAACCCAAAAATTCAAGATTACAACTCGATAATGAATTATACAATTGAGTGCAAGTGTAATCAAGAATAGCCTAGACCTCAAGAATGTGAAAGTGATAAGCTAGGCAAATTACAACAAGAATAATGACAATATAAGACCAAGTGTTTGCTTGAGAATATCTTGTTGTGTTATGTTGTTCTCTCTTATTGTTGTGCTTCAAATCTTCCTCTATTTATAGGAGATGTCTTGTACATGATAGGCTCCTCTTGGGAACTTAAATTCTGTAAAAAATTGCAAGACAATTGAAGAAAAGAGTTGTTAGAAATCAACTCCATGATTTAAGGAAATGTTGTCTCATTTGTCAAACGGTCGAATTTTGTCATTAAAAAACATAGGCGACCGGCCGCGCTTAAAATAGAAAAGAGATTACACAAAGAAAATTCATCGGGGGGACCGGTCCTTGGGGGCTCAACCGTCGCCTGGGGTGCGACTGGCCGCCTATGGGGACTGTCACACCCGACCATTTTTGTGAGTTTCAAGTTTTCTATCACGAAACTTGTTCCTGTGTACTTGCCGCTTCTTTGGTCGACCCAAAAGTTTGGCCGACCTCCTAAATGAAATATTGTCCAATTTTTGTCGAAAATAAACCTCAAGAAATACTCCTAAAAATTCTTAAAAACATTGTAAACCGATCGGGAGTATTTAGGACAACATTAGAAATATGGTTTTGATGAAATAACACATTAACACAAAAAGTGTTGTCTGATATAAATTCCAATAAATACTCCGAAAAATAGTAAAAGCATTTTAGACCAATCGGGAGTATTAGGACAACATTTAGAAACATAGTTTCGATGTAAAAACCCATTGACATAAAATCATTAAATGAGTTGTCCAATATTGTCGAAAATAAACTTGAGAAAATATTCCGGAAAATATTAAAACCATTTTAAATCATTTAGGAGATATTTGGACAACCTTTAAAAGCATTGTTTTGGTATAAAAACAAAATCATAAAAATCATGATATAACCATTTATCAAACACTTCCTTCTTCTTCTCTTTATTTCTAGCATAATTCCTATATTTCTTCATATGTATCAAATTACTTATGTGAACTCTTTGATGGATTAATTAGATATTCTAGGGGCTTGATGTAATCTTGTTTGATCTTGTGTTTGATTTGTGGATCTATTTTATTTCATACATTTCATGGTTTATTTGTATTAATTACATCTTGACTACTTGATCATTAATATTTGGTGCTTGATGTGTTAATTGTTCGCCAAAAATTGTTTTGGTTCATAGAACTGCAAGTGTACAGTGTAGTTTATAGGATAATGGCAAGCAAGGTCGTATTCCTCAGGGATTGAAGATCGAAACACTTAGGCTATAATAACATCGTATTCCAATTTTATAAACGACCGAAATCAAGTAATTTAACAACTAAAATCGAAAATAAAGAAAAAATAAATAAACTAAATTTGTGAACCTCACAAGTATTTTCAACATCTTTAAGAGCAACCTCAGGCACATAATCTCAACATGCTTCTTCAATATTAAATGCGAATAAAGTTTTAAAAACCAATTCATGCAATTCTATGGGTTCAATTCCTAAATTCATTTACTCCTCCGGTCGTGGTGCGCGAGCTTGATTAATAACAATTGTAGTCTGGTCAGAACGTTACAATTCGTATTAACTCCAAAAAGTTTTGTGAATTGAATGACTGAATTCGATTTCCGTCTTTGTTAGAGCTCATCGTCTAAAATTTTGCAATAACAAATATGACATGCTAATTATTGATCAGATAAAAAGCAATTAAATGATAAGCACTTGAATTCATAAAATAGAACGCATTAATTAATTAAGAAAACAAATAATCATATTTAATACAAATCCACAGTTTTGATTATGCCCCTAAGATCCGAAAAATATGTCAAACATTGATTACAAACTCATAGATAAATCCAAATCAATATTATGACACCATATAAGCACAGACATGAGTTCTTAGACATAGAAAGAAAACCCCTTCTTGTCAGGATGGATTCTCCTTCCAAGCCCTCGAAGCTCTTGTGCTCCCTAGATGCGAAAGCCTTGTGGTGTTCTTCGTGACCTAGCCTTTTGGTCTCAGAAGCTCCTCGATTCCTTTGTTCCTGTGTTATTTGATCTGTTTTCTATGTAGAGAGTGATGATTTTTCGTGCAAGACTTGGTCCCCTTTATGTAGATGCTTGGAGAGGTCACTTGTAGAGTTTGACCGGGAGAAAAACTCCAAAAAAGGTGTCTGGCAGAGTTCCACACGGCCGGGCCGTGTGGAACCACACGGTTGTGTGGATTTCAGCCCTTTCCCACACACCCGTGTGGTCTCACGGTCGGGTCGGGTCATGTGGCCCTGGTTCCGTCCCATTTTCGTCCCTTTTTCACACGGTTGTGTCATTCCACACCGGCATTTTCACACGGCCGTGTGATACTACACGGTCCGGCCGTGTGACATGTTGTTGACCATGTTATTGTCCGAATTAGCTCCTAAGGTCTGCATGAATGTTGTAGACCTTTCTCGTAGCTTTCCATAGGCACTTGAATTACCTCAATAGCAATTTTGTAGAGAGAGTTATGGCCAAAATACTAAACCCTGCCAGTGTCGGAAACTGTTAGCGCATTTGGACGTTTTTTAAGGAAATTCCATTTTGTTCGATCGTCCATGCTTCTCTCATTCACATATTTGCTCGTATATTAGCTCTTGACCTATACTTTAGAACGTGATATCTCTTTTTATCCAATTTAGCTCTATTTCCTGTAAGCAGTTACAAGAATATGCAGTATCACGCCCAACAAATGAAACCAACCAAAACACACTGAATATACGTGCAAATGCATCAAATATATATCATTTTAAGCCCTCAAATGCACGTATATTTTACACTCATCATTAATCAAACATTCAAGAGAATGGATTTAATACTAGATCGAGAATAACATAACATAGAAAATTATATAATCGAGAGATTTATAAATCCTTTGAAGTTGTTATAGAAATTCAATTGTTCTATTTAGAATTGTAATTCTTGAGATTTTTATAGAGATGTCAAAATTTAGTTTTATAATTTAAAATCACTAGACACTCGAGAGAGAAAGTTGATTAAATTGGGAATTTCAAGTACTTATAAACCATTACTTGTTATTGATAAATAGATTATCAAACATAAGTGATAACTTAATGAAATCAACCTCTAGAATAATTCTTCCGTAGATTTAGATGTTTGTGTTTTTCATTTACATTTAATTATTGTTAGCTATAAATCCACAAATCCATTTACTATTGATCAATCAAATATAGCACAGGTAATTTATATTTGGTACTTACATACACATTTCTTGGGATACGGCAATCCTACTCATCAAACTATATAAAAACTTGACAACCGTACACTTGCGGTAGATTAGGTGAGTACTTTTACTCCGAACACTGAAAAATGCAGGTTCCTTAGGCTGAGGAAGAGAAGCTACATTAATTTCTAATCATGATAACTACATCAGACATAGTGGGGCAATTTGTTGTTGTACCCTGCACCCAAAAGCGGCATAATGAACATATAGTGCACCTTCACTTGTCCTTTAGATTCATGATATCCTAACAACTTCCTTCAATAATATTAATTTGTGTTTTCGGCTAAATTGCAAAATTGGTCCTCTAACTCTAGGGTCCTGGCAAATCTGGTACACTTACTTATGGGTATAGCAAATTTGGTCCTCTAATTAATTTTTTTTCGCACATTAAGGACACATTTTGCCGGAATCTTCAATTTCTGCCGGAACTCGACACGTGCCGGTCACGTGAGCTCTTAATTTGGGGATTTCTCAAATTTCAGCCCAAATAAGCTGACATGGTAATTAAAAAATTAACGAAAATGTATATGTGGATTTTTGATTTATTTTTAATGCCACGTGTGTTCTTTTTGGAGGGAAAAAAAACCCCAAGTTCTGGAGGATATCGAGCCAAAAGACAGAACACCAAAAAAAACCCTAAAAATCTCATTTCTTCTTTTCTCTCAGAATCCCAAAAATCCGACCAAAAGTCACTACCAAATCTTGGTGCGATGGTGTTTATCCGTGGTGAAAGACACGATGGTTTACCTCCACCTCGATACAGTAAGTTTATGTCTGTTGTGTTGAATTTTTTTTGTTGTTTTTCGATATCACTTTCAGTTTTTGGTATAAATGGCATAAGAATATTATGGAGATTGCAGTAATGTGGGCCTTTACACTGTATATTATTGTAATGGTCCCCCTTTAAGATTCTCTTGCTTTTGTCTATTAATGTCTGGTTAGGTGAAACATGTGGGCCTTTATGTACTATTTTCTTATTATTTTTTATGGATATATTTTTAATATTTTTTTTGTGTATTGAACAGATCCGAGCTCTAAATCAATTACCTTGGTGATGCATTATGGAGGTGAATTTCACCATGTTCCTGTTGCAAAGTATAGTGGGTGTAAGACATTACTTATTGACTACGTTGATGAAAGTCATATGAATATGGAAAAAATTGATATGTGGTGCAGAAGTCATATTTGTAAAGGTAGTAAGAAGATCCATATAATATCACTGATGGCTTTTAAGTTAATAGTCAATGATGAGGACTTGATTTATTATTATAAAAAATGTATTCCCAGTAGGGGAATGCATATTTATGTGGAGCATGTATCTGATGAGGGCTCTGATGAGGGCGCAGTGAAGAGGGGGGCCAAGGTTCAAATATTGGTGGGGATGATATTGGTGGGGATGATGTTGGTGGGGATGATATTGGTGAAGGTGATGTTGGTGGGGATGATATTGGTGAAGGTGATGTTGGTGGGGATTGATGGCTCAAAAGCTACTCTAGAAAACCATAGGCAAGTGCACTTATCGTTTTATAGTATAGATTATTGAGTACCGAGTGTCATTCCCACGAGGATTGTAAGTACTAATAATTACCGTCTTTTTGTTATTTAATCTAACAATTTTTGTTTGATGAAAAAGGAAAACAAATTATAAATTGTAAAAATGAAGGGAGATTTGTAAAATAAGAAATCAAGAGATAGAAATGTGTTTGCATGTAAATCCCTCTAGAATGTTTTTGTGATTTTACCAAAATGAATACAACCATAACCCTTAAGCAAAAACCAACCTCTTTTAATAAAATCTCATATCTTGTGGATCGTAGAAATTCCCAATTTAAGTTAAACCCTTTCTCAAGGCGAAAAACTTCTAATCTCAAGTTGATTAACTCAAATCTCTTCCTAGTTAAAACCCCAAGACAAAGATTATAACGATTTGTGAATTCCCATATTAGGTTTGACCCTAATCCGGAAGATTTATGTCGTCCCTATATCTAGTATTGCATGCAACTCTTTTCACTTATATAGGTTCTAATTCACATTGAATCTCTCGATTTCACGGATGAAAAATAAACTTCAAATCAATATTGCGCATATATCAATTCGAATGAACGAAGCATAATATAAGTGAATCACACAAAATATGAAGATTTTATTAAAAACATACACACCTTAATCACAAATCCATTCTAGAGTTCATTACATTCAAACACTAGGAGTTTAGCTACACATGATTTTGACCAAAGAATAAATTACACAAGAAGATTTAAGTATTGTAGACATGGTGTACTTATCTTTCTCAAAATCTCAATTGACTTCTTTCTTGATTGATGATGTTGCTCCAAGCCTTCTTCTCCAATGTTGCTACAAGCTTACTCCTCCAAGACCTCTTGATCTCCAATGTCTAATGAATTTAATAAATGAATCTATGAATCTAATGAATTCAATGTATCTTCAATTAATGAATGATTCCCCCAACTCATACTCTTGGCTTTTATAGACATTATTTTTGTGCAAGAACACATTAATAATGCCATCCTTTGTTAAACAAATGCTCCAATTCATTGTTGGGTTGGTGAATTCTTGTATTCAAATGATAATTGAGGGAATATGGGGACATGTTGTAGCAAAATAGGGTGTTAAAGGTGTACAAAGTGGTCAAAAAGCTTGGTTGGTGAGTTTTCCATAATTTTCGCATGGAAAAGTTGCAAAAACGTCCCCCGAACACGGCCATGTCGCCCGACACGCCCTGGCCGTGCTGCTTGAATTTTGCTGAAAATTGGTCTGACATGGCCATGTCGTACGACACGGCCAGGCCATGTTGTGTTTGAGTCTGTCCAAGCCTAAAAATTATGATTTTTTGCCCTGTTTGAACATGGCCGTGTTGCCCGACACCCCCTGGCCGTGTTGGACCAAAAAGGCCCCAAAATGACGCGTTTGGCTTAGGATTTCGAGCGTTTTTGCATACTTAAACTCCCCGGTATGTTTTGACATGAATCCATGGTCCAAAATTCACCAAAATTAGCCCCGAATGGTCAATCTACACCAATAAAAGCACCTCACAGTAGTATAAACAATATACAATCAAAAACTAACGGAAGTAACAACAAAATAACTCAAATTCTACTCAAATATACACATAAAACATGCATAAAAAGGCCCTTATCAAACCACCTCCAACTTTGAACTTTGCTTGTCCTCAAGCAAAACATAATATCAAAAAGAGGGATTCAATAAATCACAACACACAACCCTTTTTTCTCTTTTTTTTTTTCAACACATTGAACACAAGCAGTCAAGTTCTTAGCCTTCTCAACCCGAATTAACCATTCAGTAAAAAAAATATTGTTTTGCAAAGCGATCGATCACAAGAAAGACCGTAATATCGCAGGGAATTATTGAGACTTGAAATCATCACTCCACAAATATTGATAGTTATGAACAACTTCAATTCAATAATGCTATGAAAATATAAGAACTAAATAGATCTTTGTAGTTAGCCTACTAGTTATATAACCAAGCTTCGTGAACTTTATTGGGATGAGAAGTCAAGGAGTATACATTCCCCTTTTTTTCGTTCTTTTTTTTTTAGGACCTTTCGAAGCATGCTTCCACTAGGTTTAAATTTTGAATTTCTGTTCAAACCCTCCTAGGGTGGTTTCCCATACTCATATTTGTGTCGCCATTTTACGTAAAAGACAAACATGGGACTCATGAATGCTCCTAGTTACTAAGCAACAACAAATAGAGGAGTATAACCTCGATTGGTCCATTTTTTTTCTTTTTTTTCTTTTTTTTTTCATTTTTCTCTTTCTTTTTTTTTTTATTCGCAAGCTTGGTTTAACAACTAGTTAACCACTACTAAATCACGAGTTCTCAGACGTTCATAGCGCTAGACATCGTCGTATATGCCTTAACACATCAAGTATTTATGGTGTTAGAAATCTCATCAAAATTTTGCCTGCATCCACGTCAATCTATCCTAGACAATCAATTGCTTCACATTGAAAACACAATTAACAAGTTAATGTAGGTATAATTGGGCCAAGTTATTGACTAGCAAACATTGAATTTGTTAAAAAAAAATCACATCTCTCACAAACAAGCATACAAGCATTCCAAAAATGTTATTGTACCCACCTCCAACTTTTAAGATTCACATTGTCCTCAATGTGAAAGAAAGAAATGGACAAACACACACCAAACACTCAAAAAGCAAAGAAATTAGAATGATATAAAAGAGGTGGAAAAAGAAAAATACGACCTTACTACAATAGTGGAATCGGTGTTGAGCGATCATTGGGTTGTTTTGGTACGGGACCTTCAATGGCATCTTCATACCTAATCAAAGTTAAGCAACACACAACACGAATACCGTGAAATCTCGAATATTCCCAATTAGGACAACCAAGAAGAAGCTCAAGAGTTTTTTTTATGATTTGAAAATGACTCTAAGGACTTATGATTATTTTGAAAGAAAATAAAAAAAATAAAAATAAATGGAAACAATTGCACACAAACATCGGGCTGCCTCCCGGTTAGCACTTCTTTAACGTCGTATAGCTGGACTATGTCACCTAAATGTGAAGATTTAATCGGGCGGAGCCTTTAACTTATGAAAATCCTTAACATCGCCACCTAAGTCAAATCTCGAACAATTTACCTTGACGGTCCCATTTTTCTGCACGATATCTTTAAATATGAATTTTTCTGTGAGCACTTCTACACACTGAACATCACATGTTTTCAAGGGTTTATTAGATGGCGTATCAAGCAAAAGATCATTTTTCCCAATCAAGTTTATAGGAAAACAAGTATCATCTATATGACTTTTCAAGAAAATTTTAAAGATAACTTGTTCACTCCCTACTCTCAAAATAAGTTCCATCATGCACATCAATGAGAGATTTTGCGGTAGCCAAAAATGGACGTCCTAGAATTAAGGGAACTTCTATATTATCATGCATGTCAAGAATAACGAAATCGACTGGAAACACGAATTTATCAATCTTGACTAACACATCATGAATAATACCTCTAGGATGTTTAATCGATTTATCGGCTAATTGAATGTACATCCTAATAGGTTTAAGTTCACCTAATCACGCATGCTTAAATGTTTCATAAGATATCACATTGATACTAGCTCCCAAGTCGGCTAGTGCCCTATCAACAGGTAAACCATCAATTGTGCAAGGGATAATAAAGCTTCCTGGATCATTAAATTTTTGTGGTAGTTCATTGGAAGGACAATTATCATTCAATTGCACATTTGATAATTTGTTAAGCTTATTTTCACTAGGAATGATGTCATTAAGATCCCTAACATGCTTTGAAGGGGGGTCAACAAATGGAATATTGGCATGTAATTGTTTGAAAGAATCAAGGTACTTACCAAATTTGTCCTCCCTTCTATCTTCTTCGGTTAGACTTCGGTAAGGGATCTGGGGCTTGTGTTCTGCAACCTCTTTTTTCATGAGCTTTTCTTTGGGCATGTCATCCTACACGTATTTCTCGCATGGCGGCATTGGTATAATCATGCTCATGTGAAAATCGATGGTGATTGCCTTTTACGTGTTCCCTTGGTTTGGCTCGAATTACCCGACAAACTACCTTGTGGCCTTTCGAAATCATCTTCGCAACTGCCTATTTAGTTTTCAGTTTATGGATAGATGTCTCTTGATTTCTCAAGGATGTTTCCACCGCCGGAATCGGGTATCTTGATTGCACAAACTTTGTTATAAGATCTTCCAAGTTAGGCTTACCTTGATTTGGTGAAATTCGGAGACGTGTGTAGATCGGATTGGGATTAGGTCGTGGTTGGCCTTGATTTCCCCAACCGAAATTAGGATGTTGTCGCCACCCAGGATTATATGTGTTCTTTGTAAGGATTACTTGGGTAATTTCGCCTTGATTCCCAACGTAATTAGCATGTTCGGCGTGAGGTATTGTGTGTGGGCAGTCTTGATGATTATGCAATCCGCCGCAAGTTTCACAAGATAAAACGTGCGGTGGTGGTGGTTTAGAGCTGCTAGATCGTCGATCTTTTGGGTCAAAACTTCGACTGTGCGGCTAGTGTAACCACCGCATCCGCATTATAAACACCCACCGCTCATAGGTTTACCTCGTCAACGGATTGCCATTGATAGCCATTCATGGCCATTCCTTCTATGAGATCTTGGGCGGCTTCGGTGTTTTATTGTTCAACGCCCCCCCCCGCCGCATCAATCATTTGCCTTGTCGATGAGAGTAGCCCATTGTAAAATGTTTGGACTTGCATCCAAATGGGAAGGCCATGATGTGGGCATTTCCGCAGCAATTCTTTGAATCTCTCCCAAGTGTCGTACAAGGTCTCATCGTCCTCTTGAGTGAATGAAGAGATCTCATTCCTCAATCGTGCAGTTTTGGCTGGTGGAAAATACTTCAGAAGGAACTTTTCTGCCATAATGCTCCACGTTGTAATTGTTCCCTTTGGTAAAGTGTTTAGCCATTGTTTAGCCCGTCCCCGGAGAGTAAATGGGAACAGGCGTAAACGGATGGCATCGTCGGAGACTCCATTTATTTTGAAGATATCGCAAATTTCGAGGAAATTCACGATATGATTATTTGGATCTTCGTCCGAGGCCGTCGGATTGAACAAATTGTTGCACCATTTGAATGACATTCGGTTTGATTTCGAAATTATTGGTCAAAATAAATGGGCCTTACGATACTAGACGATGTGCCGTCCATAGACGGCTTGGCATAGTCGTACATGGTTCTTTGTTGTTCATCCGCCATATCGGGATCCTTGCCTTCGTTAATATCCTCCTCGTTGTCTGTATTAATACTTTCCTCTGTGTTGCTACCGGCGGTGTCGCGCTTCCAAATTCGGCGACGAGTAGGCATGCATTGCGGTAAATAAAGAGGATAAGTGTAATCCAAGACTTACAAAGATAGATAAAAAGAAAGACAAATGATGAAATAAAATAAAAAAAATGATTAAATTAAAAAAAATAAGGTGATCTTAATATTACACTCCCCGGCAACGGCGCCAAAAACTTGATGGCTCAAAAGCTACTCTAGAAAACCATAGGCAAGTGCACCTATCGTTTTATAGTATAGATTATTGAGTACCGAGTTTCATTCCCACGAGGATTGTAAGTACTAATAATTACCGTCTTTTTGTTATTTAATCTAACAATTTTTGTTTGATGAAAAAGGAAAACAAATTATAAATTGTAAAAATGAAGGGAGATTTGTAAAATAAAAAATCAAGAGATAGAAATGTGTTTGAATGTAAATCCCTCTAGAATGTTTTTGTGATTTTACCAAAATGAATACAACCATAACCCTTAAGCAAAAACCAACCTCTTTTAATAAAATCTCAAGTCTTGTGGATCGTAGAAATTCCCAATTTAAGTTAAACCCTTTCTCAAGGCGAAAAACTTCTAATCTCAAGTTGATTAACTGAAATCTCTTCCTAGTTAAAACCCCCAAGACAGCATTATAACGATTTGTGAATTCCCATATTAGGTTTGACCCTAATACAGAAGATTTATGTCGTCCTATATCTAGGATTGCATGCAACTCTTTTCACTTATATAGGTTCTATTTCACCATGAATCTCTCGATTTCCCGGATGAAAAATAAACTTCAAATCAATATTGTGCATATATCAATTCGAATGAACGAAGCATAATATAAGTGAATCACACAAAATATGAAGATTTTATTAAAAACATACACACCTTAATCACAAATCCATTCTAGAGTTCATTACATTCAAACACTAGGAGTTTAGCTACACATGATTTTGACCAAAGAATAAATTACACAAGAAGATTTAAGTATTGTAGACATGGTGTACTTATCTTTCTCAAAATCTCAATTGACTTCTTTCTTGATTGGTGATGTTGCTCCAAGCCTTCTTCTCCAATGTTGCTACAAGCTTACTCCTCCAAGACCTCTTGATCTTCAATGTCTAATGAATTTAATAAATGAATCTATGAATCTAATGAATTCAATGTATCTTCAATTAATGAATGATTCCCCCAACTCATACTCTTGGCTTTTATAGACATTATTTTTGTGCAAGAACACATTAATAATGCCATCCTTTGTTAAACAAATGCTTCAATTCATTGTTGGGTTGGTTAATTCTTGTATTCAAATGATAATTGAGGGAATATGGGGACATGTTGTATCAAAATAGGGTGTTAAAGGTGTACAAAAGTGGTCAAAAAGCTTGGTTGGTGAGTTTTCCATAATTTTTGCAGGAAAAGTTGCAAAAACGTCCCCCGAACACGGCCATGTCGCCCGACACGCCCGGTCGTGCTGCTTGAATTTTGCTGAAAATTGGTCTGACATGGCCATGTCGTAACGACACGCCAGGCCATGTTGTATGACATGGCCGTGTTGTACGACACGGCCAGGCCGTGTTCGAGTCTGTCCAAGCCTAAAAATTGTGATTTTTCGCCCTGTTTGAACATGGCCATGTTGCCCGATACCCCCTGGCCGTGTTGGACCAAAAAGGTCCCAAAATAACGCGTTTGGCTTAGGATTTCGAGCGCTTTTGCATCCTTAAACTCCCCGGTATGTTTTGACATGAATCCATGGTCCAAAATTCACCAAAATTAGCCCTGAATGGTCAATCTACACCAATAAAAGCACCTCACAGTAGTATAAACAATATACAATCAAAAACTAACGAAAGTAACAACAAAATAACTCAAATTCTACTCAAATATACACATAAAACATGCATAAAAAGGCCTTTATCAGGGATGATATTGGTGAAGGTGATGAGGGCTCTGATGAGCTATTTGATGTTGATTGTTTGTTTAGTAGTGGCTATGATTTAACTGATGATGAATTATTTGATAAGAATGTTGATCATGATGAAGGTGATGGAACTGAGAACTTAGAAAAAGATGACAGTGGATCCAATCATTCTGGTGAGGAAGACCTAGTCTTTAATGAAGGTGATTTAGATGAGTTCAGGGTGTCTGATGAAGAGGATAAAGGTGAAAGCTACCCTGTGTTTAATCCATACATGCTATATGACCCTGTTTTTGAGGTGGGAATGGTGTTTAGCACTAAGGCTGAATTTAAAGTCAAGTTGGTTAACTGAGAAATACCTTCAAAATTTCAAAACTGATCCAAAAAGAAATGTGAGGGGTTGGAGGGTAGATGTAATTAATGAATTGAGGTGTAATGTGTCAAAAGACCAGGCTTATAGGGCTAAGAGGAAGGCAATACAGATGATTGAGGGTAGTCCAGACTCACAATTCACTAAGATGTGGGATTACAGTGAAGAGCTTAGGAGGTCTAACCCTGGATCCACTGTTATATTGGATACAGAAGATGATGCTGATGGGATAAACAGGTTTAGCAGGTTTTATGTCTGCTTCAGGGCTTTGAAAGAGGGTTTTAAGGCATGTAGGCCAATCATAGGTGTTGATGGTTGTCATTTAAAAGGGCCACATAGGGGTGTGTTACTTACATCAGTGGGAGTAGATCCAAATAACAATTTGTACCCTATTGCTTATGCTGTAGTTTGTAAGGAAAATGGGGAGACTTGGGAGTGGTTTCTGAGAGTTCTGAAGCATGATTTGAACTTGTTTAGGGAGTATGAGTACACTTTCATTTCGCATGCATACAAAGGGGTTAATTCGTGCTTTTAATAAGGTGTTGCCTGGTGTGATCATAGATTCTCATTTAAGGCATATGCACAACAACATGAAGAATGCTGGTTTCAGAGGATTGTCTTATAAAAATGCCCTTTGGAAGGCTGCACAGGCCAGTTATATAGGAGAGTTCAAACATAGGATGCAAGAACTGCATAATTTGAATGAGAAGGCTGTTGAATGGTTGAGTGACAAACCTCCACATGAATGGAGTAGGTCACATTTTAGTCCAGCATCCAAATGTGACATGCTTCTGAACAATATTTGTGAAACTTTTAACTATTGTATCTTGGAAGCTAGAGAGAAATCCATTCTTACTATGCTTGAGTGGGTTAGGCAATACATGATGACTAGGTTGCAGAAAAATAGAGACATGGCTGAGAAGAAATGGAAGGATAGGTTGTGTCCTAGGATAATAAAAATTCTTCAAAAGCACACTGACAAAGCAGCTGACTGCATGCCAATAAAGTGTGATGACATAAATTATGAGATCTCATGTGTTGATGGGGGGCACTGATCGCGATTTTCTTACCGCAAGCGTACGGTGTCAAGTTTTAGTATAGGTTTTGAAAGTAGGGTAATCGTCTCCACAGGGATTGTTATCGAATTTTATACTAAATACTATAATTAAAATAGCTTAATTCTATCTAGAAATCGGAAAGAGATGAAGATTTATTAAACTAAAAATAAACTAAAATTAAACTAAGAATTGGTTTAGACAAATTATCAAACTCGTAGAAGATGAATTCTAGAGGGTTGATTTCACCTAGTTATCCCTTATGTTCTCAATCCAGTTTATTAATCACAAATTATCAATCTATAAGCCAATATTCCTACCGTTTATCACTTCCTCTCTCGAGTGCCAAGTGATTCTAGGTTCCAATTTCTGATTTCGATATCTCTATAAAAATCATAAATTAAACCCTAATACGCTCAATGAATATTCTATCACAGGCTTCAAAAGATTCATAAACCTCTCGGTTCTATGAAACCCTAGGTTGTGTTATTCTATGGCCAGGCGTTCAATTACCTCTCTCGAGTGTCAAATCAAACACGCCAAACAATCTAAATTATTGATCAGATAATCTAGACGCAATCAAATCAAACAACACAAATAGATTAATAAACATGCGATTTTCATAAACTGGAAATCAAAACATAGATTTAAACGTAAGTTACATCAATCCCCTAAAAAAATAGGTTTAGCTCATAATAGATGTACAAAAACTCATGAAGAAATAATTATACATCGATAAGGTTCAACAAAGATGCTAGAAAAATAATTTGGAATGATTAAGGAAGAAATCTTCTCTGTTTCCAGAAGGTAGATGCCTTCGAATCTCGTCCCGAACTCTTTCTCCTTGCTCAAAATCGTCCCTTGTGCTCTCCAAAATGTCCAACCACTTGTTTGTGCGTCCCTTGTTCTATTTATAGACTTGAAACCCTAAAAATTCCGTCCAAAAAGCCCACGAAATAAAAGGCCCAACGTTCGCTTTTGTTTGAGCGGCTGCAGTCATTGAATGGTAAATAGCAGCAGCGTATTGACTATCGACTGTATTGGGCCGCTGTGCTGCTTCGATGGTCTTAAGATGGTAGCGCAGCCTGATACTCGTCGCTGCTGCTTTGTATGTGCGCCGCAGCCTTCCGTTCACAGCCGCACAGTCAGCACTTGGGACTCAACGAACGCCTTATTTAATCAAGCGCCGCAGCTTGATTGGTGCCGCAGCGCCTTCCCCTGTGCCAGATTACTAATTTCGACCCCGCTGCAAGGGCGCTGGGGTTTTACGCGCGCTCAATCTTACTCAATATTTTTCTGTTTTTCCACTTCTAAAATGCGATCTTCACCGTCCAAACACGTTTTTCATCGTTTTTTATCAATTTCGGCATCCAAGACCTGTCCCGACTCTCAAACGACAACTAATGACACAAACTCGACTCAAACGACGCTAAAATACTTGAAAACCCCGCAAAATCCTAGTCTAGAATACTCAATACATTGGTATAAAAACCAACTTAACAAATACCCCCAAACTTAGACGTTTGCTTGTCCTCAAGCAATTACAGACTCTGAAAATCAACAAACATGGATGAAGAAAAAAATGAAGACGATCGACTCAACAAATTAATCACAAACTTCACAACCAAACTCATTCGTCAAATTTCGCTTTTACTATCAATCAAGCACGTATTTTCACATAGTGATCATGAAGGTGGAATGTTCATGCCAACCCCGTTTTCATTATCCGAGATAGATTCACGCAATCAAGTGTTTTCAAAATGATCCACTTTTTGAATATAGAGATAAGATGCTTATCGGACTCCATAGCTTGTCTTTCACACTAATCTCCACTAATGTAGGCTAATGTAACACAAGGATCAATAGGACTTTTAAAGCTTGTAATGTGGGCTTAGGGTAAGGTAGGAAAATATAGGATTAAGTAGCTCAAATCACCCAAACACACAATTATCACTTCGAATCATCAATTAGCAACTACCCTTCACTTTTTGACATCCCCAATATTTATGAACCTTCAATCCGCTGATTTTTCTCATCATTTTTTTTTCTATTTTTTTTTCGGAACCCCCAAACTTATTCTTTTTGCATACACGGGGTTTCATATCTTCTTTCTCGGGCAACTTCATTCAATTAAATACATACCCTTCTCATCATACCCTCCTCAACCTTCAACATTTTTCTATACTTTGTGTGTATGAGTGATGGGTGATTAGGATATTCACATTAGGCTCTGGGTATTAGATTGGTTGCCAAAGAAACGGGTTTATAAGGCTCAAAGGGGGACACTAGGGGAAATATAATACGGAGGTAGGCATTTTAGGCACTGGCTTGTTCAAAGATGGCCTACATCACTTCCTTAATGTTACTTCACCTAGGATTTCGCCTCGACTAGTGATCAGACAAGTTCTAGAATCCGGTGGGATCATAAAGGAAACACTCAACCGCATAAATCATCCCCAAATAAATCAACAGAGTTAAGCAAATAGATGGAATTAATGGAAAGAAGATTAAATCATAGTTCAAACACATGCTCTTTTGACCGTTTAACTCATATTCAACAAATTCACTTAGTCATGTAGTTTCACAGTTTTACAAACGACCCAACTCGACTCTAGACTCTTTTTTTTTCGTTTTAATTTTTTTTTTTACTCAAGACCCGACTCAATGAATAAAAATAGACTGCACCCCCCCAAACTTAAAACGACATTGTCCCCAATGGAGAGGTGGGAAAAAGAACTTTCCTGGTAGCCGAGAAGCGAAGGCTCCTTAATGTAAGTCCTAGTGGCTACAATAATCTAGAGGGGGTGAATAGATTATCCCGGTTTTTCAATTTTTGCCCTCTTTTTCGAAAGACTCAAGCAAAGATGAAATGTTAAATGCGGAAAGTAAATAGCACACGTCGATTTATAGTAGTTCAACCTACCTAGGGCCTAATCTACTACCACCCCAGTATATCCGGGATGGATTTCAAAAAGAAAAAAAGATTTTATTAATTTACCAAAAATTAATACAACACCTTGAGGATTACCACAACCCTCTTTCACCACCTTGAGGATTACCACAACCCTCTTACAACACCTTGAGGATTACCAAAACCCTCTTACAACACCTTGAAGATTACCACAACCTTCAAACTCCTATCACCTAGATCACCCAAGTGTATTCTTACCACAAGAATACTCACAAGGATGTCTTGTGTTGAATGATGACCAAAAATCAAGATTACAACTCAATAATGATTGAAACAATATGAGTACAAGTGTAATCAAGAATTGAAAGCCTAGACCTCAAATTTGTGCAAGTGAAAGTGCTAAGGCTAATACAACAAGATTTATGAAAGTGTTTGCTCAATTGCTCTTTGCTTGTGTAGAGTGTTGTGTCTTGTTGCTTGAATGAAGCCTCTATTTATAGGAGAGGACTTGGCTTTCATTTCCGCATAGGCTCTTCCTTGGGGAGTGATTTGCTGCAAAAGAAACCATTTAAAAAGATCAATATAGTCTGTTAGAAATCAATCCCACAAAATAGGGAAAAGTCATGCAAAACGCAACGGATAATTTGATAAACAGGGGGTTCGACTGGTCGCAGAGATAAGATTGAAATTGAATTCTCGCGAATTTTAACACAGGGGGGGACCGGTCGGAGGGGGTGCGATCGGTCGCCCTTAGTCCGTGGACTTGCGCTTGAAGAATTTACGAAATAGAGAAGTCCGGAACAAAAATCCAACTCCCAGTGCATTAAGTCGCCCACGGCCGACCACCAGTTGACCGGCCGCCTATTTTTCTTACGCCCCATTTTCTGTTTCTCAGCTCAACTCAGGTATGGGTTGCCCTATAGGGCGACCGGTCGAGCCTGAAACAAATGTGTTGTCCAATATTTTAACGAAAATAAACTCCAAAAAATACTCCGAAAAATAGTAAAAACATTTTAAGTTGATCGGAAGTATTTCGACAACATTTAGGGACATTGTTTTGGTTTAAAAACTCATTTGAACAAAATCGAACATAATCATCAAAATCATGATAAAAACATTTATCTAACAAACTCCCCCTTTTTAATGATTACAAACCAAAACAATTTTCTTGAGGACGATTTGAAAAACAAATAAAATTTTCCGGTTTTACAAGTAAACTATCCGTTAGAAGTATTTCATACAAAGCTCCCCCTATTTATGAGCATATCAACAAATGATTATTATAAGTAAGAAGCACAAGCTATAACAAGCTTATATAAGATGCATCATGAGCTAAGAAGCTCCCCCTATCACAATGCTTATAATCAATTGCATTCGAGTCCAAAATTCAAGCCATGGACTAGGTATTCGAGTCCACAATACTTATTGCGAGCTTTTATTAGCTTTTATTGAGCTAACGAGCCAATGTCCTGTTTCTCCCCCTTTGGAATCATCAAAAAGAATGTTAGAATGGTGAAAACACCATATAATAATATCAGAGTGCGCCAAAGGAAAATGAGTGAAATAAGATATGAAGAGTTCATACGCTCGTTTTGTTTACCAAAACATGATCTCAATAATAATAGAAGACTTTTGAAAGCAATAGAATCATGTAGAAGTTGAAATTTTCATAGCGACATTTCATCAAACACCTTGTGTGCGTGAAAAATAAAAGGGGTTGTATATAACCTTTGTAAATGATTCAAGCCAAAATTTTCAACCTCAATTCAAGTCAATAATCATACATTACAACAAAACAACCAAGCTCATCATGATCATACGAAAATTACATCAAAAATATTCAAGTAACTCAAAAACTCAAGGGTTCAACCCAATTGAGCAAAAGAAGAGAAATTCTTACCATTTGATCGGAAAGAATGAGCCATAATGATGATGATCATGCTATATAATGTCCATGTTGTGTAAAAGATGCATGAAAACCATTTTTGAATGAAATTAGAGTGATTTTGACAAAGGGGACGAAAAATGGCCAAAAAATATGTTGAAATGAAGAATGCTGAAGACAGAACGTTTAAAAGCCAAAATATAGCTTAGGGCGACCGGTCGAGGTTGAGGGCGACCGGTTGCCCTCAACTCCTTCAGCTCACTGTCTTGTCAGTTTTACCAAAATCCGAATTTTCAACCAAAAATCCGATTTTTCGCCCCTAAGTTTTAAAAATGTGCAAAATGCAAACGTAAGCCTCATCCAATATGCATTATGCCTAACCGATCTCGTATCGATGCAAAAGTCTCGGAAGATAGCGGTTTTGTGAAAATATCCGCTAATTGATCTTGAGATGGAACAAAAGATATCTCAATTTTACGTTTAGAAACACAATCCCTTAGAAAATGATGTCGAATCTCAATATGTTTGGTACGGTTATGATGAACCGGGTTTTGAGCAATGTTAATAGCGGATATATTATCACAAAAGATAGGTACGTTTTCAAAAGAGCATTTGTAATCCACTAAGGTTTGTTTCATCCAAAGAAGTTGAGTACAACAAAAAGCGGCGGAAATATATTCGGCTTTGGCCGTTGAAAGAGAAACACAATTTTGCTTCTTTGAAAACCAAGAAACTAGGCAATCGCCTAAAAATTGACATGATCCGGAAGTACTTTTCCGATCATCAATATTTCCCGCATAATCCGAATCACTATAACCTTTAAGAGAAAAATTTTCATTCTTTGGATAAAATAAACCATATTGAATGGTGCCTTTTAAATATCGAAAAATTCTTTTAACGGCACTCATATGAGATTCTTTGGGATTACTTTGAAAACGAGCACATAGGCATACAGCATGAAGAATGTCCGGTCTACTAGCGGTTAAATAAAGTAAACTACCAATCATACCTCGATACTTTGATTCATCCACGGACTTGCCTTTTTCATCTTTGTCAATTTTGACATTTGTTGCCATTGGAGTAGAGACGGTTCTTCCTTCTTCAATGCCGAACTTTTTCAAAAGTTCTTTTGTATACTTAGATTGTGAAATGTAAATACCTTCTTGACATTGCTTAATTTGGAGTCCAAGAAAGAAGTTAAGCTCCCCCATCATACTCATCTCGAATTCTCCTTGCATTAACTTAGAAAATTTCTTGCACAAAGAATCATTAGTAGCACCAAAGATAATATCATCAACATATATTTGCACAAGTAAACAATCTTGCCCTTTTTCATAAACAAAGAGAGTTGTATCAACTTTACCTCTTATAAAACCATTTTGTAAAAGAAAAGAACTAAGTCTATCATACCATGCACGGGGTGCTTGTTTTAAACCATACAAGGCCTTTTTAAGTTTATAAACATCATTTGGCCTAGAAAAATTTTCAAACCCCGGAGGTTGTTTTACATAGACTTCTTCTTGAATAATACCATTTAAGAAAGCGGATTTAACATCCATTTGGTAAAGTTTGAAATTTTTAAAACAAGTATAGGCAAGTAAAATACGAATAGCTTCTAAACGTGCTACGGGTGCAAAAGTTTCATCATAGTCAATACCTTCTTCTTGACAATACCCTTGAGCTACTAACCTTGCCTAATTTCGAACAATGTTGCCTTGATCATCAAGTTTGTTCCGGAATACCCATTTCGTACCAATAATAGTTTGAGATGGAGGACAAGGTACTAATTCCCATACATCATTTCTTTCAAATTGATTCAACTCCTCTTGCATCTCTAGAAACCAATCCTCATCCTCAATAGCCTCCTTAGCATTTTTAGGCTCTTTTTGAGAAATAAGAGCTTTTTCGGCAAATTTTCTCCGGGTCATCACTTTGTCAAGGGGATCACCAATAATAAGATCTTTTGGGTGATCTCCCTTAAATTTCAATGCAACGGGAAGATCCGAGATATCACCTCTATCTCCTTGAGGACCATTTAAAGTAGATGGTTGATCATTTGATGTAGACGGTTGATCATCAATTTGAACAAATTGTTCAATAATATCTTCTTCATCACTATCATCATTAGGTATTTTTTCAACTCCCGAAGCTTCATTAAATTTGACATGAATGGATTCTTCAACAACTCCACTAGTCTTATTGTAAACCCGATATGCTTTGATTTTTGTTGAATATCCCATAAATATCCCTTCATCGGCTTTAGGATCAAGTTTGTCTAATTGATCCTTGGTATTCAAAATAAAGCATTTACAACCAAATATCTTGAAATAACTAATATTTGGAGTTCTACCTTTCCAAAGCTCATATGGAGTTTTATTCATTTTAGGACGAATATAAACTCGATTAATAACATAGCAAGCGGTACTTTTACTTCGCCCAAAAATATTTTGGAAGTGAAAATTCATTGAGCATGGACCGACTCATCTCTTGTAATGTCCGATTTTTCCTTTCGGCTACTCCATTTTGTTGAGGTGTCCTTGGAGCCGAGAAATTATGAGCATATCCTTTGGTCTCACAAAATACTCTAAATTCACCGTCAAATTCTCCACCTCGATCGCTTTGAATAGACTTGATAGTGTCTTCCTTTTCATTCTCAATAAGTCTACACAACTTAACAAACTCATTAACGGCATCGCTTTTATTGGTAAGAAAAAGAGCCCAAGTATATCTAGAAAAATCATCGACAATTACGAAGGTATAATGTTTTCCACTTAGACTTGTCGTACCAATATCCCCATACAAATCGAGGTGAAGCAATTGTAGGGGTTTGGTTGTGGAAATTTTATTTTTGGGCTTAAAACTATTTTTAACTAATTTGTTCTTTTGACAAGTGTCACATAAGCCAAGATTTTCAAAATTCAATTTGGGTAGTCCTTTCACATGTTGGTTTTTGTAAATATTTTTCAAATTCTTATATCCAACATGTCCAAGTCGCCTATGCCATAAACTAGTTAAATCATTATTAGCGACTAAACACGAAACATTTTGACTAACCAAATCACTTGTACAAATTTTGTAAAGATTGCCTTTTCTATATGCTTCACAAATAATTTCACCATTTTTAAGAATAAGGCATTTTTCTTTATTAAAAGAAACATCATAATTTGAATCACAAAGTTGGCTAACACTTATCAAATTAAACTTAAACCCTTCAACTAAAAGAACATTACTAAGAGAGAAAGAAGAGTTACCAATTTCTCCATTTCCAAGAATTTTTCCTTTGCCATTGCCGAACATGACCATACCCTCTTCTTGGAGTTTGATGTTGGTAAAAAGTTCTCTCCTCCCGGTCATATGGCGTGAACATCCGCTGTCCACGAGCCATTTTGAATCTTCCATTGTTGTTATAGCCCCTATTACATACAAAAGAATTTCTTTTAGGTACCCTATAATTTTGGGGTCCATGGGGGTTAGTCTTGAGACCTTTGGGTCTCCAAACATGTCTTGAGCTATTTCTCAAATTGCAATTATTAGCATAATGTCCAACTTTGCCACAATAAAAACAAGTAGGAGTATTATAATTATTAGCACGTACAAAAGTCGGACCTTGGTTATTTTTCTTAAAAACACTTTGAAATGGCTTATAACCAAGTCCCAATTTGGAATGCTCACCTCTTTGTGCATCTAAAATTTTTGTGACTTTATCCGTGCTTATGTTGAAGCGATGCACATCATTTTTCAAACATTCAATATCTTTTGTGAGCGATTCCTTTTCGGTTTCAAGAGAATGAATTCTAGTAAGAGTAAGAGCATGAGCTTTGTCTAAAGATTCATAAGAGGTAAATAATTTTTCCTTTTCAACCTTAAGCTCCTTATGCTCCTTTTTCAAATTTTTGTATTTAACAATTAAATTTTGAAACTCAATTTGCAATTCATCAAAATCACATTGCAAGTCATCAACTATGGAGGAAGTAGAAGAATTTGAATGTACCTCATTGTTTCCATCGTCTATGGCCATGAGACCGTGTTCGGTTTCTCCTTCCTCATCGGTTGTTTCGAGTAGTTCATCCCATGTTTTGACCTCCGCGTTTAGAGCCTTCTTTTTTGTGAAAGGCTTCTTTTTCTTTTGCTCCTCTTCATCGAGCTTTGGGCAATCGGCAATGAAGTGCCCGGGTTTTCCGCATTTAAA
The DNA here is from genome assembly GCA_016081115.2 of Rehmannia glutinosa. Classification (NCBI taxonomy): domain Eukaryota; kingdom Viridiplantae; phylum Streptophyta; class Magnoliopsida; order Lamiales; family Orobanchaceae; genus Rehmannia; species Rehmannia glutinosa. Next base: position 39,636,906 of record CM071927.1, read on the forward strand.
GCAAGCATTATCTCTTGGTTTTCTTGCTTTATTTTTATTCACAAATTTTGCAAATTTTCGAACAAGTGCGGTCGTTTCCTCATCATCATCATCATTATCATAGTATGCATTATTAGAAGAAGAAGCAAGACCTTTAGGAATAATTTGCATACCCGATTGATTTATGGATGGTTTGGAATTTTTCCTCTCCTTGAGATAGACTTCATAGATGAGGAGGTTTCCAATGAGCTCGTCAGTGTCTCAAGGTTTTGTGCCTCCGTGATTGCCGTTACTTTTTCGGACCATGAGCCGGGAAGAGCATTCAATACCTTAGTCACCTTGTCTTCTTCGGAAATGACTTTACCAAGGGCCACAAGAGGGTTGACAATATTATCAAGCCTTTCCACCATCTTGGAAATGTTTTCACCATCATGCATGTTAAAGTTTTGAAAGTCTTTAACAAGCATGGTCTTTCTTGCTTGCTTGACTTTCTTAGTCCCTTTATAAATTGTCTCCAATTTTTCCCAAACCTCATGTGCCGATCTTATGCCTCTTATGCGATTATACTCAGTGAGTCGTAAAGAGAACAATGCAAAATATTTAAGGCCTTACCGTTTAGAGAGAAAGCCTTTTTGTCGTTTTCGTCGAACTCCTTGAAAGGTTTAGGAGTCGAGGTGCCATCCTCCGATTTCTTGGTGGGTTGATCAACTCCTTCAATGACCACATTCCAAATGTCGAACCCGCACCCTTGTAGAAAGCACTCCATACTGTCTTTCCAAAATGCGTAGTTGTTGGCGTCGAATAGTGGTGGCTTGTTGGTGGAGGCGCCGGTGGTGAGATGAGCATCATGTGTAGCCATGGATCTTTCCTCTTTACTCGGAACGAGCTTAGCCAAAGCGTTTGGCTCTGGAACCACTTGTAAGTCCTAGTGGCTACAATAATCTAGAGGGGGGGTGAATAGATTATCCCGGTTTTTCAATTTTTGCCCTCTTTTTCGAAAGACTCAAGCAAAGATGAAATGTTAAATGCGGAAAGTAAATAGCACACGTCGATTTATAGTAGTTCAACCCACCTAGGGCCTAATCTACTACCACCCCAGTATATCCGGGATGGATTTCAAAAAGAAAAAAAGATTTTATTAATTTACCAAAAATTAATACAACACCTTGAGGATTACCACAACCCTCTTTCACCACCTTGAGGATTACCACAACCCTCTTACAACACCTTGAGGATTACCACAACCCTCTTACAACACCTTGAAGATTACCACAACCTTCAAACTCCTATCACCTAGATCACCCAAGTGTATTCTTACCACAAGAATACTCACAAGGATGTCTTGTGTTGAATGATGACCAAAAATCAAGATTACAACTCAATAATGATTGAAACAATATGAGTACAAGTGTAATCAAGAATTGAAAGCCTAGACCTCAAATTTGTGCAAGTGAAAGTGCTAAGGCTAATACAACAAGATTTATGAAAGTGTTTGCTCAATTGCTCTTTGCTTGTGTAGAGTGTTGTGTCTTGTTGCTTTAATGAAGCCTCTATTTATAGGAGAGGACTTGGCTTTCATTTCCAGACATAGGGTCCTCCTTGGGGAGTGATTTGCTGCAAAAGAAACCATTTAAAAAGATCAATATAGCTGTTAGAAATCAATCCCACAAAATAGGGAAAAGTCATTCAAAAACGCAACGGATAGTTTGCTTTGATAAATGCGGGGGTTCGACCGGCCGCGCAGAGATAAGATTGAAATTGAATTCTGCGAATTTTAACACAGGGGGACCGGTCGGAGGGGGGTGCGACCGGTCGCCCTTAGCTATGACCGGTTGCGCTTGAAGAATTTACGAAACAGAGAAGTCTGGAACAAAAATCCAACTCCCAAGTAAGCAATCGTCGCCCACGGCCGATCGGCCGACCGCACCGGCCGACCACCTGGTCGACCACCTGTCGCCGCCTGCCCTATTTTTCTTACGCCCCATTTTCTGTTTCTCAGCTCAACTCAGGTACGGGTTGCCCTATAGGGCGACCGGTCGAGCCTGAAACAAATGTGTTGTCCAATATTTTAACGAAAATAAACTCCAAAAAATACTCCAAAAAATAGTAAAAATATTTTAAGTTGATCGGAAGTATTTCGACAACATTTAGGGACATTGTTATGGTTTAAAAACTCATTTGAACAAAATCAAACATAATCATCAAAATCATGATAAAAACATTTATCTAACACTTAAGTCATGTGGTACTACTACGTGTAGGAGGTGTCTCGTATACGCTCATAATGAATCCTAGCGCACAAACCCATGGGTGTTGTATGCCTCCGAGGTGTGGTCTAGTTCCTCCCCTTCACCTTGGCCCAGCCCTTTTTTGACTTTGCATCTTTGTAACCTAGCAAGGTAAACAAGAAAACAAAACTCGTGGAACCATGGAATTCGGTTATGGGTGAGAAATCGAAAATCAAAGCACATACATAATGCACCCAAGTAGAAAATATAGTGCCATGTCAAAAAGATAAGCATAGATATGCAAGATAACACTAAACAATGTGAAATTGTCATTGGGGCATTTTATCAAACACCTCATATGCATGAATTGGGGCAAAGATAGTGAATGCAATGGATAACTCAATTTAATCCCATAAATCAACACCAAGCCTAAGTCTAACATGATCAACCAATCCACAAACCACAATTCAACAACAATTATCCTAGCACTTCTATAATCCAATCACACCAAAAATCATAAGAAGGGGAAAATCATGGGGTGGGGTTTGGAAAGTTGCAAACTTACCAAATAATGAGTGAATGAGATGAAGATGGTGTGTGTGGTGTCATAATGCTCCTTTGTGAAGATGGAGTGGATATGTGGGATTCGCACAAATAAGAGGGGTGGGGTATGATGCAATTTACTACTCCTAAACATGCAAAAAAATTCAGAAAAACAAAAACAACTACTAAACTATATTAAAACTAAGAAAGCAATAAAAAGGAGCTTGGGTTGCCTCCCAAGAAGCGCTAAGTTTACAGTCTTCAGCCAGACTATGTCAGATTATCCTCAAGTTGGGGCTCCAATAGGCATGTTATCCACATTCCCCTTAGAAACTTCCCAACCTCCAATGTCTTCAGCAATATTCCCAACCATCTGCTTACCATCCTTTAATTCAAATTTTAGCCTGTTGGTTGGATGGATGGTGAATACAACTTTCTCCGATTTACCGAAATGTTAGCTCCCCCGTTTCTACATCGATCAAAGCTCGTGTTGTAGCTAAAAACGGTCGCCCAAAGATGATAGGTATTTTCTTCTCCTCGTTCGCGTCCAACACTACAAAATCCACAGGAAAAACAAATTTATTAATTCTTACCAATACGTCTTCAATGATTCCCCACGGATAGGAGATGGATCGATCGTGAACCGCAAAGTGATATTGACGGCTTCACCTCCCGAGCCCATACTTCGTCACATCGAAAGAGATATCGATTCACACTGACCCAAGATCACAAAGTGGTTTCTCAAAGAAAACTCCTCCAATAGTACAAGGAATAGTAAAACTCCCCGGATCCTTCATTTTCTCGAGGCGTTTACTTTGGACTATTGCACTACACTCCTCCACAAATAGACACCTCAAAATCTTCCAACTTTATTTTCTTGGATTCCATTGGTTTCGCATAAATAGGTGATTCTTCGGGCCAGGCTGAATTTTTGCTTCCTTTTTCATGTAAATCGCATTGCAAAGTGCTCTCTGGATTAACCTCTCGTATCACTTGGGAACTTTCCCTTCACGCAATGAATTCACTACAGAAGCTAACCGACCCATTTGTGTCTCGATCGACCTAATGTGCGTCTCCATTGTGCTCATCTTAGTATTCGGACCATCAATCTGCGTTTCACTCCTATTCATTCGATTCCCCGGTCTCTCCGATGAATGAGCCGAGCATCTCCTCAAGCGATCGCTTTTTTCACCTCCGAGTGTATTGAACCGGATGGGTTTGGATAACCCGGAGGTGGATTCAATACATTTATGTTGTTGCTATAAGAGAGATTCTCATGATTGCAAAGTCCCGGTGGTAGTGAGTTGGTAATGAATTACCTCGGTTATTAAAATCCCTGTTATTCACATAATTGGCTTGCTCGGTCTCGTGAGTGGCGGCTGCGTGAACGGCTGCGGGTGGGAGCGCGGCTTGCTGTGGTGTGTTGCCGGTATTCATGATTGCTAATTGCTTTGTCAGACTTGAGATTTGAGCTGCCAAAGCTGACATTGTATCAAGCTCAAGAACACCGGCAACCGGCCGGTCTTGACCTCTCGAGGGCCATTGATAGTCTGTTTGTGGCCATTTCTTCAAGAAGAAGTAAGGCCTCAGTCGGTGTTTTAGCCATCAATGTACCTCCTGATGCCGCATCTAGTATCGTCCTCGTATGCCCATTCAACCCATTGTAAAAATATTGAACTCTCTTCCAGTCTGCATATCCATGTTGTGGGCATCTCCTCAACAGATCTTTAAATCGCTCCCAAGCTTCATATAACGGCTCAAAATCAATCTGTTGGAACTGGGCGATCTCGCTCTTCAGTTGGAGTGTCTTGCTGGGAGGGAAGAATTTTGCTAAAAACTTTTGAGTCGATCATCCTGGCTACTGTAATACTCCCGGGGCGAACGCCTCAGAACCACGCCTGGCCTTATCCCGAAGTGAAAACGGGAAAAGCCTCAACCGAATGGCCTCATCAGTCACACCATTCATCTTAATGGTGTCGCAAATCTCCAAGAATGTGGCCAGATGTGTATTCGGATCATCCACTGGACTCCCCCCAAACTGATTTTGCTGAACCATGCTTATGAGGCCCGATTTCAATTCGAAATTATATGCATTAATGGGATGGCGCACAATTCCGGAGTAATTCTGGTTCACGGTGGGCAGAAAGTAATCCCGGATTGCCCTTTCTGGTGCCTCAGGCTGTGGTGGCACGTTTACGACCCGATTTCCATTATTCTCATTGTCTACACCATCTGCCATTGCTCGATTCTGTGCTCGCTTTGCTGCTCGGATTGCTCGAAGTGTCCTTTCAATCTCTGGATCAAAAGGAAGCAAATTAATATCTTTGGAATCTCGCATAAACAGACAAGTCAAATGAGAAAAACGAAATTTTAATTCCTATACTAGTCTAGATTAGGATTAAGACTACGTGGTAATAGTATTAGTTTAAAATAGGATAAAACAATCCTCGGCAACGGCGCCAAAAACTTGATCGCGATTTTCTTACCACAAGCGTACGGTGTCAAGTTTTAGTATAGGTTTTGAAAGTAGGGTAATCGTCTCCACAGGGATTGTTATCGAATTTTATACTAAGTACTATAATTAAAATAGCTTAATTCTATCTAGAAATCGGAAAGAGATGAAGATTTATTAAACTAAAAATAAACTAAAATTAAACTAAGAATTGGTTCAGACAAATTATCAAACACGTAGAAGATGAATTCTAGAGGGTTGATTTCACCTAGTTATCCCCTATGTTCTCAATCCAGTTTATTAATCACAAATTATCAATCTATAAGCCAATATTCCTACCGTTTATCACTTCCTCTCTCGAGTGCCAAGTGATTCTAGGTTCCAATTTCTGATTTTGATATCTCTATAAAAATCATAAATTAAACCCTAATACGCTCAATGAATATTCTATCACAGGCTTCAAAAGATTCATAAACCTCTCGGTTCTATGAAACCCTAGGTTGTGCTATTCTATGGCTAGGCGTTCAATTACCTCTCTCGAGTGTCAAATCAAACACGCCAAACAATCTAAATTATTGATCAGATAATCTAGATGCAATCAAATCAAACAGCACAAATAGATTAATAAACATGCGATTTTCATAAACTGGAAATCAAAACATAGATTCAAACGTAAGTTACATCAATCCCCTAGAAAAATAGGTTTAGCTCATAATAGATGTACAAAAACTCATGAAGAAATAATTATACATCGATAGGGTTCAACAAAGATGCTAGAAAAATAATTTGGAATGATTAAGGAAGAAATCTTCTCTGTTTCCAGAAGGTAGATGCCTTCGAATCTCGTCCCGAACTCTTTCTCCTTGCTCAAAATCGTCCCTTGTGCTCTCAAAAATGTCCAACCACTTGTTTGTGCGTCCCTTGTTCTATTTATAGGCTTGAAACCCTAAAAATTCCGTCCAAAAAGCCCACGAAATAAAAGGCCCAACGTTCAATTTTGTCGAGCGCTGGCATAGCTGGGAATGGTCTTGCGCAGTGCGCCCGTGTATTGACCACCTTCCGCTCGCTGACGCTGAGCGCTAAGATGGCGCGCCGCACTGCGCGTCGATACTCGCTGCTCGTCTGCTCCGTATGTGAGCCGCAGCCTTCCGTTAGCCGCAGCACACTGGGACTCGAACGCTGCTACGAATTGGGCGATGCAGCCCTTGACTTGGGCGCTGCAGCGCCCCTCTTCCCCTATGCCGCTGTACTAATTTCGACCCCTACCGTGGCGCTGGTTTTAGCCGCTATGCCGATCTTACTCAATATTTTTCCATTTTTCCACTTCTAAAATGCGATCTTCACCGTCCAAACACGTTTTTAATCGTTTTTAATCAATTTTGGCATCCAAGACCTGTCCTGACTCTCAAACGACAACTAATGACACAAACTCGACTCAAACGACGCTAAAATACTTGAAAACCCCGCAAAATCCTAGTCTAGAATACTCAATACATTGGTATAAAAACCAACTTAACAGGCACTTTTGTGTTAATTTGGAGGAGAGAACATGTTCATGTAGGGTATGGGACCCATCCGCATACCTTGCAAAAACATGCAAAATTGATCTTATCTTTGCTCAAGGACATATGGCTGAAAACTATGTTGATGAATACTACACATTTGACACATACAAGAAAGTGTATGCCAATGCAATAATGGGGATCAATGGAGAGATGTTGTGCGATGAGACATGTTACATTCCACCTCTCCCTCCAAATTTTGGAAGAGGGGTAAGAAGACCAACAAGAGCAAGAAGAGTAGAGTCAGATGAGATGCAAAATAAACAAAAGAAGAAAACAAAAGGAAAGAACCCAATAAAACTGAGGAGGCAACAAAAAAATTGTGACATGCAGATTGTGTGGGAAAGAGGGACACAATGCAACTACTTGTGCTAGAAGACAAGAGGAATCAGTTGATCAAGAACATCCAAATCCTCCTGAAACAGAACATGTGGGAGCAAGGGAGTCATTAATGGTAAATTTATTTTATTTTATTCATTTTCATACATTAATTTTTTCATGCATTAATTTATTTTATTCATTTTCATGCATTAATTTTTTCTTTGTCCTTAATGTAGGTTGCTGCACCAGCCACTTCAAGGCCCACACTTTATCCACCTTCTACTCGCCTTGATTGATTTGGAGGAAGAATGTGCGTTCATATCCCAACCCAACAGGTCTCGGACTACCCCAAACAAAGGGGACACAACTTGTCGGACCTTCACCATGGCAACAATTGCAGATGGGAAGAGGGAAAAATTCCAGAGCTTGCCCTTTGGATGCAGAAGGAAATGAAGGTGGAAAAAAATTCAGAACCTTATCCAGTCTCACCTCAACTTTGACTGAACAAGGCCAATCATCAAGGAAATGAAGAACCGGATGCAATTAGGAATATATTTTGAAGCTTTTGAACTTATTTTGGTGTTTTGAACTTAATATGGTGATATTTTGATGTTTAGTACACTTCTGGTGATGGTAATTTGATGTTTTGAATTTATGTTGATGGTAATTTGATGTTTTGAAACTTATGGTGATGGTAATTTGTTGCAACTCAATGTAAAGATGACTTCATGTATCAGCTTTTGAACTTATGTTAGAAGCCATGAAAGGGCCTTTCCAATTGGTTTTATTTGGTGCTTATTTCATCTTTTGAACTTATTTCAGCTTTTGAAATTACTTTAGAAGCCATGAAAGGGCCTTTCCAAGTGCTTCTATTTTTGTGCTTATTTCAGCTTTGAACTTATTTTGGTGCTTTTGAATAAACATCAACAGTTACCATACTACAGCTTTTGAGTAACCATATTCAATAGCAAAACAAACATTGATTTTGATTAACCATATTCAATAGCAAAACAAACATTAACAAACTTGGAATAAACATCATAAATAAGATACCTTAAACACTAAAGATCCATACACATCAATAGTTAGTAGTCATACTACATTGGCATTTCTTGGAATAAATAGACACCTTAAATAATCTACTCTAACACACTAGCCTAACACAGCTCAAGCTAGCATGTATGCATTTCTTGGAACACCATTAGGCTTCTCAACTGCAAATAATGCAGACCATATCCAACATGCAACAGCAAAGATCACGGGTAAATAGACCACCAATTTTACGAGCCTTCTGTTAGTCCTCCGTAATCCTCCAACTTCCTCCTCCAATGCATTCACATCTTCTTTCAATGCATTCACATCTTCTTTCAATGCATTGATTTTCCTCAACAAACCAGGTATGATAACTCTAGATCTACGACACATAGGAGGATCCTCCCAATCAAAAAATGAGCATCCTCCACCCTGCAGATATTCAACAAATCGTAAGCTCATGCCTTTAAATTTTAAAAAACAAAATTCATAAATATTGTGTTAAAGTTGAAGAAAATGCAGTTCTTTCCAGCAAAATTGTAACTTTACACTCAAAAAAATATCCAGAACCATTTACTTACACTATATTGAAGACACGCATGGAATCGCCGACCGGGGTTATCATCCGTCCATGAGGTGCGAAGAACAGCCCGTCGTCCACAATAGCAGTCCACAAGCCCCATTGTGTGAGACATCTTCAAGAAATTTTGGAGATTTTGCTGAAAATTGTAAAATGAGAAGAGAGAGATTGAGAGGTTTTTCTAGGGTTCTTTAGGAATTGGGGATATTTTTCTACTACTACTCTTTCTCGATATCCTCCAGAACTTGGGGTTTTTTTTCCCTCCAAAAAGAACACACTTGGCATTAAAAATAAATCAAAAATCCACATATACATTTTCTTTAATTTTTTAATTGCCATGTCAGCTTATTTGGGCTGAAATTTGAGAAATCCCCAAATTAAGAGCTCACGTGACCGGCACGTGTCGAGTTCCGGCATGTGTCGAGTTCCGGCAGAAATTGAAGATTCCGGCAAAATGTGTCCTTAATGTGCGAAAAAAAATTAATTAGAGGACCAAATTTGCTATACCCATAAGTAAGTGTACCAGATTTGCCAGGACCCTAGAGTTGGAGGACCAATTTTGCAATTTAGCCTGTGTTTTCCAATCCAATAATTTCTGTTTAGATTCATATGTAGCATGAAGTCAGATACATGACTAAAATTGTTGAAACCACTAGAGTTATTGAGTTTATGAGAAATATTATTTCCAACATCCTTTTCTTACCACCTAAGAAAAAACAAGCGCACTACTATTGCATCATTTATTTATTAACTAGGAAGAAGGTACCAATTAGATTAATTTTTGTTGACTTTGATTATAATGAGAGCAAATAAATGTCAATTTGACAATTTAGCTCAATAATTTATCACAAGATAATAAAAACACTTTTTATCCTCCCAACACAACTTGAAGTGCTAGTCACTGTCATAATATACTTCACTGGAATATATTTTTATTTTACTAATTTGCGCGGTACATAGCAGCTTAGTCACTTTTATATTAAGACAAATATAGGAGTTGTTAAAAATCAGATTTAATTCAAAATGACATTATAAGTTATCACTTGGACCACAGTTGCTAATATCAAGAAAATTAACAATGGGATTAAAAGCTTACCTTGCTGCTGGATTATTGCATTGCTTGCAAACACGAAAAAAATCACCTCCACCAATGTTGTTGAAAAAAATATTTTGGCTTCCATAGAGAAGTTGGCACCCCAATACCTCACAGGCAAATGTTGTGCAAGAACAGTTAGCTCGACATGTCAATTCACAGTCGTCAAAATCAACAATGATAGAAATGTTCAAAGATATTGAAGACAATAAGAGCAAGACAATATAACAATAAGTTTTGAATTTTCTGAAATGGTTAAATAATTCTTTGATTATATATTGAAATGTTGTGCACATTAACTATTATCTTACGACTGAGGTCCTGATTAATACAAGAGCGACTCGTTTGGCATTATTGATGGAATTAGATATATAAGAAATTAGAATTAGCTATGGTAGCACTGTTCATTGATTATATTATATGGTTTAATTTTATGGTTGGGATTTGGGATAGAAATGAATCCTTTTTTTACAGCCTTTGTCTGAGATTTTTGATTATATTGGATAATTTCATGAAATTACTAATGTGCCCTCTAATACAATAACCCAACAACTTTTGTTTCTTTAGTAGAGATGATCATGAATTCGACATTTATCTTTCTGCCCAAATGGTGTCACTCGTCCAAATTGAGATCGTGCAATGTACGCCCAACCTCAAGTGCCGCTTCTTTGAAAACACGGTTGGGCTTGTATCGCTGAAATAAATAGTACATACATACTTGAATTGAACGATTTGAGGTAACACTTCGAAGCCACAAAAAATCAATTTGGGCTTTTTTGAATAGATTGTATGTCGAGCTATGAATCCGTAGCCTCAATATGATTCGTAAATCTTTGTTTTTAATTTGAATATTGGGTTCATCGCAATTTCATTGTATTTTGATGTTTGAAAACTAGATTTTATGGAGTGACAAACTTATTGTACAAATATTGTGATGATCGTGAGTTTAGCAAACCTCGATGTTGGGTTGGATAAAAAAAACTGGATTATTTTTCATGTTTTGTTTTGATTGATTATGCTTAATTTTCTAAAAAATGTAAGTAGGTTATGAATATATATGATTGATGAGGAGTTTATTATCCTAATTTTGTTATTAATATTTCCCATTGTATTTTTCGAAAACTAACCTGTATCTTTCATCCCCAAAACCCAACAAATTGGCTGTATTTTTTATAAACCTAAAAAATAATGTGAAGTTTTTGTTGTCCACCAACATGTGTTTCTGTAACTAATTCTATTTATTTTAGGGGCAAGGTTGACATTTCATAGGAAGGGATAAGATGGTATAATTTAGTTAAAATAGATGACTTTGCCCTTCCAAAATTTTGATAAAAACTTCAAATAGTTGTCTTTTACAATATAAAAACCCATTAATTATGGTTAATATATGAGTATTTTTTTCATTGTTTAAATTTATAAACTCGATCCATTTTTCGCCCCCCCCCCCCTCCCAAAGTTAAAATCCTGCGTTCGCCGCTGATTATAACACCCCCAATTCTCAGATTAATTATCATATGAAACTATGAAATTATACCGGGCTTCAACACTTGTACATGGCCAACCAATAAATTCCCAAAGGAAAATTAAGGCTGAATAGGGACATTTTCCACCCTTTTCACAAATGCCAAACGAACCGGAGATGAATAAATGATCATCTTCTTCATGATAAGTAACTTACGTAGTTATTGCATATGTAAGTGGAGTATTGATTCCTGATTATCTATTCCATTGTCCTAACTTTTTCTACTAGAACAACTAATTAAGGCATAAGCCAATGTGTATTGTGGGGGTCTATCATTGGGTTAGATTTTGAAGCGCATTCAATTATCGGACTTGTTGAAGACCATCTCCTTAAAGTAAAATATGAACCTATTGCTTGACTTGTAATGAGATGTCCATCAATCTGAAGCATTTCTAGAAATAGGCATTGAAAAGATTGGCAGAATTTCTCTCATTCCTCAGCTCCCACACAAGTCAGCATCAATACGAACAAAAACAAAGAAATTAATTAGTTCTTGGTAAAAAAATTCAATTCCAGAGAATGATGTGAATGAGCACTAAATGGAAATTAAACGTCTATTTTTTTTAATAGAAATGTGAATAAATAAAAGATTTTGAAGGCTTCGGAGGAATTTTATCAAACAAATTTGTATAGAGAGGTACTGAACAGGACTACTGCGTATAAATTTTCACTGCAAAGGATTTCAGTCATTCCATACCTAATGAGTAAAATATAACAAAATAATATAATTATAGATACTTCCTTTATGGTAAGTATCCATATAATGATAAATCTTTAATTTGCACAAGTTCAAAATATGTTTGAATTCATGTTGCGGCATCCTAATCGGATCCAATCAAGCAATATTATGTTTGAATATTTATAGTATTTACGCATTGTTAGTAATTAATAAATCTAAATTAAATTGTAACAAGATTAGATTTAATATTTATATAATATATAAAAACAGAATAGTGTTATTTTTGGTAAAATCCCGCCAAAAATGAGTTGCCAAAATAGAAAGTAATAATTATTAGTTACAAAACATGGTCTGCCTTGAAAACATACAATATACTAATTTTTATTTCCATTTATTTTATTTTATATTTCAGAATGGACTCTTCGTATTTCGGGCCGCAGAATAATTCAACCAAATTCAAATATTTGTTGCATAGAAATTGTTTCCAATTAAATGTTGATGCATTGGGAAGCTGTAAACTTATTATTAACTTTTCAAAATTTATCTTATTTATTCGTGTTTAACAAAAAAAAAATCTTATTTATTCGTAAAATGCGATGGAATGTACACAATTGCACTGATAGCTCCTCTAATTAAATTTGAAGTTGCATTGGACAACTAAAAATTGGCTTGAAATTTGACGTTTATAAGCAAATATAAATAGTTCCAATCCCTTTTTCAAAACCCACCCATTGTTGGCAATAGAATAAAATCAAGAGAGCTGCAAAATCAAATCTAAATGAACAAGAGATTGCTACAAAATGATCCCTCATATCAATCCAACAAAAATGCAGCGGACAATTGCATCTTCAATTAATTAATGTTTATGCCATACCTGCATAATGGAGACAACTCCAGTATCACTTCAGAATGCATTTATCATGCTGCAGAGGTATGAATTTATTTTCTGTTTTCCCTTCTGAGTACTTAATGGATTTCTATTTTATTTCCTTAATCCCTTTTTCATATTATAAAATAGGGACCAATAGTCCATTTAACAACCTAGCGTGTGAACAAATCGATAAATACGAGCTATGAAAATCATTTGTATGTTGTAAATTTTTAAACGCGGCAGACAAAAATGTAAGTATTTAAACTTTATAGTAGCACACAAACTAAAAAAAATTAAAAGTTATTTTTGCAAATATTTTGTTTGAAAGATTATTTTTCTTTCCCATCCATATTTTTAAAATTCAATTATACTATGCTGCAAATTGAGAAAAAATAAATTACAACTAATACATAATTAAAAAATATATTAAATCATATAAAAATTCATGAGTTTTTTTTAGAAACTCATGTATATTTGATTGTGCACTAAATTATGTAATTTAACTTTGTCATATAGATATTTAATCTAAGCACATTAGATTTTTTTTTTATTCTAACATAGTATACAGGGCATTGAAATATATAAAAGTAACCCAAAAATAATCTACTCAAAATATTGCAAGTCGTAATTCCCCTAACATGTAAATATTTGGTCCTCAAAATCAGTTTCTATAATGAACACTTTTACACTTTTTCTGTTTTTATATAAGTTTTGGGTTTTTTTAGTATAAATTATTTCTAAATATCCAAAGCATGTCATAAAAAATAGGAAAACAGACTAAATCAGCACCCAGAAGAAGTCATTCGACTCATTTGGTGTGTAAATAATTTATATGTTAAAGATTATATCATTGATCTGGAAGTTATTTGTTTCTTTCACACATTCAAAACGTATACTTATGTTTTGAATAAAACAAATTGCAGATAAGCTACACTTCCATGAGATACTTATGGAAAAATTCTAGAAATAATCTAGATATTATTGAAAAATTATATATCTAAATTTCATTGTTACTTTTTGTTTAAGTTCCGTGACATGAAAATATATTTAAAATAAAAAAAAATAGTATTCCCCTATGAAATCAATCGGATATATAAGTATGTAAAGAAAAATAAGTAAATAAAAAAATGACATAATTTCAAAAATATTATCCCGAATGGTATTTTTGCAAAAAAAAAACGATGAATAAAAACGAAAATCATTTTAGTAAACCAAAAACGAATAATAAAAACGACTTAAATCAGTATTCGATCTGTGATAATAGAAAATAAACAATTTATAAGTTTTTTCTGTCGACAGAGAAATATATGTTTAAACATAAAAAATTAAAAATGTGAGAGAACCGAACCAGATTTTAATCAGAAAGTAGATCTTAAAAAAAAATCATTTCTTTCCACAGATCCGAACAGGTAAGAAAAATAGCATAAATGTAGTGGTGGAGGAAATAAGCCTTATTCTTAGAAAAACTAACAAAATTATAGATATGTAATTATCACGGCGAAAAAATACGAAGAAGGGTAAAACAGTAAAAAAAATTAAAAAAGTGATGAGCATAAATAGTGAGATTTTTCCAAAAAGAATAGTATTTCCTGGAATTTCCCATACAAAATTTACTTGGGCAAGTCCATAGTTCAGTTTTTGTTTAATTTTTTGAAATAGTATAATTCATTCAACTCAATTTGGCCAAGATTTTCTTTTATCTATGTGTGTTTTGTTTTACTCACACATTTTGTATAAATTAATTTGCATAAAATACTGATATTTAACATTGTAGTATTTTAAGTTCTACGAAAAACATGTTATATGTTTTTATAATGATATGTCATGTTATTTTTTGTAATTTTTTTTTTTGGTAATCAATCATTACTGATGTCATTTATATGATTATATCCATGAAAAAGATTGTCCTAGCACTTCTATTACTATCATTTAAAACACGAAAAGATAGTTGATAGAGAACACATGTAACTCAATGTAAATTAAAAAAGATATGTTAAATTTTGAAACTCATATGTCTTCAATTTATTTATTTATTTAATTTTGTTTAGTAAATAAACTTCACAAAATATATTTCATTAATTCCACCCTATAAAGAAGTGAACAACGGCCCAACAAAATTTGTCAATTACTTCATTCCCATATGAAATTCTATATGTATATACTAATTTATATTGTGTGTTGATTTTTTCTACAAAATGGAGATTCACATTATATGTCATATTGAATGACCTAACTGTATTGATAGTATATTATTTTGTTCTCTTGGTCTTATGACTTATTATTCGATTAATTAATTCAATTTCTTATTTTATATTTTATTATTTATATAGATTCTACCAATTTTAAATGCCCAAAAAAAGTATTTTTCTCCGTGCAACGCACGGGTGGAATTCTAGTATATACATATATATATATATATATATATACCTATATATATTCAACCCATTTACGGCCCTAATTGTAGACCCGGCTAGAGCTTAGAGGAGAACTTCTAAAAAAACTGGGCCAACATTATACCTTAATATATTGGGCTGTTACTATATTATATGAAGTCTAAAACCACCCATTTATTGGACGAACTATATTATTCTATTACAAAAAACCCCATTTTACTGTTAATGAGCCTGACTAAACCACTCATTTCCTGGAGGAACGATATTATTCTGGGGAAATAAGATTTTTAGTCCTGTAAGTTGTTGTTGTCTTCATGTTTCAGTCTTTTAACTTTCAAATTTCTAGATATTCAGTCCTTTAACTTTAAAATTTTACTTTTGATCCTATAACTTAATAGCTTTCAAAAATTTAGTCCTATAACTTAACAAAGTTAAATTTAACTAATTTATTAAAAGGTTAGTACCTACACTTCACATTGTTTTATAGGACCAAAAAGTAAAATAATTAAACTCAATTTATGAAAAATAAATTAAATTATAAAAGCAATTAAAAATTAAATTAATTTGATTAATAAAAAAATTATTTTAGAAATTTCTAAAATAATTAACGAATTTTAGGAAAACTAAAATAATTACATCAAATTAGTAAATTAAGAATATTTTGTCATATTTATATAATTAACCTTTGGTGATGAGAAATATCTCCAAGAAATGGATCTAGACTAGTGTACAAGATGCATTTATTTCAGAAAGCTTAAAAAATTAATGCATGAAATATTTTTTAAATATTAATTAAATTAAAAATGATTAATTATTTTTATTTAAAAGTTAACTATTAATTATAATTATTCAATTTTAAAAATAAAATTTATTTAAGAAATAACTTTTTAATAAATTAATTAAATTTAACTATTGCTAAGTTATAGGACTAAAGTTTTGAAATATGTTAAGTTATAGGACCAAAAGTAAAATTGCTAAGTTAAAGACTGAATATCTAGAAATTTAAAAATTAAAAGAACTAGAACATGAAGGTGACAAAAGACTAATTCTCAAAAAGATCTAACTTACAGGACTAAAAATCATATTTTCCCTATTATTCTGTTATAATAAGCCCAATTTTACTGTTAACGGGCCTGACTAACAGATATTGGAGTCCTAACGTCATAAATCTCCCGCCGAAGCCACGCTCAATTTAAAACCATCTATTTCCATCTTTTCTTTTCTTTTCCTTTTAGTTTTTCCCACAAACAACAAAGTTTTCTTGAAAAAGAAATACAGAAAATTCTTGATGATCACTATCTCATTCACATGCTCATCGACTCCAGGAGATTAAAGAAAGTAAGATATATTAGACTTGAATTGCGGGTTACGGCAATGGCCTCTCCTAAATCTTGCATACCACCGCTATTGAAATAGTTCCTCCTAAGTGCATGCACGTACTCTTTGGATTTTTTTTTTATATATGTATTTTGTATACATGTAATATGTATGCATGATTAATGTACATTATCTAGAATCTTATTCCCTTCTGCTTTTCTTGACTTAATTTTACGTGAATTCAGCGTCAAGTTGTTGATCGGGTGCGAATCTTGGTTTCATTTTGAGGTATATTTGGAAACTGAAGTAAGAATGTGTGCTTTGTTCTTGAAAAAACGAGACACACATTCAATGAATTTAAGGATGATTCCCACCTCCCGCCTTTCTTTTTGGCACTTTTTGGTGCGAATTTGCCCCGGATATGCAGGATTTTTGTTGGCATTTAATATACTTTTTTTTTTTTTCAGGAAAATGTTTTGGGTGTCAGTAATTGATCAAGACATAGATGTAGTTATAGTTATATTGTAGACTGTTATAATAAGTGAAATTTAACTTAGATGTGAATGGTTTCAGTTAGGCAGCACAATGTTGCTGGTTTTTTAGGAATGGTGAATTTTGGATTCGAGTTGTGTGGATAGTATGGTTTTTTATATTGTCTCTCTCATGCTGGGAAAACAGATGATTTTGTCTTGCTATCGTGAAAATGTGCAGAAAGTGATGAGGTGTTTTAACTTGTTATCTTAGATATGATATTTTTGCTATTTGTTTTTCACCTGTTTTTTCTTGTGACTCAGGACTAATCTGTTTTATTTGAATTAGCAACCTTTCTCCTATACTGCTCATCAAGAAAGATTCATATAGCCACAGCTCCTTGGATGATCAAATTGATAGTCGGACACGATATCTTGATCAGTTCCTTACCGATGTTTTGGACATGGATTCTGTTGATCCGAATAAATCATCTGAAAAAGTTGATCAACCACCACATGTTGTAACAGGTGCAGAGAATTTACCGCCTGAGTATCAATATTATGCAAGAATACTCAAAGGAATAGATAGTGTACCTACTATCATAACTAGTGAAATCGAAACGGTACATAAAGAAGATGCATCAGTCGACGTGAGTCCATTGGGAAATCAGGACCAGGATTTCATGACTGAGGTCAGTGATAAATGATAATAATCTAAAGCAACTTCCCACATTTCTTCTGATGTGAATAGTGCATATTATGTAGTTTTTTCATCGCCTAATAATTTGCAATTGCAGCATAAAGTAACAGGGCAGGTGGAGCCCTTGGGTCAATTCTCACAATTGCTCTCAGGATCAAGGCAAATTGAGAAAGAGATTGAAGATTCTGTTGAGGTTACAGGAGCAGTTTCGACTGAACCATTTCTAAAGAAAGCGCGCAATGATCCTGAGGTTTGAATTGTTCTGCTATTTCAAAAATAAAAAACAAATGTAGTGATTTTATATGTTCTCAGAAGTTGTGGCCTCTTTGGAGCTGCTATTAAATATTCAAACCCCAATATAATGTGGCATTCTTGGTTCGTTTTAGTAATTATCTTTCTCTTGTTTGAATACAAGTTAGAAGGCATTTCCTTGAAGCGTATGTCTTCGGTTTTGAACTTATTGCTTCAGAGTGCTTTAATTCATCACTAGCATTAGCCTTTCAAAACCTTATCATTAGTTGTTTCATATCCTACTGAATAGTCATGTTTTCCTTATTATATATAACTGCTTAAATCTATCTCTCACCTGCATTTGTTGTGTTCTTCTCAAAAATAGCATGTATGAGAAGCTAAGACCAATCTGTTGCACATTTTGAAAATTCTCCTCTTTTACCTATTTGCAAAATTGATCAGGCTTTTCAACATTGTGGGGTACCTACCCGCCGTCTCCAGTTTGAAGATGCCTGGCATTGGCCTGCTCAAAACACTGAATCTGATGGAGGTTCTGAGAAGTGCAAGTCAAGCCCCAAAAGGCAAGCCTATGAACTATCTTGCACATTCTACATTTTCATATTTGACTTGCTTTATCCATTTGCGGCTTCATCTTCTTACTACAGTGGTGGCGATGGTGGAAAACAGTGTAATTGTAAGCTCGGTCAATGCTTAGATCTGTAAGTATGTTGATCCAACATTTTGTATCATTCATAATTTGTAGCCAGCCACACCATACATATTTGTAATTTGTGTTTCTGCAGTTACTGTCATTGCTTTGCTGCCGGGATGTACTGTGCGACATGTTGGTTTTACGAAGGCAGCTCGGATAAGGTTGTTGATATAAGACAGCAGATTGAAACTCAGGATCCTAAAATTAAACAATACGCGGTCAGACTACCTGCAAGCAGTTGTGTGGTATTAAGCCATTAGGAATTTGTAATCATGAAATACGTATGTATGTCAAATAATACTTGATGAAATGTTTGCAGGAAGATGGAAGGGATACTAAAGGTTGCAAATGCAAGAAGTCCATGTGCCTCAATAACTACTGTGGGTGCTATCAGGTAAGTAGTTGTACGTTGGTGCATTTATTGTTTTCGTTTGCTGTATTATGTTTTCTTCAAAATATTATTGTTGAATTTGGTTCCTTCTTTCTGGGGAAGGCAAATGTTGGATGTTCAGAGAGATGCGGATGTGAAGGATGTAAAAATAGATAAGGCCAAAAGGGAGGTATGATTAAAAACTGTAACTAAGTGATGTGTATGCATAGCCATGTTTAAATCTTAATTTGAATGAATGGTGCTTTATAATGGTCAGCCCTGCCTTTAGTGGTATAGTAATATGTGATATGAAATTGAGTTGCACAATTGACGACTTGTAAAATGTGAATGTGATTAAGTCGAATACATGTTTGTGCATTATTCAAGGCCATCTGGGCAGGGCCTCTATACTTTTTGATGTTTGATAAAATGTCATAAAGGTCCTTCATAAATGCTGTTATCTAGCACACACACGGATATCACGAGTCATGGTTATTTTGGAAATTGACCTGCTTTGTATATTGATAGTTCTGAAACCATGATACATTTTGGACTTAAGGTGAAACATTGTTGGAAGTCCAAATCCAGTTTAATTCAGTCTTCTCCAGCATCAAATGTTTGGAGTTTTAAAGGCTTTGTTTGCTATTGTCTTTTTCTCCTTACATTTTTTTGTTTTTTTTTGTTTTTGGGTTTTTGGTGTTCTTGGATAATGTGTTAGTAGGAAAAAAATATGGGAAAACGTGATGTTTGGAGTTATTAAAAACATCCTTGAGGTTTAAATAGCGTTTTAGATTTACAAATTGCAAATATTTATTTAAGGTATCATAACCTTTTGAGATTCGTACTCTCTTCAAGCAAGTGAATTTTGCAATTTGAAGTTAAAATGTCAAGAAGGTAGCTATAATTTATAAATTTAGAACCATTGTTTTTTAAATACACCAAATCTCAAGCATAGTTTCCATTAAATGACCTTCTAGTTTCATGGACCAGGCTTACTGCAGAAGGTGAAATCAAGTGCATCTCAGGTTCATAAACAAAGATAAAGAGGGATAAAAAGGAACATTTAATAGGAAGGAAGCAAAATGTTTTCTCTCCTTGAAAGGGAAGAAACATGATGAACTTGAGCTTCATTTATCCTCAATAATACAAGGGAGCGAATACTGTTATTGTATACAGTATTTCAATCCTAGTTAAGCTACTTCTACTTTGAGTTATTAATATGTTTTATTTTTACTTCTTCTCATGTATACCCCCAAGCTGCCCCCAAAAAATTGTCAAATTAAGATCCCTGAAGCTCCAATCTTGCATTTAACCAGCGGCAAACTTCATCCATCTCTTCAGGAATGGTGTAATGCCCGAGCCTGCGTGAAAAAGGAAAACACAATAATATATAGATATTTACAAACAACAATACAGTCTATCAAGATTTTTGAGTGTATCAATACCCGTTATATGATCTAAATGTAAGGTTTTCAAATCCAGCAACACTCAAGATACGTGCAGAGTTTTCTCCATGTTTGTAAGCCACCACATCATCCCCTGAAACATAAATATCCTATAAAAGCTAGAATCGATGTCATGCCAAAGGGACATTTATGATTTATTGATGCTAAAGAGGCATAAATATCCGGTCAGTGTGGTCAGAAATTCTTTCGTTTTGGCGGGCCGATTGCCGGGCCGAAATTTTAAAAAACAGAAAATAAAAAATATTGCAATAACAAAATGCAAATCTAAAGGTCGTGTCTTGCAACAATTCTTTGTGGGTTTTCATACTCTCCAATATTGGCTTCTCTAGAATTAGCTTTTTGGGAAAGTGACTTATCCAAAGTGTTTTCTCTCCCTAACACAAAAATCCTCTCTCTAAATTTTTTCTCTTTCTCCTAGCTTCTCTGGTTTAACTCTCTTCTCTCCCTCTCCATTTCTAAGTCCAGCCATCTCCTTCTTCCTCTCCGAGTCTTGGCCGGCGTCGGTCAGTGCCAGTTCACTCCTCCTTCTCCATGGCTTCTTTTATAGATCTTGACACAAAGTGCTCTCTTTTGAACACCAAAATCATGTTTCCCCAACCTCATAGCCCTCAAGCTGAAGATGCTTGGATTTGTGCTCGTTTTTGCTGTATTGGGGATGTTGGGAGCGTGTTAGCGGCGGATCTGTGTGGTGTTTCGATTTTTCAAAGGAGAGGGCGGAGGTGGACCTGCGGCGAGTCGGCGTCGGCGAGTCGAAGATGGATTGGAGACGGGTTGGGATGTATGGACTTGGTGAGGGGGAGGTTAACTTTAGTTTGTTTTTTTCCCCTTCTTTTTGGTTTATTTTTCCCCTCCTTCACCCCTCCACAGCCGCCACCCTCATCCCTCCCCCCTCCCCCTCCCTCCTTCCCCCTCCCCCTCCATGCTTTCTGTTGGAGGGCAGACGATGGCGGTTCCCTGTGTATTTCGGAGGTGACCGATTTTTTCGTTCCAGGGTGAAAGCGGGTCGGAGCTCCACGGAGGTGTCTCGGAGCTGAGTAGATGATGGGCTGCAGCAGTAGAGTTGGGTGAGGGAGAGGCAATTTTTTGTTTTTTTTTCTCTCGTTTTTTAGCTATAGTTGTTTTCTTATTTTGTTTGTATTTTCTTTTCCCGGTTGATTTACGAAACTCGTAGGCGGATCAGTTTTTTCTGTCGCAAAGATGTAGTGGTTGCTCGTGCCCGGTTTCAAGTTTTTTTTTTAGTGTGTTACAGTCTCCATTAAGGAGTGCCGAAGTCTCCCGACGTGGAGTGGTTTAGTTTGGGGTGGGTAGTTTTTTTTTAGTCCATGTTGTGAATCTGAATTGGTCTTACCAATTCCCCACTTGGCTTTTAGTTAGTCATGTCGGCTCTTAGCCCGTTGGCTACGATTGTAGTTATAATCTTAGTTTTTGAGTTGTTATAATAATATACTATCGTTCGAAAAAAAAAAAAAAAGGAAAGTGACTTATCCAAAAGTTCATTCTAAATTATTCACCAAACAAATTATGAAAAATTGACTGTTAGATTCAAAAGTTCATTTGAAATGTGCTCCCCAAAAAAAAATTCATTATCAAGTTTGGAATATATATTTCTCCCTATATAACAAACAAGACAATCATTCATTCACTCATATATCTTAATTTGTTCAGGTGGTTCTTAATTAGGTTTATTGGCCTTTTAAATTTTAACTCAATTTTTTTTATATGAACTAGACATTTGGCTGTATTTTCAGCTTGGTCCAACCTTAACCATTCTAAGATCCAGTGCGGTCCAGCACAAATTTAAAGGGCCACTCCGAGATCTAGTGCGGTCCAGCCCAAACAAGTCCACTCCAAGATCAAGTCTTGTCCAACCCAAATTTAACCGGGCAAATCCGAAATCCAGTGCGGTCCGTCAACCGCACTGTTCCAAAGGTGGCTATGCCTCTGGATGCTTGTGCCTCTTAAGTTCGGTGTCACCAAATCAGGTTTTAGCACACACGTCGACAAATAGCTTCAATCTAACACCAGTGATATATCTATGCCCTAAAGTGTCGTAAAAACCAAAAATTCATCATCCAGATGAACTTTTAGATCACCAAGGCAAAAAGTAATACATAGCCATGGCAGAGCGAAAAATGGATGCCTAACCGTTGAAATCTCAAATAAACATTTTTAAAAAAAAAGCACATACCAGAGCCATGACAGAGCAAAATGGGCAAGGATGCTGCACGCCTTATAGTCTCATTTGTTCGTTCAATTCGGTTCCTTAAAGTCCTAGAAAACAACTAGCTGTTGAGTGTAAAGGAACATGTGATCACCAAACATGATGATTGCTGTGTAAATGTGTTAGTTTCATAAGAGTAAAGATGAAGTCATACCTGGAACATGGAAGCCAGCCGCTAAGACCGATAACAGAGGTGAGGTTAAGAAGGTATGGGTTTCTGTTTGCGTATTGGCCAAAAATGTGGCATGTGGCTGAGTACAGAGCAGTTGCAGCTCCCATACTAAACCCTCCAATACCTAATTTGACTATGGCGATAGGAAAAAAGAACATCATAAGTATCACTACATAATTATAAGTTGCTGCATGAATAAACAGGCAAAATTAAAACTGAAACTGAAAATTCTGATTCATGAAATATGCCATGTGGAATACAGACAAATAAAAGGATCTCATAAAGAAATTCATTCTATCAAGTTCTCTTACAAACATTCCTTTTTTTTTAAAAGAAAAAAATGTATGACGCTCTGAAGAGGAAACTTACTATCAGCAGGCTCAGTTGACAAGAGATTTGCAACATGTGCTGCTGATGCATCCAATCCTTCTAAATCATCAGGTGCATTCTCTGAAATATCTTGTGCATCAAACCCTGTAATACTGAAGTAAGTTCTGTGCTTCATCTTGATATAGTAGGTCAAATAAAAAATGAGTTCATCCAATAATACATAAGTCGCAATCCAACATCTGTGTTAAAGAATCGATTGTGACTGCTAAACTACGGTAGTCATAAGCATATACAAGAGGCATAGGCTGCAGGAAAATATCTTACAAGCAGTGCAAGGAAATCCACCAAGTAGAGACAGTGGACGAGTAGGAGCAGTCGGGCAAATCCACTTTACCTGCACGATGATTGGTTTAAAATGAGATTGTGAACTTATTAAACATATACAGTACGATATTCCTTTTACATTTTTTCACTCAATGAACTAGTCTACTAGTTTATAATGTGTTGTATCATACAGAAGAGCTATAAAATGCCTCAAAATTCGTAGTAGAGCTTACGTTTGGAAGAGGAAGGTTTTCCAAGAGCTGCGACCAACTGCAGAGCAATAGTACAGTTAAAATCACGGTAGATCTCCAATGAAAATTAACTCTAAAATGTAAAAAACTGCATGAAACCCTCTACAGAGGCTCAAACAAGTATCCAGATCTATATGGCATGTGGAACATTAAGTTTAACCACAAAAGACAGTTTTTATTAATATTATATTTGAACATATGCATGCAGTTGACATTTATACCTAAATCATGCAACAGAGATCTAGACACAAGAATGTCTTAGTAACAAGTTGATAACAATTATTATCTTTAATTTTTAACCAAGTTGACAACAGCATATAATAGTAGAAAGAAAAGAAGTGAAACTTGTTCTTCAAGCTCACATATTATATTTACAATTAATGACTACCACCAGTTACCAGAGCATGCTATTTACAAATTTTTTGGGACCACATATTGTGAGAAGAGGCTGATGAATATGATGATACAAATAAAGATAGGTCACTTGAAGAGATTGAAAAATGCACATTCATTTAGCTTCATTCTAATTCTTAATGATAATCAACAATTAAAAAATCAGATAAATACATACAGTACTTTAGGGGTTAAATGGGAAAAGCATGATTAGTGAGGAAGTGGTCCCTGTTCTACATCTTCCACATTGGTTAAAGACTTGATGCCAAACTTCATCCATAAACATCACATTCAAAATGCAAGAAAGGACAAGCAAAACACAGTATTCTATGCATCCAATCATTTTCTCCAGTGATTGATCCCAATGAAAATATTCTACAACAAAAAAAAACAATGAACTTGGCGTTTTTTTACCTATTCTTCATATGCTATAATTAAATTAGTCCACCACCTGGATTAAGGTGTTCAGCAAAAGATGAAAGTACTTAAATTCTTGCAACTGATCAACTTCTCAATAACCACATCCATGAAACAATTACAAGATACTTTTTTGCATTTCAAATCAATATGATTATTGCTCACTTAATCTGAGACCTTCCTGTAAAAACAAAAATAAACATCAAATTATCTTTCTTTTAAGAGGCTACTATATACCTTGAGCCTTTATCACCAAGGCCATGTAGCCAAACTATCGTTGCTTGGTGCCTCCCCTTCGGCCTGACAACATGAGTCCTTCCAAACTCAAACCTCGTTCTAGAGGATTGGCTGCCTTAAACATTTAAGAGACAAGGTTTTAGCACATATTGCACATATTTCTTTAATTGATAATAACGAAAAACTCAAGTAACTAACAATAGGAGAGATTCCATACAGTAATCAACCAAAGAAGGAAAGAAATTAACTGACCCCCGGCAATGCTATTGAAGCTCATAGCTTGCTTCTACTTTAATACTCAATGCAAAATAATCCAAGTCCAAGTGATCAAAAAAGAGCTCCTGCAATGAATAAAAATCACATTGGCATTTCTATTTATACTAGTTTCAAAGGATGAAAATGGAATAGAAAATAGGAGTGCACGGGCTAGTCTTTGCTGCACCAGTAACATGTTGCCTAAAACCGCCTACTAAAAGATAAATCAAAGATGACAAGGGAACCCATGAAAATGAAACGCCAAGAAAGACAAAAAGGAAAGAAGGGGGGAAAAAGCTATAATCTTTATGACCACATAGAACAATAAATACATGATTCACGAACAACCCATTAGCCAACCAGGAAAGTCTCTCTTGGTTTTGCAATCCACATTCTCAGGGAATCAATTTCAGGGGACAAAATGGAAAAAAATGCAACACTTTCAACCCATTCAATCCAAGAATATTCTCATGAAAACAAGAAAAAAAAAAAACTTTAGCATTTTTCCTTTCAGTAAAAATGAATTTATGCACATTTGCGTTATTACATACCAGATAAAATTAAACTCTTTCCCACTGGTCGAAACGCGAAAAAAAAAAATCAAAACACCAGAAACTCAAAAGCATATTTGATGAAAGAAGAAGCACATTTGCATCATGAAGTAGCAGGCATAGTAAAGATCTGATAGCTTGAATTGATCGGTTTGTAAGATAAGTGGGGTTTAAGCTTTTTCAGTACCAACCTAATTGGGGTTCTAGAGTTGCAAGTGTTGAACACAACAAAAAGTGCCTAGGCTTTTTCGTTTCCACATTCCTATTTGTCTGTCTATTTGTCTAGACTCTACTCTATAGAATATATACATTTTCTGTAGTCACGTGAACTAGTAATTTCTTTTGCTAAAATTTAAACAAAAAAATGGAAAAACTCTGAATATTTTCCTGAATTTGAAACTTTTTTATTTTATTACTAAAATAGTGTATGCGTGTTATGTAAATTAGTGGGGTAAGTTCAAGAATGGCATTTTTTCATGTTTCAGTTATAACTATGGCCTTCCTTATTAAAAGGATTCAAATATGCACTGAAGTTCTCATCATACCCTTTATAACAAATAAGGAAATAAATGATTAAATTCGTTCCAGATTTCACAGAATATGAACACTTTCAAGTTCTGTAACCTGTTTCATTCGTGGCATTGTTACACCTACTTAGATCCAGTCTCCATACGGAGGTTTTAAAAAAGATCATGTCGATTTCCAGATAAACTTAAACTTAACAGTTATATAATTAAAAGATGTTCGATTCTCAGACATCGCCCAAACTAAGGTTTACAGGTGAAAATGGAAATTGTCCATTACGACCATATCGCCCAACATGCTTCCGTAAAATTAATAAATCCCTTAAAATTCATACCTCTTTTGGCCAAACAAAGACCGCGTTAAGTGGTTCGCAACGCCACCGGGAAAATTACGCCCCCGGATCGTTTGACAAACAAACTCCTCCTCCTCACATTCAACCTCACCCTAAGGGAAGATGATCTCAAGTTATCCGACTCCTTCGTAAACCGCTCAAAGACAAATTGGTTCGTTTCCTACTCCAAGCGTAAAAGTAATTCTTCAAAGGGGATTGATCAATAGTACATTATGAACACATGTTGAACAAACGGCCTTTATTTTATTAAGAACTTAAAGAAAAATTTATTACATCAAGAATCTCCTTTTGGGATGAGAAAACTGTTTGTTTAGCCTCTCATAAAGGCTATCACACTCTTGTACATAAAACTAAAAACTAAACTCTAAAACTCGAAAAACACTCTCTCAAATTCAAAACACTCAATAATATTACGTAAGAAATTTTATTGTAGAAGACTAAGGAAATGTTCGATGTCCTCACCTCCTTCAAACTCCTGGTTTAAATAGATGTAAGTTCGGATTTCAATTTCGGACTTCAGCTCTTGTTAAAATGTAAGACGTCACTGCTTACATCAAACTCTTGAATTATTGCTTGCTTTCACTTGCAGCAATTAGTTGGCCTTTCCTTTCTTCACATGGATTGGCCCCATCTTTGTCCTGGTATCCGGTTCTTTATACAAACTTCCAAATCCTGCCGACTCGCCCTTTGTCTTGTAATACTTTGGACGGCATCTTTTATGGACCCACTTTCTGTCTTTTTGTTGAGTGGGTTGTTACCTGTCTGGAGTCACATGTCTCCACTAGCTTTGTTGGGGAATCTACTTTTTTGGTGGTCCCCTAAACTTTGGATACTTCTATGACTTTTCTTCTCCGTCGCCGGGTCTTCTCCGATCGACTTTTGGCCGGAATCCTTTGCCAAATTCTGGTTCCTTCTGGTTTTGACATTCAGGACAGACCCGAAGTTCCCAATGGCCGATGTGAGCCATATTGCAGTGTTTCCCGCGAGTTTCTTTACTCCCCGGTAGCTTGTTTTCCCACAGAAGATTTCTTTTCTTTTCGAATAAGTCTTCTGCAAATCTTGTTGTTTTTCCTGTCATAGTATTCAACAGGAATGATCCGTTCACTGAATTTTGATAAAACTTGAATGGAAACTTGACTTTGTCCATCTTAGTAAGACAGACCCACAATCCCCATGCCCTTCTTGTAGTAATTTGATCTCCGGTGAAGGTCATGGCCAATTGTACTTCTTCTGAACTAGCCTCCTTGATATTTTTGAAGGCTCTTTCATCCGGTTGTCGGCTTTGATGTAATGGAAGGCTTCATGTGCACCCTTTCCGACGGCTCTGTTCTTTGCACTTATGAAATACAACTCAATGTATCCCCTCGTTTTAGGTCATTGTTGGACCAAAGACTGCATAATCGCTTCCTAGATCCATTTTGGTAATTTTGTGATCTCCTCGGAAGCCTGGTGAAGTAGTATAGATCGAGGCCAAAGCCCCAAACTCGTACCACCTCTTCACTTCTTCGTGGGGAATTTGGTAGCATCCAAACCCTTGGATATTTTCGAAAATATCGATCTTTATTTTTTCGAGATATCCTTGCCTGGTAATCGATTCTCCCAATTAAATGCCTGGTATTCCCGCCAAGAAGAAACTTTAATCTTGTTAATATCAACCTTAGAAGTGCCCATCATAGGCCTAAGATTGATCTCTTCGCCCTTTATCCCGACGTCTTTGGGTTGATGTGATAACTCGGGATTTGACTCAGAGTATCGCTTTTTCCTTGGGCCAACATTTCGCCACTTAGGACTTATGCTAAAGGTCTTGAATCCTCCTGCTACGAGGTTGGGGAGCCATGCGCTCTAAACGCTCCGTTTGCTTATTAGCGGCCGGAGGAGTGGCCTTGAAATGCCGTTCTCAATCGAGAGTGAGACCGGACACATGCTCGTATACAATCGGTTACTTTGTCCCGATCATTTCTTTGTAATTTCCCTACCAAATCGGATTGATGACCAGGGTATCAAATTCTCGAGTAGCATTTCCAAATGGGTCTCCAAGATGTCTTGAGGCCGTGAGGATGGAATCACTTCAATTCCTTCCATCTCTTGTTAGAAAATCTGCAAGAACATTTTCATGAGATTTTATAATGACAATATCATAATCATAATATTGACATTCACTTGCCATCTAAGTATCCTAGCTTTTTCTGGTTTTGATTCAATTTTGTTTTTCAGAAAAGCTTTGACACTTGAATTATTAATTTTTAAGATAAACTTTTTAGCCAATAGAAATAAAGGCCATATTTTGAAAGTCTTTTCGATCGCAAAGAATTCTTTCTCGTTGATATGCCACCGAGTTGCTTCACCGTCTCAGAATAGACCGCCGCAATATCTACATGGCACTTCTCCGCTTTGGTGTGGCTTTTGTAAGAACTCCGCCCACCAATAATCACTGCATCTATGTAAAGAACCGTTCATCTTCATCCTGTGGAATTGCAAGTTTCGGAAGCTTTTTGTAAACTTCTTTAAGCCGCTTAATTCCTTCTTGATGTTCATTCTCCCATTTCAATCTCGTGATCTTTTTTAAGCAATGGGCTAAACACCTTCCCGTAATGAACTAGATTGTTTATAAACATTCCAAAAAGTTAACAACTCCAAGAAAACTCAAGTCGCTTCTTGTCTTTCAGTGATCCGAAATCCCCGTATCTTTTCTACAATATGACTTTGTAGGATGATTCCGGTTCGTCGATCTCAATTCCTAGGAATTCAATGCCTCTTGTTGCAATCACGCTTCTTCTCCTCCGAAAGCACTAATCCTTCCTTGTGACAAACATCCAAAATATTTCCAAATTTTTAAGATGCTCCTTCATGTTCTTTGATGCGATCGAGAATGTCATCGATATACACGAACATGAAACTCAAATAATCTTTGAAGAGATTATCCATCTTCCTTTGATATATCCGGGGGTGCGTTAGCCATCCCATAGGCATCACGTTCCAAATATAGTGTCCTTGTGGTGTAGAGAAAGTCGTGAACTTCTTGCTTTCTTCATCCATCTTAACTGGTAAAATCCGGACTTGCAATCAAACTTTGAGAATATCTTGGCACCTTTGATACAGTTAACCAGATGTTCTCTGCTTGGGATATAGTATCCGTCGAACTCCAAAATATTATTAATTCCCTTGTAATTAATAACAAGTCTTGGCTTTCCTCTTTTGATTTCTCCATGGTTTCGACTAAGAACCCGGGATCACGTCATGGAGAAACTCTGGTGAAATTAACTTAAGGCCAAGATGTTCCTTAAGTATCTTCTCCATATCCTCACGATCCTCTTGGTTCATAAGGATTGGTTTGAATCTTACGAACTCGTACTCCTTTCCAGGTTTAACCTTTAAGGAAGCTTTAAGCCCGTTCTTATCCCACCAAGCCAAAGGATCTTCATTATAATTCCTTTGGATTTTCTTCTTGATATCCTCGAGTGATATTTGTTCCTCTATGGTAACGTCACTCTGTGGATTCTCCAT
The DNA here is from genome assembly GCA_016081115.2 of Rehmannia glutinosa. Classification (NCBI taxonomy): domain Eukaryota; kingdom Viridiplantae; phylum Streptophyta; class Magnoliopsida; order Lamiales; family Orobanchaceae; genus Rehmannia; species Rehmannia glutinosa. The sequence goes on from CM071927.1 coordinate 39,666,959, forward strand.
TAGACTCATCCATAATTTTGCAATGGCTTCTGGAGTGACTCGTTCTTCTCCTTGTACTCTGAATGAATACAAGTTATTATCCCATATCTTTTGATCCTTCTGACTGGAACCAAATTGTCTATAGGATAATAAAGCTTCACCAAATTTCCTTCGATCCGCCATTTTTGGATTGCGAAGTTTGGCTTCATCACCATGCGTGCTGCGAAAAGTAATGGGCATTTGTCTGTAAAATGCCTCCCGCAGTCTTTGGACAATAATCTTATGATCACATAATGTTGTGAAAATAAGTCTTCTTGTCTCATTCTCCTGTGTGAATCGCTTGAATGTTTGTAGGAAATTGTTTCCTAGCAAAATATCTGCCACCTTTTTTTGCCCTTATTTTTAGCTTCACCGCAAGTGTACGGTGTAGTTTATAGAATAGGGTAAGCAAGGTCGTATCCACGAGACTAATAAATTAATGCGCTAAGTATTGAACTAAGATAGCCTTATTTTTATTTAGACGATCAAAATTGAATGATTGTTGTGGAAGAAAAGACAAGAATAACCACAAAAACACAAGATGAAAATAATAGTGGAATTATCAAGGGAAATGAAATGGATTCCCGGGTTATGGTTTCAATTAATATTCCTCTTGTTTTACGATTTAATCAAAGCCAAAGTTATTATCAATACACCTATAAGACGATCACAATGTATTTTATCCTCCATCTCGAGATGTATATAAAGTGTAGATTGAAATATCTATGCTAGTATCTCTACTCAACATAAGATACACAACTCCCAAATGCACAAAAGATCAAATATCCTCACAAATATTCACAAATCTCTCGATTATGCAAATATTCATGTCAAGTACTCAAGATCTAATATTGAAACTCATCTCTCGAATTATGAATCAATCTATCAAACATGTTAAATCATTGGCCAAATGATAAAACAAGAATAAGAACAAAGTACTCAAATAGGCTTCAAGACAATAACTTCAATTAAGATTAAAACAATCAACAAGAGTTCAATTAATCTACTTCCAAAACCCTAAAATCACAAGAAATTTAGCTACCCATTATAAATAAACAACTCATAGACAAATTGTTCATCTTCATAAGAAACTAAAATGAAAGATTAAAGCACAAAGAATGAGAAAACTTAGGGAAATGGATAATCTCTCGATTAATCTTCAATCCTCAAGCTCCGATTCGACCCGATTCTTCCCTTGATTCTTCCTTGATGAAATTGATGTGTTTCTTGTGTTCTTGGGTGTATTCCCAGCCTTTCCTCCATACCCTAGATCAAGCCTCCCATGTATGTATTTATAGCCCCTAAAAAGTCCAAGAAAAAGGTGAAGAAACATAGTAATTTCCGCCCGGAGCGCTGGGCGCCGGGATGGGCGCGCCGGGATGGGCGCTGCGGTGCCAGCAATTTCGCAAAAAATGAGCCGCCCGGCGCTGCAGCGCCGGGCGTTGCTGCTGCAGCGCCCACCTAAAAAAAATCAATAGCCTTGCGCTGTAACGGGCGCTGCAGCGCCCGCCCGAGTTTTTCACCCACCAAATGTTGGAATTTGCTTTTGAGCCCTTCTTCAAAGTTGTAGCTCTATCTCTTAGCTTTCCATAGCCACTTGAATCATCTCAATATCAATTTTGTAGAGAGCGTTATGGCCAAAATACGAAATGCTGCCAGTGATGGAAATTTCGACGCGCGTTTGGACGTTTCTTCAAATCAATCTCTCTTTGTTTGCTCGTTTGTACTTCTTTTGATACACGATTCATTACTATGACTATAAACTCAATATAATTGGCTCTCAACATGGCTTGGCTACTTAAATGACTCAAAATACTCAAAAACAACACAAAACTCAAGTCTTGGAAGCCCAAATCAATGGTATAAAACCAAGTGAACAAATACCCCCAAACTTAAACTGTTGGCCGTCCCGGTCAACACTTTTAAAAACAAGACAAAACATGAATGGGAGTAATGAAAAGTTGAACGCACAACAACTCCATAAAATTTTGTATTGTTCATTGTAGGTATCAAGCAACGAATTAACCAAGCCTCAAACATCTAACATAGAGCACATATTAAAGAAACCATGATAAATGCTAAGAATTACACCTCACAAAGATCAAGTGTATACTCTCATCTCGAATGAATATAGGACGTGTTTACGCTCAATTCAATTCATTATTGCAGAATTACCATAGGCTTGCAAATCGACTCATATCTCCGCCACTAGGATGTATGCAAAATTGTGAATCAAAAAGGGCTTTTTTCCTTTGGTTGTAATGAAGGCTCTTTGGTTGGGGTAGGAAAATATGGATAGAGTGACTCAAACTCGAGCGTATAGACCGGTGAGCATATAATTCATCTACATTAAAGCTCAATATGCTACTCAAATCACCTCTCATTTTCACCAACTCTTCTTATCTCCATCCCCTTTATTTTGTAAACTCAACCATTCACATTACAATTCTTAACCTCCAAGTTCATTCAAAGAAAACTCATTCATCGATCTATTTTTTTTTTTTTTACTCTTATATGAGTTTTCAACATTTCATATCTCCTTTTTCTTTCTCTTTTGTTCTCATCAACCAACTATAACATCACCTTCTAACATTTTGATTTCACCCATTCACCCTTATTCAATTCCTTTACTCAATGCTATACGCTCAAGTGTTGGGTAAAAGATTTATCAAGTTAAGGCTTGAATTGTGGCTATTAAAAATTAGGCAATAGGCTCAAGTTGGCTAACTAGGGATTTCAATATCATCATTAGGTAAGCAAAAGTCTTGAAGGGCTAACAAAATGGCCTTTGATCATTTTCACACCGCGCATACAACATATGACCTTGACAGAGATGCCGAGCAAGTTCTAGAATTCTAACAACATGAATGATACACTCAAATTACAAACAAGACTCGCACAAAATAGAAGCGAGAAAGGCTCAAAATCTCACAAGCTTGTAAATATGTAATTCAAAGCATCATACCACGTTCTCAATATCCATATGCTTAAACTCATCTATTCATGGCTCAATCAACTCATACTCGACACCCAATCCAAACAATACAAAATTTTCAAAAATAAAGCACGAGAATCTCAATATCGGTCAACTCACTCTCTAAACTCTATGAAAGCAATAAACGTGCTAAAGATGTAAACGTGGTTCTAATGCAATGCAACCTAAAATGCTCTACATGCAACTATATGAAAACACACAAAAATGCAATTTTTTTTTAATCCACACATTTCATATCAAAATAACTATCTCCCCCAAACTTAAATGAAATTATATCGCACGTAAGAGAAGATAGAATTTCAATATAAAACTCGTGAATTTACGATTCATTGTGCGGGTGGTGGCCCTCCTCGCATCTCCTCATATCGCTAGGACTTCTTCCTTCAACCATCACTTCAAATTTTGTACCTTAATATTATCTCACCAAGGACGCACGGGTCGCGGCGCCTTTGCGCACGGGCTGCCCATGCTTCATGCAAGCCACATTATTCCTCCTCCCAGGCACGCACATGCGCCTAGCACACAGTCACCCGTGCGTGATGCCGCACAACAACACTCGCTTTTTTTTTTTTACAAAAGAAAACAAACAAAAACAAAAATCACACCACAAACCATTGGGTTGCCTCCCAACAAGCGCTATATTTAACGTCTTTAGCTTGACGCTGTTTATTTCGATTCGTACCACCTTTGAATGCATATATTAGCTATTTTGGATCGTGGTCAAGAATCGTTTTGCTCTGTTTGCATCTAGTAATGCATACTTAGGATTTCCAAGCAAGTATTGGAGTCCTGATGTTGGAACACTTTGATTTGAATTATGCTCATGTTGTCCATGCGTGTACGCATATTCCGTGCTTGTCTCATTATGGAATAGTTTTCTTATATCTTGCACGCAATGCACGGGTGTACACACATGGTTCGTGTGTTCCTTGTCCTGTTTTTGCTCCTTTTCGGTACCACACACGGGCCGAAAGTGCATAAACACACAATCCATATTTGGTTCGAACTTTCTTGCTTTTCCAGGATCTTCATCTTCTCGTATTCGGTACCACTCATTTGATGAATGGCACTAGATTGTTCCTTCGAGTTGGCTTGATGGTGCTTAAAAATCGCTCTTTTGATGTTGCCCACCAACAATTGTAACTAATTGGCCCATTTGAGTCTCGAGATTTTTCAATTGTGAATCCATAGTATTGGCCAATTGTGTCAATTGCAACTTCATCTTGTCCATCTTTGCTTCGTTTTTGGTAAGGCTATTTCCTATTTCCCACATGAATAAATTTATTTGACTCATAAATGAAGTCGTTTGATTCATGAATGAAATGAGGGCGTCTTCCAAAGATGGTTTCGCCTCTTCCATCCGAACGGGTGCACCTATACCAATTCAAAGAAACAAATCAAGCATTGTAGAAGTAGAATTTACAAAAGAAAAATGAAAAAATAAAAAAATGTCTAAATTAAGAATAATTCTATCTATCGCAATATTAGCACCAAAAATTGTATTAGTCCCCGGCAACGGCGCCAAAAACTTGTTCGCCTTATTTTTAGCTTCACCGCAAGTGTACGGTGTAGTTTATAGAATAGGGTAAGCAAGGTCGTATCCACGGAGACTAATAAATTAATGCGCTAAGTATTGAACTAAGATAGCCTTATTTTTATTTAGACGATCAAAATTGAATGATTGTTGTGGAAGAAAAGACAAGAATAACCACAAAAACACAAGATGAAAATAATAGTGGAATTATCAAGGGAAATGAAATGGATTCCTGGGTTATGGTTTCAATTAATATTCCTCTTGTTTTACGATTTAATCAAAGCCAAAGTTATTATCAATACACCTATAAGACGATCACAAATGCGTATTTTATCCTCCATCTCGAGATGTATATAAAGTGTTGATTGAAATATCTATGCTAGTATCTCTACTCAACATAAGATACACAACTCCCAAATGCACAAAAGATCAAATATCCTCACAAATATTCACAAATCTCTCGATTATGCAAATATTCATGTCAAGTACTCAAGATCTAATATTGAAACTCATCTCTCGAATTATGAATCAATCTATCAAACATGTTAAATCATTGGCCAAATGATAAAACAAGAATAAGAACAAAGTACTCAAATAGGCTTCAAGACAATAACTTCAATTAAGATTAAAACAATCAACAAGAGTTCAATTAATCTACTTCCAAAACCCGGAAATCACAAGAAATTTAGCTACCCATTATAAATAAACAACTCATAGACAAATTGTTCATCTTCATAAGAAACTAAAATGAAAGATTAAAGCACAAATAATGAGAAAACTTAGGGAAATGGATAATCTCTCGATTAATCTTCAATCCTCAAGCTCCGATTCGACCCGATTCTTCCCTTGATTCTTCCTTGATGAAATTGATGTGTTTCTTGTGTTCTTGGGTGTATTCCCAGCCTTTCCTCCATACCCTAGATCAAGCCTCCCATGTATGTATTTATAGCCCCTAAAAAGTCCAAGAAAAAGGTGAAGAAACATAGTAATTTCCGCCCCGGGGCGTTGCGGCGCCCGGGATGGGCGCTGCGGCGCCCAACAATTTTGCAAAACTGAGCCGCCCGGGCGCTGCAGCGCCGGGCGTTGGGCGCTGCAGCGCCCACCTAAAAAAAATCAATAGCCTTGCAGTGGCCATGAACGTGGCTGCAGCGCCCGCCCGAGTTTTTCACCCACCAAATGTTGGAATTTGCTTTTAGACCTTCTTCAAAGTTGTAGCTCTATCTCTTAGCTTTCCATAGCCACTTGAATCATCTCAATATCAATTTTGTAGAGAGAGTTATGGCCACAATACGAAACGCTGCCAGTGATGGAAATTTCAGACGTGTTTGGACGTTTCTTCAAATCAATCTCTCTTTGTTTGCTTGTTTGTACTTCTTTTGATACACGATTCATTACTATGACTATAAACTCAATATAATTGGCTCTCAACATGGCTTGGCTACTCAAATGACTCAAAATACTCAAAAACAACACAAAACTCAAGTCTTGGAAGCCCAAATCAATGGTATAAAACCAAGTGAACACGTGTATCATGGAAATAGATTGGCGGCGTTTTCACCTTGTACCATGGGGTACCGCCTACGCCTCCGATCATGATTTCTGCTTGTTTAATTCCCCTGTTAAGGATAAGAATCCTTTTAGAGAAATATCTTCCCGCAATAGGGGTAAATCTTCTCCAATTTCTTTGGGAAAAACATCCGGCTGCGGTACATATTCCTAAGACTGAATCAATATAGGCGGCGAAATACTTGGCCTTGTATTCGATATAACATTCCAATAGAAATGTATATGGAGAATGGACTAGTGGTCATCCGATTCTCAGTATCTTTTATCGCCCACCTGTGAACTCCATTCCGTCTTGTAATCTTTCCCAAGGTTTGTGATCCTCAAGAAAATCAATTCCCAGTATTAATTGTTCTGGGATCTTCCATGCAACTCCTGTGATAGTAAGCTCAATTTCTCCTATCTTCAGGCTTCCTTGATACCTTCCAACTATTGGTTGTTGGAGATAATATAGAACATCACAAGGAAAAATATTATCCTTTTGAGTGATGTCGAATATTACTTCCACTTCTCGCCATCCTTCTGGACATTTCAGCTCTCCTGCTATTTTGAAAACATCTGAAATGCGTTGAACTGTACTTGGTCTCATTTCTTCCCAACGGCTACTACTCGTCATTCTGTCCTGTTGGAAAGACATCCTTCTTGGCTCAACTCTAAGACTTCTACTTTTGTTGAAGACTGATTGATCTTGTATTTTCATATCGATCTCCTTGATAGTTGGAGACTCAATAATCTCTCGGTAAAACCACCCCCGGCAAAGTCCTCAAGATTCTTGGGACTTCAATAAATTCCTTTCTCAAGAATACTTCAATGATGTGTATTCGAGAGAGCATAGGATATCTTGTATGTGATCGAGTAGGTCTGCTTCCTTCTTTCATCAACTCGACTCTTTTGAAATATTGATGAAGGGTTAGGACTCTACTAAAATCTCGATCTCCCAGATTGTATGCAATTCTAGGATAGGCATTAAATGCCAATTTCCCAAAGATACAAATTTCTCAGAATCGCTCCAAGGCATGAATCCTTGAGGTTTAAGATTCACTTGTCAAATATAGCCAGATTGAGTGGCGAATCTATTCCTACTTTGAATGTTGCTTTAATAATGACTCTTATGGCTTCAATATGAATCCATGAGAGTGTATTTGAAACTTCTCTTTTAACTCTGCTTTTGATCTCCTGGATTTCTCTAATAATAGGACCAACGCATCTCGATCGTGTTCCCTTAAACTCCATTGGAATGGCAAATTCTCCGATTGTTACCCTGTGGATAATTTGGTGTTTTCTATTACGAAAACCAATCTTATCCAAAGCCTTTTCCATCGCTCCAATTGTAAATCCATCATAGATTTGAAGCTTTGGATCTTCCTTCATAATTCTCATAAGAGTCTTATGAGACACCGTAGTGTGCGAGAGGAATCCCGACATATCCTCCCCGACCGTCCTGTTGAAGAATTTCTTCTTCACTCGATTCTCAATCGATTCACTTCCATCATCGAATAGATCTCTTCTTCATAGATGCTTTCATCCGAGGGAATATCCTCAAATTGATACACCTGTATTAAATCCCGATAATAGACACTTCTTCGATTTACGGTGTGGCCTCGAACTCGACTCCTCGTTTTTGATTGTCCGGGCAATCCGCTGAGATATGCCCTCTTGCTCGCATGTCCAAAATTACATCCTTAAAACTTTCATTAGCTCTAGTGTGAGCACGCCCGAAAGTTCTTCTCCCGGATTTCTCTTTGTACCGCTTGATTAGAACCGATGATGAGGCTCTACTCCTGCTTGGTCTTTGGTCCGGGCTCCGCCCGATTTATAACTTCGGGCTTTTTGTTTTGACTAACCTTCTAGGTCTCCATGAAGACCTGCTTTTTTCTTCTTTGCTTCCTCGGCGGTATGGATGGCTTCTATCCTTCTTCTTCTTGTTCCGCCTTGGTTGACCTCCAACAACTGTTGGGATATCATTATCCACGCAACATAGAGGAACTGTTTTGTTAATTCCTCTTAATCTTTTGTAATTCTTGTATAGAGTGTTTGGTAACACCATTCGATAACTTGCCTTTAGGAAAGACATTTTTCTCGCCACGCTTTCTACTCGACTCCCACCCTTGTATTCCCTGATAAGCATTTCTCTCCAGGGACTCGGAATCTTGGCAAAGAATAGATGTGCAGCTTCTTTTTCCTCAATCTTGGATTTCCACCGGTATTCGGTGAACAACTTGATATATTCATCAATATGACAAATATCCAGTAACTCAAGGCTATAGAGGGCTTGTTTATATCTCTTTCTTTTTTCATCCTCTAATCCCTCGAAATAACCTGTGCCGATAAACTGGATTTTGAATAGTTTTGCCATACCATCGACAATTCCTTTAAGTTCCCCTGATGTGACCGAACTTTTCGTACTAGCATCGGTCATATCCCAGGCAATCTTTACCGATCCTTCAAGACTCATTTCAAGAAGTAAAATGAATGAATCCTTTGTAAGATCGAGGGTTCTCAAAATTCTCATAGTCAAGCCCATTCATCAATGAGAACTTCTCTATTTTTAAAATCTGGGATGCCCAGATTTAACATCAACCCATATGAATGTATTGGGTCGAGGTGCGATCTTCCATAAGGCGTCTGACAAACATTCGGCCTTCCAGTAGGTTGTCTAGTTCCTGCAAGAGGGTTTCGACCTCCTGTCCCTGAAAGTGGATCACTTCCAGTCGTGAAATCCCCAGCATGTGGCATCCTCTCGTCCCGAGATCCATTATGCGAACCCGTACTTTCTTCGATGTTAGGATTAACTGGTGGTGGTGGTGGTGGAATTGGTCTACCTTGTGGGTCATAGGTAACCAAAGCTGATTCCTCACCCGCGTTCATCTTTAAATCTACAATACCTAATCCCGCAAAGGATTCTGCCAGGTCATGTAGATCTTTAAGATTCATCTTTTCAATATCCATCTTTTTTAATTTTTGATGGATTTTCCTTTGATTAGAGCAATAAGCTTTTCCTCATCTCAATCATCTTTCGTATAACTTCTGGTTGGTTTCCTTTTTGGTGTAAATAGGGTACCGCCCCAAAATCAATACGTTCCTTCCTCCGGATGAACTTGGCCTGTCCTCTGGTTCTTGACTCGTTTCAATATCATGAAGGAGTTCAAGAGTTTCCTTCGATATTTCACCATCGTCTCCATCCGGTTCTCGATCCGATGAACTTGTCTTTGTAGATGAATATGGCGGTTGCCATAATTTCGCACCGTCTTCCGGACTTCTCTAAGATCTTCGGAGAACTTAGATTTGTCTGAAAGTATCTCGTTCCACTCCGGTACTCCATCGGAATCATTGTTCGATGGGAATTTTCATGAACCGTTTCTTGAAGGTTCATCAAGTGAACATATAAGTGCAGTTAAGCATCCGAACTACCTATAATATTCTCGCTTTCGCATTTTGCATTGCCTTAAGGTTTCCCCGTCGGCTCCTGCCTGTTCTTTTTCTTCATGTTGATATTCCCAATATGAAACCTGGTCAAGGTGTTCTTGTGCATACATCGTCAATATTTGACGATATGTCCTATAAGGGGTACATCTCGGACATCGGTCCGGATCCATAATCTCGGAGTATTTTCTCCTCACCAATTGTTAATTACATAAATATAATAAATTTAACTAAAAGTTCTTAATAAACCTAGGCTCTGATACCATTTTTGCGGCCCTTAAAACCTTTAAAAACCATTAGTTTACCTTTAATTCAATATAAGGGGTATTTTGGGGTTTTATCAAAAAGAAGGCTATTTTTGATCATTTTGAATAAGTAAGGCTAAAGTTGTATATGTGTTTTAAATTTGGGTCATTCTTGATACTTTCCCTAAATTATTTGTGGCATCCCACTGTGGAAGTACAAGTAAATGAGGAGGGGAAAAACACTTTCTTTGTGACTTTTTGCTTTGCTGTATTAGAGCAACCACAATAATTGGTGGTTCAAGTTTAAGTTTAAAAAATAATTTTTCTTTTTTTGTTAAATATATTGTAAATGTTTCGAGAACAAAAATATTCATTGCGATCAAGTTTATTATGCCTTTTTTTTTGCTTTTGTAATAAAATTATCCACTAAACTTTGTTTGAAGCTAAACTAAAGTTTACAATATGTGTGATAGTATTTTAAAATAATTAAAATATAAAAATATGTCAAATATAGGTATTTAAATAATTTTAATAATGTCATGTCTTTTTTGGTCATTATGACAGTAAAATGATCTTATATTACCAAACACTTTAACAACTTATAAGATATAAAAACAACTTATAAACTCAACTATCTTTTTTATCCAAACACTCTGACAGCTTATTTTAAAATAAGATTTAACATCTTATAAGCTCCTAAAACAGATTATCAGATGTAGGAACTTATAAGATGTTTTTGTTGGAATTTGGTTGTGTAAAATGGGTGTTGACCCGATTTTGACCAAATAATTAAGTGGTTTCCATTAGTGAAAAATAGAATTAAATTATTTGTAAAAATTCTACTAAGAGAGTAGATGAGAATAGCATTTGGAATTTCTCAAAACCAATTCCGATGAATGAGAAATTAATGCTAGAAGTTAGTCATTTCAAACTAGAAAATGGTATGGAAAATGAAAAATGTGGGGAATGAGAAATGATCCATCCCACATAGGAAGAGGAGGGCCTACATGCTCGTGGGTTTGGTTCAAAGCACACACGCGCGCGCCGCCGCCGCCCGGCCCGAATCGGGGGCCGCGGGTCTGGGCTTGGGTTTGGGCTTCAAGGCCCTTATTCTTTTTGGACCAAAAACTTTTAAAATTAATAATTAATTAATTTTAATTAATTAACGGATTTCCAACTGCTTCGCATCCACGCACGGGTCATGCCCCAAGACGAAACTTGTTCGCATCCGAGCACGGGCGGACGCATGGCCCGTGCGTTGGGTCGTGTGTCAAGTCGAGACTTTGTCATTCTATTCGCATCCAAGCACGGACACACGCAGAGACCGTGCGCCAGGTCATGCATCAATGCGAAAGGCTGAACAGATGCACCTGTTCGCTGTAAACATGTCTTTTCGAGCCAAAAGACATGATCTTTTCATATGGGCACATGATGCCTATAAAATAGAAGTCCATAATAATCGAATCATTTGCATTCTCAGCATATTGATTTTTCCCTGTTCAAAAGCTTGAAAGTTTCAAACACCTTGTTGTTCGCTGTGATTTCGAGTTTGCAAATGCTATAAACTCAAAATAGAAAAGTCTTTATATCTTAGGGACGAGCACCGGAACCGTAAACACTTTGTATATGGGGTATTTTCGTCTTACGGAGACTGAATCTAATTCAGGCCTCGACTAGCCATATATATCCAAACACTAGCCATTTTCTGAAACCGAAACCTTCCCAATATTTACCCAACAATCGCAAGACTAAAGATTTATGTTTCTGTTCAAGACGCTGGCTTCAGTTTCGTTCACTCCGATGACTGCTGCTCCTGCACACGGTGAAAAGCCGCCCAAGTACTCCGGTGTTGACTTCAAATGCTGGCAACAAAAGATGTTGTTCTACCTTACCACTTTGGGGATGTCTCGTTTTCTGGAGGAGGATCCCCCCTATCATTGGCGATGAAGAAATCGACAACCAACGGAGAATCGCTGTGGATGCTTGGCATAACAGCAATTTTCTGTGTTGCAATTACGTTTTGAACGGGCTACAAGACACCCTCTACAACGTCTATAGTTCGTTCAAAACATCTAAAGAGTTGTGGGACTCTTTGGAGAAGAAATATAAAACAGAAGATGTCGGCGCAAAGAAATTTGTTGTCGGTAAATTTCTGGATTATAAGATGGTTGACACCAGGACGGTGATCAGCCAAGTGCACGAAATTCAGATCATACTTCATGACTTAGTGTCTGAAGGGATGATTCTGAGTGAGTCGTTCCAAGTGGCTGCTATTATCAAAAAATTGCCGCCATCATGGAAAGATTTTAAAAACTACCTCAAACACAAGCGGAAAGAAATGGGGCTTGAGAATTTGATAGTTCAACTTCGGATTGAGGAAAACAACCGGGATTCCGTGTTGTAACACTAGAGGTAGACACACTAACAAGTGAAATCCGAAGTGTTACTAAAGATGTGATAACATCAAAGGAAACACACCTTGTAAAAGGTGTTAAGTCTTTGAGTGGTCTAAAGGTCCAAATCATTAGAACGAGATTCCAACTGGATTTTTGGGACAATATTCTAACAAATAAAACAAAGTGGCCGAGAGCCATAGAAGTTCTGGATAATCTTGTGTTGAACAAGGATATCAAAAATTGGAAGGTGAGGCTTTACTTTTAGCAAACCACATAAAGGAGAATACCTTGAAATGTGGGGGTACTTTGGAAAAAGTAGAAGCACCCAAGGAAATAAATTCGACATTCATGATATAAGTGATGGTACGATCATTAAATCAAGAAATGTTGTATTTATTAAATGTGTCCTTTCTTGTAAAAGAAAGAGGTAAGTCAAGACATTTTTGTCGTAGATATATTACCAATAAATAGTTGATTTCGAAATGGGGTTATTTCGGTTGACTACGTGAAGTCAAAGGAAAACCTTGTATAAATTATTAAGGAGAACACGGATTTAAAATCCACAAACTAAAAAGGCATAAATCGAGATCAATTGTATAAATTATTAAGGAGAACACTTAGAAAATGTGTTAGCTCATTCTCGAAACATTAAAATCCACAAACTAAAGAATGTTCATAGCGGTAAACTTTTTGAATTGGAGTTCCCAAGACCTTGGTTCAATGGGACAACTAAGTTATGAATGTTTCCATTAGTGAAAAATAGAATTAAATTATTTGTAACACTTAGAAAATGTGTTAGCTCATTCTTAATGCTTTGAAAACATCTAAGTGAATGAAAACCCCAAGTTGGACTTGAATGTGGTGAGGTTAAGTTTAAGACTTTTAATGATTCCTATACCGAAAGGTGGAGTATGGCAGATACTCTTCAATAGGAGATCACCTATATAAGCGAGAAGTAATGGCCGCTTAAAAACGCGTTTATGAATCTAAGATATGGTCCAGGGCGAAATGGACCCAACGTGAACAACAACAAGTGTTAGAATTGTTATTGTGTAAAATCTTGTTGTCTCGGTTTACACAAATGAGCGCCGAGTAGTTCAAGACATCGCGTCACTAAGCTAGCCATAAACACTAGTAAATAAACCTTTCCATAGTATTTTACTAAGGAAGGTTCAAAGCCACAAGCTACCTATCCCGATGCAAATGCTTTATTTTTTTTTTTAATTTATTTAAATTCTTTAAACTTTCAAGTGAATCGCATACACGCATGCATTAATTTCATTCATGTGGGGGATTGTTGGAATTTGGTTGTATAAAATGGGTTTTGACCCGATTTGACCAAATAATTAAGTGGTTTCCATTAGTGAAAAATAGAATTAAATTATTTGTAAAAATTCTACTAAGAGAGTAGATGAGAATAAATCGCATTTGGAATTTCTCAAAACCAATTTACCTCGCAATTAATGAATGAGAAATTAATGCTAGAAGCTTGATTTCAATATAAAGGACGATGCCGCTTAAAACTAGAAAATAGTATAGAAAATGAAAAATGTGGGGAAGGAGAAATGCTCCATCCCACATAGGAAGAGGCAAAGTTTGCGTACTTTATTTATCCCAAGTTGGACTTATGGGTTTGGGCCCTTGGGGGCACCCAAGTTTTTAAAGGGGTGAGGACCTACATGCTTGTGGGTTTGGTTCAAAGCACACATGCGGGCCGCGGGCCTGGGCTTGGGCTTCAAGGACCTTATTCTTTTTTTGGACCAAAAACCTTTAAAATTAATAATTAATTAATTAACGAATTTCCAACTGAAGTGCTTCGCTTCCAAGCATGGGAGAAAGCACGGCCTGTGCATCGGGTCGTGCATCAAGACAAAACTTGTTCGCATCCGAGACCATCTCACACGGGTACACACGCAACTTCGGCCGTGCGCCACAAAGACAATAATAATACTCATTTGTGTTATAATAAATTGTAGAATCTTGAATTTGTCAATATGGACTTTAAAGTCCGATGCAAAAGGTTGAATAAATTTGGTAGAATGCACTTTTACATGTTTACACACAACAATATCAAAAGTAAACATGTCTTTTCGAGCCAAAAGACATGATCTTTCTATACGGGCACCTGATGCCTATAAAATAAAGTCCCTGCAGATGAAAAACACACGAAAAAACACAAGATAATAATCGAATCATTTGCATTATCAGCATATTGATTTTTCCCTGTTCAAAAGCTTGAAAGTTTCAAACACCTTGTTGTTAATTTGTGATTTCGAGTTTGCAAGTCTTTGTAAACTTTTTCTCCGAAATAAAAAATAGTTGTATCTTAGGGATGAGCGCCTGAATTATACTTCGTAAGCACTTTGTATATGGGACGTTTTTTTCTTCTTATGCGGAGATAGAATCTAATCGAAAAGACACTTTCTACTTTTCAGGCCTCAACTAGCCATATATATCCAAACACTAGCCATTTTAAAAATCAAACATAAACCTTTCCAATATTTACCCAACAAGAAAATTTTAAATAAGCTTAATCCAAACACTCTCTTAGTTGTTGCCATTGTGCGAGGTTTTATAGTTACCGCAAGTTTATATTTTTGGTTCAATATATTAAACTTGGTTCAATATTGCCACCTCTTTTTGTTTTTTTTTTCTTTTCTAATGCTTTATTTTTTTTTAATTTATTTAAATTCTTTAATGGCTGTTTTTTACTTTTTTATTCAATCACAAAAATATCATAATTCCACTAAATCATTCATTTTTTTCCTGTTAAAATTTTTATATGAATGATATTTTTATCACAATTCCGATTTAATGGTTTTATTGTGATATTCTCTCATCTCTAAAAACTTCACATTTCTTTCATTCCAAGAAAATGGTTAATATCTTTTTGGTTTTCTTGAACATTATCTTACTTTTGGTTTGTTTAATATTTTTTAACTTGTATATTTCATCTATAATTTTTTATCTCATTTATGATTTCGAATAAAATCTTCTTCTAAACAAGTTGTTTTTGTGATTTTTATCATGATGGATGAAATTAAATGAGTCATGTATAATTGTTTTTGTGATATTATTGAAGACAATACACAAATATAACAAGAAATGCATATTATAAACACAATTTGATTTGAGGGGCATTTTGAACCATGAACTTTAATTTACCATTGTAGATAGTCTACTAAGTTTTAAAGTTCATAATTTGTTGGTGACCATGATAAAGAGTGCTATGTATCACATCATATAAACCCAAAAAAATTTGATCTTTCCAAGCACCTTTGTTGATGCCCTTAGTTTATATAACTAGTGCATTCTAACAAATCGATATATCACATATATTGTTTTTCTTATTAAACAGGATGAATTATAATTTACTCTCAGTAATTGTTTTTACCCCTTCAACTATGAAACAAAACATTTTGCATTCCTTTGATGCCTAATGAGTCAGTTCTTGATTTCAATATAAAGGACGATGGAGCAATTGCGCACTCAATTTCCATAACTCTATTATACTTCAAAACACTTTGATAATCATGTTTAGGTAATAAATATATAATCACTTTCCAGTATATCAATCATTGCTTCATTGTAGAGGCCTGTGTTATTACGGTAATTGACTTGAATTCGATTTAATTATGTGAATCAAGGGCGGAGCATTTTGATGAAACAACATTTCCAGTCAATGAGTGGACCGAGAATCTCTCCTGGAATGAACAAAGTTTATCCTATTTGGACCCGCGAAAATGGGGTGAAATATTGCCAATAAACTTCCCGATGCATTTAATGGATAAAAAATCCAAGAAAAATTAATATAAATTATAACTATTTTTTTAAATTCTCACTAATTTTTTTTTTTTATATCCGAAAAAAAAAATAAAAACCCCTTGAGCTATTGGAGCCAATAATCCCATTCTCGTGATTGGTCCAAATTTCTATCTCCGCCGCCTCTTGTGAGTAGGGTGTCAAATCGTGTTATCGTGTCGTGTGATTATGAAACATTGATTTATGTATTTGTTTCCCGGAAAAAAATGTATTTGGGAAAATGAAAAAATCGACACGATAACGACATAGATTACGATGAGATATTCAGGGCAAACACGAACACGACCATGAAAGTTTGGATATGATAAGGATCAATATGGTTCTCCGATATTTATATGAAAATCCACGATAAAATGCCAAAGTCGAACACGAAAATTTTCGTGAGAAGGTTACAAAAATAATCCTTTTGTCCATGCGTTTTATTAAAAGATCGACCGGATTTGCTATCATACGATAGTGACACGATAAGTCAAAAACAAAAAAAAGATTTACACGTTAATACACGGGATAACAAATTACACGATATGACACAATTTTAAACGAATACTGACCACGATTTTACGAATATACAAACGTCATGAATATACAAAATACCAGGGTTATCGTGTCCATTATCCAATGAAGAGATTTTAGGTCACTTATCTAAATGCTTTGGAGCATTAATGTATTTAACGTGTCGCTTATCGTGCGCGATGGCGACACTGTCATATTTTTCGATACGCAAAGTCCACTAACTCGGATTAGTTGGTTATACGATGCGGATATAGATCGAAACGTGTCATTATCTTGTCCTTATCGTGTTCTACCAAACAACATTAGTGGCTACTTCTATCGTAATTGTTCTTCATGAAGGTCAAAGAATCACTTTGGTCGATTTGTAAACATATTCGATATAAACACGAACACGACACGCCACTAATTTATTTTCGTATAGTCCTTTATCGTGATAGACCAAGGATTTCAAAAGACACATACACATGAACCTTACGAAAAATGGAGAATATTCACAAACACTAACCCGCTTCGAGAAACTATTTTCGGATTGGAATGAGAAGAGTCAATATGAAGCGTTTTCAAGTTATGCAATGGCTAATATTCTACATTTCGGGGGTATATTGTGCTTTTCCCTTTTGTCGTGTTTTTATCCCATCGGGTTTTTCCCAGCTTAAGGTTTTAACGAGGCGAAATCAAAATGTACTTTTTTCCTTATGTCACCCCTACTGAGGTTTTTAACGAGGCATACTCATTCATCTCACGGATCTAAATAAATTGTAGAGAATTTGAGCTCCAACCCAATATTTGTACCCTACCCAACTCCAACTTCCAGACCCACTCCAACCCCAGTCGTCGCCCTTTCTCTCTACTTTTGATTCTTTTACAAAGACAATAATAATACTCATTTGGTGTTGTCAGACTATTTTGAATATGCAATCCTCTGCCTTTTTGTTTTTTTTTTTTTGTAGCTAGCAAATCTTAATTTCATTAACATCAAACCATCACTTTTCCACAACCCATGTTACATTTTCACCCCCTTACAGTTTTCTTGACAGCAAGACTTCTCTTTACCCCCAAAACAAAAGAAAAAAATAACACGAAAATCCAAATCAAAGAAAAGCCCAAACTAACCACCAAACCCATACAGGGTCCTTTTTTTTTATTATCAAAATAACACCCCGGGGGTGGGGGATTGAGGCGTGATCCCCATACAGGGTCCTTCTGAATCTGAAACTTTTTCCGTCTCTTCAAACTTTGGTTCTGCCATGAAAATGAAGGAAAAAATAGAAAAAAAAAGGAAAAAGTGGAGAAGACGAGGAAAAAGAGAAGAAAAATAGAAAGAAAAAAAATCGTTGCAAATCCCTGCTGAAAAAGTATTAAATGTTGAGATGAAAAGTATTACATATTGAATGGAAAAGTATTAGACGTTGAACCAAAAAGTATTACAATTTTAAATGAAAAAGTATATACGTTTAAGTAAAAATGTATTACACGTTTAATTGAAAAAGTATTACATGTTGAATTGAAAAGTATTAAATGTTTATGTGAAATAGTTGAGCTGAAAAGTATTACAGGTTGAACTAAAAAATATTACTTATTCGTAAAAATCATATCAATTTTGTTACTTTGAAAATGTATACTTTTCATATTAAAGTGACATTTTCAAGAAAAAAATAATACATTTTAATTATTATCACACTCAATTGTTAGCCTAATATTTACGAAAATGTTACCGCCTTTTTAAAATAAAAAAATGTCAGCACCCTTTAATATTACGAGCATGCAACCGATCTATAGGAGTTGGGTCATGGGTCATGGAGTATCTGCCTCACAAAATTCCACCCATGAGACGGTCATATATGAGTTTTTGTCTAATTTTAAAAGAAAATGATATATAATTTTAAAAGATTTAGTAAGTAATATTTTTATAATAAAAAGTAATACCTTTTGAGTAATAAATGATACTTTTCGAGTAAACATTAATACTTCTGAAGGAATTAGTAAGTAATAACTTTTCAATAAAAAATATTACCTTTCAAGTAAAAAAGTAATAGCTTTAAAGGAAATGATATATAATTTTAAAAGAAATGATATATAATTTTAAAAGATGTAGTAAGTAATACTTTTATAATAAAAAGTAATACCTATTGAGTAATAAATAATACTTTCCAAGCAAACAACAATATTTTTGAAGGAATTAGTAAGTAATAACTTTTCAATAAAAAGTATCACCTTTCAAGTAAAAAGTAATAGTTTTAAAGGAAATGATATATAATTTTAAAAGAGGTAGTAAGTAATATGTTTATAATAAAAAGTAATACCTTTTGAGTAATAAATGATACTTTTCAAGTAAACATTAATACTTCTGAATGAATTAGTACGTAATAACTTTTCAGTAAAAAGTATTACATTTCAAGTAAAAAGTAATAGTTTTAAAGGAAATAATATATAATTTTAAAATATATAGTAAATCATACGTTTATAAAAAAAAGTAATACCTTTCGAGTAAAAAGTGATACTTTTCAAGTAAACATTAATATTTCTAAAGAGATTAGTAAATAATAATTTTTAAGTAAAGAATATTACTTTTCAAATAAACAAGTAATAGGTTTAAAGGAAATATTATATAATTTTAAAAGGTGTAATAAGTAGTACCTTTACAATAAAAAAGTAATATTTTTTGAATAAAAAAATGATATTTTTTAAGTAATTAATACTTTTAAAGAGATTAGTGAGAATAATTTTAGAATAAAAAAGTAACAATGTTAAAGGAAATAATATATTTAAAGGATATAATAAGTAATACATATCCAGTACAAAGTAATATTTTTTGAATGCAAAGTAATATGCATTACCTTTTCAAGTAAAAAATGTACTTCAAAAAGAAAAAGTAAGTAAAAATTTGAAGTAAAAATTAATATTTTTTAAAGAAATAGTCAATAATTTTTAATATTTTTAAATTGGATATAGGTGGTATTGATAAATATCTTGTTTATATATTTAATTTAATATTTGTAGTTAGCTTGTTATTGAAAATATACCTATTTTTAATATCATTGAGAAATTATAAATAAAAAAAGACATTGTTTTCAAGAGTAAAATTATTTTTATATTAAAAATATAAAGAGCTTACCAGCCTATTGGTTGCATGGCAATTTTATTGTTTAAAGAAATTAAAAGAAATAAAAACAATGAAAATCTTATAATAAGCATGTAAAGAAGACACGTGCCTAGACCTGGAGCACATTTCTTTCCTTATTCATTAATGGTTGTTATCTACTTTTTTGAGTAATGTATCCAACAAAGTCTTTGTAAACCACATCTCACACGTCACCAACATGAGATTCTCATATCCTTCTTTTTATAAAATTGCCGCCGATTAAACTTCTAAAAACTGCAAAGCGGGTTTGGGTTTTGACCCGTCTCACGAAATTAAATCCGTGAGACCGTCTCACATAAATCTTTGTTTCTGAATGCGTGTGTTCTCTCAATTATTTTCCCGCAATTGTACTCCAAAAAAATGTGCAAAACATGTCCTGACAAACCTGATATAGAAAAAACAAGAACGACTATTCTTCATACTTTCTGTTTCCATATGACTTATATATGATGATTAAACCAATAATTAAAAGAGAAGCACAACTTACAATCGTGTGAATATCTCACCATAATATTATGTAATTATTGCTTAGTAATTTTTATTTTAAACTTATATATCATTTTTTTATTTCATGCTATAGATAAATATCAAGTATATAAAATATTTTAAAATAAATATATGATTAGAAAATCATATATATATATATATATATCAATTCAAATACGAAAATACAAATTAAATAGGTGATCCATTATGTTAATTATGACCAGAGCGTTTCCTAGGAGTGTGGTGTGGGGGCTAAAACTTATCAAAAACCTCATTACTATATATAAATATATTATTTTGAATTATTAACTTTTTATATATAAATATTTATTTTTTATTGGTTTAGCACTTTAGCTCCCAAAACTAATTAGTCCAAAACTAAATATCTAGCTCTGCTCCGCTTATTTTCTCAACTTTCCTCAAAATATCATCAATGATTCAATGTAGTCACATATTTTTCGTTTGTGTCATCATTGTGTTGCAAATTTTGTCAAATTCTCATGCTGCACAACTCAAAAGTTGTATTCCTTTTATCTCAGTTTGCTGTGAAGATGCCTTTTTGCAAGATTAAATGACATGTTTGTCTTTATGATGATTGCATCTTAGGTTTTTGGTCTTATTGATAGGCCATAACCCCATGCATAATTTATAAATTATATATTTCTTGAGGAAGATGATGATATTAGAATAAAGGCAAAAACTTGCGTGAGACGATTTCACGGATCTAGATCCGTGAGACGGAGCCCTTACACAAAGTTTTAAAGGTTTTTTTTTTTTTTTCAGATTTTATATTTCTTAGGGTTTATATTTGATTTTTTAGGGTTTATTTTGTTTCTTGGGTTTATTTTTAACTGATTTGAGTTTTTAGGTTTTTTAGTTTTTTTTAGGATTTATTTTTTATTTTTTGGGTTTATTTTTGTTTTTCGGGTTTATTCTTCATGGTTAATGTTTTTAGGGTTTATTTTTGTTTCTTCATGGTTCATTATTATTTTTAAATTTATTTTCATGGTTCATGTTATCAAGACGGAGCCCTTAGGAGGTCCGTCTCACGAATTTAGATCCGTGAGACCGTCTCACAAGAGACTTGCTCTAGAATAAAAAGTATGAAGCTGCGGTAAATATTAAAAGAGCAAAGTATGAAAATTCAGGAACTGATGATAAAATCGAGATTTGAATATTGGAATTTCGGATATTTTAAATAAGACATAAAGAACTTTGACCCCTGATAAATTATTAAATTCTTTATATTATTCGTGAGATATATGTGTTTTTTTTTGTTGGGGTACTGAAATTATGGCGAATTGTTTTGTTAGAATTTGGTTTTGTAAATATAGGTTTTGACACATATTTGGCCAAATAATTAAGTGGGTTCCATTAATGCAAAATAGAAATAAATTAGATAATCTTAATTTACGTTCTATGTAGATTATATTAGGATTTGAGTTTTTTCAAAATTAATTTAGGGTGAATGAAAAATAAATACACAAAGTAGGCCACTTAAATGTAAATGAGCTTGGAGAATGTGGTAGATCGAGTAGTCACTATCCCACATGGGTTTGTGAGCTACAAGTAGCTCACTTTATTTAGCTCAAACTGGAATATTTGGTTTGGGCACTTGGGGCACCAGAAGTTTTTGGAATGTGGAGGACCTACTTGGTTATAGGTTCGACCCACGTGTGTGCGCCACTATTGCCCGCATGCCGGCTCTGGCTCGGGCTCGGGCTTCCTAAAAAGTTATGTATTAGAAAATGAATGTAGCACAATAATACTTTGGAGTTGGTTGATCTTCTTCTGGGATGCAAATCTTTAGGATGCAAGTGATCGTTAAAATGAATATAAAACAGATGGATCTATCGATAAGTATAAAATCCGGTTGATTGCTAAAATGGTTTAAACAAAAGGAGGGATATGACTTCTTTGATTTATATTCTCCTTTACATGGTTTAAACAAAAGAAGGGATATGACTTCTTCGCTATATACTCTCTTGTTACAAAAATCACATCCATTCGTATTTCCATTGCTATTACAGCTTTGCATAACCTTGAGTTACATCAAATGGATGTCACATAACCTTGACATACATCAAATAGATGTGCATTCACATAACCTTGAGATATATCAAATAGATGTGAAGACTATTTTCTTGAATGGTGAGCTTGAAGAGGAGATTTATATGGAACAACCTATGGGTTCGTTGCACATGGATATGAGAAAAATATGTATAGACTTGTTAAGTCACTTTGTGGACTAAATCAAACACCTAAGCAATAGCATGAAAAATTTGACACAATTATGTTGTCAAATGATTTTAAAATCAACGAATGTTACAAGTGTGTCTACATTATAGGTACAAACTGACGCTAAGTGATATGTTGATTATCTGAGTTAATCATGATCTAATCGTGAATACTAAAAAAATATTAAAGAAACACTTTGACGTGAAAGATAGGAGAGCATCTGATGTTATATTAAGGATTAAAATTTCTAGAACTTCAGATGAAATTGTCTTGTCACAATCCCATTAATTATATCGAAAGTATACTTAGAAAGTTTAATATTTTTTATAGCCCTCTGGCTAAGACTCGTGTAGATTAAGCCTACACTTAGTCAAAAATATAGGAGAACCAATTTTTCGGCTAGAATGTGCAAGGTCTGATATACTTAACTAATTGTACACGTTCTTACATTACATATTCAGTGAGTAAACTTAGTAGGATCACAAGTAACTCTTACAAAGATCACTGGAAAGCCTTGATAAGGATGCTTAGATTGGATATCAGACATAAAAGATTCCAAGTCCACAAGTGGTTATGTGTTCACAATAGGTGGAAGAGTAGTGTCGTGGAAATTTTCTAAGCAAACGTGTATAGTTTGATCCATTATGGAATCTGATTTTATTGTTTTAGATAAAAGTGGAGAAGAAGTTGAATAGCTAAGAATTTGTTAGAAGATATTCTTTATTGTAATAAACCAGTGCTAAGTGTGTATTAATATATTGTGATAGTCAATCGGCAATTGGAATGGCGCAAAGCAGTATGTATAATGATTAGTCTAGATATATTCGTCTAAGACATAATACCATTAGACAATTAATCTCAAATGGGGCTATTTCAATTGACTACGTAAAGTCAAAGAAAAATTTAGCGGATCCGCTAACAAAAGGCATAAACTGAGACAAATATATAAATTGCTAAATGGAATGGGTCTAAAATCCACAAAATAAGAATGTTCATAGTGGTAATCCAAACTTTTTGAATTGGAGATCCCAAGACCTTGGTTCAATGAGACAACTAGGTTATGAATGTTCATCTGAATACTTGGAAATTTGGAAATTGTTTCAGCTCATTCCTAGAATATCCTAGTGGAAAACCTTCAGAACGTGATGAGGTTAAGATTAACTTTTAGTGATTCTTAGAATATGGGAGGATACTCTTCATAGGAGATGATCACTTATATAAATGAGAAGTATTAGCTGTTTCAACCTATGACATTATGAATTTAAAATATGATCCATGGTCGAAATAGACACAACGTGAGAACAAAAGGTGTTAGAATCATTATTGAGTAAGTGTTATTATCTTGGTCTACACAAACGGCTGATTAGTTCAATACATTGCGTCATTAAATATCTATTTCACTAAGAAGGTTAAATGCCACAAGCTACCTATTCTGATGCAATAATGATTCATCAAAATTTTTGAATGAATTTGCATACATGCATGCATTTATTTCATTTACATGGTGGATTATTGGAATTTGGTCAGTAAATATGGGTTTTGATACATATTTGACCAAATATTTAAGTGAGTTCTATTAATACAAAATAGAAATAAATTAGATAGTCTTAATCTATGTTCTGTGTAGATGAGATTAGCATTTGATTTTTCTCAAAATTTGGGTGAATGAGAAATAAATACACAAAGTAAACCATTTAAAATGCAAATTGAGCATAGAAATTGGAAAATGTGGTAAATAGAATAGACACCATCTCACATGGATTTGTGAACTAAAAGTAGTTCACTTTATTAGCTCAAGTTGGGATATAGGATTTGGGCCCTTGGGGCACCAGAACTTTTTGGAAGGGGGAGGATATACGTGGTTTGATCCACATGCGCGCCATTGCCGCCGGCCCACCGGCCTGGGCTCGGGCTTCCTAAAAACCTATCTTTTTGGGAAAAAATGTATTTAAAATTAATTTTATTTTTCGTTCCAAAAATCCATGAAACTCAAAATCCAAAAATCTGTTGTATTTTAAACACGTCTACTGGTTTGCAGCTATTTTTTAAAAATTACAGACACAACTGTTCGACATAGGCAGTCCAGAATTCAGATTTTTGGTCGAACGAATGCGTTTGTTTGGGCCAAAATCACACCTCATGGATTTTCACCTGCTGGTTTAACTTGAGGTGCGTGTTCAAGCAACCAGTTTCCAAAAGGTTGTGTTTGTTCAACACAACCTTTCAATGTCTATAAAAGGATAGCCCATGCAGAACGAAAATTTACATCATACAAATATTTTTTGCATCTTGTTATCTACTCCCTTCTGTATCTCGAAATATCTGAAATACTTAGTAGTTTGTTGTGATTATTTATTTGCAAGTGCTGCTAAAAAGCCGGTGTATCTTAAAGGCGGTTGCAGAACCGTTAAGAACTTGTGTACAGGGCGATTTCGTCTTACAGAGATAGTATCTAATGCTAGCTTCGACATTACAATTTTGTACCATTATTCTGTCTATTTTTCTAGCAAATGGTCCCCTCTGTCCTAACATGTTTCATGTGGAAATCATCCAAATAGAATGAAATTAAAAAATTTAAACAATGAAACTTGTATAAGACTAACGAACATTAACACAAGAAAAACATATAAATGCATGAAACGAATGAATATTTGATGATAAAATTTTTAAACTATAACACACTAACACTTGATTCCCCCCCCCCCTCTCTCTCTCTCATGTTTTTAGTTTTTATCAGTAGTATTCAATATTAACAGATAACAATCTTTCTTTTCATTTTGTCTTATCTACATATATGAAAAAAGAGAAATCGTTGAGAATAATATGTTGAATTTTTCCCGCTCATTTGCAGTTTACTATAAAAAAAATAATAAAAATATGTGTAAAATAATTAAGAAGTGATAAATATTTGGTACTTCATTGTTTTTGGTAGTCAATTTTTTTTAAATAATTACTTTTTAAAAATGATATAAAAAATAGAATTATGTAAAACTAGCTTTCCAAATTTGTATGTAATGCATTAATTATTATATTTTTCTTTTTCTTTTTAAAAAAATTAAAAACATAATGAATCAAATTTGTCGTTCTTTTACGATCTTCAGTTTGATACTCATATTGAATATATACAATTAAAAACCATAGTAAATGAAAATACAAGAAATATTTACTTATTATTTTGTAATTTGTAATGAGCTTTTATAATTATACATTCGGGCTATTGGACATCAAATTGTATATTCATGTATTTTGGCTATTTTATGGTATATGTATAGTTGTTATTTGTGTTTAACCCATTTATTGAAATTAAATAGAATTAAATTTAAATTGATTAAATTCAATAAAAAATATTTATTTTATTTGAAGAGTAATATCTCATAATACATAGCCAAATTTTATATATCACATATATCCATACATACCATTATACATTTTATGTAAGAAGAAATTAAAATTTATTTAATATAAATTTATATTCATAATAGTATTTTATATATAGAAATTTATTTTTTATGTATTAAGGTATGGAAATTATTTTTTATGTTTATCAATATATTTTGATATTCAAGTTTCAAAGTTGACATTTGGAATTGGATATGAATTCGTTTGCTTGATAATTTTGAGATATATGTGTATATATAAAAAATAAAATAAGTTTTATATTTTTGAAATATTTTATTTTCCCTTAAAAATGTGTTGCTAAATATAAAGCATAGTTTTTGTTTAATACCTATAATAAATTTGACAATTGTTCAGCTTTCTAAACCTAAAAAATATTGAAATTTGAAATGACTTTATTATTGATTATTGTTAGGAAATTTATTGTTTAGATTTTGATGAATGCCATGTAAAACTTAGAATAGGAAGTTGGCACCCCAATTCTTGTTGTAAAATGCATTGTAATAAATAGAGTGACTGCCGAGTTTAAGTCACCTACGCCCTAACATGCAAGAAGACAATCAAGACTAGAAGGAAGACTCACTGCGAGAGACAAAATTGAGTACGGCAAAGAAGAGTAGGCGGAACTCTATCAAGAAGAAGCGGTGAGATGCGGTGAGTGGAGTATCGATCAAAGTCAACTCGAGAAAAGCCAAGTCTCAAGAGAATTACTTAAACAAGTAATATCTCCATACCACCTTTCTCGAGTGCTCACCCGAGCGCGTGCAATAGGAATGAACCAATGGGAAGCACTACACCGTGTCGAGTCCGAAAAGGTGAAAGAACAATTCATACGAGGAAATGGCAATTCCAAGGATCGCAATAAGACAAGCCAACGACTGCAAGTGACTTTCAAAAATAAGCATATCTCCTCAACGGGCAAATTTTTGAAAGATCACTATAAAAGGCTGAGGAACTTATTTGAGAAGTGTGACACAAGCGAGACACAAGTTCTGACCAACCAAAAACGTTCAAGCAATTATTAGAAAATCAAACATTCTCAATCCTCAAGCTACACTACGAAGAACATCAATCCAACACTCACCTGTGAAGGAAAGATAAATTCAATCGTTGAAGAGGAAAATACTAAAAATCAAGGGGTCTACATTCCACGAAGGATTGTAGGAAGGTTCAAGGTCGAACCAAGTCTTAAGCTTTTGGAGGGCTTCGTGATCAAATCCAAAGAGCTTGAGCAAGTGAGTCAGTAGTAGCAAGCGCAACGCCTGTGAAGAAGAAGGCGAGTCGTCGAGAAGCCACCGAGTGATCAAGGCGTCTCAGATCGAGTCCTAAAGGATCAAGTCACCGTGTGATCAAGACTTGTATCCGGACTGTTACCACTTTGTATATTGATCAATACCTAGTGGATTCCTCCGGGAGTTGGAGAAGAGAGGAGTAGAAGAATTACCCCATCTTCGAACCTCTATAAAAATTTCATTGTGTCATTTACATTTCAAAGAATTTAATTCCTCGCATCTTAACCGCTTAAATCTGGCGATAAATTTGCTATCCACTTGATAATTTATAAGTACTAAACCAAGCACTAAATCAAACTTAAGGGTGTTAAGTCTTCCAAAAAACAAAACCACGATTGAGTTAATTTAGACCCAACAGAAAGTTATTCCATCAACAACTCGTTGAGTCCGTTGAGAGACTAACTCTCTTGATCAACTAAATTGGTCATCCATCAAGACACAACTGTGTAGTATTAACTCTGAATATTTAAAAGGACTAAATCGAAAATTTGGTAAAGTTTATTCAACCCCCTTCTAAACCTTACACTTACACCCCTTGGGACATATAAGTGGTATCGAGCCAGTTGGTTCATTGAACCCTCCGCATGGCCGGTTCTTGAACTAGATCTCCAAACTTTTCAAAGTCTGCTTTAGTACTTAAACTCTCAAAACTCTTTCTATCATTAAAAGTTATTATCATGGAAGCAAATTTGACACGCATCCCTATGTTTACAATTGAAGAATTTGATGACTGGAAAATTCGTATGCGAGGCTCATCAATCAAAGATTACATGATGAGATGTGGATAGTGATAGAAGATGGGCCACCGCAAATCTTAAAGGTGAACACAAATTGTAAGAAGAGAGCCGCAATCAAGGAGAAGAGGATGTTGCTCCCGGACACCATGGTTGAAAAACCAAGAACCGAGTGGACAAATGATGACAGAAAAAGATACAACCTGGACAATGTAGCCAAGAACATCCTTTACAAAACCTTGGACAAAGCCATGTTCAATAAAGTCAAATCATGCAAAACAACTAAAGAAATCGGGACAAGCTAACATTGATTTGTGAAGGCTCGGAGCAAATAAAAGAAAACAAATTATCGGTGGGTCATGTAGAAATTTGAGAACTTCAAAATGATCTCGGGAGAAAACCTGGATCAACCGGATGCTCGGTTCACGTAAATCACCAATGAGCTATCTCGCACTTGGAAAGGAATATACACGAAGAAATGTGTATGAAGATCCTAAAAAGTCTTCCAAATGAATGGGAAATGAAGGTCATGGCACTAAGACATTCCATGGACCTATCAAAGACATCCAACCATGAATTATTCTCGGACCTCAAAGCCTACGAGTTTGAGCCGAGAAGAAAAGACCAGGAAGAGACAATTTGTACCCAAAAACAGTTGCTCTAATTGTTAAAGATGGGAAGAGAGCCGAGGTCAAAGTCATTGATCCGGAAGAAATAGCCCCACGATGGTTAAAAGATTCAACAAGTTCTTCAATAAGAACTACAAGAGAGAAAGGGCGAATCTTCCGAAGACACTCGGCTCCCTCCAAATCAAGGGAAGATAGGCCAGGCCAAGAGAACAGATCATCAAAAAGTCAATATCAAAGGGTGACAAATCCAAGAATGGAAAGAGTGATCAAAAGGCTGAATATCTATCTTTGAACTGCATAAACCAGGTCACTATGCCATTGATCGCTCATATCCTGTAGTTAACAAATACAGGAATGAAGAAGAAAGAAAGGTCTTGAGAGAAAGAAGACAAGAAAAGAAAAAAGGCAATGATGGTCTGCAGAGATCTGAAACAAATGACGAAGTCAAGAGAGACAATGATTGAGAGAGCAAAGTGAAGCCGACTACTCAAGTGACTCTGAAGAAGCCCGATCCGCTTGATGGCCAAAGAACAAGATCAACCCGACCAAGAAGATGAGGTACACTCTAACTCATCAAACTCGGACTCTAGTGATAGTGATCGTGACACACACACTTCATCACCCACTGATCTTTATGATTCATTAGGCAAAATGATGAAAGATTTTGAACACATTAAATCCTCACACACACTATTAAATGAGGAAAACAACCTACTCAAGAGTCAAACTCAAAGTCGCTAAGGACTAAGGAGCCGAGTACTCTAAGTCAAATAGGCCGATGAGAATGAAAGTTTAAAAATTTGGAAATGCTAAATTAATAGCGAAATTGCTTTGCTATAGAGAAGAGGAGAATGACCTAAAAAATGTTATTACCTCATTCACTAAGGCATCTAAATCATTGGATGATCTTATTATGAGTCAAAGAGAATGTGGAGACAAGACAGCTTAGGATTTAATTCCTTGTGCTATGTCAAACCTCAAAAGTAATTTTGGAAAAAGGATCTTCAAGCCATGAAGAGTCCGAAAAATCCAAAACTCTAAATGTTGCACACACATTCACTCCAAAACACAATAACAAGCAAACGGCCTTGGTTATAAAGGAAAAGGAAAACACCGATTGAGTGCGGCTTGAAAGGACAAATTGAGAAAAGATTCAAATGAGCTCCTCAAAGAAACTCCAAATAGAAAATACTCTGTAAAGAAGAAGCAGAGCTACCAAAAACCCCAGAAAATATATAATAGAAATACATATGATGGAAATGGTAGAAAATATCCAAGCCAAGCTGATTGGAATAATGTGAACTATCGGATAGACTTATGGAATATAAGCCCAAATGGCAAAGGCCTAGAACTCAAGAAAGGCCATTCCAAAAGTATAAGAGCTTTCATCGGCATACATATGCACCTAGGCACTACACTCGGAGACACCACAATTACCCAAAGAAGGCGATTGCTAAAACTTATACACAGGCATACGAGACAAAAGAGACATTGTATGAACCTAGAATCCCCAAGCAATTTGCCAGGATTAATTATGATTATGGCACCGATAGATGGCAACCCTTTAGAGTCAAATCATTTGGCTATAAGTTGGTTGGATCATCTTACAATTCTAACCCCTCGGGACCCGGACAAGTATGGGTACCTAAAACTTAATTTCCTTGATTGCGGGTTCAAGGAACAAATGAGTGCCAAGGAACCTGGTACATGGATAGTGGTTGTTCCGGACATATGACAGAAATAAGAAAAATCATCAAAATTCAAGGAAGTAAAAGGAGCAAAAGTCATATTTGGAGGAAATGAAGCTCCTGGTGAAATAAGAGGCATTGGATCCATAACGAGGAATGGATTAGAAATCACAGATGTTGCATATGTTGAAGGACTCAACTTCAACCTGCTAAGCATCAGTCAACTCTGTGACAAGGGTTATAACGTTGGATTTAACATGGGTATATGCCAAATCAAGGATATCGAATCGAATGAAGTTGTGTTGCAAGGATGCGGGGCATGAAGAACATGTATGTCGTGGATTGGTCAACAAATGACACCCAAAGACTGTCTACTAGCAAAAAGCGCAATTGAATCAAGTTGGTTGTGGCACAAAAAGTTGAGTCATCCAATTTCAAAACGATCAACAAGCTTGCACGAAGTAATCTTGTGGAAGGACTTCCAGACTCAGTATACAAAAAGGAGAGTATATGTGATGCATGTCAGAAGGGAAAACAAATCAAATCTTCATTCAAAGAAAAGACATGTCCATCTTCAACAAGAATATTGCACCTGCTACATATGGATCTATTTGGCCCAAAGGAACCAAATAGCATAAGTGGGAAGAAATACACCTTGGTGGCGAGATGACTACTCAAGATATACATGGACAATATTCATGTGTAAGAAGAAAGAAACTCTACGAAACTACCACAATGATGAAGAGAATTCAAAATGAGAAAAGCCAAACCATTATCAAAATAAGATCGGACAGAGAACTCGAGTTTGTCAATGGAATAATAACTCAATATTGTATTGAAAATGGTATTGGTCATGAACTATCGGCAGAAAGAACTCCACAAAGAATGGAGTTGCGAGAAGAAGAACAGAACTCTCAAGGAAGCAAAGCAAGGACCATGTTAGGCCAAGACGGGGTTACCAAAAGATTTTGGGTCAAGCAATCAACACAAATGCTACACTCAAAACAGATGTATGATAAAATGCAGGACAAATGGTGACAAAGACTCCCTATGAGATTTGGGTGGAAGAAAACCAAATGTTGCATATTTGAGAATATTTGGATGTAAATGCTTCATCCACAACAATGGCAAAGACAATCTAAAGGCTTTTGATGCTAAAGGCGATGAATGTATCTTCTTAGGATACTCAAATGAAAGCAAAGCCTACAGAGTACTCAACAAAAGGACTATGGTTGCGAAGAATCCATTCATGTGGTATTCGATGAGCCAAATGTAAATGGAGAAGACATTGAAGAGTCACCGACAAGATGAATCATCCAACCATACGAGAAGAGTCCCTATCTTTGAAGTCAAGCCGAATTATAAACTCGAAAGAAGATGAGATAGTCAATCTCAAAAAGCAATGGAAAATTTGCGGTAAGTGATTACGAGAGAGTCGACCCAAAGAACACAAACCGCAAGACGACTAAATCCAGCTAACTTACTCCAACCTGATGTAAGATGGCTGAAAGATCATCCACCAGAACTTGTCATAGGAGACATAAGAGAAGGTGTCAAAACAAGATCCAGAACACAACAAGAAGCCATGTTCACATGCTTTATCTCGCAAATAGAGCCCAAAAACGTGTCACAAGCATTGGACGACACACATTGGATTCAAGCTATGCAAGAAGAGCTGAATCAGTTTGAAAGAAATAAAGTATGGGAATTAGTGCAAAGACCCATACATCAAAATGTTATTGGCACCAAATGGGTGTTCAGAAATAAAATGAACGAGGAAGGTTCTGTGGTAAGAAACAAAGCAAGATTAGTAGCCAAAGGATATTGCCAAGAAGAAGGGATAGATTTTGATGAAACATTTGCCCCTGTAGCAAGATTGGAAGCTATAAGGATGTTTCTTGCCTATGCATCTCACAAGAATTTCATTGTATATCAAATGGATGTAAAAAGTGCATTCCTAAATGGTTTATTGGAAGAAGAAGTGTATGTTGAACAACCTCCAGGATTTGAGCAGAAGACTCTTGGAGATAAGGTATACAAACTCAAGAAAGCTCTATATGGATTGAAACAGGCACCCAGAGCATGGTATGATATTTTGTCACAATTCCTAATCGAAAATGGATTTACAAAAGGAAAAGTAGATAGAACACTTTTCGTAATTCAAGACAAAAAGAGTATCTTGCTTGTTCAAATATATGCGGATGACATCATTTTTGGATCCACAAACAAAGAGTCATGGTGAAAAATTTTCAAACCTCATGCAAAGTAAATTTGAAATGAGCATGATGGGAGAGTCGACATTCTTCCTTGGACTCCAAGTGAAACAACCGAAGGATGGAACCTTCATAAGTCAAACAAAATACACCGAGATTTAATGAAGAAATTTGGTATGGAGGAGAAGTCTTCCAGAAAAATACCAATGAATACATCACAAAATGGACATGGATGCGATGGCAAGCCTCAGATCAAACAAGATACAAAGCACTTATTGGATCATTGCTCTATCTCACAAAGAAGCGTGCCGGACATCACCTTTCTTTGTAGGTGTATGTGCAAGATTTCAATCTGCTCCAAAAGAGAGCCATATGACAAAGAAATAAGAGAATATTGAGATACTTGAAAGGAAGCCAAGAAGTTGGCCTATGGTATCCAAAGGAAGGTGGATTCAAGCTAATTGGCTATTCAGATTCTCGATCTTTGGATGCAGAGTGGGCAGGAAAGAGCACCTCGTGCACATGTCAAATGTCGGGAAACAGACTAATTTCCTGGTTTAGCAAGAAGCAAAACTCAATAGCCACCTCTACAAAGCAGAATACATAGGCTGCGGGCAAACATTTGTGCCCAAGTCCTATGGATGAGACAAAGAAATGAGAGACTATGAAGTTGAGGAGAAAGAAATTCCAATCATGTGTGATAACACAAGTGCAATTGCAATCACTCAAAATCTGTGTTGCACTCAAGAACAAAGCATATCGATGTCGATATCACTTCATAAGAGATCATGTTGAAAAGAAAGATATCATCTTGGAATATATCTCAACCGATAAACAATTGGGTGACATCTTCACAAAACCATTATGTGAGTCAAGATTTGAAGAACTCAAACATGAGTTGGGGTTAATTGAGCCGAGTGACACTATGAAGAATCAAAGAAAAGAAATGGAACACAAAAAGGAAAAAGAGTCAACTCACAAATTAGCTAAGTAAATCACCAGACGGAAAGACAACTACACCGAGTCACCGATAGCCGAGTCACTAAGAGAACTGTGAGAAGTAGAGTTAAATCGGCTAAGGGATAAGCCGAGTCACTTATGAGCAAAGTGACAAAAACGCATCATTTTGACTAAGCGGGAATGTTTTTAAGGAATACGTCGGATAATGATGATGTGTACGCAGACATAAAGCCGCACACCAAGCTTATGATTGGATATAAATCTTTGCCGCATTAAATACGAGACATTAAATGCTAAATAGGCGTGCAAAATCTAAGCCGTTGATTTCGATCACATTTCAAAAAACCACCCGCACGTCTTTTCATAAACCATACTTAAACCATTTCCGTCTGTTTCTCTCTCACACTACCAAAACTGTTCATTTCTTTCTCTCAAAAGCAAAGGCAAAAATTCTCTCGAAACCCTATCTATCTTCAAATCAATCTCTAAGTTTTTATTTGATAAAATCCTGAAAAATGGCACCAACCGATGATTTTACCAAGTTAGGGAAGCAAATCCACACCGGGTCTACTGTGGATTTCGACGGCATGGTGAAACAGGGGTCCGACGACACCCTAGTGAAGAAAATCGCTGAGAAATTGGAAACGTCCGGGCTGAAACCATTTCTGACGTTAGAATATCCGATGACCTATGTGGAGGAGGTCGCACAATTCTACGTGAATGCTGAGATTCACGATGAAGGATTAAAGTCATCCGCTCACGGAAAGAAGATCACCATCTCTCGCCAAGGATTTGGTGAACACTTTCTCTACCAATCAAGGAGCATCAAAATTAACGGCGATGTAAACTTGGTGATGCTTGGAAAGAATTAGCCAAGCCCGACTATGCCGATAAAATAGTGTACACAAAACAAGAGATCTGTTGAAGGAGGATTATCACAAGTCTGACATAGTTGCCAAATGTATTGACATCAAATTTGGCGGCTTTGACCAACTCTCAAAAGCAAAGCCGATTGTAATGGGCCGCAATCATCGCAGAAAATAAAATAAATCGATGAGTTTGTCTACAAAGCAGACTCAGCCGAACGTAGGAACAAATCCTCCAAGGAAGATGGCACGTTTGGAGGATCCCTAGGATATGGCCTAGTGATTGGCCGGTGATGGAGGTGAAGGGAGTCCCTCTTAGACATGGGAAGGCATTCCATGTTAACAAGAGGATGTTTAGAGCAAACCTCTCTCGGCGCACGAAGAGAGCCTACGCCAAGAGAGGCGACACGAGTGAGGGAAAATCACCGACCCTAAAGATACAAAATGTTTCCTCTCCACCCAAGAAGAAAGCCGCCCCTGCGCACCGCCAAAAAGATCGCTGCCCCCGCAAAGAAAGAAAGTCAAAATCGCTTTTGCGCCCCAAGCGTCAGTCACCCGCCCCGGCAGTGTCTCTCCCCTGCAGCAGCGGCGAGAAGGACTCACAAATACCTTCTCCGATCGTCAAAAAGAGGAGAACGATAAGCCAAGATGGCCACTCCTTAGAAAAAGACACCAAGACGCCCCCGCCGCCCAAGACTCGAGACGAAATCGTCTCTCGAACCGTAAATCCCTCCGGTACAAACTAGAAGACGAAGAAGAATCATCAAGCGCTCCGAGCTTGAAAAACCGGCCGAGTCGACCACTCACCGAACAAATACCAAAAATCTGAAGCGATTGAGTCCCAGATGTAATTGATGAAACAGCTAAGTCTGTTTGAAGGCGATCAGCAGAGGCAACTCAAGACACAAACAGTTGTAGTCCACACAAATTAAACACAAGAAGCGGATAGAGCCGATAGTGATGTGATGATCCTATCTCCACCTTACCCGGACATCCAAAATCGTCTGCGTGAGTGGAGGAAATGGAAGTTGAGTAAATCAAGGGAACAGTTCCAACGGCCCGAGTTTATAGAAGAAGAAGAGAAACTATTAAACTTCCTTGGACTAACCACTGTGCTCCCAAAGATCGATGAAGACAATCGCACGACATCCTGCGGATCTTCAAGGACAAGGAGAAGGAAAGGCAAGCGAGAGAAAGCCGAGGCACGTGAGAAGGCCGATCTCGCCCCTATCTCCGCACCACAAAAACACACACATCCTCTCCTTGATGTCTTCTCCGACAGCCGTGATGAGGATCCTGAGAATGCTTTCGCCGCCCGCGAGAAAGAGTTGCAAATGCAACAAGCATTGCACGAATCCGAAATCCTTCACGAGCAAAGATTGATGGAGGGACCAGGAGAGTCCTCGAACACACCGAAATTGATCCAATGGGAGTGGTTCAAAGAAATCGCCATCGTTGTTGCTTTGCCACCACTTCCCCTCACTCGGAAGAAGCATAAGGAACCTGGCGATGAAACGGGATAGTGGGGACCCCGATCGAGCCAACCCCTATTGAAGGTGTTTTACCACCGCCCCAACGATCGAACATTCAATCGAAACAAATGGGAGTTTGGAGACGAGTGACCCCATTCCAAGTCACTCACCGGTGTGCGCCACCGAGGGGAAACTCCCTCCACCGCAAAGCAAGGTCGGAGAATGCTTTGCGATGACTCAACAACGAATCCAGGAGGCAAAGTAGAGAAAATACAAACACAAGAAGAACAAAGAAGTTGCCATCAACGAAGCTCGGCAGATTGAGATCTCTCGGTGAGTGCCAACCGCTCCGAAGGCTAATGACGCCGATGATGCGGTCGAGGCACGGGAAGGAATAGCCCCGGGAGTTAACACTGGGCGATGAAAGTGCAATCCATGGGGTTGAGACTCCAATGGATGCCACCACGAAAGACCCTAAGATAGGCGACACTCGTCGAAAGGGAAGTCCAAGGCCTCGCTGCAGCTTGAGACTGCGGGAGGTAATGAAGGCCCACGGGAGGTTGAGACTTCCCGGGTAAAGAAGTTGAAGTAGAGAACATCCCTCCCGCTATCATCGACCCATCCGAGAAGGAGATAAGCGCACTTCATGATTCCCGGATAATCCCGATGTAACCTTTCTCGGGATCGGAAAGCGAAGAAGAAGCCGAGTCATCCCCAAAGGATGATCCAAAAGACTCACCGCGGATGTTCCAAGCACGAGCAAGTCCGATCCCAAGACTACTCACAAAACCTTTAATTTTGATGACAAGCCACCAATGGAAATCTCATCATCGTCCGATGACGCTCGATAAGGCCGAGGACCAGCCTACTCAATGGAGAAATCACCGAGACCAACGAAGGCATTGAGACAAATGAGGCTCGGCAAAGTCGGGTCCACTTCACAAAAGACCCCAGTGAGACAGAGTCCACTGCGCAGCTCCCCAAGCCGCAGCAGTTCGACTCAAGAGGAACTTCACGCGCACTTCTCATCATTGAGCAAATACCGGTTGGCCGTGATGATTCCTTTATAGAATCTTTTCCTTTCTCTCGGAGGTACCGGACCTCCCGAAGAATCGTGAGAACGAGCAAGCACGCTTCCACGGACCAGCTCCGTTTTTCCATCGTGGCACCATTGTCCCGGTGATTATGATTTTGACGCCGCATGGCCATCACCGCCACGAGGAATCAGTTGAAGTCCGCGAAGTGTTCAAGGCATTATTCACGAGATTGAACGGATGGAGAGGCATCGTGCCTCTATGGACATGCGGCCGGACAACAGAGATGCCAATCTTACTGGCGATTTAAGAGGCATAACAACGATCGGGGAATGGTGGCAACAAAGAAGAAAACAATGCATGTGGAACAAGTTAGATACTTCAGACATTGTTCAACAAGTCATGGTATGGAGAGCTAAAAATGCCGATGCAAAAATGAAGTTCCGAGAGAACATATTGAGCACATGCATGAAGCTCACACTTTGCCGAGATAAAGTCTGCTGCGTGAGCAAAATAAGAGTGATCTACGTTTTGGAAGAAACCATGAATACAAAATTCAGCCTTCTCATGGCTGAGATGAAGTTGATTTCAGCAGAGTCCAATGCTACTCGATCCGAATTTCATGCTGCATACTCCGCAGCAGACTCGAGACAAAACTCAGCTATCAGCAGGCTCGACTTCCTGCTTGCAAGTCTGTTTCTAGACGTTCCTCTCTCCTTTGATGATGCCAAAAAGGGGGAAGAGGAATACCTAAAGGCATAGAAGGGATAAGAAGTTGAGAAGGAGGAGCAAAATGAAGGGAAAGACAAAGAGGAAGTATTGAAAGAAAAGAAAGGGAAGTCTGTTGAGGGGTAAGGATCGAAAGATGTGACCTTAATGATTGCACAAACCCCCCAACAGGGTCCTGTCACAGCTGACATTATAAGCAGCAAACTCCCTGTGACTCTGCCACTCCAACACTCTGCTATATCTATGGTCAAAAAGAGAAAAACAATTGAAGCGGGGATGAAGGAAGTGGAAGGAAGAATGGATGCCCGAGTTATGAACATCTTGGAACAACATGGAGGCATCCCAAGAGAAGCGAGACACTTATGCCATCTCGGATGTCGGGACAGAGCCACGATCAGTTGATGAATTTAAAACGCCGCATCCGAAGGATACTTTGCAAAAATGTCCATGGCCCAAGCTTGGGACTTGTACTAGAAAAGGGTCTCACGTTGTGTGAAGAAGGCGACAGCACGCGACTACCTACGGTCACTCTGCTGGTCACTCCGCTCACGTCACTCATTTGGGAAGAAGAAGATCCCAAGACACAATACACGCCCGGAGGTAGAGGAAGAAGTAGTGGTGGAGAAACAGGTTTGCACCTGGCCTCCGCCCAAAAACATTGAGTACATAGATCCGTGCAAGAAAGGAGGGATCTATCTTGGGCCGGCTTGACCAAGTAGCAAATTTGCAAGTGGTTAAAAGTAATTCGAGTATGCGAAAAGAATAGAAGAAGAAAACAAGAGACAGCTCAAATCGGCTATGGGAGGAAAGACAGAAAGATTAAGAAGAGATGAAGTTGCCAGGAAGGCATATGAAAAGAAAAAAAGGCAAATGGTGACGATGAGAAAAAGAGAAGAAGAGAAAAAGATCTTGAACAAGATGAAAGAAGGAGACAACAAGGAGATGAAGTGTTGTTGTCCACCCCTTCGTGTATTTTATTATGTAAATACATACAATGTAAGTCTTCTCAAATAAAGCTATAAATTCTTTATTTTCTCGTGGTAGACAAATATGTGCTCGATACATCTTGTAAACATTGTGTAAAAGAACAAGAATGTTATGATCAATAAAAGGATTGATTCTTAACGCATACATTCTATGTCAATACACTATCTGTATGTATCTTTGCTATTTGCATTTTTGAATGGTTTAAGTTTTGGCATCATCAAAAAGGGGGAAATTGTTAGGAAATTTATTGTTTAGATTTTGATGAATGCCATGTAAAACTTAGAATAGGAAGTTGGCACCCCAATTCTTGTTGTAAAATGCATTGTAATAAATAGAGTGCCGCCAAGCCGAGTTAAGTCACTACGCCCTAACATGCAAGAAGACAAAATCAAGACTAGAAGGAAGACTCCGCCTACGAGACAAATGAGTACGGCAAAGAAGAGTAGACGGAACTCTATCAAGAAGCGGTGAGATGCGGTGAGTGGAGTATCGATCAAGTCAACTCGAGAAAAGCCAAGTCTCAAGTTGAAGTGACAAAGAGTCATCAAATGATTGGAAGTTGACTCTAAGTCACCTGGGGAAAGCTAAGAAATGCAAATCAAGTCGAGATAATCGTAAAGATCCGTTGCCTGAAATCAAGAGAATTACTTAAACAAGTAATATCTCCATACCACCTTTCTCGAGTGCTCGGTCCCTTAATCGTGCAATAGGAATGAACCAATGGGAAGCACTACACCGTGTCGAAGTCCGAAAAGGTGAAAGAACAATTCATACGAGGAAATGGCAATTCCAAGGATCGCAACAAGACAAGCCAACGATCGCAAGTGACTTTCAAAAATAAGCCTATCTCTTCAACGGGCAAATTTTTGAAAGATCACTATAAAAGGTTGAGGAACTTATTTGAGAAGTGTGACACAAGCGAGACACAAGTTCTGACCAACCAAAAACGTTCAAGCAATTATTAGAAAATCAAACATTCTCAATCCTCAAGCCTACACTACGAAGAACATCAATCCAACACTCACCTGTGAAGGAAAGATAAATTCAATCATTGAAGAGGAAAATACTTTTGAAAAATCAAGGGGGTCTACATTCCACGAAGGATTGTAGGAAGGTTCAAGGTCGAACCAAGTCTTAAGCTTTTGGAGGGCTTCGTGATCAAATCCAAAGAGCTTGAGCAAGTGAGTTTTGTAGTAGCAAGGCAACCGCCTGTGAAGAAGAAGCCGAGTCGTCATTTACGAGAAGCCACCGAGTGATCAAGGCGTCTCCAGATCGAGTCCCAAAGGATCAAGTCACCGTGTGATCAAGACTTGTATCGGACTCGTTACCACTTTGTATATTGATCAATACCTAGTGGATTCCTCCAGAGTTGGAGAAGAGAGGAGTAGAAGAATTACCCCATCTTCGAACCTCTATAAAAATTTCATTGTGTCATTTACATTTCAAAGAATTTAATTCCTGCATCTTAACTCGCTAAATCTGTTGATTAATTTGTTATCCACTTGATAATTTATAAGTACTAAACCAAGCACTAAATCCTTGCTTAATCAAACTTGGGTGTTAAGTCTTCCAATAAAAAACAAAACCACATTGAGTTAATTTAGACCCAACAACTGAGTTATTCCATCAACACTCGATTGAGTCCGTGAGAGACTAACTCTCTTGATCAACTAAATTGGTCGTCCATCAAGGACACAAAAATGTGTAGTATTAACTCTGAATATTTAAAATGACTAAATCGGAAATTTGGTAAGGTTTATTCAACCCCCCCTTCTAAACCTTACACTTACACCCCTTGGGACCTACAATTATACAGAAAATACAATTTATTAAATATTCAGCATGGGGTAGTAAAAAAAATCAACATTGGGAAGTTAAAACTTTTTTCAGACTTTTACTTTCCTATAGATAAACATATTGTGTAAATAGATATAATTCATATTCACACAACCAAATGTTCATATTTAAAGAGATTTTTTATAGTTTAATTGTTTAATCGTATGATTTATAATCAAATTAATTATCTTTATAATTTAATTATTTTTTGAATTTTAAACTTTTTGCATTTACTATTTTCTTTAAAACGTAGATCACATAAATCCATAATTTGTAAAATACAGAATGAGAACAAGTAAAATTGTAAGAAGATTTTGGGTTTAATTTTAAAATAAAAAAATAAAAAAATTATAAATAGAATTAATATTAATAATGGATAAATGCAATATACATATTCGGTGAATAGGAATGGGAACGGAGAATCTCTGTTTTATCTAATCGCAATGGGAAGGGGACCAGGATATAAATATCGTCCATGTCATATCACCGTTCTAGAGAAGAGAAAAATCTTCATCCCCGCTCTCATCCCTGAATTAACCGGGAATTCCCCGTCTCATTCTATTCGGTTACCAAAGGGGATGATTCCCAGTGGGAATGTTGTCATCCCTAAATGCAGGAGATATAATTAATAGAACTATTAGAAAATTATACATGTAATAGTACAAAACATAAGTCTCACAGTCACTGTTGATATTTATATAATGTTAATATATATATATATATATATATATATGGAGATGGTTATATGAGACCATGTCATAGGGTGAGTCCATGAGGACCAATTCTAGTCATAGTTCTAATTTTTCAAGGGCCAAGATTTACTAAGCTAAATTGCAATTTATTCATTAATTAACTTAACATAGGGGGCTTGAAGCTTTTGAAAAATCTGAAAATTTGAGATAAACTCCCCCAAACTTAAAGAAGAATAAGAGAAAGTTGAGAAATTGGAAGAAATTTGTAATGGGTTTCTTGAAAGAGAGATGTATTTGTGCCTTAAAGATTTGGAGTTGAATTTGAAGAATTTTGAAGATGGAATGGGGTATTTGTAAGGGAATTTCCGACACTTAGGGTTCGGAAGGGAAGAAGTGGGATAAATTTGGAGTGTTTGAGTTTAAAAATGGAAGAAATTTTTGGCTGATCAATTGACACGGTCCGTGTGAAAATACACAATCCGACCGTGTGTGTCTGTTGCTTCCTCTGTTTCATGCATCGACCGAATACACAGTCGTGTGAAATCACACGGTCAGACCGTGTATTCGGTCTTTGTTTATGCATTTCACACGGTCGCGTGTTCTGTTTTCTGATTTTTCAATTTTTTAGATAAAACTCGGAGTTTGTCGTGACACCTCCTACACAACAACTCACAAAAACAAACACAACTAAAAATTAAGGTAATCAAATTGAACAAAGGCGATTAAAAAAATTGGGTTGCCTCCCCAAAAAAATTAAGTTTTATGTCTTTAGCCAGACGTCAGATTCTATTACTACTGTTGTTGAACTATATCGTTTACTGTCTTTGGGACCTCGTATTTTGTACCACTCATCAGACGAAATTGTTCTCTCGGATTAAGTTTTGCATTGCTTGGGAATTTGCCTTTTTGGTGTTGGCCCCCCACTGCTGTAGCGATTTGGATTATTTGTGTCTCCAAAGACTTCAGCCTTGCGTTTACGTTCGTGTTCAGCTGAGTAACCTGCTACTCTATCATGTTTATCTTCGCTTCATCTTTGTTCAATCGAGCTCTTGTTTCTCCGATAAACGAGGATAACATCTCTTCTAAAGATGCTTTCTTTTCACCGGACTC
Source organism: Rehmannia glutinosa (assembly GCA_016081115.2). Lineage (NCBI taxonomy): Eukaryota > Viridiplantae > Streptophyta > Magnoliopsida > Lamiales > Orobanchaceae > Rehmannia > Rehmannia glutinosa. The sequence continues at coordinate 39,708,972 of CM071927.1, forward strand.
CGCTCCGCTTTGATTTCCCACATTAAAACCCGTGAGGTGGTCGCAAAACATTTTTGTTATTAGCATCGTGGTTTCGTAGCCTCGGATGGTAATGTGTGGGTGTCGGATTGTTTCGATAATTGTTGTTGAAGTTCTTTTGTCCCACAAAGTTCGCATCTTCTTCAACAACACATGATCTCTAGGAGTCATTTGTTGCATCACATCCAGTTTCATATTAAGCACGGACACTTGCTTTGTGAGCATGGAAACCTAATCCTCATCCTGGACCTCCACCACACGTCTGATATTAGATCTCTCGGATGGCCAATGGTAACTTTTATTTGCCATCTCTTCAAGTAATCCTAGTGCCACATCCAGATATTTCCCTAGTAGTGCACCTCCAGATGCAGCATCTATAATAATTCTCGTATTACCACTTAAACCATTATAAAAATAATGTACCCTATTGGTAGTCGGGATATCCGTGTTGAGGGCACTTCCTCAACAATTCTCTAAAACTGTCTCATGCTTCATATAACGGTTTTGCATCTTATTGCCTAAATTGAGCGATTTCACTTTTTAGTTGTAATGATTTACTTGGGGAAAATACTTAGCCAAAAACTGTTGACTTAATTCAGCCCAATTTGTTGCGGGTGATGTCAAAGAAGATAACCATCCCTTAGCCTTATCGCGTAGAGAGAATGCAAAAAGGCAGCATCGAATGATATCCTCATAAATAATATTCATTTTTACAGTATCACAAATTTCTAAAAATTGCACCAGATGCACGTTTGGATCCTCGACGGCACTCCCCCAAAACTGGTCTTGTGACACCATCTGGATCAACGCAGGTTTTAGTTCAAAATTATTTGTGTTAATCAGTAGACGGTCCCCCCATACCTTTGATTAATTTATGGCTGGAAGTAATCTCTAACTGCCCTTCTCACGGGCCTCTCCTCAATCTGGTTCCGTCCATTCTCCGTGGTGGGTGCTCCTCGTTATTTTCTGTTGTTCACACCGTCCCTGTCATTCCCATCCGCCATCGTTTTGGATCTTTTTCTTAGCTGTTTTGTTGTTTTTGTGATCTCTAGGTCAATGGTTATCGGTTGGATAGATCTGGAACGTGTGATCATGCCCTACATGCACTCAACAAAAACAACGTTAGAACCAAAGCAAATAAAATAAAAAATTGAAAAAATTAAAAAATAAAATAATAAAATAATATTGCTTCAATTTAGATTGAACTACTATTACTATATCTATGTAGAATCTTTCAATCCCCGGCAATGGCGCCAAAAACTTGATCGTAAAAATCTTGTCACTAAACTGGAAGTGTACAGTGTAGCTAGCAGATAGCAGTGAGCAAGGTCGTATTCCTCAGGGATTGAATACGAAACACACTTCAGCTATAATAAATATTGTATTTCAATTCTATCGAAGCAGTCAAAAATCACAAAATTTTTTATTTAAACTAAAATAATCCTAAATTAACAAATAAAAATATTTAAGTATTTATAAATCCGAACTACACATTTTTTCAACAAATACAAAAGTAACCATAGGCACATGATCTCAACATGCTTCTTCAATATTAACTCCAATTAATGTTTCATCAAAACAAGTGTATGTATATTTATGAGTTTAATTCCTAAATTAGTTTATTGTCCCTCTCAAAGAAAATAAACAGTTGATTAATACCAATTGCTAGCATCCTTACTCAACAACTAATATCGACTACCAAAAGATCTTTGAATTGAAGTACTCCCCACAAACAGTTATAAGCCTCCCGACTCTATACCCGTTTATGTTGTGAACTCATTTTTTGTAAGTTAGAAATTATTTTCCGAATTATGAAATAACAAATATGATATGCAAATTATTGATCAGATAATCTACACGAAACAAGCACTCGACTTCATAATATGAACACATAAACCAATTAAGAAAAACAATCAATATAGATTTATCATGAATCCATAGTTTTGATTATGCTCTAGGATCAGAAATATTTAGTCCAACATATTTGATAACAAATTCATAGATAAACTTGAAATCAAATAGTTTTACACCGTTTAAAGTACAAACAAGATCTAAACTAAGAGAATAGAGCCCTTATTTTCAAGATGGATCCTTCTTCGAAGTCTTGAACTCATGTGCTTCCGTAGATGCAAAAAGTCTTGTGGTGTTCTTTGTTTATTAGCGTTTCTTCCTCAGAAGTATGTAGATTTGTGTAACCCTAGTGTATTTTTGTGTATGAAGATGTATGGAATTCTATATTTTCGTTCAGGCTTGGTCCTCCTTTTATAGATGTTTTGAGAGATCACTTGTAGAGTCCCGACGAAATTAGGAAACAAAATCTACCGCCAAACAAATCACACGGCCATGTGAAATCACACGGCCCAATCATGTAACTTGTTTTCTTCTCTGTTTTTGCTCGAAACAAAACACATGACCATATATTTTCACACGGTATGGTTGTGTACTTCGTCTCTGAAATTCTTCCCTCGAACAAATCGCACGGGCGTATAAAATCACATGGAATCAATTCACATGGGCTGACCATGTGCCTTGTTTTTCTTCGTTTTCTTCGTGTATTGATCGTCTCTTTGCATTCGTCATTCTTGTTCGAACTGTCATACGCGTATCTTTCCATTTTAGCTTTGTTTCCTGTAAAAATTACAAGAATACGCAGCATCACACCCAACAAAGGAAACCAAGTAAAATACACTAAATATACATGCAAATGCATCAAATATATATCAAAATAAAGCCCATAAGTGCACGTATATTTTACATGTAATATGTAGCTATGAGGAGTCTTCATGCAGCTGCTACTATGACAAGGTTCCTTGGGCGGCTAGGTTTTCATGCAGCTGCTACTGCGGCCTACTACGGCAAGTGCCCAGTATGGATGCAACTGTTGTTGTGACCTGCTACGGCAGGCTGCCTTAGGCGGCTTCTTTCAGTAGAGCATGAAGGGCTTCTTAAGCAAGGGAGACTTCTTTAACTGCTGTTGCGGCATGCTACAGCAAGGTGGCATGCTACAGCAAGGTGCCAGGTATTCATGCAGCTGTTGTTGTGACCTACTACGACAGGGTGCTTTAGGTGGCTTCTTTCAATAGAGCATGAAGGGCTTCTTGAGCCAGGGAGACTTCTTTAGCTTATAGAGCTCCTCTGGGGGAGGAGATTGAGGAAAGATGTCCCCTTGAGCGGGTGAATGGCACCCCATTGCGTCGATGATGGGCATCTCTCTAGAAGAAGGGGACTGTCCTCGCGTCTTCTCGGTGGTGGCTCTGTAGTTGGTGTCTTGAGAGTTAACTCTGCATGCCTGTGACCTTATCTATATTCTCGTGTCTTGGTTGTTCCCATAGACAACGTCAAAATGATGCTGCTTTTTTCCGCAGATTAGTCAAAGTCAAGGATGGTCCAACTTCTTCTCCGGAGCTGGTAGAATATTCGGATAAGAACTAGCATGTAACACATAGAACAAGGTTAGGGGGCTTGGGTTAGTCCCAAAGAGCCCTCTCCGACGCTCAAGTCAGTGACTGTAGGAGAAAAATCCAGAGCCCGAGAATGTAATTCTCAGTAATTAATTGAACTTACTTACAAATGAGATGGATGGATCTTTTTATATCTGGGTTAGTAGGCCGTGTAGGAGAAAATGACGCGTGGCCGGATCCGGGCCTCATAGGCCTAATAATTTTATCTGCAACCGAATATAATTAATAGACAACATTGGGTAATTAATGAGATTAAATAAATATCTTAACTAAATAATAATAATAATAATTATCATAATAATAATAATAATAAAAAAATGATTCTTTTGCCCACAACAATGTTCCGATATAATTCTCGTTTCAGCAAGTGAATTTGGATTGTTTGAATACTTTTTTTGATCGGTCGAATTGTTTAAATACTTGCATGATCACATGATTAACTTGGAACACCATCGAGAATATTTTGTAATATTATTTTTCTATTAATTTTGTTTCGACCTCTAATCATTGTGTTATTTTTCTCTAGGTAATCTTCTAAGAGCATTCCCAAAAGACTCTTTAAATTGCAAAATAAAGAGTATCTTTAAATTTAAAGAGTGAAAATTTTGACATTTCCCAACACTTTATTTGTATTTGACTCTTTATTTTATCTTTTCCCAACATTAATTTATTACACATGAAATATTAGAAGTTATTAATGAAATTTTGCCAAATCTATGTTGTTTTTAGAAAGTGTCAATCAAAAAGATAATTCAAAGTGCAAGAAACATAATGCAATTACTTATAGAGAGTTGTTTTTGCTCTTCAAATTTGGAGAGTGAAAACTCATTCTCTAAATTTAAATGTTAAAATAAAGAGTTTGTTGGAGATAATTTTTTGTAGATGGCTCTTTCAAAATGAAGAGGGTTTTTCATTTGAAGAGTCTTTTGGCCCTTTGGTAGGGGTGAAAATAGGCCAGGTTGGGCTAGGCTTTGCGTTGGACAGCTTGGGCCTATTTTACGTGTATTCGGCCTAAGTTTGACCTGTTATACACAGTAGGCCTTTTTTCCAGCTCAAGCATGACCTACTTAATAAATAGGTCTAGCTTGAGCCTATTAAAAGCCCATTACCTACAAACCATATATATATTTTATTTTAATATATATATTTTATCGATTACAATAATTAAATTACTATATAAAAAAATATTAATAAAATATATAATATATATTGTGGTATTTAAATTTATAGACCTTAAATAGGGGCCTTGAAAAGATATTTTAAAATCCCAAGCCTAGCCTATTTATCTAAGTAGGCTTGTTAAAAGGCTTGAGTCTGGCCTATTTAATAAATAGGCTAGGCCAGGCCGGGCCCAAAGTAGGCTAGGCCAGGCCATAGGCCCCTGTCGGATAGCCTGACCTATTTCCACCCCTACCCTTTGGGGATGCTGTAATGCTTTAAGGAATGTTTGTAAAAATATATGCTTTTAGAAGAAATAATTTATTATAGTAGAAGTGAAAATTAATTGAAAATAGAAATCGGTATTGTTTGTAAATAAAAGCCGGAAATTGATAAATAAAAAAATAGCAATTGGTATTGTTTGAAAATAAAAGGTGAAAATTGATTAAGTTAATAGAGAGTGTTTGGTGAATATGTATATAGTAAAAGTGCTTTTACATATTTCAAAATGAAATTAGAAGTAAAATCAGAAATCTAAAGTAGATCTCTATATTGTTAGATTATGACAAAAGTATACAGAAACAGAACCAAAAATTAGCATTTGAAAGCACATATTTTTGCCGAAAGCTAACATTCAATTTTTTTATAGATTTGCTTACACTCCCTTACTTTTCTACCTAAAGAATTATTAGCGTGTAAAATAACTACCGAACACTTTTAAACCCAGAACTATATATATGCTGAAAGAATTATAACACGTAGATATTCCAAAAATTTCGCAGAGTATAAATGTGATTGCAAATGTGGTCACATTTACAATCACATGCAGCAGAATTAAATAAACAGAAACAAGACACAAGATGTAAAACTTTATCTACAACCAAACTAGCTTATAAATGTGTCAATATGGCGAAACTTTCCATTAGTAAAATCAGTTTGATTTCGAGTACAAGGAATACTAAAATCAACTAGTAGAAAATCAATGAAAACTCCCATCTAGAGTAGATATGGTCTATGTAATACAACTCATCCAACAATAGACATGTGTGGACTTTGTTTATCACAATACAAAAAGCTATGGATGAAAAAGCTAACAAACACAGCTGCAGGACTGAATGATATATTTGATGTAGTCACATTCGAGATTGTATTCAGTACAGTGAGGTTCCTTGTGCTTGAATGACTCTAAACTCTCTCAAGACTCTTGTATCTCTGGTGTATTTCTTGTCACTCAACTATGCACGTCCTCTTCTCTTTATATAGGCGTCCAAATCCATCGATGAGTCCTAATAAACATGGAAAGAAGATATATACAAATATATGACAAATATATCACTTATGTTAGGAAACAAGATAAGAATCAAAAGTCCTAGTATATCTACATCATATCAATATAATATCTTTCATAATCTATTATCAACTCAATCTTACCATAAGTTTAGGAGAAAGTCTTATGTGAGACCGTCTCATGGATCTAAGTTCATGAGACGGATCCTAAACACATACAAAAATATGGATCATTTTCATGGGTATAGGTTTGGGTCGAAATTCTATTTAAATATAAAATCCGTCTCATGGATTATATCCGTGAGACCGTCTCACACAAGTTTTTGTGTAAGTTTAGAAATGTAAAACAATTAAAACACTATCTTTTATTTTTGGAATTTATTTAGGTGAAATAATTCGCCCTAACATATGCTTCATTTAAGCAGGACTCATGTGGTTAGGGTTCACGTGCATCATTCAAAATATTCTCCATTTTGAACTAAAGTACTAAGCCAGCTAATAACCATTTATTTATATTCTTTTATCCAGGGAAAGAACCTGGAATTCAAACTCGGTCTCTTCCATTCTACAATATATCCTTCAAGAAAATTGTGGAATCGATATAGGTAATAGGATTCTGGAATCAGTTGGATTCCTTTCCCTGTAAATCACATTGTACTACGGCCAATTCGAATTTGGTAGTCAATTCGATACTCTATTTTAATTTATTATTTTATTTTGTATTTTTAATTATCAATACATGCTACTATGCTAGGTACAGGGAAAATTGTAATTTTGGTCTCGTAACTATAGAGAGGTAGCAAATTGGTCTCGTTCAGATTTTATTTGGCAAAAATACCATGTAACTCCTTTACCTTCTCAATTTGAGGACCATTTTTGCCGGAAAATTAAATTATTTGGGGATTTTGAGTTTCCTCCGACCAATTTGTACATGCTGGATATATTTAATTTACATGGCACCGACGTGACCACGCCCAATTCAAGTGGCACTTGCCAAAGTGGAAAAATAAATTATTTTTAATTGTTAATATTTTATTTAATTCAAAATACTTAACTTAAATTAAAAAATATATGTATTTCACTGATTAAATAAAAAATAAAAATAAAAAAAAATTCTGTTTCTTTTTTCTTTTCCTTTTCTCCATTTCTTCTTCGTTATTCTTTCTTTATACAATTTCTCCGTAATTCTGGTGAAACAAACAACTGTCACTGCCACCTCATGCTAGCTTAACTCGCTCCATAACCAAGAAACGTTGAGGTGGTCCTTCATCATCGCGATCCTGTTGCTTTGTTCTCAACTTGTGGTGGTGATTTCTAAGGATCTGAAATGGAGATTTAACACAATACTTTTGTTAAAGAAGAACAATTTGACGGTTTAATTTGTTGATTGAATTAGATAGAAATTGAGCAACACTAATGAGTTAGGTTTTGATGGCGACGACTATGACCGTGGTGGTTTGGAACAAGGAGGAGGAATGAACAGTTCTAAGGAAGAACGCAACGGAGAAGAAAAGAAAAAAGAAAAGAAAAAAAAAGAAATATCTTTTTCTATTTGGTTAAATATTTTTTGATTAGTTAATGTTACAGTTTTACTCTTGTAAAAAAAAATATTACAGTTTTACTCTCTAATTTGCAATTGATTAGTTGATTAATTAAGAATTGAGTTATGATACGAATAATATTAACAAAATTTATTCGTTTTCAAAAATCAATTTAAATTTGTTAAGTATTAAACTTTTTTTTAATATTATTGCCTGTTTTTATATTTAAATATATATTTTTTTTATTTAATTTAAGTATTTTCAATTACATATGATATTATTAATTGAAAACAATTCATTTTTCCATCTTGGGCATGACCACTTAGGCGTCATGTCATTTAGATCCATCTAGTGTGTTTAAATTTGGCCGGAGAAAACCCAAAATCCTCAATTAATTTGATTTTCCGGCAAAAGTTCAATTTCCGGCAAAAACAGTCCTGAAATTTTGAATGTCAAAAAGTTATAGGATGTTTTTGCCAAAACAATATTGAACGGGACCAAATTGCTACTGCTCTATAGTTACTAGCCAAATTGCAATTTTCCCGCTAGGTACATATATGTTTAATTAAATAAATAAATCTTTCCTGCATTTGAAAATAATAAATAACCAACTCTTGGAGAAAATTATTTTCACTTCTTAAAATTTACATAACTGTTAGAAGATGGAAAAATAGGAATTATATAGTGGTTAAAGATTCTCATGCTCATGCAAGAAGTCTAGGGAGTGATTGCTTGACCTTTCATTCTGCTCATTTTTACTTTTAGAAAGAATAGTGTGAAAAAATTATTTTAAAAAATGAGAATGGATTTTGAGAGTGTGATTGGATATAAGATGAAAATGTGATTATGATTGTTGATGTGATAGTTTTTTTAGTATAATAGTGATTAGATTTGATTGGTGATTTGAAAAATAAGAGATAGTGAATAATGTATTTGTGATATGATTGTATAAAAATGATAGTAGACGTGATATTTTTTTGTTTAAATTATAATTGGATGTGATTGATGATTTGAAATATAATAAAAGTGAATAGTGTATTTTTTGAAAATTTTCACTAGCAATCACATGTCCAAGCAAAAATTTGTCCAAAAAGTGGAATGGGTGAGAAATATTCCACAAGGAAGCACTCCCCTAGGTTTCGATTCCCACCGGCCTCTTTCCTCCCAGGATTTATAGTAAAAAAAGATGGAAAAACTTTATATATAAAAAAGGAAATCTGAAATTTACTATGGATTTAAAACAATGTCATGATATGATAGATGATAGAACTAAAATATCAATTTTGTAAGGGCCCAACGATGGATCAAAAGAAGAAAGATGGCGCCTTCGTGTGAAGAGAATCAGTAGACGTTAGCATCCATGATCTTCTTCATGAGCAAACCGGCCTTCTCCCGAGCCCGGCCCGAACCCCTGACAGATACATCAGCCAGCGCCGACGAAAACTCCGGCAGTCCCAAAGCATCCCTTAAACACTCTTGGCTCTCATCAAACAACCTCAGAAGAATCTCACACGCCCCTTCTTTACTCAACATACACCCTCTTTTCAAAATCCCCACAATTCGGGCCACGATCCCATCAATTCTCTTCAGCTCATTCAGCCCTTGTTCAAACCGGGCCAGAAGTCCAAGAGCCGCCAGCGAAGTTCCGGAAAGATCCTCCCCGTTGGCACTCTCCGCCACCGCGATGAGCACAGGCACCGCCCCCGCACGGACAGCCAGCGTGCAGTTGCCATGGAACTGTACTAGCTCCGCCAGGGAGCTCAGGAGGTGGTGGGCGGCGGGAGTTCGGGGGCCTGAGATTATCTTCACCAGAACCTGAATCGGTGGGGAATTGAAGCAGGCTTAAATTATTAATAGTAGTCATCATGTATTGTTCCATCAAGATTAATTTTTATGAGCTTTAACTACTTATAAAATGAAAATGACAAACCTCTCAAGAAATAATATAATTAATCTTAAGGGATGATTACAAAAATGATTCTGATGTCTAGTCTAGTTACAAAAACTTATTATCTGTCAAAATTTAAAATACCCATTGATATTTGTTCATATATTGCAAATTGCACCTTAATCGTGAAGAGGGTATTTGTAATTTGGAAAGATTATGTTTTTTTTTGTAATTAGGCTAAATGTGAGGGGTAATACTATTTGTAATTATCCCTTAATCGATCTTCGACCAATAGCCACAGAAACAATATACAGTACCCTAATAAATCTGACCTGAATGGTGCCGGCGACCCCAAATTTGGCTTTATTTTTGTCGAGCATGGCCAAACTGCAAAGCAAGGAGGCGGTAAGTTTGCCAGATTCTATGGAGTTTGGGGACAGGATGAGAGTATTGAGGTGGAAAATGGTGTCCATTTGGGCTAGAGAATGCTTCAAGTTGGGGTTGAGGGAGAGATTGAAGAGTACAGAAAGCGCCAGAATTTGGATTTGTGGTGGGGAGTGTGATTTGGAAAGGGAGAGCAGCGAAGAAATGGCGCCATTTATTTGTGCTACAAGGTTGCGGTTTTGAGGGCTGATTTTGGTGATGGTGACTAAGGTTTGCAGGGCCTGGTGTTGATCTTCATTGGAGCCCGGGAATTGAGCTTCTTTTATGCATTCAATGATGGTTTCACCAACTCTACTTGCCATGATCAGATGGATGTTCCGCTAATTCACGAATTTTTTATTTTTCTTGACATTTTGGTGGCGTTGTTTTATTGTGATGAGAGGAGGTCAGTTCGATTACCTCAATTTTTATAAGACAGATTTTTCACATTGGATTGTCAGCTGCCAACCAAAAAATAATTTAGTCTGCTGAAACTCTTTGTTTTCTCAGCCCGTCATAGACAACAAAATGCGCCTCTATTACCTCCTTTCTTGCCTGTAACGGTATTTTATATTCACGTTGGTGTTAGGAGAGACTGCAGACCTGGTCCATGAAAAAATTTCCACGACAGGCCCAATCCGATTTACGACCCAAAATTCTAGATATGGGATTTACTGAGGAGTTCAAATCTCGTGTTGCGCCTTTTCATTGTTTACACCATTACTACTATAAAGACTGCATATGTTCAATATATATTCTAATATATGAAAATTTTAAAAAACCCTTTTTAAAAAATAAAAACAGAAACACTAAACACCAATTAAAAATGAACCTATACAAGAACTTGATCGACCACCTACAGGAAAAATAAATGGGCGATTATTAGCAGTAATGGCTTTTACTCTAGCCAGTTTCAATGAAGTTGCTTAATCATCCCCTCTTTCAAAATAAAATGATAGTTATGCAGGAGTGTAGCTAATTTCTCAGCTGAAAAAGAGAGAATAATAGAAAACATAGTAAGATTCGCATACCAAAACCCTATGATCCGAGTTTCTACCGAGCACACATATAAAAATATAACATGGTTTACATGGCACGACTCCGAGTTACACGCCAAGATAAGTTCCCATGGATAGGCATCACTGAAACACCTCAATCATACGTGCAATCTTATGTCAAACTCAAGAACATTCACAACTGCTAAATGGCTAACACATTAATAGAGACGAACCTAACAAGAGAGAAATATCACAAGAAAACTCAAAGACAGCACAAGCTACAAAGCTGGCTTACAGAACACTACCGGCCTCACAAACATCAGTCACGTTACTAATCACGAACAGAATCGGGTGAACCATCTCCATATGAAACCAAACCTGTCTTCCGTGGGGAACTTCCAGAAGATGACCTTGAGTTGCCTTTATCTGCACGCCTCGGAGGAGATTGTGAATTGCGTGATGACCTTGATTCAGATCTGCTCCTGCTCCTGCTACTTGAAGGTGACTTTCGCCTTTCACCACGTACTGAACCTCGATACCTCCCCACTGGAGAGTTACTACGAACGGGGCTACGGCTGTGGCTATAACGACGGTTACGATAGCGTATTGGACTGCGAGAGACACTAGGACTGCGAGTCCTACTTCTCCTGCCACCTCTGTATCTGCATTAAATTTAACCAGGCAAATTAACAAGGTTAGCGTGTAGAATTGGAAGACATGCAGAAAGTCAGCCAGCCTACTGTTTTGATGTTTCCTAGTTATGGAGACCAAATGTACTGAATTAGCTTGAAGCAATCACATTAAATTAGCTCCATCTAGAAACTGCTAACTGGGCAGGAAGAAAACATGCCATCCATTTGGGTACCAACACGTCCTACTTATTGCACACTTAAACAGGCGTCTAAGGTAAATACATGTAATGATGTAAACCAGCACAACCTAGCCACTTCATTTATATTTCGAAGTTAATGGTGATACATGAAATCTAAGTTATGGAAATCTATACTTTCTTCCCAGTATGCAAGATCATACAAGACAGATGATGCTAACACAAAGTCACAAAACTCATCCAAATGATCCAATATAAAAATTTCATGTCAAAAAAGCCTGTAGGCTGCTGGCAGCCCACAATGTGAAGTGTGATTAAAGAGTATCGAAATAAAGTCAATGAATGCATAACTATCACTGACCTGGGAGGAGTCCTTCCTCGAGGTGGGCTCCTGTAACGCCTAGGGGATCTTCTATAACTTGAATATCTACACATTAAAAACAAAGACATTAACAAGAAGAAATTAACATCCAGGAAAATCTGAAAACACAAGTTGCGAGTACAAGGATCCGAATGTGATGCGGGGCTGACAGATACGATAGATGTTTTACCGGTCGCGGTCATTTCTACCACCATAACGATATGGCCTTATAGGTGAACGATCAGGGGAGCGACTTCTGTAGCGCCGTACATAAGAGTATCGGTCACTAAAGCCCCTTCCTCTTCGAATGCGTTTGGGTGAACCATCGAGAGAAGCACTTCTTGATGAGCTCCTACCACGGTCCGAAATAGGGGACCTCGCCCTACGACCAGCACCAACAGGACTCCTTGAGTAGCTGCGGCGAACAATCCTGCCAGGTGCCCTGACTGGACTTAGGCTAGGGCTTCTCCTAGGAGGGGCCCTACCAGAGCTTCTACTAACGCTTCTATGCAACGATCTCTTAGGGCTTCTGCTCAAGCTTCTACGTGAAGGCTTGCCTGAGCTCCTGCTTAAACTACGTCGAGAAGATCTCACCGGACTGCGACTAGCCGACCTCAATGACCTCCTGGACGAGGTTCTTGCTGGACTCTGTGTAACTCTTCTTCTGGGAGGAGAAATCGTGGCACTTCTACTACGACTTTGTTGAGGAGACCTAACTGGAGGGCTCATACTGCTGCTTCTTCCTGTCTTGCTCCTTGGTGGACTTCGAATTGGACTCCTGCTGCTCCCACTCCTAACTGGACTATTACTCCTGCTTTTATCAGAGATCCGCTGTGGGCTTCTGCTAACACTCCGACTCCTGCTCCTGCTATGTGTTACACCAAGTCCAGGACTTCTATGAGCACTTCTTCTAGGACTAATGCTCATACTCCTACTCATGGTTCTTCTAGGACTTAAGTTTCGACTCCTGCCATCAGAATTTTGGTAAATGACAAAATCTTGGGGATAAACATAAAAGAAGAGGAACTTGAAGGAAAGCAAAACAAACCTAGATTTGCTTGGATGATCATCTACCAGATCAGGGTGTCTATCAGCACTTTGGTCAGATTCCATTTCCAGTCCAATACCATTACTTTGATGATCTCCATTTTCCCTCGGGAACTCGCCTTCTTCCCTTTCAGACATGTCAGTTGCCTCCCCTTTCCTGTGATTGACGGTTGAAGTTTCGCGCTCCTGAACTAAAGGAGATTGATTTCCTACACAGAGATTGGACAAGAATGAGGATAACAGCAAAAGAAATCAAAACGATCAAATAAAGGATAATATCTAACCAGAGCTTTTGCGCTTCCCATCCAATGCTCCAGCCACAGCATTGTCTTCAGAACATAGTTGTTAAAGGCGAAAGGCGCACCAAGGCGAAAAGCCTCCTGGAGCCTGAGGCGCAAGGCGCGCAGCGCAGGCGCGCGCCTTTGTACATGAGGCGCAAAATAATAAAAACATTTAAAAATTATAAATTTTATTCTTAGACTACAAACAAGCAAATATATCATAAAACACATAATTTTATATATTCATGACAACTCATAAGAGCCAAACAACCATCAAAACAAATGTTTATAAAGTTCATCATAAGCAAAGTAATAAAAATATCAAGCAATATGTTGAAATAATATGCTAAAAATATAAAGACAATAAAAAATTATCAAGAAATATGCTAAATTAAAAAAAAAAAAAGAAAAACGAAAAGTAAAAAGAATATTAATAAAAGAGAGTATCCACTAATTAGTAAATAATAGAAGAATTAAAAACAAGAAACCCTAGTTTATAAACTAATTTAACAGTAAAAACATTCAGCAAATTAAGAAATAACAGAAAAAAAAAAAGGAAAACGTAAGTGGGTGGCGCTCAGATGGCGGTGGCGCATCTCCGGCAGGGTGGCGCAGCTCCGGCAGGGCCGGGCGGCCCGCGACGCAAAGTTCGAAGGGGGCAGAGGCTATGTTTGATGGGAGGCAGATTACCTGTGCCCTAGTTAACGTTCTTTTTGGGTTTTGTCTTTCTTTTAAAGTGCTAAATAAATTAATATTCATCCTAACTTAAAAAAGTGTCAAAAATAAGTAGCAACTTTGGAAAAATTCTGAAAAACAAAGAAAAATACACAGAAGTATATGAGGCGCGCCTCAGGCGCGCCAAACGCCTCGAGGCCCCCAGGCGCGCGCCTCCAGTCGCCGCCCGCCTTTGGTGCCCAAAGGCGATGGGCATGTCGCCCTGCGCGCCCGGCGCCTTAGGCGCGCCTGAGGCGCGCCTTTAACAACTATGCTTCAGAACTACTCCCACTTTTGCTAACGCTCTCACTATCTGAGGCATTATTCCTGCAATATTTTCCGCAATATCAAAGTTACAATAACATAGAAAAGCCAACAAATTTTCACCTGCCTATGATTGCTGCTATTTACAAATATACTTCCAGAAACCTGAACCTATAAATAGAAACAACTGCAATTTCCTCTACCTCACTAACAATCTCACATGTACAATACAGTGAGAGATTATAATCATTGAAATGGTGTACTCAAATTTGAATTACCAGAAGGTCATTGCAGAACGTAGACTAAAGATTCAAAGCACAGCCATATACATCCTCATCAGCCAAGAGCATGTTTATGCTTTTGTTTTGGACTTAAAAAACACATCATTCTAGGGTCAAATTTCACAATCAATGACAAATAAGTGCTATCTTTAATTTCGAAAAATAAGCCTCAATATTTAAAAGGCATAAAAGAAAATTAGTATCAACTATATCAATGAGAAGGTCCGAACAAATATACAGCTGCTACCTTTTAGATTTGCGTTTTGTCTTTCTATCCCGCCTCTTCCTTCGTTTTTCACGTCTTCTGTCCTTCCTTTTCCCACGCCTATTTCTATCCCTCTTAGATCTCTTCCTTTTCTTGCGCCTGTCATCACTTGAAGAGCTAGTGTCACTTAATGAGGTAGCATATGAGTCAGAATCACTATCAGATTCAGAAGATTCCGTATCAGTATCTGTTGAACTGTCTGATTCAGATGTGTAATATCTTCTTCTTTTCCGCTTCTTCTTAGAAGACTTCTTGTGCTTCCCCTTGCGTCTTACTTCATTATTATTTTCTTCAATGGAATCCTTCCCCATTTTCAACCTATTCCCCTTCTTTTTATCTGCAGACAAGGAACTAAGCTAATATTAATGCAGAATGAGGACCCACAATAATAATAAGACTATGGCAAGACATTCACAAAAAACAAATCCATTGTTCACCAATTCTAAGGAAGAAATAATATAGTGATAACTAACATATGAACATAAAACACTACAAGAGCCCAATATGGCCCTTAGCCATTACTCCCAAAAGAGAGAGATTTCATCTGATGAACATGTAAGTTGTAACAGCTGTGTCTCTTACCATCGAGTAGTTCTCCAGAATTTATTATTTTCACAGTCACAGTAGGTCTCCCCTCTTCATCCCCAGCATTTTCAATCTTTTTCAACACTTCCAGCCCATTGACAAGTTTACCAAAGACAACAGATTTCCTGTACATCAGATAACCAAAATTAAATAAAGGTAGCTAAAAAAACATTATGTATGTCAACCAGGATCTGTTAGCTGAATAACAAGTTGATTAGGCACAACAGAGTTGGTGTTCCTGCTAATAATTCTTTTATGTTGGAGTCATTCTCAAATTTCAACTGTACAATGCAAAGAGGATGCATTCATCCAATATGCAACGTCAAAATGATATTTGGAAATCCTGCTTTGAATTGGACACTGAAAAGCCCAAGGTTCTCAAACACAATACTTTGTAACTGACAAGTTTAGAACAAGCAACTCAACAGCAAGATTCACCAAAGTCCTATGTGTTATAAAGTACCATACTCAAAACGAAGATTTTGTGAAGGATCCATCTACATAATCAGGCCAAATATGTCACAATACAACAGATTAGTGATTAATGAACAAGTAACTGGCATTATTGGAGAAAGACAACTTTTATCGTACTAAAGAATCAACAAGGACTCATAAGAATTAATACAAGTGCTGAAAGAAGGGAAGAAAGTACCTATCAAGATGATGATCAGCCTTAAAGGTGACATAAAACAGCGAGCCCCGTTCATCTCGATCATCAATTGCCATAGTTAACAAACCAGGACCGTCATGTTTCAGTTTTGGAGACTCATCTGAAAGATGTTAACAGTTTTAGCAGCTACTTCATTATGAAAACAACTGATGTGCAAATAATCTTCAACATAAATCACATGAATTGATGCATATTACTCAAGCCAATAAGTATTCATCAATTCTAAAACAAGGAACACTGAAAAACATGTATAATTGTGTGCTGCATCAAAGAGTACATGCAACATAAACTCGGCTCATCTAGCCACCAAGCATCAGTGATGATCTCAACATAACATTTGTGGATAAGTTTCTCATACCAACAAACATAAACACATACTTCTGACCAGCTAACCATAAAACAGCTCTTTCAAGTATAACAGTTCCATCAACATAGCAGAAGAGCTCAAAGGAAATTGCTTTAGGCTCCAACTTCGAGTAACTTGGCAACTTTTATCAAAGACACATGAAGATACCAGAAATCATAGAAGGATGAAGCAGGATAAAGTAAAAAAGGAGACCATGATTATGTCATAAAATACTTATTCATTAGGGAACAAAAGAGGACATTAGAAATCAAAAAGAAGCATATTTTCAACAAAATTCAAAACTAAATTTGACATACAAAGCAGGCAAAACATTTAGATTTCCTACCATTGTGAGAAAACAATTGTTCCAATATCATTTGAATTGAAGCTCCAACGCAGTGAGAATAAGAGCAAAGTCAGCCACAACCTTCACAGGCAATAGAAAAGGAAATCCACTTGCTCTCAAGACAAAAAAATTGAAAAAAAACAGCAACATATAACTGGGTCTGCATTGTTCATAACTACTTGTTTCACAGTTGAGATTCAAGGTAACACACAAATGGATTTCTGCAGATAGTTATCAATTCTCAACAGAACAATAAATCTAAAAGAGAGAATCATCAAGTAAGAATAGCTTGTTACCTGGAAACTTTCCATCATATATACTTTCTCCAAATTTACCTGCAAAGTAAAAGATAAATTCAAACTAGCAGCGAAAATCACAAAAAGGGATATTAAAGTATCAGCAGCTTATTACATACCATCTTGCCGCAGAAAGTCCCCTGCCTGGAAAACAGTTGAAGGCTATTAATCACTATTCATCAGAAAGATAATACTTCATGTGTGCTATTGACAACAAGTTCAGTGAATCTTAAGAATAAACAATTTCGTAAATACAACCTTAAAACTATATCACAAGAAAAGCAGTCGTGACCATCAGCCCTGTCATAGGTAAACAAGGATAGCTGACTAAAAGGCAAAGACCACTTCTCATTTATGCTCAACCAAAAATACATGGGCTGAGCAAACTTATCGTATGAGCTCATACATTTATTCAACACAATGAAAAAGTGAATAACATACCTGAGCCACATGTCCTTTGATGATAAGGTGAAAAAAGGTTCCTCTGTAGTGTAGTGGCTTCCCAGTTTTAGTGCTGACACCTTTTTCTCCTGAAGAATGAATGGACAACAATAGATGTGAGATTAAGATTTACAAATATCCAAATAAAAAAGGATAAAGGCCAACAAGGTTAAAGGATTCAAGTGGATATTCCTCAAGAAAATTAATTAACATTGTATGGCAACAAGCTCACTAAGTTCTGGGTTTTAAGGAAAATGGCTTCAATACATTCTTCGACCTAACTCCAAGCTTTAAGAACCAATTGTGGAAAAAGGTTATAAGATTCAGGAAAGAAAGACAAAACCACATACACAACAGCAATTAAAAAACAAAAGAAACAATCACCGCGTGGTAGAGGTGAAGTATAATTGAAAACGAAAAGAGGACAAAGTTACCTGTACAAAGCGCACGGAAATTTTCAGCAGTCTTGGGAGCAAAATCAGTGAATAGCTGCATTGCAGGAATAGAAAATGATAGAGGACCAAAATATCTAATTTAGAGAAAAAAAGGATGCAGTAGATTAAAATGTGGTCAAAGAATAAATTTTAACTTTCCAATGATAGATTTACGAAGAAAACAAGATACCTCAAAAATCATCCTCTCAGCAGGATCTCCATCAATGGATACATCCAAAAACACTAGTGGTCTCTTCCTATTGATTTTCTCCATGCTCCAATTTCACTAATTCACACAAACATTAACAATATCTGCCAATGTAATTAGCAAAGACAATGTTAAAAAAATTACATAAACAATGTTGGAAAGTTTACAGCCAACTTCTGCTAAAGTAATGATCAAGAAAAATGTTCTCTGACAGTCAGCACACAACCAATACCAATTCCAAAAACAACTGATCTAAAAATTATACAAATAAAGTTCATGAAACTGGGCATATGATCTTCAAACTATGTCAACTTTCCAGTGGGCAATCAATAGTTACTATTACGTGAATTACGTGAATTTCCTTGCAAAAGTAGAAAGAAATACCTCAACCATACCCACCAAAAAATAACCCCAATGTCTATCCTTGTCCAGAAAACAATACATTGCAAGACTTTAGATAAACAACTAAATCTACATTAAATATAGACGATTACTTCAAACAACTGAAAATTTAGAAACATGTCTGAAACCCTAAACCCTAGCACAAGTTTTTTTGTTATTTTTTTCGTTACAAAATAACGGAATACAGGATGAGTAACTATAAATCAAACACGACAATAATCTAGATTTATCAGCAACATAACCCAAAAAAAAAAAAGTTACGCTCAGAACCGGAAAAAAAGAATGAAAAGGGAAGGCCAAACAATAAATTAAACATCGACAATTCCAGTGTGAATGATCAAGGAATAGAAACAGAAAATTTAAGAGATGAGATGTGTTCAGAACTAGGGTTTTGAGCACCTTAGAGACGCTGCAGCTGAAAGAGCAGCTCCTCTCCACAGAAATGTGACGATGAGAGAGAGCGTGTGAAAACTGAGACTCAGAAAAACCTAGAGTTAAAATACCATTAAGTTCACATTAGATGGAACATTAATTTACATTGTTATCCCTGGATTTAGATATATAATTGGCATGTTTTAATTTGTCCATGATATTACAAAGAAAAGGTTATTGTTCCTTTCAATCTATATACAACTGTCAAAATTAGCCCGGTCCGATGATAGGGTCGGATTGAGCTACGATTTTATAAGCTCAAAAAAATCCGGCCATTAGGGCCGAAGCAAATCCAATATATTTTAGTACATGGGTTGGGCTAGGCTCCCCAAAATAGTGGCCGGAAGAAATTTCCAATCGGCCTGACCCTACCCGATTTCCCCTCTTGGCCCAATCTGTACAATTTGACAACTCTAAATCTATATATAAAGAGATATTATTCTCAAAATATTAACCATGGTGTTTTCCCGCTCATTTTTCATTGTTATAAAAAGCAATAAAAGTTTGTGATTTCATGGTTTCCAAATATGTATGTACGTACTGAATCAGCTAGTTTTCCAAATATGTGTATGTATTGCATTAATTATTATATTTATTTTTTTCTTTTTAAAAATATTAATTACTTTTTCTTTTTTTATTAGTTTTTGACCTATAATATATGAAACTAATCATCTTTTTTACGATCTTCAGTTTGACACTCATATTGCATATATATAATACAAAACAAACATAATAAATAAAATAAAATATATATTTACTAAAAAAATTATTTGTAGTAGGTTTTAAAAATTATGAATTCGGACTATTGAACATCAATTTTATATTCATATATTTTGACTATTGTAATTTCTTATTTTCAGTAAATTGGATTTTCACCATCGGCATAATTTGGTAAGTTCTAATTACTAATGTAAAATTATTTTGTCAATACCTTTTAATTTAAAAAATAAAATTTATTAGTTTCAGTGAATTGAATTTTTACATAATTCATATTTTCTTATGTGAGGCCCCGAATTTTATTGGTCGAATTGTAATATTCCGGATATTATACTATGTGACCAAGTGTCACAAATTGTTATTAATAATAAATATAGCCTTAATTTTATAATTCTTGGTATCTAAATACTAATTTTATTTTATTTCTCTAACTTACTAATTGCTAATTACTAACTATCCCTAAAATGTTATATCATTACCTTAGCTTATATTATATGACTTATTAAACCAAACTATAGAATTTTGGTGACTTATCGTTGGAATAAGAATAAGACAATTGACTTATATAAGAGAGTTGGACTATAAGACACATGATAAGAAGAATTCACTATGTGATTTAAGGATTGAAATATCACTAAAATACCAAAAAAAAAAAAAGAAAAAGATGAGGGGAGTTAAGGAGGGGGGGGGCAAGGAGGAGTAGGGAAACAAGGGAATTTAATCATAAGACAACATGATTAAGAGCATGCTAGACTCTTTACATACCAAGACTTGAGCCCCAAAATTTACAAGCTCGAAAAAAGTGTAATGATGCCCAAGGAGTGAAGGGGGTGGCCATTAAGGGGAGAGGGGAAGGAAGACTCTCTCATTTCACACTCCCCATATTTAGAAATCTCACCAAAGTAAAACATCACCCATCTCTTAAAACACTAAGGGCCGAAAATTAGTGTCCAAAGGTAGGAGATTCTTCCACTTTTCATCTACAAACTAAGCATAGTTTTCCTACTACCTTTAACTAAGAGCTTTTGACTTGTAGGGTTGAAGAGGTAGGGTCGAATCCTTGCAAGAAAATAGGGTTGGAGGTTTAGTCTTGAAGCACTCTGGAAGTTAAGGTAAGGTAAGCTTTGCCCAAAAATTCTCTTATTATTTCTTCTTTTTTTTTTTCCTACAATTTCTTCACTTTTGACACCCTAAACCGCCCTTGTAGGGGCTGCCCTAAGAGATTTAAAGGAGACTTGAGGAAGTTTATTGGAGCTAGAAGCCTTAGACAACCTCTACCAAAGCACAAACACAAGGTGGGTGAAAATCTTTCTAACTCTCATTAAATTGCATAAAAATGGCATGTATGCATGTGTTAAATTATGTGTTGTATTTTATGGAAAATTTTCAGTTGTATAATTCTGGAAAATTCAAAAATGATGATATATGTGTAGTTGGATTTATGACAAAAGTGATTATTGCTTAAAAATTGCTTTTGTATGCTTTATATGCCAATTATTTTTAATATTCGAAAATGGCTGAGAAATATGAGAAATATGGTTTAATATGTTATATATTCTAGACATATGAATATGTGAAACAAAATCAAGCTTGGCCCGTTTTGCAAATATCGCAAAATATAAAGCCAAAAGTAAAAATTCAAAAACTGTGGAAACCCTACTATAAATTTCAAAAATTTGGACTGTATATTCTGTAAAAATAATGTATATGATAAATAATAATTGGAACCCTCTGGGTCAAGCAAATGTGATTAAAAGAACATTTGGACACCAAAATGATAATTTTTCAAAATTTAGGGGACTAAACTGTAATTTTCAAAAGTATGGGCAGCCACTGTTCTAAAATAATATGAACTTATTTTAAATAGTATTGTGGATCTTTAGTCCAAATTTCACGAAAAATGGGCATGAAACGAGTCCTTTATGGTAAAATTACCTTTGGGGCCAAATTGAATTTTTTCAAGAAATTGGTACTTAAACGGGGAATTTTTCAAAACTGCTCTTAACCAAGCTACATACTTCCCCAAAGAAAATATTAGACTTGGAATATCACTAATACCTTTCCCGATTTAAGAGATATTTATTTCAAAGTGTCTGGTCAAAAATATGACCCCGATACCCTAAAAATATGATTCTTTGAAATTTTTAGAAATATTAGGAACTGGCCTTGCCTTTTTTCGAGTCCGGGATTAAAACTTATTGAATTTTAAAACCCGGTATAAAATTTTCTTTCTTAGTAAAATGTTTTATTTTAAATAAAATCTACGAAGGTCATAGAAAATTATACTTTTTAAAAATTCAGTTTATTTGTAATAATATTAAAAATATTTTATAATTATTTAATTAGAAATCATGTTTTATTTATTACCCGAATTTTATTCGAGACCTTCATACCGTATAATTTTACTGGTAATACGGCGACTTCCTCGCCCGCATAATCCGAAATTTCGTTAAGGACTTCAGCATAATACACTAAATCAAATAGTATACCCGACTAGATTACCCATCCGGTAACTAAGTCGTGAATATGAACTGACTGACTGAATATCGGACGCGGAGAGTCTTTGGACACTCCGGTCCTACTGATTCAGTGCCAGACTGAACTGTGGAATGGATAAGTCGTGTATGAGGTGGGTAGCTTGGCTGCAATCCCATACCGGCCTCCATCATCCACATCCCAACCTCGAGCCGGATATGAGAGTCTGGCGGGCGATTGGGTCGTAGGAACTGGGTATAATCATAATTATAACGATCTCCGAGCTTAGCTGGCTCCATTGTGGGGATGTTGTGCCAATTGGGATAGTGGTTACGGTCCTATCCATTGGAGGGATAAGGTGTATTGTTGGGGAGATGATGTTTGATCAACACTTCTCTACTGAATAAGGACGGACTGGTTGTGTCACTACGTTGCGCAACATACTGATTGAATAGTGGGTTGGCGTCACACTTACATGCGCAACCAACTGTTACGGAATTGACGGACTGACTGTAACTAGGGGTGTCAATTTGGGTTGGGTCCGGGTTCGTGGGTCCGTGTTCGCAGGTTTGCTCAGAAATAGCTGACCCGGGCCCGACTTGTTTAATTATTCGTGTCAGAATCTTGAACGCGGACCCGACCTGCTTATTTCACAGGTAACCCAGACTCAACCCGCATAACCCGTCTAATAAATTTATTATTATATACATTTAATAGTTTTAACTGAATAATTTATTTTTTTAAAATCAATCACTGTCATACACTATTCAACCAATAAAAAATATCACAATAAAAAACATACAAAAAGAAATAACATAATTGCATAAATAATATAACATACTAATCATATTTTAAGGACAATTTTAAAAAAGACATGCATAATAATAACAAATATATAATTAAGGAGGTTTTATCATTTAAGTTTTAAGGATGTCTTTTTTGTTGTTTTTTCTTACAATTAATTATTTACTTAATTTTCTTTTAAATTCACAAACGGGTTATATGGTTAAATGGGTCATAGTAGATTGACCCAAACCCGACCTATTTAATTGGCAGGTTATTTGGGTTCGACCCAATTTCGACCTGGACCCACGAAGCCTGGACCCATACCCATTAATTTCGTGTTAGGTTCGTGTTGGGTTTGTGTGTCGGGTCTGAAATTGACACCCCTACTGTTAACTGCTATTGTTAAATTATCAAGTATATAAGAATGCCATTGCACGTTTCTTGCATAAAACTCATGAAACAAATTTTTACTGCATAAACTATAAGCCCCACTTGCATGTACTCACCATACCCACTGAGAATTTTTGTCTCACTCCCACCTATTTTTCCCAACCAGAGGATGAGATTCTACCGGAGGAAGACCACGACGAAGATGACGAAGCTACCAATTAGCCTCATAATGTGTTGGACTGTTGAGACAATCGACTTAGTTTATGGTTTCATTTTGAATGGACAAGTTTTGAAAATTTCTTGTAATAGACAGGCGTAGGACCCGTAGGAACAATTACTGACAATGTTGTACTTTCGTTTTATTTTCGCTGCGATAGTTTCAGACTTAGACTAATTTGATATTATGCATGATTTGGGAAATTACTATTATGCTTGGAATATTTTATGTATGAAATGAATGGTTTATTTTGGGTCGGCTTAAGTAAACCGGCATAAGTTTGATTGACTGTGTCACGGCTCCAGGTTGGGGCGTGACAGTTTGTGGTATCAGAGCTCGGCTAGTAAGAAGGAACTTACACCGAGCTAACCCATGATAGGACCCTTTGCCTGTATTGGGTGTTACCATGAAGATGAGAATTTTGACGATTGGGAATTATAGAACCCCTTAATTATTTATGGAATACTTAGTCTATTTCTTGACATAGCTAGTATCTTATAGCGCTTGGTTTTCCTTCCTTAGTCATTATACGCCCATTTTAATATCATACTTGTGCTTGTCCAGGTATGGAGCCCGAGACCATTACGATGTCGATGCACGAGGACTTGCGCGCCGAAAAGGACTATCATGTGGATGCGGCCGGATATTGGGAGGGAAAATACTCCCGTGTCGTCACCCGACTCCATGCATCACGAGAGCATGCTCGGTCGCTCGATGAAAAGCTATACGACTAACATGCATCCAGGGCAGACCTTGGCTTTTTTCTGGCAAATTAAAGGGTATTTGAGTAATATTACAATTAACTAGATTAGTCAAAGCTTTATATTATGTAATCTATTTTTTAGGAATAAACATATCTCTTCTCTAAAACCACCCCCCACAACCCACGGTTCCTTTTCAAAGGGTCCCAAAATTTATGCCATCTTCTCTTCACAGAACAAAAAGAATCAACCCATCTTCTCTTCACAGAACAAAAAGAATCATGCCAACTTCAACTCATCTTCTCTTCACAGAATCAACATTAACATAAACGGACAATTAACGCCCAGGACGACCATATTAGGAGGATGTAGGAGGAAATAGACAGGCTACATGAGGCGGTTTATCATACAAACGGGAAACATCTGCGCTTGACTCACACTAATGCCCAGCTGCGTGATAGGGCCGAACAAAGTGAAAGCCTCATGACTCAGCACCTCCACACCACCGAGCATCTTAATACAGTAGTGTACCAGCACAAGGATGCAGTTGATGGTGCGCTCGAAATGATGGCCTAAATGCATGGCTAGATTGAGGCTCTACAATAGCAGGTAGAGACTCAGGAGGAGCAGATGCTACTGAACCAAGCAGACTTTATACACCAAACTCAACTGTTCAGAAATAGGGTTCTGGAAGCCATTAACATTGGTCCGGAGGTAGCCCTGAAACCAGAAAAAGAACCAAAAGAGGATCCATAGGAAGATCCGAAAGAGGATCCTCAGATGGATCCTATGGACTTCCTACAGGATTCAGATGTGGGACAGGAGGATCCAAACCTGGTGATCAATATTGAGGTGATAGCGATAACGATGCACGCAACACCGTTACTGATTATATTAGCTCATCTTATTTCAATTATTTCCTATATTTCAATTCTGTAATAGACTCGGTTGTAATGGATAGCGTACCCATGATTCAGTCACTGTTATTTATAATTCGAGTTAAACTTTCTTTTGGTAATGGAAATCGTATTTTCCTTATTTTCGCACTGTGTTGTTAATTATATTTCTCATACTTGTTGAATTAATTTGATCTATCATAAATTCTGCATATTATATTATGACTTATAATTTTGATGTGTAAATGAATGAATACTAATCCTTCTAAATACAGATGGCCAGGACTCGTGAAGGATTAAGGCCACACGGTCTTGGCAGGGAAGACCCTAACCCTTCCCCTGAAAGGACACCCTCGCCTGAGTAACCTCCCCCAGCTGCAGGAGACAATCTAACTGCCCAAGCCTTACAACAGATCTTGATGTTCATGCAGCAGCAGGTCGGGCAAAACCGAAACGTGCCCGAGCCTGCATGAGATGCCTACGACCTAGTACTAGAGCTATTTCCGCGCTTTGACCTACCGGTCTTTAGGGAAGAACCTGACGATGTGAAGGCCGAGAATTGGCTTGAGCGAATGGAGAACATTTTTGCTGCCCTTCAGTACTCAGAGGAGCAGCATATAACATTGGTTGTTTACCAACTGGGATCTGCGGCCCGAGACTGGTGGAGGGCTATGGAAAGGAGATGGGTTCAAGATAGAACCCGGAGGACGTGGGAGAATTTTCTGCTAGAGTTCAAGGATCAGTATATCCCACAGGTGGTCCGAGAAGCTAGAAGGGATGAATTTCAGTGGCTGAGGCAGGGTAGCATGACTGTGGCGCAGTATGAGCCTGAGTTTCACCAGTTGTCAAAGTACGCTATGGGATCCATAAGCATTGAGGTAGACAAATTGTACAAGTTTACCAGGGGTCTGAGGTTGGAGCTGCATAAACAGTTGCTGACCGTTGAGCTAGATATGTACTTGGAGGCGGTTAGGGTAGCTTCCCGAGTGAAGATGGGGCTGAGTCAGATTGGACAGCTCCAGCAGAGTAGAGCATCGGGCTCGAAAAGGCCAATAGCCGAAAGGATGACTGGGCCACCTGTGAAGTTTTAGAGAGACAGGATCAGAGGGGCTAACAAGGAAAAACAACCCGTGCAAGGCTAGACATTCCCTCACTGCAACAAGTTGGGACACTCGCGAGACCACTGCTAGCGTAAACAAGGAAAATGCCTCAGATGCGGTAGTGCCCAACATCAGGTCGAATGTCCATCGCGCACTGCCCTGGGTAACAATCCAGCGCCACCTAGAAGCTGGGAAATAACAACCGAGCTAGGGTGCCTGCCCGTGTCTTTGCTCTGGCTGGGCAAGAAGGCCCGAACACGCCGACGTGGTGAAAGGTACGCTCTTGATATTGTTAGTCCAAGTGGCTACGATAATCTAGAGAGGGGGTGAATAGATTATGCCAGTTTTTCAAATTTCGCCCTCTTTTCGAGTGTTCAAGCAAAGATAGAAACTGTAAATGTGGAAAATAAACAACACACGTTGATTTAAACAGCTTCACCCCACCTAGGGACTACGTGCTCTACCACCCCAATATATCCGGGATGGGTTTCAAAAAAGGAAAAGAAGTTTTATTAATTACCATAATTAATACAACACCACCTTTGAGGATTACCACAATCCTCTTACAAAACCTTCAAGGAGATAACCACAATCTTCCTTCAACACCTATGAAGAGTACCACACTCTTCAACAAGATCACCCAAGTGTGCTCTTACCACAAGAACAACAACAAGGATATCTTGTTTTGGATGATGGACAAAATTCTAGATTACAACTCGATAATGATAATACAAATATTGAGTGCAAGTGTAATCAAGAATGAAAAGCCTAGACCTCAAGAGTGTGCAAGTGAAAGTACTTAGGCTAATACAACAAGAGTTTTTGACAATGTGTTTGCTTGTATGCTTTTGCTTGTATATTGTGTTGTATCTTGTTGCTTGAATGGTTCCTCTATTTATAGGAGAGGTCTTGGTTTGATTTCCAGACATTGGCTCCTTCTTGGAGAGTATTTCTGCAAAAAATAATGTAATTAAACTCAAAAAATAGCTGTTAGAAATTAACCCCTTAAATTAGGGAAAAGTTGTCTGAAAACCCAACGGATAGTTTGCTGTCATAACTGTATAGCGACCGGTCGCGCACAAATAGAAGTTTGAAAGTATTTTCATGAAATACACAAGGGGACCGATCGACGGGGGGTCCGACCGGTCGCCCCCTGTGTGGACCGGTAGGGCTCCTCCAAATTTCAATACAGGGAGTTCTGTATTCAAAACCTAACTCCCAGGCATCGGTTGCCCACACCGGTGACCTCTAGGTCGACCGGTCGCCCTCCCCAGTTTTCCTTCCATCCCGTTTTCTGTTTCAAAACTCAACTCAGGTACGGGTTGCCCTATAGGGCGACCGGTCCAACATGAGACAGAAGTGTTGTCCAATTTTTGTCGAAAATAAACTTCAAGAAATACTCCGAAAAATTAGTAAAAACTTTTTATGTCGATCGAGAGTATTTGGACAACATTTAGAAACATTGTTTTGGTGTAAAAACTCATTTAAACAAAATCATCAAAATCATGATAAAAACATTTATCTAACAAACTCCCCATTTTTTATGATTACAAACTAAAACAATTTTAAGAGGACGATTTTGAAAACAAAATAATTTTCCGGTCAAGGAGTAAACTATCCGTTTAGAGCAACAACAAACTATGCATAATGACCAAGTAGAAGGGAGTTAAAATTTTCAAAGGTATTTTACAAAAGCTCCCCCTATCAACAAACACATCAAGAAGAATCAATACAAAAGCTAGAAGCTTTAGCTTGTACAAAGTAAACATAAAAAAACATGAGCTTGGAAGCTCCCCCTGTCAAAAACAATCATTGATCATGCATATAAGTCCATAATTCATCCCATGGACTAGGTATACTTCACATCTTTTGGCTTTAAGGAGCCATAGCTTATAGCTTCTTTTGCGAGCTTTTATTAGCTTCTTTGAGCTAACGAGCCAATTTCCTGTTTCTCCCCCTTTGGAATCATCAAAAAGAAAGTTAGCACAATAAAAGTATAAGTCATGTGTATCAAAGTGCGCTAAGTAGTCGATTTATCAAGATTTTGGAATATTAAGCGTAAAATCCATTGAATAAGGAAGAAGTTGTTCAAATGAAATTCACAAGCTCGTTTAAGGGGAAAAAACATGATCTCTATAAGTGTAAAGAACTTTTAAAATCGAGAGAATCATGTAACTGGTGAAATTTTCTTTGCGACAATTTATCGAACATTTGGCGGGCATTAAAATTGGAAGAAGTTGTATATAGCCCTTGTAAATGTAATCAAACCAGAAATTTTATCACCAAATCAATTCATACAATATCCAAACAACAACAATTAAGAAGCTCATCACAATCATATAGAACAAGTATCAAGAAATTTACATATAAGTCAAATTCCAAGGGTTCAACCCAATTGAGCTAAGGGAGTAGAATTATTACCATTTAATCGGTAAAGATGAGCAATAATGATGATAATCGAGCATAAGGAAGTCCAAGATATAGAATTAATGCAGCAAAACACATTTGAAGTGAGTTTTGTGTGCAAATGACAAAGGGGACGAAAAATGAGTTGAAAGAGCCAAAATGGCTAAGTCTAGGAACAAAGACGGTTTTAATCAATTTTTGGCTCAGGGCGACTGGTCGGAGCTGAGGGCGACTGGTCGAAGGCTAGGCCGACCGGTCGACCTCAGCCCAGTCAGCCCACTGGTTCAGTCTGTTTTTCAAAAATCCGAAGTTTGATCCAAAAATCCGATTTTTCGCCCCTAAGTTTTTAAACCATGCAAAATACAAACATAGACCTCATTCAATATGCATTATGCCTAACCGAGCTCGTATTGACGCAAAAGTTTCAGAAGATAGCGGTCTTGTAAAAATGCCCGCCAATTGATCTGAAATGGTATGAAAGATATCTCAATTTTTCGTTTTGAAACACAATCCCTTAGAAAATGATGTCGAATCTCAATATGTTTAGTACGGTTATGATGAACCGGGTTTTGAGCAATATTTATAGCGGATATGTTATCACAAAAGATAGGAACATTTTCAAAAGAGCATTTGTAATCCGCTAAAGTTTGTTTCATCCAAAGAAGTTGAGTACAACAAAAAGCCGCGGAAATATATTCGGCTTCGGCCGTTGAAAGTGAAACACAATTTTGCTTCTTTGAAAACCAAGAAACTAGGCAATCGCCCAAAATTTGACATGATCCAGAAGTACTTTTACGATCATCAATATTACCCGCATAATCCGAATCACTATAACCTTTTAGAGAAAAAATTTCATTCTTTGGATAAAATAAACCATATTGAATAGTGCCTTTTAAATATTGAAAAATCCTTTTAACGGCACTCATATGAGATTCTTTGGGATTGCTTTGAAAACGAGCACATAGGCATACGACATGAAGAATGTCCAGTCTACTTGCGGTTAAATAAAGTAAACTACCAATCATACCTCGATACTTTGATTCATCCATGGACTTGCCTTTTTCATCTTTGTCAATTTTGACATTTGTTGCCATAGGGGTAGAGACGGTTCTTCCTTCTTCAATGCCAAACTTTTTCAAAAGTTCTTTTGTATATTTTGACTGCGAAATATAGATACCTTTTTGGCATTTCTTAATTTGAAATCCAAGGAAGAAATTAAACTCCCCCATCATGCTCATATCAAATTCACCTTGCATCAACTTAGAAAATTTCTTGCACAAGGATTCATTAGTAGCACCAAAGATAATAGCATCAACATAAATTTGCACAAGTAAACAATCTTGCCCTTTTTCAAACACAAAGAGAGTAGTATCAACTTTACCTCTTGTAAAACCATTTTGCAAAAGAAAAGAGCTAAGTCTATCATACCATGCACGGGGCGCTTGTTTTAAACCATACAAGGCCTTTTTAAGTTTATAAACATCATTAGGCCTAGAAAATTTTTCAAACCCTAGAGGTTGTTTCACATAGACTTCTTCTTGACTAAAACCATTTAAAAATGCGGATTTAACATCCATTTGGTAAAGTTTGAAATTTTTAAAACAAGAGTAGGCAAGTAAAATGTGAATAGCTTCTAAACGTGCTACGGGTGCAAATGTTTCATCATAATCAATACCTTCTTCTTGATAATACCCTTGAGCTACTAACATTGCCTTGTTTCGAACAATGTTGCCTTGATCATCGAGTTTGTTCCAGAATACCATTTTGTACCAATAATTGTTTGAGATGGAGGATAAGGTACCAATTCCCATACATCATTTCTTTCAAATTGATTCAACTCCTCTTGCATTTCTAAAAACCAATCCTCATCTTCAATAGCCTCCTTAACATTTTTAGGCTCTTTTTGAGATAGAAGAGCTTTCTCGGCAAATTTTCTTCGGGTCATCACTTTATCAAGGGGATCACCAATAATAAGATCTATTGGGTGATCTCCTTTAAATTTCAATGCCACTGGAAGATCCGAAGTATCACCTTTGTCTTCTTGAGGAACATTTGAAGTGGATGGTTGATCATTTGAGGTAGAAGGTTGATCATTTTGAGCATCATTTTGAACAATGGGTTCAATAGTATCCTCTTCATCACTTTCATCATTGGGTATCCTCTCAACACCCTAGGCTTCATTGAATTTTACATGAATGGATTCTTCAACAACCATGCTAGTCTTATTGTAAACCCGATATGCTTTGCTCTTGGTTGAATACCCCATAAATATTCCTTCATCGGCCTTAGGATCAAGTTTGTCTAATTGATCCTTTGTATTCAAAATAAAGCATTTACATCCAAATATTTTGAAGTAACTAATATTTGGAGTTCTTCCTTTCCAGAGCTCATATGGAGTTTTATTCATTTTAGGACGAATATAAACTCGATTAATGACATAGCAAGCGGTACTTACGGCTTCGGCCCAAAAATATTTTGGAAGTGAAAATTCATTGAGCATGGACCGACTCATCTCTTGAAGTGGCCTATTCTTCCTCTCGGCTACTCCATTTTGTTGAGGTGTCCTTGGAGCCAAAAAATTGCGTGCATATCCATTGGTTTCACAAAAGACTCTAAATTCACCATCAAATTCTCCACCTCGATCACTTCGAATAGACTTAATAGTATCTTCCTTTTCATTCTCAATAAGTCTACACAACTTAACAAACTCATTAAGGACATCGCTTTTATTTGCAAGAAAAAGAGCGCATGTATATCTAGAAAAATCATCGACAATAACGAAAGTGTAATATTTTCCACTTAGACTAGCCGTACCAATATCCCCATACAAATCTAAATGAAGAAGTTGTAGAGGCTTGGTTGTGGAAATTTCATTTTTGGGCTTAAAGCTACTTTTAACTAATTTGTTCTTTTGACAAGTATCACATAAGCCAAGATTTTCAAAATTCAATTTGGGTAGTCCTTTTACATGTTGGTTTTTGTAAATATTTTTCAAATTCTTGTATCCAACATGTCCAGGTCGCCTATGCCATAAACTCATTAAATCATTATTGGCGACAAGACAAGAAACATTTTGACTAACCAAATCACTTGTACAAATTTTGTAAAGATTGCCTTTTTCTATTTGCTTCACAAATAATTTCATCATTTTGAAGAATAAGGCACTTTTATTTATTGAAAACAACATTATAGTTTGAATCACAAAGTTGGCTAACACTTATCAAATTAAACTTAAGCCCTTCTACTAAAAGAACATTACTAAGAGAGAAAGAAGAGTTGCCAATTTCTCCATTTCCAAGAATTCTTCCTTTGCCATTGCCGAACATGACCATACCCTCTTCTTGGAGCTTGATGTTGGTAAAAAGTTATCTCTTTCCAATCATATGGCGTGAACACCCGCTGTCCACGAGCCATTTTGAATCCTCCATGGTTGTTATAGCCCCTATTACCTACAAATGAACCATTTTTAGGTACCCTATAAACTTGGGGTCCATGGGGGTTAGTCTTGAGACCTTTGGGTCTCCAAACATAGCTAAAATTGTTCTTCAATTTACAATGAGCAACATAATGACCAACTTTACCACAATAAAAACAAATAAGATTGTGGACACTACTAACACGAACAAAAGTCGGACCTTGGTCATTTTTATTTGAAATAGGTTTATAGCCAAGTCCTAATTTGGAATGCTCACCTCTTTGTGCATCTAAAATTTTTGTAACTTTGTCCGTACTTATATTAAAACGATGCACATCCTTTTTTAAACATTCAAGATCATTGGTGAGTGTTGGGAAATTTATTGTTTAGATTTTGATGAATGCCATATAAAACTTAGACTAGAAAGTTGGCACCCCATTTTTCTTGTAATTTGTATTGTAATAGATAGGGCAGTATGAGCTGAGTCAAGTCAGCTATGCCTGGATATACAAGAAGTCAACTGAAGACTGGGATGAAGACTCCACTATGAAGCAGCTGAGTATGGCAAAGAAGAGTTATCAGGAACTCGACTGAAGGAGTATCTGCTGTGATACATCTGTATGAAGAGTCAGCCAAGTCAACCAAAGAAGCCAAGCCAAGTCAAGTTGAAGTGACAGGTGAGTCTTTCAATCATTGGAGCAGACTCAAGTCACCTGGGAAAGTTAGAGAACTGCAGTCAAGTCAAGACGACTGAAAAGAATCCGTTGCACAGAAGTCAAGAATATTACCTAAACAAGTAATACTTCCATGCTGCCATGTCTTAAAGTGCTCAGTCCCAGAAGCGTGCAAAAGGAATAAACCAATGGGAAGCACTGCACCTTGTGCCAGAACCTAGAAAGCTGCAAGACATTTAATACGAGGAAATGTCAACATCAAGGACTGCAACAAGACAAGCCAACGAACACAAGTGACTTTTGAAAACAGCCTATCTCTTCAACGGGCAAATTTTTGAAAGTTCACTATAAAAGGCTGAGGAATCACTTTGAGAAAAGGTTACCTTGGTTACCTTGCATACCTGAGCATTCAAGCAATTATTCATCTGTAACCTGCAATATATTCTCAAGCTATTCAAGCAAAATCCTCAAGCCTAACTCTCGAAGGAAATCACTCCAACACCAAGTCAGAAGGAAAGATAACTTCAAATGTTGAAGAGGAAACTTTTGAAGAATCAAAAGGGGTCTACATTCCAAGGAGGATTGTAGAAAGGTTCAATGTCGAACCGGTCTCAAGTCATTGGAGGGCTTCGTGATCAAATCCAAGAATCTTGAGCAAGTTAGTCAAGTAGTAAGCAAAGCGGCCGTCTGTGAAGAAGCTGAGTCGGACGAGAAGCCACCGTTGTGTGACCAAGGCATCTCCAGACATCGAGTCCCAAAGGATCAAGTCACCAGTGATCAAGACTTGTATCGACCGATAACCACTTTGTACTCGATCAATACTTAGTGGATTCCTCTAGGAGTTGGAGAAGAGAGGAGTAGAAGAATTACCCATCTTCGAACCTCGATAAAAATTATTGTGTTATTTACATTTCAACATTTTTATTTACGCATATTACTTTATATCTCACGATAATTTTCTATCCAACTGATAATTAACAAAGTGCTAAAACCAAGTGTTAAAACAAACTTAAACCAAATTCAAGGGTGTTAAGTCTTCCGCTGAAAATCTCATCACAGCTGAGTTAATCTATCAACAGCTCAATTGAGTCTGTTGAGTGGCTAACTCTGCTGGTTAACTAAATTAGTTGTCCCTCAAGGACTTAGCTGTGTATTTAACTCTGTATTATTTTAAAAGGACTAAAATCAAAAAGTTGGTAAGGTTTAAATCCCCCCTTCTAAACCTTACTCACACCCCTTGGGACCTACAAGTGGTATCAGAGCGGTTGGTTCAATGAGCCTTCCGCACTGGTTACTGAACTAGATCTCCAACCTTTCAAAGAAGTTTTTTAACACTTGGTCTTTCAAAAGCCATTTTTAAACAGCAAAGTTATTATCATGGAAGTAAACTTGACACGCATTCCTATGTTCACCATTGAAGAATTTGATGACTGGAAAATACGTATGCAGGCTCATCTGTCAGCTTTACATGATAAGATGTGGATAGTGATAGAGGATGGGCCACTGCAAATAATGAAGGTGAACACAACAGAAAGAAAAGTCACAAGCTGCGGTGAAGGAGAAGAGGTTGTTGCTCCTAGACCAGCTATGGTTGAAAAACCAAGAGCTGAATGGACAAATGATGACAGAAAAAGATACAACCTAGACAATGTGGCCAAGGATATACTTTACAAGACTGTGGAGAAAGCCATGTTCAACAAAGTCAAATCTTGCAAGACAACCAAAGAAATTTAGGATAAACTAACTTTAATTTGTGAAGGATCAGAGCAAATTAAGGAAAACAAATTATCTGTTGTTGTTCAAAAATTTGAAAACTTTAAAATGCTTGCAGGTGAGACAATGGATCAGCTGGATGCTAGATTCACTGAAATTACAAATGAGCTATCAGCACTTGGAAAGGAATAAACACAAAAGGAAATGTGCATGAAGATACTAAGGAGCCTCCCAACTGAGTGGGAAATGAAAACCATGACTCTAAGGCACTCGATGGACCTATCAAAAACATCCAATCATGAACTATTCTCAGACCTCAAAGCTTATGAATTTGAGCTGAGAAGAAAAGATCAAAAGGAGACAGCTGTACCCAAAACAGCTGCACTTATAGTCAAGGATAGGAAGAAAGCTGAGGTCAAGGAAGCCATTGACCAGGAGGAAATTGCCTTGATGGTCAAAAGATTCAACAAGTTCTTTAACAAGAACTATAAAAGAAACAAGGGTGAATCCTCCAGAAGACATTCAGCTCCCTCCAAGTCAAGGGAAGATAGGCCACCAAAGAGAGCTGAGTATCAAAAGGTCGAATATCAAACACCTGACAACCCAAGAAATGAGAGAGCTGACCAAAAGGTTGAAAACTTGTGTTGGAATTGCAGACAACCAGGATACTTTGCTATTGACTGTCCATATCCTGTAGTCAATAAATACAGGAATGAAGAAGAAAGAAGAGTCTTCAGAGAAAGAAGACAAGAAAAGAAAAAGGCTATGTTGGCTGCAGAGACTGCTGAGACAGCTAAGTCAAAGGAAGCAGTAGACTCAGAGAGTAGTGAAGCTAACTACTCAAGTGATTCTGAAGAAGAGGCAATGATCTATCTAATGGCTAAAGAACAAGATCAACCTGACCAAGAAGATGAGGTACATTCTAACTCATCTCACTCAGATTCTAGTGATAGTGATTGTGACACACACTTCATCACCCACTGATCTTTATGATTCATTAGGCAAAATGATGAAAGACTTTGAGCACATTAAGTCCTCACACACACTATTAAATGAGGAAAATAGCTAGCTCAAAAGCCAAAACTCACAGCTGACTAAGGAGCTGAGTACTCTAAGTCACATAGCTGATGAGAACAAAGAGCTGAAGGCTGAAAATGCTATAGAAAAGAGGGAAAACGATCTCAAAAATGTGATTGCTTCATTCACAAAGGCATCTAAATCATTGGATGACCTTATTAGGAGCCAAAAAGAGTGTGGAGACAAGACAAACATAGGATTCAATTCCTTTGTGCACAGTCAAACTCCCAGAGTGATCTTGGAAAAAGGATCTTCAAGCAATGAAGCATCTCAAAAACCCAAGACACCAAATGTTGCACCCACATTCACCCCAAAGCACAATCACAAACAAACTGGCCTTGGATATAAAGGAAAAGGAAAACAGCCAGTTGAGTATCTTTGAGAGGACAAGCGAGAAGAAATCCAAAGCAGAGTTCCTCAAAAAACTCCAAACAGAAAGTACTCTGTGAAGAATAAACTGAGCTACCAAAAACCCCAGAAGTTTTATCAAAGAAACATACATGATGGGAATGGTAGAAACTATCCAAGCCAAGCTGATTGGAATAATTTGAAATATCAACAAAGAGCTATGGAATACAAGCCTAAATGGCAAAGGCCTAGAACTAAGCAAAGGTCATTCCAAAGGCAAAAGAGCTATCATCAACACACATATGCACCCAAGCACTATACTCAGAAATATCACAACTACTCAAAAAAGGCAATTGCTAAAACACACACACAGGCATACAGACAAAATAGACAGCTTTGTATGAACCTAAAGTCCCCAAGCAATTTGCCAAAGTGAATTATGATTATGGCACAGATAGATGGCAACCTCTTAGAGTCAAATCATTTGGTTATAGGTTGGTTGGATCATCTTACAGTACTAACCCCTCAGGACCCAGACAAGTATGGGTACCTAAAAACTAATTTCCTTGATTGCGGTTCAAGCAGTGAAATTGAGTGCAAAGGAACATGGTACATGGATAGTGGCTGCATTCCCGGACACATGACAAGAAACAAGAAAAATCACAAATTCAAGGAGATTAGAGGCGCAAAAGTCAAATTTGGAGGAAATGAAGCTCCAAGGGAAATAAGAGGCACTGGATCCATCAAGAAAAATGGATTAGAAATCACAGATGTTGCATATGTTGGAGGCCTCAATTTCAACCCTCATTAAGCATCACCAACTTTGTGACAAGGGCTATAATGAGTGTGCCAAATCAAAGACACTAAATCAAATTAAGTAATGTTGCAAGGATCCGACAAAAGAACATGTATGTGGTAGATTGGTCGATCGCCACACCAAACACTTGTCTCGCTAGCAAAAGAGTACAAATCGAATCAATTTGGGTCATTGTGGCACAAGAAGTCGAGTCACCTGAATTTCAAGACAATCAACAAGCTTGCAAGGAGTAATCTTGTAGAAGGACCGCGGACTCGGTGTACAAGAAGAAAAGTGTTTGTGATGCATGCGGATGGGAAAGCGAGATCAAATCATCATTCAAAGAGAAGTCAAGTCCATCTTCAACAAGGATATTGCATCTGTTGCATATGGATCTATTTGGTCCAGTTGAGCCAGCTAGCATAAGTGGAAAGAAATACACTCTAGTAGTGGTGGATGATTATTCAAGATATACATGGACAATCTTCATGTGCAAAAAGAAGGAAACTTTGTAGAAGTTACCTCAACTGATGAAAAATGTTCAAAATGAGAAGAGTCAAACCATTATAAAGATAAGATCTGATAGAGGGACTGAGTTTGTCAATGGAATAATAACTCAGTATTGTGTTAAAAATGGTATTGCTCATGAATTATCTACAGCAAGGACTCCACAGCAAAATGGAGTAGCAGAAAGAAGAAACACAACTCTCAAGGAAGCTGCAAGAAACAAAGCAAGATGAATGAGGAAGGATCTGTGGTAAGAAACAAAGCAAGATTGGTAGCCAAAGGGTATTGCCAAGAACAAGGGATAGATTTTGATGAAACCTTTGCTCCTGTTGCAAGATTAGAAGCAATAAGGATGTTTCTTGCCTATGCTGCACACAAGAACTTTATTGTATATCAAATGGATGTGAAAAGTGCATTCTTAAATAGATTGTTGGAAGAAGAAGTCTATGTTGAACAACCTCCAGGTTTTGAGCAGAAGACCATTGGAGACAAGGTGTACAAGCTCAAGAAAGCCTTATATGGATTGAAACAGGCACCAAGAGCATGGTATGATACATTATCTCAATTCCTAACAGATAATGGATTCACCAAAGGCAAAGTGGACAGAACACTCTTCAGAATTCAAGATGGAGAGAGTATACTGCTTGTTCAAATATATGTGGATGATATCATTTTTGGATCCACAAACAAAGAGCTATGTGATAAGTTCTCAAACCTCATGCAAGGCAAATTTGAAATGAGCATGATGGGAGAGCTGACATTCTTTCTAGGACTTCAAGTTAAACAAATTGAAGGATGGAACCTTCATAAGTCAAACAAAGTATACCAGAGATTTAATGAAGAAATTTGGTATGGAAGAGAAGTCTTCTATGAAAATACCAATGAATACATCAGTCAAGATGGATATGGATGCAGATGGCAAGCCTGTGGATCAAACAAGATATAGAGCACTAATTGGATCACTGCTCTATCTAACAAAGAAGGCGGACATCACCTTTGCAAAGAGGTGTATGTGCAAGATTTCAATCTGCACCAAAAGAAAGCCATATGACTGCAGCTAAGAGAATCCTAAGATACTTGAAGGGATGCCAGAAAGTCGGCTTATGGTATCCAAAGGAAGGAGGATTCAAGCTTATTGGTTACTCAGACTCTGACTATGTTGGATGTAGGGTTGATAGGAAGTGTACTTCAGGTACATGTCAAATGCTTGGAAACAGATTGGTTTCCTGGTTTAGCAAGAAGCAAAACTCAATAGCCACATCCACAACCAAGCCGAAGGCAGTACATAGGCGTAAGGCAAACATTGTGCCCAAGTCTTATGGATGAGACAACAGCTGAGAGATTATGATGTTGAAGAGAAAGAAATTCCAATTATGTGTGATAACACAAGTGCTATTGCAATCACTCAGAATCCTGTGTTGCATTCAAGAACAAAGCACATTGATGTCAGATATCATTTTATAAGAGATCATGTTGAAAAAAAAGACATCACCTTGGAATACATCTCAACTGATAAACAGTTAGCTGACATATTCACAAAGCCATTATGTGAATCAATATTTGAAGAGCTTAAGCATGAGCTAGGGCTAATTGAGCTGAGTTGACACTCAGAAGACTAAATGAGAAGAGATGGAACATGAAAAGATGAAAACAGAGCAGATCTTACAAATCAGCCAAGTGAATCAGTCATATCAGAAAGTCAGCTTTATCGAGTTAGCTGACAGCTGAGTCACTATACGAATAGAGAGAAGAAGAGTTGAGTCAGTTAAGAAGTAAGCTGAGTCATTTATGAGCTAAGTAACAAAAACGCAGTCGTTTTTAATGAGCGGGAATGTTTTTAAGAATGACGTCAGCATAATAATGACGGGTACAGTCAAAAGCTGCACAACAAGCATATGATTGGATATAAATGTTGCCGTATTAAATGCAAATGAGACGTGCTAAATCTGAGCCGTTGATCTTGTTCAATATTTCAAAAACCGAAAACACGTCCTTTCATACCCTTTATATACCCATTTGTTCAGTTTTTCTCTCTCACTTCAAAAACTGTTCATCTTTCCAAAGCAAAGAAAACATTTTCCTCTCAAAACCCTACCAGTCTTCAAAGCAAGTTCGTCCAGTCTCGTTCGGTAAAAATCACTGAAATGGCACCAGGACATGATTTCACTAAGCTCGCAAAGCAAATCCACACCGGATCAACCGTGGATTTTGAAGGGATGATTAAACAGGGTTCCGATGAAACCCTTGTGAAGAAGATTGTGGATAAGATCGAGAAGTCCGAGCTGAAACCCTTTCTGACGATGGAATATCCTATGACGTACGTAGAGGAGGTCGCCCAGTTCTCCGTGAATACCGAGGTGCAGGACGGAGGGATTAAGTCCTCCATCCACCGCAAGGACATAGTAATCACTGCAAAGGACCTTGCGGAGCACTGCTTATTGCCGTCGGATGGCATGCCGGAGATATATGAAGCAGACGTTGATTTGGTCGCTGCATGGAAAGAAGTGGCCAAATCCGAGTGTGCTGCAAAAGTTTCTACACAGCAGACAAGAAGCTGCTGAAAGAAGATTATCATAAGCTGTTGGATATTATTGCCAAATGCGTAGACATCAAGTTTGGAAGCTTCAATCAGCTGTCCAAGACCAAGCTGATCGTCATGGCTGCAATCATGGAGGAGAAGAAAGTCAATCGGCGGAGAATCGTCTCGGCCGCTCGACGCCCGAGAATGTTGCAAATAAGTCCTTCAAGGACGATGGATCATTTGGAGGATCTCTGGGCTATGGCCTTGTAATCGGCCATTTAATGGAGGCGAAGAGTGTTCCCCTTCGACATGGAAAGTCATTCCATGTAAATAAGAAGATGTTCCGGGCAAATCTTTCAGGAGCTCAGAAGAGAGCCTATGCCAAGAGGGCGGATATCAGTGAGGGGGAATCAGCTGACCCTGAGAAAACTGCCCATGCAGCTGGAAAGAAGAAAGTTGCTCCAGCAGCAAAGAAGAAAACCGCACCTGCCCCTGTAGCCGAGTCACCTGCCCCTGCAGCCGTGTCTCCTGCCCCTGCAGCCGCGGTGGAGAAGGAATCCTTAATACCTTCTCAAGGTATGAAGAAGAAGAGGACTGCCAAGGCAAGAAAGACAGCTGTCTCTAAGGCAACTCCAAAGGCCTTTACCTTCGAGGAACCGGAGAAAGTAGAACCAGGCATTCCTCTGGTGAAAACTAAGAGAAGAAGAAGACTTACCAAGCGTTCAACGCTCGAGAAGACAAACAGTCGCCCACTCAAATTTAAAAAGTCTCGAGACTGGCGAAGAAGTGCGATCTCGAAATTATTGATGAAATGACCAAGTCTGAGGCCAATCAACAGAGGCAAGGCAAATCGACGACCAGTTGTGGATAGAACAAAATGAGGAACAAGAAGGCGAAGTTAGATGTCTTTGAGGGTGAAGAGCATCAGAGTTTGCTACCCTCCATTCCTGAAAAGGAAGGGCAACAAGGAGAGGATGAAGATGATGATGTGATCATATGCTCTCCATTGTACCCAGACATTCAAAATCGTCTAAGAGCATGGAGGAAATGGAAGCTGAGTCACTCAAGGGTGCAGTTTGAACACCCAGAGTTTATTGATGAGGAGGAGGAACTCTTCAG
This sequence comes from Rehmannia glutinosa, assembly GCA_016081115.2. Taxonomy (NCBI): domain Eukaryota; kingdom Viridiplantae; phylum Streptophyta; class Magnoliopsida; order Lamiales; family Orobanchaceae; genus Rehmannia; species Rehmannia glutinosa. Next base: position 39,749,806 of record CM071927.1, read on the forward strand.
GTTTCTCAAAGTTGATACTGTGCTGCAAGCCCTGGATGAGGATAACTGCATTAACATGCTGCAAATTCGGAAGGAAAACGAACAGGCTAGAGCAGCTGAGGAAGTAGAGGCGCGTGAGAAAGCCAACATCTGTCCTCTTACTGGAACTAGCGATCACACTCATCCGCACATAGATGTTCTTTTAGAAAGTGATAAGGACGTGGCTCCGGTTGCTGCAAAGGAGAAATTGGATATGCAGCAAGCCATGCTGGAGTCCAAAAAGATGCATGAGCAACATCTGACGGAAGGACCAGGAGAGTCTTCCAAATCTCAGCTGGAGATTGATCCATTGGGAGTGGTACAACAGATTGCCACTGTTATTGCTGCAACCACTTCCCCAGCTCACTCAGAGGATGGATCTAGAGGAAATGGCGATGAAACTGGGAACTTGGGGACCCAAGTTGAGCCAACCCCTGTTGAAGATGTCTTACCACCTGCCCCCACGTCTGAACACTCACAAGAAAAAGCCGGGAGTCTGGAGCAGAGTGACCCCAACATAAGTCACTCACCTGGCGAGCCAGCTGAGGGGGAAACTCACTCCACTACAGCTAGGTCGGAGGATGCTTCAGCTGACTCCACCCTGAATCTAGGAGGCGAAGTGGAGAAGGAGCAAGAAAATGAAACACAGCAAGTTGTCACTAACGAAGCTCGGACAGTTGAATCTGTCTCAGCTGAAGTGACAACTGCTCTGCAGGCTGAGGACGCTGCTTATGCAGTCGAGGCACAAGATGGTTCTGCCCCGGGAGTTAACACTCTGGGCAATGAAAGTGCAATCACGGAGTTGAGACTCCTGTGGATGCCATCGAGAAGACCCCTAAGACAAACATGCGCTGTCGAAGGGATTGCTGACAGGCCCCGCCGCAATGAGACTGCGGGGAGGTAATGAAGGCCTACGGGAGGTTGAGACTTCCCGAGGTAAAGAGGCGAAACACAAAACATTGATGATTCTTGAGAAGGAGATAAGTGCCCTTCATGATTCCCAAGACAACCCTGACATAACTTTTCTGGGATCTGAAGCTGAAGATGAAGTTGAGTCCTCCTCTGCTGCAAATCAAAAAGACTCAGCTGAGGATGTTCTACCTAGTACGAGTAAGCCAGACTTCAAGGCTGCTCAACAAACGTTTAATTTTGATGATGAGCCAAGCCTTCAAGACTCATCATCTTCTGATGACGCTGATGGTGCAGCTGAGGAACAACAAATTCAATTAGCGAAAAATACGGGCGAAGAAGGCATTAAGACAGTGAGGCTCGATCAACTAACCAACCCAACCTCACACCAAGGCCCAGCTGAAACCGAGTCATCTGCGCAGGCTCCCAAAGCTACAAAAGAGTCGACTCAACTAGGCACATCACAGGCTCAAACGACTGTACATTCCATACCATACGTCCGTGATGATGCTTTCGAAGAAACTTTTCCTTTTTCAATTGAGGTGCCTGACCTTGTTGAAGAAACAGCCCGTGAGCGGAAATGATACCACAAACCTGATCCAGTGATTCCCACTGACTCTATTGTCCCAATGACCGATTTTGATGTCTTTGGCCAGCCACCGATTGAGACTGAAGTAACAACTGAGGTGCGTGAAGTCTTTAAGACTATCCTTGGAGAGATTGAGAAAATTGAAAGGCACCAGGCCTCACTGGACATGCGGCTGGATAATAGGGATGCCACTCTCACAACCGACTTGAGAGGGATTATGCTGCAGATCAGAGAATGGTGTCAACAACAGAGTACAATACGATTCGAACAAGTCAGATACTTTAAGGCATTGTACAACAAAATGTTGATCTGGAGCGCTGATAATGCTGACATGAAGAAGAGGATGCAAGACAATATTGATAGAATGCATGCCTCCCATACCACTGAAATGGAACTACTGCGAGAATTTCATCGAAAAGAACTTCCGCGCATAGAGGAGAATATGAATGAAAAGTTCAGCCTTCTTATGGCTGAAATGAAGCTAGTGGCAGCCGAATCCAAAGCCACCCACTTTAAATTCAGACAAAGATACTCCGCAGTGACTCCAAACAAAACTCAACTATCAGCCGCCTAGATTTCATGCTTGCTGGCATGTTCCTAGGGGTTCCTCTCTCCTTTGATGATGCCAAAAAGGGGGGAGAGGAATACCTGAAGATGTTGAAGGGGCCAATGGATGAGAAAGAAGGACGCAATGTTGTTGAGAAGAAGAAGAAACAAAAAGAAGAAAGAAAGAAAAAAAGGGAAAAGCAATTGAGGGGGGAAGGTTCAAAAGACATGACTCTAATGTTTGCCGACACCCTCAACAAGGCCTTGTCACAAAATGGTGACATAATCAAAGAAACTTCCAAAGAAACTCTGCGCTCCAACACTCAGTTGTGTCTCGAGAAGAGAAAAATCGTAGAAGCGGGGGATGAAGGAGGTCGAATGAAAAATGGATGCCCGTGTGATGGATATATTGAAACAATATGGAGGCATTCCGACAGGAAAAGACACAGATGCCATTCTAGACGATGGAGACGAGCCACGATCAATGGAAGAATTTAAAACGCTCGAATCCGAGGGATACTCAAAAATATGTCCATAGCCCAAGCCTGGGACTTGTATTGGGAGAAGGGTCTAAAACTATGTGAAGAAGCTGATAGGCAGCAGACTACAAGCAGCCATTCAGCTGGCAAGAAGAAGACTCCAGTACAATATACGCCCAGAGGAAGAGGAAGGAGTGGTGGAGGCAGAGGTTTTCAACCTAGACCTCTACCCAAAAACATTGAATATGTAGATCCGGGCAAGAAGGAAAGGATCTACTAGGCTGGATATGACGAAGTAGCCAACCGGGAAGTGGCTAGGAAGAATGCTGACTATGTCAAAAGGATTGAAGAAGAAAACAAAAGGCAAGATCAGCTGTGGGAAGAAAGGCAAGAAAGAAAGAGAAGAGACGATGCTGCAAAGAGAGCATACGAAAAAAAAAAGCGGCAAAAGATGAAAAGAAGAGAAAGAGACCGGAGGACGATAGAGTCAAGAAGAAAGAAGAGGAAGCGTGAAGGCGATGAAGTGTTCTTTGTCCACCCTTCATGTATTTTACTATTGTAAATACATATGTATGTAAGTCTTACATACGATGAATAAAGAATCAGAATTTCTATATTTTTGCGTCGTCTGAGAATGCCATGTTTGCTCGATACACATTGTAAAATGCTTGACTTTGTAAAGAACAAGAATGATATGATCAATAAAAAGATTGATTCTACGCATACATTCTCTGTTTCTACATTGTCTGTATGTATCTTTGCTATTTACATTTTGTATGTATGTTTTAAGTTTTGGCATCATCAAAAAGGGTGAAATTGTTAGGAAATTTATTGTTTAGATTTTGATGAATGCCATATAAAACTTAGACTAGAAAGTTGGCACCCCATTTTTCTTGTAATTTGTATTGTAATAGATAGGGCTGTATGAGCTGAGTCAAGTCAGCTATGCCTGGATATACAAGAAGTCAACTGAAGACTGGGAGGAAGACTCCGCTGTGAAGCAGCTGAGTATGGCAAGCAAGAGTTATCAAGAACTCGACTGAAGGAGTATCAGCTGTGATACAGCTGTATGAAGAGTCAGTCAAGTCAACCAAAGAAGCCAAGCCAAGTCATGTTGAAGTGACAGATGAGTCTTTCAATCATTGGAGCAGACTCAAGTCACCTGGGAAAGTTAGAGAACTGCAGTCAAGTCAAGACGACTGAAAAGAATCCGTTGCACAGAAGTCAAGAATATTACCTAAACAAGTAATACTTCCATGTCGCGCCATGTCTTAAAGTGCTCAGTCCCATAAGCGTGCAAAAGGAATAAACCAATGGGAAGCACTGCACCTTGTGCCAGAACCTGGAAAGCTGTAAGACATTTAATACGAGGAAATGTCAACATCAAGGACTGCAACAAGACAAGCCAACGAACACAAGTGACTTTTGAAAACAGCCTATCTCTTCAACGGGCAAATTTTTGAAAGTTCACTATAAAAGGTTGAGTAATCACTTTGAGAAAAGGTTACCTTGGTTACCTTGCATACCTGAGCATTCAAGCAATTATTCATGCTGTAACCTGCAATATATTCTCAAGCTATTCAAGCAAAATCCTCAAGCCTAACTCTCGAAGGAAATCACTCCAACACCAAGTTGTGAAGGAAAGACAACTTCAAACTGTTGAAGAGGAAACTTTTGAAGAATCAAAAGGGGTCTACATTCCAAGGAGGATTGTAGAAAGGTTCAAGGTCGAACCAGTCTCAAGTCATTGGAGGGCTTCGTGATCAAATCCAAGAAGCTTGAGCAAGTTAGCTGAAGTAGCAAGGCAGTCGTCCTGTGAAGAAGCTGAGTCGGACGAGAAGCTAGCTGTGTGACCAAAGCATCTTCAGACTGAGTCCCAAAGGATCAAGTCAGCTATGTGATCAAGACTTGTATCTGGACTGATAACTACTTTGTACTCTGATCAATACTTAGTGGATTCCTCCAGGAGTTGGAGAAGAGAGAAGTAGAAGAATTACCCCATCTTTGAACCTCGATAAAAATTATTGTGTTATTTACATTTCAGCATTTTTATTTCTGCATATTACTTTATATCTGCTGATAATTTGCTATCCAACTGATAATTAACAAAGTGCTAAAACCAAGTGTTAAAACAAACTTAAACCAAATTCAAGGGTGTTAAGTCTTCCGCTGAAAATCTCATCACAGCTGAGTTAAGGTTTAGACTAAACAACTGAGTTATTCTATCAACAACTCAATCGAGTCTGTTGAGTGGCTAACTCTTATGTTTAACTAACTTAGCTATCCCTCAAGGACTTAGCTGTGTATTTAACTCTATATTATTTTAAAAGGACTAAAATCGAAAAGTTGGTAAGGTTTATTCACTCCCCTTCTAAACCTTACTCACACCCCTCGGGACCTACAGTGAGCGATTGTTTTTCGGTTTCAAGAGTATGAAGTTTAGTAAGAGTAATAGCATGAGCTTTATCAAGAGATTCATAAGAAGTAAACAAGTTTTCCTTTTCAATTTTGAGCTCTTTATGCTCCTTTTTCAAAGTCTTGTATTTAACAATCAAATTTTGAAATTCAATTTGCAATTCATCAAAATCACATTGCAATTCATCAACTAAGGAGAAGTAGAGGAGTTAGAGCGTACCTCATTATTTTCATCGTCTATGGCCATAAGACCATGTTCGGTTTCACCTTCCTCGTCGGATGTGGCGAGTAGTTCATCCCAAGTTTTGACATCCGCATTTAGAGCCTTGTTTTTTGGAAAAGGCTTTTTCTTCTTTTGTTCCTCCTCGAGTTTTGGGCAATCGGCTATGAAGTGCCCGGATTTTCCGCATTTAAAACACGAGTTGTCTCTCGGTTTTCTTGCTTTATTCTTATTCACAAATTTTGCAAATTTCCGGACAAGTGCGACCGTCTCTTCATCATCCTCATCATTATCATAATATGAATTATTAGAAGAAGATGCTAGACCTTTAGGAATATTTTGCGTACCCGATTGAGTGTTGGATGGTTTGGAATTTTTTCTCTCCTTGAGATAGACTTCGTAAATGAGGAAGTTCCCGATAAGCTCATCGAACTTGAGTGTTTTGAGATTTTGTGCTTCCGTAATAGCCGTCACCTTTTCGGACCATGAGCCGGGGAGTGCATTCAATACCTTGGTCACTTTGTCTTCTTTGGAGATGACTTTACCGAGGCCACAAGCGGATTGACAATGTTGTCAAGCCTTTCCACCATTTTTGAAATGCTTTCACCATCATGCATATTGAAGTTTTCAAAGTCTTTAACAAGCATGGTTTTTCTTGCTTGTTTGACCTTCTTGGTTCCTTCATATATAGTCTCTAATTTTTCCCAAACTTCATGTGCCAACCTTATGCCTCTTATGCGATTATACTCGGTGGCGGTAAGAGAGCAATGTAAAATATTTAAGGCCTTACCGTTTAGAGAGAAAGCCTTCTTGTCATTTTCATCGAACTCCTTGAAAGGTTTGGGAGTCGAGGTGCCGTCCTCCAATTTCTTGGTTGGTTGAGCAACTCCTTCAATAACCACATTCCAAATGTCAAACCCGCACCCTTGTAGAAAGCACTCCATACGGTCTTTTGAAAATGCGTAGTTGTTGGCGTCAAATAGTGGTGGCTTGTTGGTGGAGGCGCTAGTGGTGAGATAAACTTCATTCGTAGCCATGGATCTTTCCTCTTTACTCGGAACGAGCTAGCCAACGAGTTTGGCTCTGATATCACTTGTTAGTCCAAGTGGATACGATAATCTAGAGGGGGGTGAATAGATCATGCCGGTTTTTCAAATTCTGCCCTCTTTTTCGAGTGTTCAAGCAAAGATAGAAACTGTAAATGCGGAAGTGTGAATCCAGTTTTTAGGAATTAAAGAAGCGACTTACCACTGCTCCGTTCTAGCCCTTCCAAGTGGAAGTGAAGGATTTGTCGTCTATAGTGACGCCTCGAAGGAAGGACTAGGAGCCGTACTCATGCAAGAGGGACGGGTAATCGCATACGCCTTGCAAAAACTCAAACCATACGAGGCAAACTGCCCAATGCATGATCTAAAGCTAGCGACAGTAGTGTTCGTATTGAAGAAGTGGTGACACTATCTATACGGAGCAAAATTTACTGTTTTCACGGATCACAAGAGTCTAAAGTACCTGTTCTCACAGAAGGATCTTAACTTGAGACAGAGAAGGTGGATGGAACTTATTGAAGATTATCACTTTGATACCCAGTACCACCCTGGGAAAGCGAATGTAGTAGCAGGCACCTTGAGTAGAAAGGCCAGCGTAGTGAGATTGATGAATAGGGAATGGAGATCCCTGGAAGAATTGAGTGCATGGAATTCGACGAGAACAAACACTCAATTATTCTGCACTAATATCTCCGTAAGGCCTGAGCTGCTAGATGAGATTAAGGCAGCACATGAAGGAGACCCGAAATTCCGGGAACTTAAGAAAAAGGTTCAGAAAGGAGAATGTCCGAAATTTTCTATAGCAGAAGATGGGATCTTGAGGTTTAATAATTGGGTGTGTGTGCCAAACGATAAGGTATTGAGAAATGAGATTTTGGGAGAAGCGCATCATTCAAGGTACACATACACCCTGGTGGTAATAAGATGTACAAGGATTTGAAATAGCACTTTTGGTGGGTCAATATGAAAAATCAGGTAGCAGAATATGTGGCTAGATGTCTGACCTGCCAGTGAATCAAGGCCGAACACCAACGACTAGTCAGGGTTACTACAACTATTTCAAGTTCCCGAATGGAAATGGGAATTTACCACGATGAAATTTGTAACGGATTTGCCGAGAACTAGATGAGGTTATGATACCATATGGGTTGTGGTGGATAGACTCACCAAATCAGCTCATTTCTTGCCGATTAAGAAAATGGATAGCCTACAGAAGCTGGCACAGACCTATATCCGAGAGATTGTAAGGTTGCATGGAGTATCAGCTAACATTGTTTATGCTGAGACTCGAGGTTTATCTAAAGATTTCGGAAGTGTTTGCACAGAGAACCGGGGACAACACCGTCACAACGCTAAGCTTTAGTACATCCGCTCACCCGCAAATCGACGGACAATTAGAACGTACAATTCAGATCCTCGAGGATATGTTGAGAGCCTGTGCGCTATATTTTTAAGGAATCTGAGACATTCATTTGCCACTAGCGGAGTTCGCCTACAATAACAGTTATCAGGCAATGATCGGAATGGCGCCTTATGAGGCACTATACGGGAGGAAGTGCAGATCTCCGTTACATTGGGAGATCGATGACCAGTGGACCCCGAAGAGAAGAAGGCAACCCCAACAACCATTTCCAAGAGTGATTCTGATATAAGAGTCTGTAGATAAAGTCAGATTAATAAAAGAAAGGATCCGGATAACTCAGAGTCGGCAGAAAAGCTATGCAGACAAAATGAGAAATGATTTGGAGTTTGAGGTAGGAGATGAAGTGTTCCTTAGACTTTCACCACGAAAGGGACTAATCCACTCAAAGAAAGGAAGAAAAGTTAAGTCTGGGATACATTGGGCCGTACAAGATACTCCAGAGAATCGAAAATTTGGCCTATCGATTGGAACTACCACCTCTTATCGTCGGGATGCATGACGTGTTTCATGTCTCCAGATTGAGGAAATACCAGCCCGACCCTGAACATGTTATCACTCAAGAAATTCCTCCAGTAATGGAGAATCTGTCATACACCGATAAGCCCGTATGGATCATTGATAAACAAGTGTGGCAATTAAGGAAACGAGAGATTCCGATGGTCAAGGTTGTATGACAAGGACACAATCGAGACGAGGATGCCACATGGGAAATGGAGGAAGATATGAGAAGACAACATCCAGAATTATTTTGAGAGGAATTTGGGGACCAAATTCTTTTAAGGAGAGGAGGATGTGAGGCCCCGAATTTTATTGGTCGAATTGTAATATTCCGGATATTGTACTATGTGATCAAGTGTCACAAATTGTTATTAATAATAAATATAGTCTTAATTTTATAATTCTTAATATCTAAATACTAATTTTATTTTATTTCTCTAAATTACTAACTATCCCTAAAATATTATATCATTAACTTAGCTTCTATTAAATGACTTAATAAACCAAACTATAGGATTTTGGTGACTTATCACTAGAATAAGAATAAGACAATTGACTTATATAAGAGAGTTGGACTATAAGACATATGATAAGAAGAATTCATTATGTGATATAAGGATTAAAATATCACTAAAATACAACAAAAATAGGAGAAAAAGATGAGGGGAGGGGGAGGAGGGCAAGAAGGAGTAGGGAGACAAGGGAATTTAATCACAAGACAACATGATTAAGAGTATGCTAGACTCTTCACATACCAAGACTTGAGCCCCAAAATTTACAAGCTCAAAAAAAGTGTAATGATGCCCAAGGAGTGAAGGGGGGGAGGGGGCGGCCATTAAGGGGAGAGGGGAAGGAAGACTCTCATTTTAAACTCCCCATACTTAGAAATCTCACCATAGAAAAACATCACCCCTCTCTCAAAGCACTAAGGGCCGAAAATTAGTGTCCAAAGGTAAGGAGATTCTTCAATTTTTCATCTACAAACTAAGCATAGTTTTCCTACTACCTTTAACTAAGAGATTTTGACTTGTAGGGTTGAAGAGGTAGGGCCGAATATTTGCAAGAAAATAGGCTTGGAGGTTTAGTCTTGAAGCACTAAGGAAGTTAAGGTAAGGTAAGCTTTGCCCAAAAATTCTCTTATTATTATTCTTCTTTTTCCTTCAATTTCTTCACTTTTGACACCCTAAACTGCCCTTGTACCCTAAGAGATTTAAAGGAGACTTGAGGAAGTTTATGGGAGCTAGAAGCCTTAGACAACCTCTACCAAAGCACAAAGACAAGGTGGGTGAAAATTTTTCTAGCTCTCATCAAATTGCATAAAAATGGCATGTATGCATGTGTTAAATTATGTATTATATTTTATGGAAAATTTTCAGTTTTATAATTCTGGATAATTCGAAAATGATGATATACGTGTAGTTGGATTTATGACAAAAGTGATTATTGCTTAAAAAATGGCTTTTGTATGCTTTATATGCATATTATTTTTAATAATTGAAAATGACTGAGAAATATTAGAAATATGCTTTAATATTTTATATATATGTATATATTCTGAACAAATAAATATGTGAACAAAAATCAAGCTTGGGCCATTTTGCAAATATGGCAAAATATAGGGCCAAAAGTGAAAATTCGAAAACTACGGAAACCCTAATGTAAATTTGAAATTTTGGACTGTATATTCTATAAAAATAATGTATATATGATAAATAATAATCGGAACTCTTCGGGTCAAGCAAATGCGATCAAAAGAACATTTGGACACCAAAATGATAATTTTTCGAACTTTAGGGGACTAAACTGTAATTTTCGAAAGTATTGGCCGCCACTGTCCCAAAAATAGTATGAACTCATTTTAAATAGTATTCTAGACCTTTAGTCCAAATTTCACGAAAAACGGGCTTGAAACGAGTCCTTTACGGTAAAATCACCTTTGGGGCCAAATTAGAATTTTTCAAGAAATTGGTACTTAAACGGGGAATTTTTCAAAACTGCTCTTATCCCAGCTATATACTGCTCCAAAGAAAATATTAGACTTGTAATCTCGCTAATACCTTTCCCGGTCTAAGAGATATCCATTTTAAAGTGTCGGGTCAAAAATATAATTTTGGGAAAATTTAGGACTGACCTGCAATTTCTGAAAATCTGACCCCGAAGCCCTGAAAATATGATTCTTTGGAATTTTTAGAAAAATTAGGAACTGATTTTGCCTTTTTTCCGAGTCCCGGTTTAAAACATATTGAATTTTTAAACCCAGTATAAAATTTCCTTTCTTAGTAAAATGTTTTATTTTAAATAAAATTTACCAAGGTCATAGAAAATTATATTTTCTGAATTCAGTTTATTTGTAATAATATTAAAAATATTTTATTATTATTTAATTAAAAATTATGTTTTATTTATTACCCAAATTTTATTCGAGACCTTCATACCGTATAATTGTACTAGTAATACGGCGACTTCCTCGCCCGCATAATCTAAAATTTCATTAAGGACTTCAGCATAATATACTGAATCGAATAGTATAGCCAACTAGATTACCCATCCGGTAACTATGCCGTGAATTTGAACTGATTGACTGAATATCGAACGCGGCGAGTCTTTGAACACTCCGGTCCTATTGACTATTTGATAGAATATCGGACGCGGCAAGTCTTTGAATACTCCGGTCCTACTGATTGACTGACAGACTAAACTGTGGAATGGATAAGTCGCGTATGAGGTGGGTAGCTCGGCTGCAATCCCATACCGGCCTCCATCGTCCAAATCTCAACCTCGAGCCAGATATGAGAGTCTGGCGGGCGATTCGGTCGTAGGAACTGGGCATAATCATGATTATGATGATCTTCGAGCTTAGCTGGATCCACTGTAGAGACGTCGTGCCAACTGGGATAGTGGTTACGGCCCTATCCATTGGAGGGATAAGGTGTACTATTGGGGAGATGATGTTTGATTAACACTTCTCTGCCAAATAAGGACGGACTGGTTGTATCACTGCGGTGCGCAACCAACTGTTACAAAATTGACGGACTGACTGTTAATTGATATTGTTAAACTATCAAGTATATAAGAAAGCCATTGCACGTTTCTTGCATAAAACTCATGAAACGAATTTTTATTGCATAAACTATAAGCCCCACTTGCACACACTCACCACACCCAGTGAGAATTTTTGTCTCACTCCCACCTATTTTTTCCAACCAGAGGATGAGATTCTGCCGGAGGAAGACCACAGTGGAGATGACGAAGCTACCAGTTAGCCTCATAATGTGCTGGACTGTTGAGACAATCGACTTATTTTATGGTTTCATTTTGAATGGACAAATTTTGAAAATTTCTTATAATAGACGGGCGTAGGACCCGCAGGAACAATTATTGACAATTTTGTACTTTCGTTTTATTTCCGCTGCGACAGTTTTAGACTTAGACTAATTTGATAATATGCATGATTTGGGAAATTACTATTATGCTTGGAATATTTTATGTATGAAATGAATGGTTTATTTTGGATCAGCTTAAGTAAACCAACATATGTTTGATTGACTGTGTCATGGCTCCGGGTGGGGCGTGACATTCTTAATTTAAAATAAATAATTCACAAAATTCATTATGGAGTAACGTCAGTGAATAAGTGAATGCATGCCCTTGCATAGACCATTTCAAATTAGTATCTTTCTTGGAACTAATCATCCTCTGCCATTAGTAACCTTTACCAGTAGGGGTTTAGCAGTTTCCAATTTACACCCAGGCTTGAGTGCAGTGCTCTATTACGAGAAACTGAGAGTACGTCCTGAATCAATGAGAAATGTGGAGTGTATGGGTGGCACACTGGCCATAGAGTCTCATGGTAGTAATTCCATCTTCACATGTTATAGCATTAAAAGTTATTTGAATTTCCTCCATGGGATATGTGGCGCTCCCCAAACCAATGTAAGACTCATGACAATCATTTATATAGGTAATTTCTTCCTCATCAGTCATAATCATACATGCGACCTTGTGCTTGCACCCACTACAAGAAATTAGAGAAAACATGACGATACAATTCGTCATATAAATGTCCTTTTTTGTCACTAAAGTTATTAAGTGACGAAATTTGAGCGTCATAATGATTGTCACTGTAGCCCTTTGGTAAAAGGTATATGTGGCGATTTTTTCAGTTCGTCAATAAATATTTAATCTTTGATAACACTCACGACCAGTGTCATCATTTTTTGTGACGTTTAATTCGTCACTTCAATGATCAAATTTTTGTCACTCAAATTTTTATTTTGTTACCAAAACGTAACATTTTAAATGGCGAATGCATACTTTGTCACCCAAACATTAGATTTTGATGACGAAAATGATTATATTGCCAAATTAATCAAATTTTAATGACGCCTTCAGTGTCACAATTGCATTAAAATTAGTCATATATTATATAATTTGTCATAAAAAAGATATTTTATAGTTACACAATATTAGTCGTCACTTAATGAGTATATATATAATGACAAAACAATGTGTCACAAAAGGTAATATTCAATGACACGACATTCATTGTCACCAAAAGATTCTGAAACACGATGACTTGTTTTGTCACGAGAAAATTAATATTACATGACAAAGTTGATTAGTGTTATTAATCGTGTAAGATTAGTAATGAGCCGGTTCGTCATAAAAGAAGTATATGGTGACAAAATATTTCGTCACTAGATAGTTTTATATGGTAACACACAAATCATCATAAATGACTCATTTTGGGTGACAAATTTAAAACATATGCGAGAGGATACAAGTCGTCATTAAAAGACTATTTTTAATGACCAATTTTATAGTCACTAAATGGATATGTATAGTGACGTCTAAGTTCATTGTGAAAAATAATAGTTTCAGTTACAAAATAGGTCAGTATCACCAATTGATTTTTATATGACGACATAAATACCATTAAATGAGGCATTGGAGACTATATATCTATATATATCGATGTATTAATTTGTCATATTTTATCATTTACATTGCATAAAAATAAAATAAAATCTCATGATGAGAAAATTCATTATTGACTTTCCGCGTACATAAATTTGCTCCGATCTAATATTATATTACAAATGCAATTTAAAAGTCAAATAAGCATGAAAAATAAAAAGAACCAACATGTTTAAATAGAACATGATTATTTAATCAATATAAGGAAAATGCTAAATTATCCAACTTTCAAATGGAAATTACAAATCTACTTGAAAAATATTCGAAAATGAAACATTAGACATCCAAACCCAAACAATACTCATAGAAATATAAACCATATGTCCTCAAAAATCTTTTTTTGTAGCTTAGATATTATTCCTACTGGCAGCAATGAATGTCATAAGTTTGTTGATAAATGCACCTTGTTGACCCACTTGCTCTTTCAAATCACTCACTTGGGCCTTTAGTCCACTTACTTGAGATTTTGAATCTTGTAGTTTTTCTTGTGTTTCCTGAAGTTCCTTTTGAAGTTGTTGGTAGTTGAATCAAAGGATGTGGTGCGTCTACTTGGAGGCTTTGGGCTATAGCCAAGACCCTTTATATAACCGGATCCATGACCAAGCACCTCAAGAACTATTTCTTCAGCACTCTTCTAAATTTCTTGGTCTATATATTTTTTTTTCTTGTTTTGCTATCATCAACTCCTATTTAAATATATTGATTTAAGAGTACACAACTAATATCAAGGTTAATAGCAAAGCTAGATAATGAAAATGAGTGCGTGAATTACCCAATTTTCTTTTGCCTCAACTGTTGACCAACCATCTTTTTCTGTATAATGAGTACGTTTATAGAAATCAATCATATCACACTGTTCTCCATTTAGCTCCTTTTGAGCTTAGTAAAAAGAAAAAAAGAAAAAAACTCACAGTAAAAAAATAAGAAATAGTGTCAACTTAAGGTTACTTAAAAACAACTCACAATTTCATATTGAAGAACTGTAAAAGGCGTTCTGCCAGAAATATGTGGAGCTCGCACTTGTTTTCAATTTTCAGTATTGGTTGAACTTTGGTGCTGTGAAAACAAGAACAATAATATTGTAAGATAATATATAGATATATTATAAGAAAATATTTAATAATATTTGAAAATAAGTATTAATTTAAAAAACTTGTTACCTTGAATTCAAGTGATGCAAAAAAGTCATACAATACCTCCTAATTTTGTTTACTAGGACAAGAAGAAGGCTTGTTATTTTTAGCCTCTTTCAAACTTGCATACTTCTTGTAATGCTTATATAACATGTAATGTTGTTGTCTGGTACTAGATTTTAGCCTTTCGATCATGCATTGTCTAACCCCTGGATCATCCATATTAACATCCATGTGGATCTACATGTCATATATATGATCATTTTAACTTACATGAAAATGGACATCATGCGATAAAATAATTTACTCTACTCGTACCTTTATAAGATCAAAGCCCGATTCCATACTATTTTTTTCATCTACTTCTTTCTGCCTTTTGGGCACTAGAAGGACATCTAGAATTACTACGCCAATTTGACTCGAAAGCTTTGTGGATTCCTCTTGAGTTTTAGGTCTTCCTAATAATACATCCACAGTTACATTCATTTTATTTCCAGAAGAAATAAATGCCTTCATAATGCCTTACCATTGTTTGACCACGTCCTATTTTCTTAGGGTTGGAAGCTGCATCTATACATTTAAAAATTGTTATATAATATATACATACATTATTAGTTCGATTCAATAACTATATTGTAAAAGTTAGCAGGTAAAGTATCAAAGATATAATAGCTGTTTAAAAATTGGCCACGATAACTATGAAAAATGATCTCAACAGCGCCACCAACTCAAAAAGAACACATTGAAAAGAGGCATTCCCACGTTACTTTTTACCAGCAATATTAAATACATGCCCGGTTCCGTTCATTGATTTCCACCTTTGATGAACACACCCGAGAGACATGCACTGCCATAGTTAAAAATACTTCAATAATATTAGGCAGATGCATTAGATCAGGTTTTTGCTAAGGTACTAGAAATGTTTAGTTGCAGCTTAGTATATTTACCATTATGACACTTTATTCAAACAAAATTTTCAACATTTCTGGTTCATGATAATAACTCAGCTCCAACAATATCTATATGGATGGGTGCCATTTTTTTTTCTCATGATTTGAATTATTTTGTTGGTAAATATTTTTGCTAAGGTATCAAAAATATTTACTTGCAGCGTAGTATATTTTACCATTATGACACTTTATAGACAAAAGGTATACTTAGGGATGGCAATAGGGTGGGTCTGGGACGGGTTTGGCCAAACCCGAGACCCGCCCTGCTAGGGAAGAAGAAAATCTGGTACCCACTGTGCCCCGCTTCAAACCCCACCCCACCCCACCATGGGACCCGGTACCGGCGGGTCCAACCCGTTAGACCCGCCACCTCAAAAACATTTATCATCTCAACTACAGCCTGCTTGTTTATCTCCAATAGGCCCTTTTGCTTACCCTATCTGTTTCATATCCTGGGCTAATAAAGGAAGAAGAAGCAAGAAATGCATTTCGTAAACAAAAGTTCATGGGAGTGAAATCATCACAAGCTGCTGCATCCAAATGGGTATAGAAGATATATTTCCAAAAGACAAATTCGAGAAAGCTACCCCAAGACATCTCATTTCACAATATCTCACATAGATATGATTGAGAGGAAAAGGCTATATATGATTTCAAAATATCTCACATAGTCACATGTATCTAATCTTCTAGTTACTAAATCAATGCATCAATACAAAGAGAATAGCTACAAACCAGTGTTGGAATTGGTCTTTGAGAAATTGAGTGTTGACCCGATTTTGACCAATTAATTAAGTGGTTTCCATTTGTGAAAAATGGAATTAAATTATTTGTAAAAAATTCTACTAAGAGAGTAGATGAGAATAACATTTGGAATTTCTCAAAACCGATTCCGGGTGAACGAGAAATTAATGCTAGAAGTTAGCCACTTAACACAAATAAATGGTATGGAAAATGGAAAATGTGGGGGAGGAGAGATGCTCCATCCCACATAGGAAAAGGATGAAAAGTTTGCACACTTTATTTATCCCAAGTTGGACAAATGGGTTTGGGCCCTTGGGGGCACCCAAGTTTTTAAAGGGGAGAGGACCTACATGCTTGTGGGTTTGGTTCAAAGCACACACGCGCGAGCACGCCGCCCGCCGCCGCCGACCGGATCGGTCCGGTCCGGGTCATGGGCTTGGGCTTAAAGGCCCTTATTCTTTTTGGACCAAAAACCTTTAAAATTAAATGTTTAATTAATTTTTTGTAATTAATTAAATAGATTTAATTAATTTTCGTAATTGATTAAATAAGTTCAAACTGGGAGAAGGTTCTACTCGCGCACGACCCGTGCGTCTGGTCGTGCTCCGGAACTTGTTGTTCGTTGTTGTTCCGGTTTTGCTGTGCTGCTAACCGGAACTGTAAAGTCATTGTACCTTAGAGGCGAGCGTCGGAACCGTAAGCACTAGTATACGGGGCGTTTTAAATCTTGCGGAGATCGTATCTAATCTGAGGCCTTGACTAAGCCTTTACACAATCTTCCAGCCATTTTCCAAAAACAGAAACCATACACCAGAAAATTTTACCCAACAATCGCAAGACGAAAATTCCGTTGTTTTTGTTGAAGACGATGGCATCCAGTTCGATATCGTTCACACCCATGGCTGCTGCTCCCGCTCACGGCGAAAAGCCGCCCAAATTTTCCGGCTCCGACTTCAAACGTTGGCAACAAAAGATGCTATTCTACCTCACTACTTTGGGGTTGTCTCGTTTCGTGAAGGAGGAACCCCCTGCCGTTGGTGATGAAGAATCCGACAATGAACGGAGAATCGCTGTGGATGCTTGGCATAACAGTGATTTCCTGTGTCGGAATTATATTTTGAACGGACTAGACGATACCTTGTACAACGTCTATAGTTCGTTTAAAACGTCCAAAGAGTTGTGGGACTCTTTGGAAAAGAAATATAAAACAGAAGATGCCGGTGCAAAGAAATTTGTAGTCGGTAAATTTCTGGATTATAAGATGATTGACACCAAGACGGTGATTAGCCAAGTGCAAGAAATTCAGATCATACTTCACGACTTAGTGTCTGAATGGATGATACTGAATGAGTCCTTTCAAGTGGCTGCAATCATCGAAAAATTGCCGCCTTCGTGGAAAGATTTTAAGAACTATCTCAAGCACAAGCGGAAGGAATTAGGGCTTGAGGATTTGATAGTTCGACTTCGGATTGAGGAAGACAATCGGGATTCCGAATGGAAATCGGCAAATGTGGGGGTATGATCATACTTTGTGGAACACCAGTGGAGTTTCTGTTGCATTTTTAAAAGTAACAGAAGGTGTTGCCAAAAGTGTTGTAAACACCAAAACCACATTTACATGAGGTGTTCTCGAAAGTGTTGTAACACTAGAGGCAGACACCGTAACAAGTTGAATCTGAAGTCTTACTAAAGATGTGAT
Organism: Rehmannia glutinosa; assembly: GCA_016081115.2. Lineage (NCBI taxonomy): Eukaryota > Viridiplantae > Streptophyta > Magnoliopsida > Lamiales > Orobanchaceae > Rehmannia > Rehmannia glutinosa. Next base: position 39,767,452 of record CM071927.1, read on the forward strand.
AACATCAAAGTTACACACCTTGTAAAAGATGGAGTTGTTGGAACTAAGATCTGAAATCTGGTAGAACGAGATTCTAACTGGATCGTCGGGATAATGTTCTAACAAAATGGCCGAGAGCCATGAAAGTTCTGGATAACTTTGTCTTAAACAAAGATACCGGAAGTTGAAAGGGGAGCTTGACTTTTAAGAAACCCACATAAAGGAGATTGCCTTGAAATGTGGGGGTGCTTTGGAAAAAGTAGAAGCAAAAATGAAATAAATTCAGCATTTATGATATAAGTGATGGTACGATCATTAAAATCATGAAATGTTGTATTTATTAAAGGTGTCCTTTCGTGCAAAGGAAAGAGGTAAGTCTAGACGTTTTTGTCGTAGACACAATACCAATAAACAGTTGATGTCGAATGGGGTTATTTCGGTTGACTACGTAAAGTCAAAGGAAAACCTTGCGGATCCGCTTACGAAAGGCATAAGTCGAGATCAACTGTATAAATTGTTAAGGGGAATGGGTTTAAAATCCACAACTTAAAGAATGTTCTTAGCGGTAACCCAACCTTGTGAATTGGAGATCCCAAGACCTTGGTTCAATGGGACAACTAAGTTATGAATGTTCAGCTGAACACTTGGAAAATGTGTTAGCTCATTCTCGATACATCCAAGTGTATTTAAACATGCTGAATGTGGTGAGGTTAAGTTTAAGACTTTTAATGATTCCTATACCGAAAGGTGGAGTATTGCAGGATACTCTTCAATAGGAGATCACCTATATAAGTGAGAAGTAATGGCCGCTTCAAATGAAACACTTGAATCTAAGATATGGTCCAGGGCCGAAATGGACACAACGTGAGAACAACAAGTGTTAGAGTTGTTATTGTGTAAATCTTGTTGTCTTGGTTTACACAAACGGTGAGTAGTTCAAGACATCGCAGCGTCACTAGCGGCTAGTAAATCCGATAGTACTTTACTAAGGAAGGTTCAAAGCCACAAGCTACCTATCCTGATGCAATAACGATTCACCGAGACTTTCAAGCGAATCTGCATACACGCATGCATTAATTTCATTCATGTGGGGGATTGTTGGAATTGGTCTTTGAGAAATTGGGTGTTGACCCGATTTTGACCAATTAATTAAGTGGTTTCCATTTGTGAAAAATGGAATTAAATTATTTGTAAAAAATTCTACTAAGAGAGTAGATGAGAATAACATTTGGAATTTCTCAAAACCGATTCCGGGTGAATGAGAAATTAATGCTAGAAGTTAGCCACTTAACACAAATAAATGGTATGGAAAATGAAAAATGTGGGGGAGGAGAGATGCTCCATCCCACATAGGAAAAGGATTAAAAGTTTGCACACTTTATTTATCCCAAGTTGGACAAATGGGTTTGGGCCCTTGGGGGCACCCAAGTTTTTAAAGGGAAGAGGACCTACATGCTTGTGGGTTTGGTTCAAAGCACACACGCCCGCCGGCCGGCTCGGCCCGGCCCGGTCCGGTCCGGGTCCGGGTCGTGGGTCGTGGGCTTGGGCTTGGGCTTCAAGGGCCTTATTCTTTTTGGACCAAAAACCTTTAAAATTAAATGTTTAATTAATTTTTTGTAATTAATTAAATAGATTTAATTAATTTTCGTAATTAATTAAATAAGTTCAAACTGGGAGAAGGTTGTACTCGCGCACGGGCAGGCGCACCACCCGTGCGTCTGGTCGTGCTCCATGCAGAGAGTTGGAGCACCGCGCAAGACGGCAAAGCGCACGGCCCGTGCGCCTGGTCGTGCTCCCCTGCGCAGGTGCGTCTGTTCAGTGCAAATGTGGCTTTTCGAGCCTACAGACGCGATTTTCCGTATGGGCACTTCATTGCCTATAATATTGAGGCCCCTGCAGATGATTCAGGATACGAAAAAAAAACTCAGATAATAACCAGTCATTTGCATCATACGAGCATATTGATTTTCCCTTTCGTTCAAAAGCTTGAAAGTCAAGAACAACTTGTTGTTCATTGTTGTTATTCGATTTCTTTGTCGCTAACCGGAATCAAAAGTCGTTATATCTTAGAGGCGAGCGCCTGAACCGTAAGCACTAGTATACGGGGCATTTTCGTCTTGCGGAGACTGTATCTAATACAGGCCTCAACTAAGCCTTTACACAATCTTCCAGCCATTTTCCAAAAACAGAAACCATACACCAGAAAATTTTACCCAACAATCAGAAAACTCTATGTTTTTGTCAAAGCTCAACTCCAGCAACATGTCTATGTATGAATGTCATTTTTTTTCTTCTCAATTTATGGTTCATCAAAATATCACAGTAGCAAAGCAGATATACAACCTAAGTTTGTAGATTGTCGCACTCTGAATTCAGTAGCATTATCAAGCAACAAAAATTAGGAATGCAAATAAAGTATACATGTGATATCATTTGCTCCAAATGATGGTTCTTGAATGTTCTCAGTTGATTGAATTCCAGGACATTGAGTTGATTGAACTTCAGGATTTTGTGGTATATTGTCCGTCTCATTGGTGGGATTTACTGTAGCAGTTTCACCACTTTTAAGGGACCATCATTCATTTTATTTGTAACCAATGCCTCATTTGCACCATCAAATGCCACATTTGCTTTGTCATAAAGCCGTTCGAGACTTCTACGAGGTGTTGAATTAGATAACACATTCTTGGTAGTTTGGTTTATGACACTTTGTTGAGACTTGTTTGTGATACTTTTCGGTTTCAGTTTGCGAGCTCGTGGAGCCATTTATAATAACTCTACATGAAAACAATTAATTCCATAAGTAAATGTGCTCATAAAAAATGCTAAAGAAAATAACTTCTTGCCGCAAGAAAAATATTAAAAAAATCTTGGTACATTATTTTGATAACAACATCTGAATCGGTAAACAAATAAATATTATTGTGCAGAACAAACAAAATTAGAATTGTCTTTCCAGTAAATGCACACCCTCATCAATCAACAAAAAAAAAAAAAAAAAAAAAAAATCATCAATGGCAAGTTTTAAGGCAATCAAAACAACAACTTTCTTGCTCTCACTCCATTACTTCCAATCTTGGTTTCTCATGTAAACCAATCAACTACTAAGGATACAATAAACTATTTTTACATAAAAATAACTCCCTTGCAATTTGCTTGTGTCGTCGGAGTAGTAAGTTAAAATAAAGAAAAAATCAGGAAGCTAGATGTCGCAGACATTCAAGGGTTATTGTAAATGGTTAAAGCAAAGCTGGAAGTTTCCCACACAAAAGTCAAATGCTCAAAGAGAGACAGAGTGCTAAAAGGATACATGTCATTTCATCCAAGAAAGAGGGATATTTACATGATTATATATACTTTTTTTTCGAAAGCAAATATGATTATATATTCTTGTGCACTCCTATTTACAAGTAAATTAAAGCACGAGTTTGTGATTTTATCCTCTTTATTCTATAGTGGTAAATGATCTTTAAGTTGTATTTGGATCACAAACATGGCAAAATGATTGGATAATTAGAAGGAAACCAAAATCACTGATGATAGAAAGCTTCCAATTTATTGGCCAATAACAAAGTTAAACCACAAACTTCTTCCAAATTCACCAATTCAACGAACCTTATAGCTAGACCAAGAATTTGATAAATGTTTCATATTAGTCAAAATTTAAATATAAAGCATAACATAATACAACATTCTAAAATCACATAGTAACCTACATTTTATACGTGAGAAATTAGCAATATCTTTTAGAAACCCGAGATATTTGTGATTACGGTGAAGAGAGAAGATGTTATCAGTATTGATTGAATACCGCAGATTGACCAACCGGAAAGGAAACTGATATTTTGATATATTGTAAACCTAATCGTTTATATATATTGACTCAAAGTAAAAAAGCGAGAGATGGAGAGAATCACGATTATAATGAATCTTTGTATTTATCTACCTTAATTAGATAAGAATATACCTTAATTAGATTTGAAATATTAAGCGCCAAAATAAAAAGTATATCCGCCAAATATTGGTTTGTTGTGCACACATCTATTTTTTCCTTATTTATTTATCTATTTATTTATAATTTGCAATTGTTACCATCAAACCCAAAATTTTAGATGATAGTATTAACAATAATTAAATCCAAAATTAAATTTTTTTTTTTTTTTTTATCACAAACTGCTATGAAATCCAAAAAAAGAAATAAGATATACAAAAGACATGTGTTCTTCAGGAGTATCTATCGCTGATAAGAGCAGATATGGACTCCTGGAACGATGACCTCGAGGTGAACTTATACTCACTCTCCTCCTCTGAATGAGCCTTTGCTAAACCCCTAGTTAGGAGTGGAAATAGGCCAGACCAGGTTAGGCTTTGCGTCGTACGGCCTGAGCCTGTTTTACGTGTATTCGGCCTAAGCCTGCCATGTTATATATAATAGGCATTTTTTCCAGTCCAAGCCTGACCAATTTAATAAATAGGCATGACCTGAGCCTATAAAAGCCCATTAAAGGCCTACAAATCATATATATTTTATTTTAATATATATTTTATCGAATATAATAATTAAATAACTATATAAAAATAATAATATTAATAACATATATAATATGTATTGTGGTATTTAAATTTATAGGTCTTAAATAGGCCGACCTATTAGGCTTGAAAGACTTTTTTAAAAGCCCAAGCGTAGTCTATTTATCTAAGTAGACATTAAAGCGCCCTACCGACCTATTTACTAAATAAATTTAAGCAGCCGCCAAAGAGCCAGCCGTAGAGCCTGTCGAGGCAGCTGGCTATTTCCACCCCTACCCCTAGTCAACTTTTATGGTCTATGTGAGCAATTCAGTTCCATCCGTCTCATGTATAGCTTGTTGGGCTTGATAATCCGAGATTAAAGTGTAGATTCTTTATCTCCTCATATTCACCAAATGCAATTTGTAAATCTTCTGGGTGAACAAATTTTGTCAAAAGTGATTTCTCGTTCAATTCACTTTTGGAAATTGTCAAAAGTGAAAATTTTGTGAAGAAAAGAAGGTTCAAGGGGGGCGTTCTGGAATAGTCCGAAGTTTTTAGTGGTGCGATTGAGAATTGAAAGAAAAACATTTATTTGAAAAATTATAAACTTAAAAAGTTTTCTTTTGGATGGAAATGGGTCTTTGATAAATTATTACTTTAAAAATCATATAACTAAGTTATAAATTATTATAAATAATTTTGAATTTTTTACATTAATTTGAGTAATATAAAATTTATCAAAATAAAGAATTATTCGTTAAGTATTATACGGATAATTATAATATGTGTACTAAACATATTACTTGAAAATGGAAAAAGGAAGATAAGAGGGCTGAAGTGGGAAAAAAATGGAAAAACAAACCTTTTATTGTAGTGGAAGGTTGAACCACGATATCATACACAAATAAAGAACAACTACCAATGTACTAGACCACACAGGCTGTCAAATCTTGCAGTCTTAGTATATTTTACTTGTATAAGTTGCACTATAATATATCAACTTATCTTAGTGCAATGATAACTTATCTCTGCAATCTAGCTTTGAGAAAGAAAAACGCTTTTAGAAAGAAGAATACCGTAGCCCTGCCCTTCGCGACTTGCTCTGTCTTTTGCTTATCAAAATTATCACATCTCTGTCTCTCTACCGCACCATCTGCTGACCACTTCGCCCCACCCTGAAATCACCGCCCAGGCGTCCATCGGTGGCTAACTCCTCTTCGGCGCCAATCACCAGAAACCCCAATTTCTCTTTCAATACTCTTCACCACATAAAAACTTTACTCCTCCTTAAGCCTCTCTATCGATAGTCACCATTACCACCTTTCATTCATCGTCTGTGCGCCTGTCATAGTTTTTTCACTAGAAGGTAAATCATAGTTTGATTTGGTTAATCACTAATATGTGGTGTTGTGGTTTATGTCCTATTAGTTTAATTTTAATGGCTCACTAGTTCATTTTCATATTCCATTATTCAATTTATTTTTTGTTGAAGTATATAGAAAATGTAACTTGATTTCCTACCAAGTGCTTTTGATAATGTTCAACCCAATTTATGGTTGTATTATATGTGTTTTTCCACTCATTGTCTTTTCTAACATAATAATTATGACTAGAAAAATTATGTACGGTATATATGTGTATAATAGATTATTTCTTCAACAAATTAAATTTCTGTGAAAATTATAATTCCTTCATCAATTGTCTTTGCCTAAATATAACGAACATATTGTTTGTTTCTTTTTCTGATAAATTTGTTACTGACGAGAGGATTATATACCTGCTAGATCCTTTTTTCTGATAAATTTGTTTCAGCATATGATCTGTACGTGATTTTATATGCTTTCTAAATCCTTTTGAACCAACATTGTCAAATGTTCCAGTTGTACCAAATGGTCCAAATTCATAGCCAGTCATGGGGGCATTCTTAGGATTAGAAAGTGAGGAAATTGGAGACCAGGAATTTAGATTCAAATATGAAACAATGGGCTTGATTTCAACTCCTTTCCAAGCCAAATCTAATCCGCTTGAGTACATATTTGATGTGCTGCATATATTGCCTCCATAGTCGCTCTGAGTATCTAGCATCCGACCATCACTGATATCTGCATCCGTTTCATCTAGCTGCACTTCCTGAAAACATTTGATACAGTAACAAGAAATTAGTGACATGCAAGGACAGAACTGAAAGATGTATAACACATCCTAGGAAAAGTAACTTTAGCAAATTGTCAGTAAGGAGTGCATCTAAGTAGACATTTTGTTTAACATTATACAATCAATAGAATATCTCCGAAATGAATTGAGATGCTTATTTGCAGGTTAGATAAGATCATTCGGAAAAGAGCTATAAGAGAGATGCTTGTTAAGCATAACAAATTGTGTGATTTATGTAATTCAATAGATCTCAATCCAATACCAATAAAATAAGGAAAAGAAACAACACAAGAATTCAAAAAGGGGATCATTACCCAAGGTTTGAGCTACCTAAGGTTTGAGCTATTAACAAAAAAATCAGAGATTTTTGAAAATTACAAAATCCCCTTGAAGTTTGATTCTAAAATGATAGTCATTTTAATCTTGGAAGCTCTTGTAACATTACCCAAATTAAACTGTTTCCATCAAACACAAGATTATCCTTTTTCTTCTATGGATTCATGATCTAGTCAAATTCAAGTATGGAAGTTTTAATGATCATTGGTTCACTAGTCAACATTATAGAACAGAGGGTTCACAAGTCAACATTTTAGAACAGAGGATTCATGATCATTCATTTTTCTTCATTATTGCATGATTACATCAATTAGGAACTCAATTGTATTTGTTTTGGACAGCAAAATTGAGAAGACTGGTTGACTTTCAGGTCGATTAAACTATTTTCTTAATCCCTTTTACCATAGGATATTTATTCTGATTATTCTAATGTAACTTAGATAAATGCAACTATAATTGTTCATTATTCATACAAATGCTCAACCCTTTCTTGTGTGATAGTTGAAGCTTTTCTATATTAGGCTGTGTACAAGATGTATAAAAGTTGGATGCGGGCAGTCAAGTGGTCTAATGCTTACATAGATATGGTAAACATGTTTATGAAATTTGTTGAAAACCATATGGGAAAGGATTGTGACATTCGATGCCCATGCATAGATTGTTTGAACTTATTAATAAAAGATCGACAAACAATTAAAAATTATATGATTGTGCGGGGTACAGATCCAGGGTACATCATGTGGTTTTATCATGGTGAACAAAGTTCAAATAATCGAGGGAATTCACATACTAATATGGGTGATGGAATCGATAGTGAGTCGTTCGACAAAAATGATGAAGTAGATGAAGATGATGGTGTTAATGACATATTATATGACCTTGGAGAGCAATACTATGAGGCAACAATGGATGATGGAAACAATACAAATACTAGTGGTATTCCGGACTATCTCGAGAAACTGATGATGGATGCTGAAAAAGAATTATACCCTGGATGCAAAAAGAATTCAAGGACATCTTTTATCATCCAGTTGCTTCACTTGAAAGTGAATAATAAGTTGAGTAATAAAACTATAGATATGATTTTGAGGTTGATGAAATTAGCTCTTCCTGATGGCAAAACACTTCCAAATTCTTACGACGAAGCTAAAAGATTTCTGCGAGATTTATGATAGGGATATGAATGCATTCATGCCTGTAAATATGATTGTGCCTTATTTTGGATGGAAAATCAAAATCTGGAGACATGCCCTACTTGTTGGACTTCTCGATGAAAAGTCAACTACGGAGTAGGGAAGAAGATACTACAAAAGGTTTTAAGGTATTTTTCGTTGAAACCCCGGCTACAACACCTTTTCATGTATTAGAAAACATCTAAAAAGATGGTGCGACATTAAGAAAAACGCATCGATGATGATTATATGAGATATCCTGCAGATTCCGTAGCATGGAAACATCTAGATAACGAGTTTCCATGGTTTGCAAATGATCCTAGAAATGTCAGACTTGCTCTAGCTGTAGATGGTTTTAATCCTTTTGGAAACTTAAGCACCACTTACAACATGTGGCCAGTAATTCTAGCCCCACCGAATCTCCCCCTCCTCCCGGGATTGCATGAAACATCCATTCTTTATGTTGTCATTGCTAATTCCGAGAAATAGTTCACCAGGGAAAGACATTGATGTCTACTTACAACCGTTAATTGAAGAGTTGAAAGAATTGTGGCTTGAGGAGGCAGAAGCCTTTGATGTTTCATGTAAGTAAAACTCCAATTGCATGCTGCTATTTTGTGGACAATAAACAACTTTCCAGCATATGGTGATCTATCTGGATGGAGTACTAAAAGGTACATGGCTTGTCCAGTTTGTAATGAGCAGACATATTCTTTGGGATTGCAAAATAAGATATGTTACATGGGACTCGATTTTTACCAAAAGATCATGCTTGGAGGAGAAGTAGGAAGTTCAATGGAAAAAGAGAAGATAGCGAAGCGCCTAAAGAATTAACTGAGGAACAAGTGTTAATGCAATTGGAGAGACTAGAAAATATAACACCAGGGAAGCATGGCAACATAAAGAAAGCGCAAGCCTAAGGAGTTAAATTGGACCAAACGTAAAATTCTTTTTAATTTACCTTACTGGAGAAAGTTGAAGTTTAGACACAATTTAGATGTAATGCATATCGAAAAGAATGTATGTGAGAGTATATTAGGAACCTTGATGAGTGTAGATGGAAAAACAAAAGATACGATCAAGGCAAGACAAGATGTAGAGGACATGAAAATTTGCAGGGAGTTGCACTTGATTAAGAGAAGTGATGGAAAATATGTGATGCATGCTGCATGTTATGTTATGAAAAAGAAAGAAAGACAAGACTTTTATGAGTTTCTAAAGTCTGTTAAATTTCCTAATGGGTATGCTTCAAATATCTCTCGTTGTGTTAGTTCGACTGATCAAAAGATATCAGGAATGAAAAGTCATGATTATCATGTACTCTTACAACGAATACTTCCTATTGGAATTCATGGATCTTTAAATAAGGAAGTATGCGACATGTTAGCTGCGCTAGGGCATTTTTTTTCAACGTTTGTGTTGTAAGAAGTTGAAAAAAACTGAATTGGAGTAAATGAGAAAAGACATTTGCTTGATTTTATGTAAACTTGAAAAGATATACCCCCTGCTTTCTTTGACATCATGGTTCATATGCCTGTTCATTTATCGAATGAGGCATTGCTTGGTGGACCAGTTCAATTTTAGATGGATGTATCCCATCGAAAGGTAATTAATATTAAACTCTAAAATTCTTATATCTAAATACTTGCATCTATGTTTAAATTGGTAATCATGTTTACTGTTTCATTTTTTATTTTTATTTTTTAGATCATTATGTGACTTGAAGAAGAGTGTGCACAGTAAAGCTTATCCAGAAGGTTCAGTTGTAGAAACATACATCGCAAAAGAGTGTTTAACTTTTTGCTCGATGTACTTGCGGAGAATTGAGACTAGATTTAACCGAGAAGAGCGAAACAATGACATAGCATTTGATGATAGTCTAACAATCTTCTCACAAAAATGTTGTCATTTTGGAGCCATAAAGTTTGTGGAATTATCAGAGGAGGAGTTCAATACGACACAATGGTTCATATTTCAAAACTATGAAGATGTTGAACCATATTTTGAGTAAGTGTATAGTTGCGTTTTAAACTTACATAAAAGAACATATAAGTATTTAATAAATTCAACTATATTCTAGGAGGCACAAGAAGGATCTTATGTTGGATGGGTGTGAAAATATAGACCAAGAACACAAAGAGCAGTTTCCAACATGGTTCAAGAAACATGTGCTGTTATAGTTACAAGCAAATACAAAATATCTTATCATCTTATTGTTTACGTTTCTCATTTTTATTTTTTCAGATGACTCAATTATATCATGAAGAACCATCTGAAGCAAATGAATCTTTGTATTCACTTGCATGTGCACCACACAGGTGTGTAAGAAAATATACTAGTTGCATTGTGAATGGAGTAAGATTTCTAACTAAAAAACATGTTAATCGTCGTAAAACTCAAAACCGTGGGATCATGGTGGAAGGTAATCATGGTAAAGATACTATTAACTTTTATGGGCTTCTTACTGATAGAATTCAGCTTGACTATGTGAAAGATAGACATGTTACGATATTCAAATGTGAATGGTTCGATCTTGGGAGCAAAAAAATAGGGATACAAAAAGGAGGAAATATAGTAAGTGTTAAAGAAAATGGTATGAGGATGATTCTTATATACTACCTGATCAAGCAAGACAAGTTTTCTACATTCATGATCCTAAATTAGGATGCGATTGGCGAGTAGTGCAACCATTCCAACATAGGCATGTTTATGATGTTGATGAGTTACAAAATGAAGAAATAGATGTTGATGAATGTTTCTCTGTGGAAAATGGAGTGTATCAAGAGAATGAAGTAAATGATGCATTTGAAGTTAGTCTTGGGGAAATTGACGAGTCGATAATTGCAAGATTAGCTGAAGTTGCTGAGGTAGAAAACATAGATGATGTCGATGAGGAATATGAGCTAGATGACACTATGATTGAGTATTTTAGTAGTGATGAAGATTCTCAGAAGAACAATAATTATGATAACGAGAGCGATGATGATAATTGAGAAACTTGATAGCAACCTATTCAAAATGCTGGAAATTTGGTGTACTTTGGTACGTGAATCTAGAATTTGTCACACAGAAGTTCTATACATACTGTGTTGTGAAATTTATTGTTTAGATTTTGATGAATGCCATGTAAAACTTAGACTAGGAAGTTGGCACCCCATTTTCTTTGTATTTTGCATTGTAATAGATAGGGTTGTACGAGCTGAGTCAAGTCAGCTATGCCTGGATATGCAAGAAGTCAACTGAAGGCTAAAATGAAGACTCATTGTCTGACAAAGAAATGAGTATGGCAAGGAGGAGAAGTCAAGAACTCGACTGAAGGAGTATCTGCTGGTTACAGCTGTGAGAAGTGTCAGTCAAGTCAACTCTAGACAACCAAGTCAAGTTGAAGTGACAGATGAGTCTTCCAATGATTGGGAGCTGACTCGAAGTCACCTGGGGAAGTCAAGGAACTACAATCAAGTCAAGACAACTGAAAATAGTCCGTTGCACAGAAGTCAAGAAAGTTACTTAAATAAGTAATACTTCCATGCTGTAATATTCTAAAGTGCTCAGTCCCAGAAACGTGCAAAAGGAATAAACTAATGGGAAACACTGCACCTGTGTCAGGCCCTGGAAAGCTGCAAGACATTTAATATGAGGAAATGTCAACATCAAGGACTGCAACAAGACAAGCCAACGAACACTAGTGTCTTTTGAAAATCATCCTATCTCTTCAACGGGCGATTTTTGAAAGAGCACTATAAAAGGCAGAGGAATCAATTTGAGAAGAGGTGACCTTGCATACCTGAACTACGAACATTCAAGCTAACATTCGAGCTGTAACCAAGCAAGATATTCTCAAGTTATTCAAGCAAATCCTCAAGCCTAAACTTAGAAGGAAATTGATCCAACACCAAGTCATGAAGGAAAGACAACTTCAAACTGTTGAAGATGAAACTTTTGAAGAATCAAAAGGGGTCTACATTCCAAGGAGGATTGTAGAAAGGTTCAAGTCGAACCCGGTCTCAAGTTATTGGAGGACTTCGTGATCAAATCCAAGAAGCTTGAGCAAGTGAGTCAAGTAGCAAGCGCAATACCTGTGAAGAAGAAGGCGAGTCGGACGAGAAGCCACCGGTGTGTGACCAAGACATCTCCGGTGACGAGTCCCAAAGGATCAAGTCACCGTGTGATCAAAACTTGTATCCGGACCGTTAACCACTTTGTACTGATCAATACTTAGTGGATTCCTCCAAGAGTTGGAGAAGAGAGGAGTAGAAGAATTACCCCATCTTCAAACCTCTATAAAATTTATTGTGTCATTTACATTTCATTATTTACTTTCTGCTTATTACATTATATCTGCTGATAATTTGCATTCCAATTGATATTTAACAAAGTGCTAAAATCAAGTGTTAAAACAAACTTAAACCAAATTCAAGGGTGTTAAGTCTTCCGCTGAAAATCTTATCACAACCAAGTTAAGTTTTAGACTAAACAGCTGAGTTATTCTATCAACAAATCGAGTCATTGAGTGGCTAACTCTGCTTGGTTAACTAACTTAGCCGTCTACAAGGACTTAGCTGTGTATTTAACTGTGAAATATCTTAAAAGGACTAAAATCAAAAAGTTGGTAAGGTTTATTCAACCCCCCTTTCTAAACCTTACTCACACCCCTTGGGACCTACAAGTGGTATCAGAGCGGTTGGTTCATTGAGCCTTCCGCACAGTTCTTGAACTAGATCTCCAATCTTTCAAAGAATTTTTTTCTCACTTGTTCTTTCAAAAGCCATTTTTTTAATAGCAAAGTTATTATCATGGAAGCAAATTTGACACGCATCCCTATGTTCACCATTGAGGAATTTGATGACTGGAAAATACGTATGCGGGCTCATCTATCGACTTTACATGATGAGGATGTGGATAGTGATAGAGGATGGGCCACCGCAAATAATGAAAGTGAACACATCTCAGGAGAGAGCTGCTGCTGCAAGGAGAAGGAGAGAGGTCGCTCCTCCTAGACCCGACTATGGTTGATAAACCAAGAGCCGAGTGGACAAATGATGACAAAAAAGATACAATCTTGACAATGTGGCTAAGGACATACTTACAAAACTTTGGACAAAGCCATGTTCAACAAAGTCAAATCTTGCAAGACAACCAAAGAAATGCGGGATAAACTAACCTTAATTTGTGAAGGATCCGAGCAAATCAAGGAAAATAAATTATCTGTTGTTGTTAAAAAATTTGAGAACTTTAAAATGCTTGCGGTGTGAAACAATGGATCACCGGATGCTAGATTCACTGAAATTACAAATGAGCTCTCAAAGACTTGGGAAAGAATACACACGAGAAGGAGATGTTTATGAAGATACTAAGGAGCCTCCCGGTTTGAGTGGGAAATGAAAACTATGGCTCTAAGGCACTCGATGGACCTATCAAAAACATCCAATCATGAACTATTCTCGGATCTCAAAGCTTATGAGTTTGAGCCGAGAAGAAAGGATCAAGAAGAGATAGTCAGACCCAAAACAACCGCTCTCATAGTCAAGGAAGGAAGAGAGCCGAGACCAAAGAGTCATTGACCAGGAGGAAATTACCTTGATGGTTAAAAGATTCAACAAGTTCTTCAACAAGAACTACAAAAGAAATAAAGGCGAATCCTCCGTAAGGCACTCAACTCCTCCAAGTCAAGGAAGATAGGCCACCAAAGAGAACCGAGTATCAAAAGGTCGAATATCAAAGAGTGACAATCCAAGAAATGAGAGAGCCGATCAAAAAGTCAAAACTTGTGTTGGAATTGCAGACCAGACACTTCGCTATTGATCGGTCCATATCCTGTAGTCAATAAATACAGGAATGAAGAAGAAAGAAAAGTCTTCGAGAAAAAAGACAAGAAAAGAAAAGAGCAATGTTGGTTCTTTGAAGCACGAAACAAACTAAGTCAAAAGATACAACAGATTCGAGAGTAGTGAAGTGGACTACTCAAGTGATTCTCAAGAAGAAGCTTTAATCTGTCCTAATGGCTAAAGAACAAGATCAACCTCGACCAAGAAGATGAGGTACACTCTAACTCATCTCATTCGATTCTAGTGATAGTGATTGTGACACACACACTTCATCACCCACTCGATCTTTATGATTCATTAGGCAAAATGATGAAAGATTTTGAGCACATTAAATCCTCACACACACTATTAAATGAGGAAAACAGCCCATTTCAAAGCCAAAACTCACAAAATGACTAAGGAGCCGAGTACTCTAAGTCACATAGCCGATGAGAACAAAGAGTCAAGGCCGAAAATGCAAAACTAATAAAGCAGAGATAGCTCGCTATAGAAAAGAGAGAAAATGATCTCAAAAATGTGGTTGCTTCATTCACAAAGGCATCTAAATCATTGGATGACCTTATCATGAGCCAAAAAGAATGTGGAGATAAGACAGGCTTAGGATTCAATTCCTTTGTGCATAGTCAAACTCCCAGAGTGATCTTGGAAAAAGGATCTTCAAGTAATGAAGCTTCTCAAAAATCCAAGACACCAAATGTTGCACACACAATCATTCCAAAGCACAATCACAAACAAACTGGCCTATGGTATAAAGGAAAAGGAAAACAGCCAGTTGAGTATGCTGAGAGGACAACTGAGAAGAAATCCAGTAGAGTTCCTCAACAAACTCCAAATAGAAAGTACTCTGTGAAGAAGAAACAGAGCTACCAGAATCCCAGAAGTTCTATCAAAGGAACACAAATGATGGGAATGGTAGAAACTACCCAAGCTAAGCTGACTGGAATAATGTGAAATATCAGCAAAGACCTATGGAATACAAGCATAAATGGCAAAGACATAGAACTCAGCAAAGGTCATTCCAAAGGCCAAAGAGCTATTATCAGCACACATATGCACCCAAGCACTACACTCAGAAACATCACAATTACCCAAAGAAGGCAATTGCTAAAACACACACACATGCATACAGACAAAAGAGACAGCTGTATGAACCTAAAGCTCCCAAGCAATTTGCCAAAGTGAATTATGATTATGGCACAGATAGATGGCAACCTCTTAGAGTCAAATCATTTGGCTATAGGTTGGTTGGATCATCTTACAACACTAACCCCTCAGGACCCAGACAAGTATGGGTACCTAAAGACCGATTTCCTTAATTGCGGGTTCAAGGAATGATGAGTGCCGAGTCTTAAAAAGCTGGTACATGGATAGTGGCTTCCGGACACATGACAGAAACAAGAAAAATCACAAGATTCAAAGAAATTAGAGGTGCAAAAGTCATATTTGGAGGAAATGAAGCTCTAGGGGAAATAAGAGGCACTGGATCCATCAAGAAAAATGGATTAGAAATCACAGATGTTGCATACGTTGAAGGTCTTAATTTCAACTTGCTAAGCATCAGCCAACTCTGTGACAAGGGCTACAATGTTGGATTCAACATGGGAGTGTGCCAGATCAAAGACACTGAATCAAATGTAGTAGTGTTGCAAGGATCCAGACAAAATAACATGTACGTGGTAGATTGGTCAACTGCCACACCAAGCACTTGTTTATTAGCAAAGTGTACAGCCGAATCAAGTTGGTTGTGGCACAAGAAGCTGAGTCACCTGAATTTCAAGAAAATTAACAAGCTTGCAAGGAGTGGTCTTGTAGAAGGACTCCCAGACTCAGTATACAAGAAGGAAAGTGTCTGAGATGCATGCCAGATGGGAAAGCAGATTAAATCATCATTTAAAGAGAAGTCAAGTCCATCTTCAACAAGAATATTGCATCTATTACACATGGATCTATTTGGTCCTGTTGAGCCAGCTAGTATAAGTGGGAAGAAATACACTCTAGTAGTGGTGGATGATTATTCAAGATATACATGGACAATCTTCATGTGTAAAAAGAAGGAAACTTTGCAGAAGTTACCACGGTAATGAAAAGAGTTCAAAATGAGAAGAGTCAAACCATTATAAAGATAAGATCGATAGAGGAACCGAGTTTGTCAATGGAATAATAACTCGATATTGTGTTGAAAATGGTATTACTCACGAATTATCTCTGCAGACAAGGACTCCACAAACAGAATGGAGTTGCAGAAAGAAGGAATAGAACTCTCAAGAAAGCTGCAAGGACCATGTTAGTCAAGCAGGGCGCTAAAAGATTTTGGGTCAAGCAATAAACACAACATGCTATACTCAAAATAGATGCATGATAAATAGACAGCTGACAAAGACTCCCTATGAGATTTGGACAGGAAGAAAGCCAAATGTTGCATATTTTAGAATCTTTGGATGTAAATGCTTCATCCACAACAATGGCAAGAATAATCTAAAGGCTTTTGATGTTAAAGCTGATGAAGGTATCTTCCTGGGATATTCAGCTGAAAGCAAAGCCTATAGAGTGCTGAACAAAAGGACTATGGTCACAGAAGAGTCTATCCATGTGGTTTTTGATGAACCTAACGTAAATGGAGAAGAAATTGAGGAGTTAGCTGATAAGCTAAATTAGCCAACTATGCAGAAAAGTCCCTATATTGAAGCTGAAGCTGGAGCAATTAATCAAGGTGAAGATGAGATAGCTGAATCTCAAAGACAGCTGGAAAATCTGCAGCTAAGTGATGATGAGAGAGCTGCTCAAGATAACACAGCTGCAAGACGACTGAACCCAGTTGACTTACTCCAACCTGATGTGAGATGGCTGAGAGACCTCCACCAGAGCTAGTCATTGGAGATGTAAGAGATGGTGTAAGAACCAAATCAAGAGCTCAGCAAGAAGCCACGTTCACTTGTTTCATTTCCCAAATAGAGCCAAAAAATGTGTCCCAAGCATTGGATGATACAAATTGGATTCAGGCCATGTAACAAGAGCTGAATCAGTTTGAAAGAAACAAAGTATGAGAATTAGTTCAAAGACCAACCCATCAAAATGTCATTGGCACAAAATGGGTTTTCAGAAACAAGATGAATGAAGAAGGTTATGTGGTAAGAAACAAAGCAAGATTGGTAGCCAAAGGGTATTTCCAAGAGGAAGGAATAGATTTTGATGAAACATTTCCTCCTGTTGCAAGATTAGAAGCAATAAGGATGTTTCTTGCATATGTTGCACACAAAAACTTCACTGTATATCAAATGGATGTAAAAAGTGCATTCTTGAATGGATTATTGGAAGAAGAAGTATATGTTGAACAACCTCCAGGATTTGAGCAGAAGACTCTTGGAGATAAGGTGTACAAGCTCAAGAAAGCTCTATATGGATTGAAACAGGCACCTAGAGCATGGTATGATACATTATCTCAATTTCTGACAGATAATGGATTCACCAAAGGCAAAATGGACAGAACACTATTCAAAATTCAAGATGGAGAGAGTATACTGCTTGTTCAAATATATGTGGATGACATCATTTTTGGATCCACAAACAAAGAGTCATGTGTGATAAGTTCTCAAACCTCATGCAAGGCAAATTTGAGATGAGCATGATGGGAGAGTCGACATTCTTTCTAGGACTTCAAGTTAAACAAATGAAGGATGGAACCTTCATAAGTCAAACAAAGTACACCGTGAGATTTAATGAAGAAATTTGGTATGGAAGAGAAGTCTTCGTGAAAATACCAATGAATACATCGATCAAGATGGATATGGATGCGGATGGCAAGCCTGTGGATCAAACAAGATACGAGCACTTATTGGATCAACCGCTTCTATCTCACATCTCAAGAAGTAGGCGGACATCACCTTTGCGGTAGGTGTATGCGCAAGATTCCAATCGCTCCCAAAGAAAGTCACATGATCCAAACTAAGAGAATCCTAAGGTATTTGAAGGGATGCCAGGAAGTCGGCTTATGGCATCCAAAGGAAGGTGGATCCAAGCTTATCGAACTCGACTCGACTATCTTTGGTTGCGAGTTGACAGGAAAAGAGTACTTCAGTACATGTCAAATGCTTGGAAACAGATTGGTTTCCTGGTTTAGCAAGAAGCAAAACTCAATTGCCACATCCACAAATTGGTTTGAGTACATAGTCATGGGCAAACATTTGTGCCAAGTCTTATGGATGAGACAACAACCGAGAGATTATGATGTTGAAGAAAAAGAAATTCCAATTATGTGTGATAACACAAGTGCTATTGCAATCACTCAGAATCCAGTGTTGCACTCAAGAACAAAGCACATTGATGTCAGATATCATTTCATAAGAGATCATGTTGAAAAGAAGGACATCACCTTGGAATATATCTCAACTGATAAACAATTAGCTGACATATTCACAAAGCCACTATATGAATCAAGATTTGAAGAACTCAAGCTTGAGCTAGGGTTAATTGAGCTGAGTTAACACTCAGAAGACCTAAGGAGAGGAGATGAAACAAGAAAAGATGAAAGTGGAGCTAAGTCTGTAAACCAGCTGAGTGAATCAGCCATGACGGAAAATCAGCTGCATCGAGTTAGCTGACAGCTGAGTACCTATGTGAAAGGAGGGAAGAAGAGTTGAATCAGCTAGGGAGTAAGCTGAATTATTTATGAGCTAAGTGACAAAAACGCAGTCATTTTTAATGAGCGGGAATGGTTTTAAGGATGACGTCGTCATCATAATGACGAAATCAAAAGTCGCACAAATGGGCTATATATGATTGGATATAAATGCTGCCGCATTAAATGCGAGCAATTAAATGCTAATCGGCGTGCTAAATCTGAGCCGTTGATCTCGATCAAATTTCAAAAACCGTATGCACGTCCTTTCATAACCCACATATATACCCTTTCATCCGTTTCTCTCTCACTTTACACAAATTGTTCATCTCTCTCAAAAGCAAAGAAAGCAACTTTTCTCTCGAAACCCTACAGATCTCCAGAGTAATTTTCCAAAAGTTTCGTTCGGTAAAACTTCAAGAAATGGCATCCACTTACAATTTTGTTAAGTTGGGAAAGCAAATCCACACCGGCTCTACTGTGGATTTTGAAGGTATGATCAAACAAGGGTTGGATGAAACCCTTGTGAAGAAGATAGCTGAGAAAGTGGAGAAATCTGGGCTGAAACCCTTTCTCACTATGGAGTTTCAGATGACTTATGTCGAAGAAGTCGCTCAGTTCTACGTGAATGCTGAAGTTCACGACAAGGGCATCAAGTCCTCTGTTCATGGAAAAGAGTTTACGATCACTACTGAGGATCTAGCGAAGCATTGTTTGCTTCCGTCGGAAGGAAAGCCGGAGATAATTGGAGGCTGATGTAAACTTGGCTGCTGCATGGAAGGAAGTGGCCAAACCTGACCATGCTGCGAAGGTGGTTTACACAAATGATAAGAAGTCATTTGAAAAGATTACCACAAGTTGGTGGATATTGTTGCCAAGTGCGTAGACATCAAATTTGGAAGCTTTAATCAGCTTTCCAAAACTAAGCTGATCGTGATGGCTGCGATCATGCAGGAGAAGAAGGTAAATTGGGCTGAGTTTGTATACAGCAGACTCTGCCAAAATGTTGGAAATAAGTCTTTCAAGGAAGATGGATCGTTTGGAGGATCCTTGGGGTATGGCCTTGTGATTGGCCGGCTGATGGAGGTGAAGGGAGTTCCACTCCGACATGGAAAGGCGTTCCATGTCAACAAGAAGATGTTTCGATCGAATCTTTCCGGAGCTCAGATGAGAGCTTATGCGAAGAGAGCGGATACAAGTGAGGGGGAATCAACTGATCCTGTAGATACAACTGTCTTCTCCCTTCCCAAGAAGAAAGCTGCCCCTGCAGCTGGAAAGAAGACTGCTGCCCCAGCAACGAAGAAGACGAAAGATGCACCTGCCCCTGCAGGTAGAGTCACTGCCCCTGCAGCCGTGTCTCCCGCCCTCGCAGCTCGCAGCAGAGAGAAGGAATCCTTAGTACCTTCTCCTCGAAGAAGAAGAGGTCTCGCGATGATGAAAGGCAACTGCCTCTAAGACAACTGCGAAGGCCTTTACCTTCGAGGAACCGGAGGAAGTGGAACCAGACGTTCCTCTGGTGAAAACAAAAAAAGAAGACTCATCAAGCATTCGAGCTTGAGAAAACAATAAGTCTGCCGCTCACTCACCGAACAGATCAAAAAACAAATTTGGAGAAGTAGAGTCTCCAGAGATTATTGATGCAATCGCCAAGTCTGCGAGGCCGATCAACAGAGGCATGTCGAAGACCAGTGTGGACGACAACGAGGAAAAAGAAGCGGTGAGACAATTTGAATCTCTGTCGGCGACGACAGATCGCATCTCCGCCTGCGACAGACGCTGCTGAGGGTGAAGAGCAGCAAGCTCTACTACCCTCCATTCCTGAGAAAGAAGTTCAGCAGGAAGATGATGATGATGATGTGATCATGCTATCTCCACCATATCCAGACATCCAAAATCGTCTGCGAGAATGGAGGAAGTGGAAGCTGAGTCGATCGAGGGAACAGTTCCAAAGACCTAAGTTTATTGAAGAAGAAGAAGAACTGATGGATGTCCTCGGTTTGACCACAGTGGTCCAGGCATTGGATCAGGAGAACTGCATAGATATTTTGAATATCTTCAAAGAAACGGAGAAGGAGCGATTGGCAAAGGAAGCTGAAGCCCGAGAGAAGGCCAATATCTGTCCCTTCATGCTGATAAAAAATTTCTTACTACACCATTTTGTTGGTATTTCTATTTGATATTGTTTCTGTATCTTTTAATTGCTCGACTATGTGAGATTTTTCTTGGTTGAATGTTATGTTAGAGTATCTTCTGTTAAAATTTAATTCATTTTTGAAATTTTCAACCCCTTGGTTTTAGGTTAAAACTCTTTGTTTGATGGGAAGAAATTTTGTGACGCTGGAGTATGATTTTGTTCCATCAAGAAAAGGTTGCTGCAGATCAAGTGATTACCACTTGTAGGTCCCAAGGGGTGTGGTGTAAGGTTTAGAAAGGGGGGTTGAATAAACCTTACCAAATTTTCACTTTAGTCTATTTAAGAATTTTAACAGAGTTGACTCAAATCAGCTGTGTCCTTGGGCGACAACTAGGTTAGCTATCTTCAGCTAAGTTACTCACTCAACAGACTCGACTGAGCTGTTGATAGTATAACTTGGTTGCGTCAGCTAACACTTAACTCTAGTTGATTTGGTTTTTAACATCGGAAGACTTAACACCCTTTGTTTGATTAAAGCTCATTTTTAACGCTTGTTTTAGCACTTGTTATTATCAGTTAGATAGCAAAATAACTTAAAAACAGTTATGAAAAGTATAAGCAAGAAAGTAAATGCTGACAGTAAATGACACAAGTAATTTTATAGTGGTTCAAGGATGGGGTAATTCCTCTACTCCACTCTTCTCCAACTCCTGGAGGAATCCACTAGGTAACAAATCAAGTTACAAAGTAGTTCTCAGTCTAGAGACAACCTTGATCACACATCTGGCTTCTCCTGCGACTCAGCTTCTTCACAAGACAGCTGCCTTGCTACTTCAACTCCCATCAAGTCTTTGGATTTGATCACACAACCTTCCAACAAACATGAATCTCCTGGTTTGACCTTGAACCTTTCTATAGCTCCTTCAACTTGGAGAGTAGACCCCTTTTTGTTCTTTAAACATTTCATCTTCAACTGGTTGAAGTAATCTTTCCTTCACAACGTGTGTTGGATCGAGTTCCTTCGAGTTTTAGGCTTGAGGAATTTTATGAATAAGCTTGAGAATATTGCAGGTTATGCTTGCTTGATAATAGCTTGATTTGTCCGTGCTTGGTTCAGGTCGACCTTTTCTCAAATGCTTCCTCAGCCTTTTATAGTGCTCATTTGAAAATTTGCCCATTAAAGAGATAGGCTATTTTCAAATGACACTTCTTGTTCGTTGGCTTGTCTTTTCTTGGTCTACAACACTTGTGATGTTGACTCTTCCTCGAATTAAATGGCTTTGCAGCTTTACAGGGTCAGACACATGCTTCAGTGTTTCCCATTGGCTTATTCCTTTTGCATGTTTCTGGGCCAAACACTTTAAGACCTGGAAGCTTGGACATATTACTATATCAAGTAATATTCTTGACTTCCTTCCAACGGATCAATGTCAGTTGTCTTGACTTGACTGTTGCCTTTACCCCTTTTGACTTGAGTCTGCTCCAATCATGAGAATGACTCAACTGACACTTCAACTGTTAGACTTGGCTCCTTTCACTGACTTGATTGATACTTCCTCATACTTCACACAACTGTTCCTCAGCTGGCTCTCCTTCTGTTGAGTCCTTGTCTTCCTTCTTGGCCATACTCAGCTGACACATAGCAGAGTCTTCACTCTAGTCTGCAGTTGACTTCTTGCATTCTTTGAGTTAGTTGACTTCACTCAGCTCTTTCAGTCCTATTTATTACAACATAGAATTACAAGGAAAATTGGGTGCCAACTTCCTAATCTAAGTTTTACATGGTATCATCAAAATCTAACAAATAAATTTCCTAACAATTTCCACCTTTTTGATGATGCCAAAACTTAAACAAAAATAACATCAAACACAAGCAGTGCAGTAACAAAGAATGTAGGCTTTAAATAATCAATTTTATTGATCATATCATTCTTGTCCTTTACAAAGCTGTTTACAAAATGTAACAAAGCTTATACAAGTATATCATTACCACATGTATCAGAGCTAGGTTACAAAGAAGGTATTAGAGCAACAATTACAGGGAAAGAATCAAAGCTATATTACAGAGAAAACTTACATCTATGTATTTACGACTAAGTAAAATACATGAAAGGGTTGCAGCCGTCTTCAACGCCTTGGCTGCTTCTTTCTTCTCTCTTCGTTATCAGCTCTTCTCCTGTCTTCATCAGCTCTTTATCTTTCTTCTTTTCTCATATGCTCGCCTCGCAGCAGGGTCATCCCTACGTTGTCTTTCCTCCCATTCTCGAGTTGTTCGTTCATTTTCAGCTTCCTGTCTTCTTACTGCTTCTGCATTCTTTTGTGCAACTTCCATGTTAGCTAAAGGACCATATCCAGCCCAGTATGTGATCCCTTTCTTCTGTGGATCAATATACTTGACATTCTCCGAATTCGCCTGCGGTCTAGAACCTCTGTCTCTTCCACTTCCATTGGATCTTCCCCTTCCTCTCCCTGACTCAGCTCCTCCTCTTCTGGGAGTATACTATACTGGAGTTTTTGATTTTCCAGCTGAGTGACTAGTGGTAGAGTCAAATCTTTGAAATAGCCTTCTACCTCTAGAGTTTGAAACTCCTCTAGGGATCTGGGTTTAGAACCAGCATCAGGGATGGGAATGTCTCTCGGGGGTTTGATCGTAGGGTGATCCTTTCTGGCTGGAGGACCATCATATTGCTTCCTTATGTTTTGAATGCGTGCAGACTGCTTCTCAGCAACCTTCTCAAATTAAGCTTCGATGGCTTTTCTTGATTCTTTCATTGCCATCTCAGTCTGTTCCACCCACAGCTCTTTCGGCAGCTTGCTGAGAATAGAAGTTGTGATGTCTCCTTGTTGGGGGGTTTCAGCGAACATAAGCTTCAAGGGTTTTTTTTGAACTTCCTTCGCCCTTAGCTGTATCACCCTTCTTCTCCACCTTATGACTCATTTTCTCTTCCTTCAGTCCCTTCAAAGACTCATCTTCTCCCTTTGTGGGAGCCTGCTGTTGAGCAGATTGAGTCTCTGCTGAAGCAACTGTGGTAGCCTGCTCAGCTGACTTAGTTCCAGCTGGAGCAATTGTGTTGGTCTGCTCAGCTGACTAAGCCTCAGCTGTGGTAACAACTTCGTTGGCATCATTAAATGATTCCTTTTGAGTTGACTTGTTCTCAACTATTTTATCAGCGTCATCGGAGTGTGATGCAGCCATAGGTGTTGGCGCATCATCAAAGACGAATCTCATCGGAGCTGTTTTGTCACTTACAATACTCCATGAGTTGTGAACATCCCCAGCTTTGTCCTGAGTAGAATCTTCAATTTGTGTGGACTCGACTTCATTTTCTGATTCCAGAAATGTTGTATTAATGTTTTCCTGGGAATCATGAAGGGCGCTGTCTCTTCTTCTTCACCAGCTCCCTCTATCTGAGGAATGTTCTTTTGCTCAGGTTCTTTACCTAAGGAAGTCTCAAGCTCCTTTAGGCCTTCATTACCCCCAACAGTCTCAACCGCTGTAGGGCCTTCAACATTTCCTTTGACAGTCTCAGTTGTCTTCGGGTCTTTGATAGATATCCTTTGGCAGACTCAGCTACCTTAGGGTCTTTGGTGGCATCCTTCGAAGTCTCAACTCCTAGGATTGCACTTTCATGGCCGGAGTCTCAACTCCCATGGCCTCTAGTCCATCCTTTGCTTTAGTTGCATCAGCAGCATCATCGGCCTTCAGGTTAGAGGAAGTTTCAGCTGGGACAGTCTCAATCGTCTGAGCTTCGTTAACTTCACTCTACTTATCCATTAATTGCTCACCTTCGCCTCATAACTGCAAAGTTTTGTCTCCCACAATGTCCTCCGACCTAGATGTGGTGGAGAGAGCTTCCCCATCAGTTGGCGCACTAGCTGAGTGAACGATTATGGGGCTACTCTGCTCCTGAGACACGACTGTTTGTCTTTTTGAGTAGTCAGCCGTTTGGGCAGGTGTCTCAACACCTCCAGGGTTTGGCTTGGCCAGGGTGGCCACTTCATCACCTTTCCTAGCTTCATCGCCGGTCCCTTGAGAGCCATTTTGAGATTGCACGGGGGATGTGATGGCAACAATGTCAGTGACAATCTGTTGCGCCACTCCCAAGGGATCAGATCGAAGAGAGAGTTGGGAAAACTCTCCTGGACCTTCTTGAAGATTTTGCTCGCGCAAGCCTCGTGATTCCTTAATGGACTGTTGGAACTCGACCTTTTCAACTACTACAGCTGGGTCCAACTCGTTGAGATCGCTGATGTCAGTTGACCCCATGTGATGCTCATGGCTTCCAGTGAACATGCACATTTTGGACTTTTCGG
The DNA here is from genome assembly GCA_016081115.2 of Rehmannia glutinosa. NCBI lineage: Eukaryota > Viridiplantae > Streptophyta > Magnoliopsida > Lamiales > Orobanchaceae > Rehmannia > Rehmannia glutinosa. The sequence continues at coordinate 39,792,493 of CM071927.1, forward strand.
CGGCTCTGGCCTTCTCCAATGCCTTTTCTTTCTCATACTCCTCAATAGCACGGAGGGCATCTAAGAAGAATTCCTCATTGAGGGCATAATGAACAGTGACATTTTCGAGGAAGCTTAGAAGTTCTTCCTCTTCTTCGATGAACTCAGGATGTGTGAATTGCTGTCTGGAGTAGTCTAGCTTCCATCTCCTCCATTCCCTCAATCTCTGTTGAATATCCGAGTAGACTGGAGAATGTATAATCACGTCATCATCATCGTCTCCATCTTCCGGAATGGTTGCAAGTGGGGCTTGCTCCTCCTCAGGTACGTTAGCATCTGTCTGAGGGGATGAGACAACTCTTGCTTCAAGAGTCTTGGCTGTCTCGCTTTCTCCTTCTCCACAGCTGTCTCATGACCAGCTGGGTCTTCGATACTTTGTTGATCTACATCAGCAGTCTTCTGGGCATCTATGGTGGCAACAACTTCACCATCTTTCACTTGAGACTGCTCCTCTTGAGCATTAACAGTCTCTTCAGGCTTCTCCAGCTGAGTGCCTGACTCAGCTTTTTCAAGCTCAGACTTCTTAAAAAGTCTTCGTGTCCTCTTGGTCTGGATGAAAGGAATCTCATCCTCTTCGGCTTCTTATGTGGTGGCTTCTGGCTCCACCATCTTTATCTTTTTCGCAACAGCTGGCTTGCGGGACTCAGCTGTGCGTTTCTTCTTTACAACCAGGGAAGGCATAGACGTATCCTTCTCGGTCTCGGCTGCTTGGGCAAGGGCTTCTGGATCGATTGCTAGGGTAGGTGCTTGAGGCTCGGCTGCAGAGGCAGGAACCTTCTTGTACTTGGCTGCAAGGGCAGGTGCAGGCTTAGCTGCCGCAACCCTCTTCTTCGAGATAGGCTTGGGAGAGAGAGCTGGAGCGCTCGCAGCTGTGTCTTTGGCAGGGTCATCTGACTCACCCTCATTCGTGTCAGCTTTCTTGGCATGCGCTTTCCTGTGAGCTCAAGAGAGGTTTGCCTAAAACATTTTCTTGTTTGCATGGAACGACTTTCCATGGCGCAGGGCAATCTCCTTCACTTCCATCAAATGACCAAGCACCAGGCCATAACCCAACGAGCATCCAAAAGTCCCATCATCCTTGAAGGACTTGTTGATCACGTTCTGGCAGATACGACTGAAGACAAACTTAGCCCAGTTAACTTTCTTTTCTTGCATGATCGCATCCATCACCACCAGCTTAATCCAAGATAGCTGGTTGAAGCTTCCAAATTTCATGTCCACACACTTGGACATGATGTCCATTAGTTTATGGTAATCATCCTTGATCAGTTCCTTCTTGGCTGTGTAAATAGCCTTCGCAGCTGACTCAGGCTTGGCTATCTCCTTCCAAGACGCAACCAAGTTCACATATTTCTCAGAAAGTTCTTTGAGCCCATCAGTAGGCAACTTGCAATGCTCAGGAAGGTCTACATCAGTGATTTTAATGGCCTTGCCATGAGCAGATGAGCGAATCTCATCATCATGTACTTACGCATTGACGTAAAATATAGCGACCTCTTCCAGGTAATTATGAGAGAACTCTATGGTGAGAAAGTCCTTCAGACCGGACTTCTCGAGCTTCTCCGTGATCTTTTTCACTAAAGCTTCATCAGCACCCTGTTTGATCATCCCTTTGAAGTCCACAGTAGATCCCGAGCCCGAGTGGATCTTCTCAGATAGCTTGACAAAGTCATACGTAATGGCCATTTTAGAGAGAATAAACGGTGAGAAATGCGTAAAAACTTGAACTTTGAAAGTAGGGTTTCGAATAGTTGCAGAGAGAATTCTTCTTGCTTGTTGAAGATGAGAGTATTTTGTGAGGAGAGAGAAAATGTATTTTTGGTTATATGGGACTTGAAAGGACAGTTTTTGGAATTTGAAAAATTTGATCATAATCAACGGTCAGGATTTAGCCTTCAAAACCGCATTAATTTCCCCACATTAAATACATCAGCATTTATATCCAATCATATGTTTTACTGTGCAACTTTTGTACTGACAATCATAATTACGCTGACGTCATTCTTAAAAATATTCCCAATCGAATAAAATGATTGCGTTTTTTCCACTTAGCTCATAAATGATTCAACTATCATCCAAAGTGACTTAAATCTGCTTCTCTCTTCACATAAGATCACTCAGCTGTCAGCTAACTCGATACGGCTTATTTCCCGACTAGGCTGTTTCACTTGGCTGAAATGTGAAACTTGCTCATTTTCCATTTTTTCTTGTTTTGTCTATGCTGATTGAGTCTTCTGAGTATCTTAACTCAGCTCAATTAACCCTAACTCAATTTTGAGCTCTTCAAATCTTGATTCACATAAGGGCTTTGTGAATTTGTCAGCTAACTGCTTATCAGTTGAGATGTATTCCAAAGTGATGTCTTTCTTTTCAACATGATATCTTATAAAATGATATGTGACATCAATGTGCTTTGTTCTTGAATGCAACACTGGATTCTGAGTGATTGCAATAGCACTAGTGTTATCACAAATATTGGAATCTCTCTTTCTTCAATCTCATAGTCTCTCAGCTGCTATCTCATCATAAGACTTGGGCACAACAGTTGCCCGCAGCTATGTACTCTGTTTCAGCTGTGGATGTAGCTATTGAATTTTGTTTCTTGCTGAACCAAGAAACTAATCTATTTCCAAGCATTTGACATGTTCCTATGTACTTTTCCTATCCACTCTACATCCAGCATAGTCTGAGTATCCTACCAGCTTGAATCCTCATTCCTTTGGATACCATAAGCCAACTTCTTGGCATCCCTTCAAATATCTTAGGATTGTCTTAGCTGCAGTCATGTGACTCTCTTTTGGTGCAGATTGAAATCAAGCACATACACCTACTGCAAAGGTGATGTCTGGCCTGCTTGCTGTAAAATAGAGCAATGATCCAATGAGGGCTCTATATCTAGTTTGATTAACATCTTTTCCATCTGCATCCATGTCCATCTTGACTAATGTATTCATAGGAATCTTCACTGATGACTTCTTTTCCATACCAAACTTCTTCATTAAATCTTTGGTATACTTGGTTTGGCTTATGAAGGTTCCATCCTTCAATTGCTTGACTTGAAGTTCTAAGAAGAAAGTTAGCTCTCCAATCATGGTCATCTCAAATTTGCCTTGCATGAGGTTTGAGAACTTGTCACACAACTCTTTGTTTATGGATCCAAAAACGATATCATCCACATATATTTGAACAAGCAGTATACTCTCTCCATCTTGAATCTTGAAGAGTGTTCTATCAACCTTGCCTTTGGTGAATCCATTGTCAATTAGAAACTGAGACAATGTACCATACCATGCTCTTGGTGCTTGTTTCAATCCATACAATGCTTTCTTGAGCTTGTAGACTTTATCTCTAATAGTTTTTCTGCTCAAAACCTAGAGGTTGTTCAACATAGACTTCTTCCTCTAACAGTCCATTTAGAAATATACTCTTCACATCCATTTGATATACAGTGAAGTTTTTATGTGCAACATAAACAAGAAACATCCTATTGCTTCCAATCTGGCAACAAGAGCAAATGTTTCATCAAAATCTACACCTTCTTCTTGGTAATACCCTTTGGCTACCAATCTTGCTTTGTTTCTAACAACAAAACCTTCCTCATTCATATTGTTTCTGAATACCCACTTAGTACCAATAACATTTTGGTGGGTTGGCCTGTGAACTAATTCCCATACTTTGTTTCTTTCAAATTGATTCAACTCTTCTTGCATGGCCCGAATCCAATGTGTGTCTTCCAATGCTTGAGACACATCTTTAGGCTCTATCTGGGAAATGAAACAATTGAACATTGCTTCATGTTGTGCTCTTGATCTGGTTCTTATGCCATCTCTAACATCTCCAATAATTAACTCAGGTGGATGGTCTCTCAGCCATCTCACATCTGGTTGGAGTAAGTCTGCTGGATTTAGCTGTCTTGCAGCTAAGTTGTCTTGAACAGCTTCTTCATGTCATTCAGCTGTAGACCTTCCATCTTTCGTTGAGATTCAACTATCTCATCATCATCAGGGTTGAGTGCTCTCACTTCTGCTTCAACATAAGGACTCTTCTGCATAGTTGGTTGATTCTGCTTATCAGCTAACTCATCAATGTCTTCTCCATTCACATTTAGCTCATCAAACACCACATGATAGACTCTTTTGTGACCATAGTCCTCTTGTTTAGCACTCTATAGGCTTTACTCTCAGTTGAGTATCCTAAGAAGATACTTTCATCAGCTTTAGCATTAAAAGCCTTCAAATTGTCCTTGCCATTCTTGTGGATGAATCATTTACATCCAAATATCTTGAAATATCCAACATTTGGCTTTCTCCTGTCCAAATCTCATAGGGAGTCTTGGTTAATTGCCTGTTAATCATGCATCTATTCTGAGTATAGCATGTTGTATTTATGGCTTCAGCCCAAAATCTCTTAGGCAATCCAGCTACAGACTAACATTGTCCTTGCAACTTCCTTGAGAGTTCTGATCCTTCTTTCAGCTACTCCATTCTGCTGTAGAGTCCTTGCTGCTGATAACTCATGAGAAATACCGTTTTCAACACAATACTGAGTTATAATCCCATTGACAAACTCAATTCCTCTGTCAGATCTTATCTTTATAATGGTTTGACTCTTCTCATTTTGAACTCTTCTCATCAGTTGAGGTAACTTCTGCAGTGTTTCCTTCTTTTTACACATGAAAATTGTCCATGTATATCTTGAATAGTCATCCACCACCACTAAGGTGTATTTGTTTCTACTGATGCTAGCTGGCTCAACAGGACCAAATAAATCCATATGCAACAGATGCAATATCCTTGTTGAAGAAGGACTTGGCTTATACTCGAATGATGATTTTATTTGCTTTCCCATCTGGCATGCATCACATATACTTTCTTTCTTGTACACTGAGTCTGGCAATCTTTCCACAAGATGACTCCTTGCAAGTTTGTTGATTGTCTTGAAATTCGGTCACTCGACTTTTCTTATGCCACACCAACGGATTATTCTGTACTCCTTGCTAGTAGACATGTGTTTGGTGTAGCAGTAGACCAATCCACTACATACATATTCTTTTATCTTGTTCCTTGCAGCACAATTTTTTTTTGATTCATCTTCTTTGATCTGGCATATCCCCATGTTGAATCCTACATTGTAGCCTTTGTCACAGAGTTGGCTGATGCTTAACAAGTTGAAGTTGAGGCCTTCAACATAAGCAACATCTGTGATCTCCAGTCCATTCTTGTTGATGGATCATGTGCCTTTGATCTCCCCTGGAGCTTCATTTACTCCAAATATGACTTTAGCACCTTTGATCTCTTTGAATCTTGAAAGATTTCTTTTATTCCTTGTCATATGTCTGGAACATCCACTATCCATGTACTAGGTTCCTTGGCAGTCAGTTGTTCCTTGAACATGCAATCAAGGAAATCCGTTTTTAGGTACCCATACTTTCCTGGGTCCTGGGGGATTAGTGCTATAAGAGGTTGCCATCTATTAGTACCATAATCATAATGTACATTAGCAAATTGCTTGGGGGTTTTAGGATCATACAACTATCTCTTTTGTCTGTATGCCTGTGTGTTTGTTTTAACAACTACTTTCTTGGGGTAGTTGTGGAATTTCTGAGTATAGTGCTTGGGGGCATATGTGTGCTGGCAATAGATCTTTTGCCTTGGGAATGACCTTTGCTGAGGTTGAGGTCTATGCCATTTTGGCTTGTATCCCATAGGTCTTTGCTGATATTTCACATTATTATTCCAATCAGTTTGGTTTGGATAGTTTCTACCATTCCCATTATATTTATTTCTTTGATGAGATTTCCTGGGCTTTTGGTAGCTCTGTTTAAGCTTTTACAGAGTATTTTTCACAGAGAGTCTGTGATGGACCTTTCGAATTTCTTCTCGCTTGTCCTTTCAAAGATACTCTCTTTTTTTTCTTTTCATTTATAACTAGGTCAGTATGATTGTGATTGTGTTTTGGTGTAGACGTGGGTGCAACATATGGTGTTTTGGGCTTTTGAATTCCTTCATTGCTTGAAGATCCTTTTTTCAAAATCACTCTTGGAGTTTGACTATGCACAAAGGAATTGAATTCTATGCATGTCTTGTCTCCACACTCTTTTTGACTCATAATAAGTTCATCCTATGATTTGGATGCTTTTGTCAATGAGGCAATCACATTTTTAAGATCTTTTACTCTTTTCTCAGTAAGCAGCTAACTCTGCTAAGATCTTGGCATTTTCAGCCTTCAGCTTAGTGTTCTCATTAGCTATGTGACTTAGAGTACTCAGCTCTTTTGTCAGCTGTGAGTTTTGGCTTTGAAGCTGGCTGTTTTTCTCATTCAAAAGTGTGTGTGAGGTTTTAATGTGCTCAAAATCTTTCATCATTTTGCCTAATGAACCATAAAGATCTGTGGGTGATGAAGTGTGTGTATCATAGTCACTATCACTTGAATCAGAATGAGATGAGTTCGAATATACCTCATCTTCTTGATCTTGTTCTTTGGCCATGAGGCAGATCAAAGCCTATTCCTCTGTATCACTTGAGTAGTCAGCTTCACTACTATCTGAGTCTGTTGCTTCTTTGCACTTGGCTGGCTCAGAAGTCTCAGCAGCCAACATGGCTTTCTTCTTTTCTTGTCTTCTTTCCCTGAAGACTCTTCTTTCTTCCTCATTTCTATATTTGTTGACTGGTGAATAGGAACAATCAACAGCTAAGTGTCCTGGTTGTTTGCAATTCCAACACAGGTTTTCAGCTCTCTGATCAGCTCTCTCAGTTCTCTGATTATCAGCTCTCTGATGTTTAGCTCTCTTGGGCGGCCTGTCCTCCCTCTCTTTGGAAGTTGCTGAATGTCTCCTGGAGGTTTCACCCTTGTTTCTTTTATAGTTCTTGTTAAAGAACTTGTTGAATCTCTTTACAATGAGGGCAATTTCCTCCTGGTCAATGGTCTCCTTTGGCTCAGCTTTCTTCCCATCACTGGCCAATAATGCAACTGTCTTGGGTACAACTGTTTCCTCTTACTCTATCATTCTCAGCTCAAACTCATAAGATTTGAGGTATGAGAATAGCTCATGATTAGATGTTCTTGAGAAGTCCATTGAATGTCTCAGAGCCATGACCTTCATTTCCCATTCAGCTGGGAGGGCTCTTAGTATCTTCATGTACATCTCCTTCTGTGTGTACTCTTTCCTAAGAGCTGAAAGATCATTTGTTATATCTGTGAATCTGGCATCCAACTGATCTAGACTTTCACCTGAAAACATTTTAAAATTTTCAAATTTTTGAACAACAACAGTTAATTTATTATCCTTAATATGTTCTGATCTTTCACAAATCAAGGTTAGCTTTCCCCATATTTCTTTGGGTGATTTGCATGACTTGAATTTGTTGAACATTGCCTTGTCCAACGTCTTGTAGAGAATATCCTTGGCCACATTGTCCAGGTTATATCTCTTTCTATCTTCATTAATCCATTCAGTGCGAGGTTTTTCAACCATGGCTGGTCTAGCCTCTTCTGCAGCTTCCTCTCCTTCAGCTGGAGGTTCTTTTCTTACATCAGTATTAACTTTGAGTATTTGCAATGGCCCATTCTCTATCACAAGCCACATTTTATCGTGTAAAGCTGATAGATGAGCCTGCATACAAATCTTCCAGTCATCAAACTCTGCCATAGTAAACATAGGAATGCGAGTTAGATTTGCTTCCATGATAATAACTTTGCTTTGAAGATGAAAGACTTTGAAAACATAAGTTTTAATCCTTTTGAAAAAGATTGAGATCTAATTCAGTAACCAGTGCGGAAGGCTCAATTATCCAACCACTTTGATACCACTTGTTGGTCCCAAGGGGTGCGGTGTAAGGTTTAGAAAGGGGGGGGGTTGAATAAACCTTACCAAATTTTCACTTTTAGTCTATTTAATAATTTCAATAGAGTTGACTCAACTCAGTTGTCCTTGGGGGACAACTAGGTTAGCTATCTTCAGCTAAGTTACCCACTCAACAGACTCGACTGAGCTGTTGATTGTATAACTTGGCTGCGTCAACTAACACTTAACTTTAGTTGATTTGGTTTTTAACAGCGGAAGACTTAACACCTTTTGTTTGATTAAAGCTCGTTTTTAACACTTGTTTTAGCACTTGTTATTATCAGTTAGATAGCGAAATAACTTAACAACAATTATGAAAAATATAAGCAAGAAAGTAAATGCCGACAGTAAATGACACAAGTAATTTTATAGTGGTTCGAGGATGGGGTAATTCCTCTACTCCACTCTTCTCCAACTCCTGGAGGAATCCACTAGGTAACAGATCAAGTTACAAAGTAGTTCTCAGTCTAGAGAAAACCTTGATCACATAGCTTGCTTCTCCTGCGACTCAGCTTCTTCACAAGATAGCTGCCTTGCTACTTCAGCTCCCTTCAAGTCTTGGGATTTGATCACACAACCTTCCAACAAACTTGAATCTTTTGGTTTGACCTTGGACCTTTCTACAACTCATTCAACTTGGAGAGTAGACCCCTTTTTGTTCTTTAAACATTTTCCTCTTCAACTAGTTGAAGTAATCTTTCATTCACAGTGTGTGTTGATTCGAGTTCCTTCGAGTATTAGGCTTGAGGAATTTTCTGAATAAGCTTGAGAATATTGCAGGTTATGCTTGCTTGATAATAGCTTGATTTGTTTGTGCTTGGTTCAAGTCGACCTTTTCTCAAATGCTTCCTCAGCCTTTTATAGTGCTCATTTGAAAATTTGCCCATTGAATAGATAGGCTATTTTCAAATGACACTTCTTGTTCGTTGGCTTGTCTTTTCTTGGTCTGCAACACTTGTGATGTTGACCCTTCCTCGTATGAAATGGTTGTGCAGCTTTACAGGGTCTGGCACATGCTTCAGTGTTTCCCATTGGCTTATTCCTTTTGCATGTATCTGGGCCAAACACTTTAAGACCTGGCAGCTTGGACATATTACTATATCAAGTAATATTCTTGAATTCCTTCCAATGGATCAATGTCAGTTGTCTTGACTCGACTGCTGTCTTTACCCCTTTTGACTTGAGTCTGCTCCGATCATGAGAATGACTCAACTGACACTTCAACTGTTAGACTTGGCTCCTTTCACTGACTTGACTGACACTTCCTCATACTTCACACAGCTGTTCCTCAGCTGGCTCTCCTTCAGTCGAGTCCTTGTCTTCCTTCTTGGCCATATTCAACTGACACACACAGAGTCTTCAATCTAGTCTGCAGTTGACTTCTTGCAGTCGTTGACTTAGCTGACTTCACTCAGCTCTTTCATTCCTATCTATTACAACATAGAATTACAAGGAAAATGGGATGCCAACTTCCTAATCTTAGTTTTACATGGTATCATCAAAATCTAACAAATAAATTTCCTAATAGATTCTAACAACTATTTTCTTGGATTAATTCACATTTCTTTTACAGATTTCACTCTTCTAGGAGGAGCCTATGTTTCAAGAAGCTCTCCTATAAATACTTCAAGGCTTGAGGAATCAAGACAAGACAAGACAACACAAACAATAAGCAAAAATCAGAAAACTTCTAGTTCTTCACTTTCAACATACTTGTTGTATTTAGCCTAAGTCTTACGCTTGCATATCTTTAGTATTAGGCTTTCCTTCTTGATTACACTTACACTTTTGAGTTGTAATATTTCATTTAAAGTGTAATCTTGATTCTAATTGTAACATCATCCAAAACAAGAAATCATTATTAGTGTTCTTTTGGTAAGAGCACATTTGGTTGATGAGAGGTGATTGATTGAAAAGCTTGGTGCGTTTTGTGTTGAAGAGTTTGGTGCTCTTCGATAGGGCTGCAAACGAGCCGAACCGAGCCGAACATGAACAGGCTCGAGTTTGGCTCATTTAGTTTTTGGATCGGCTCGAGTTCGATTCGAGCTTTCCTAATTAGTTCGAGTTCGGCTCGTTTAAAAATTATTTAGTTTGCGAACAGTTCGAGCTCGGCTCGTAAAACGCTTGTTTAACATATTCGACGAGCTTAGCTCGAGTTTAACTCGTAAATGGCTTATTTAATCTTAATCGAGCTTAGCTTGAGCTCAGTTCGTTAAAGGCTCATTTAAGCATAAATGAGCTTAGCTCGAGCTCGGCTCGTTAAAGGCTTGTTTAAATTTTAACGAGCTTAGCTCGAGCTCGGGCTCGTAAAGGCTCGTTATATGCTTAAGTTCGAATTTGAGCTCGTCAAAGCAAACTCGAGCTCGTTAAAGATTGAGTTCGAGTTCGTTAAAACTTAAAATATATGCTAAATTATCCTTATTTTATAATCAAATTTCATATTAAAACTAAATCACTTGTTGTAGCATTACAAAAGTAAAAAAAATGCATAAGAGTTAGGTAAAAATCTTACATTTTACTAAGCAAACCATAAATGAGATTACTATAAGGTTTTAGAATCATAATTAACTAATAAATTTTAGTTTTGGATAATTATTAATAACATTAATATTTTAAAATTTATATGTGATGTTTTAAATATTTGTAATATGCTTATGACTTTATGATAAAATTATATTAGTTGATTAATATATTAATTATTATGTCTAAATCTATAATTAATACTAGGTAACTCTCATATGATACACGAGTTTTATTGGTTTTTTTAGACAAAATACTTTTTAGTTCTCACCAAACTATTCAATTTTTTAAAATAATTTAATTTTTAACAAAATCAAATAATTTAAAAATATCCAAAACCAACATTTTTTTTTAAATATGCCTCAACTAGAGCAACACTAGTGTGTTACATGGGATTTGTTCATAAATAAATTTAAAAAGATAGCGTAGATAGAATCCTTGATTTTGAATTATTAGTTATCTTTTAAAATTATTATCTTTGAAATTCAAAAATATATTATTAATTCAAACGAAAGAATATATTCAATAAACAATATATAATTTGAACTAATAAACTCTTTTTAATTTTTTTCCTTGCTTGTTTTCTATATTTTTATACATATAATATAATATTTAAGCTTGAAGAAATAGCTAATTTAAAAATAGTATATATAGAATCTTTGATATTTGGATTATTTGTCTTTTAAATTTGTTGTCTTCTAAATTCAAAATATATTATCAATTCAAATGAGAGAATATCTTCTATAAAAATTATATATGTTGAACTAATAGAATCTTTGTCAATAAAAATATGCAAAGGAGATGAATGGCTCGACATTGACTTTTCCAAACGTTGTGTACAAATTAGAGTTGGATTGTTTTTCTTTATATTCTCGATTATTAAAAAATTATCAATGTCAATTATTTTTCTTTCTTGCTTGTTTTTTGCAGTTTATTTAATATGGTAAATATTAAAAGAAATTAAATTTCAAAGATGAATCATGATTTTTAGATTATTTATTATCTTTTAAATTTGTACATAGAATGCCACATGAATAAATGTGAAGCAGCCACGTGAGATTGAGAGAATGAGAAGTTGACACATGTCCAAGAATAATGAGGTGATGTCATGTGTTAACTTTGTTTTTTGTTTTAGTATATATGGTTGATATTATATTTGTGCTTATATATAGACTATATTAATATATATTATATTTTTAGTTTGATTTGGTTTATTAGATAGTTTTATATATACATATATATATATATATATTATACTATTGATTTACTCGGTTTTGGTTTTGCATGGTTGATCAATATTTTTTGTAAGGATGGTATTGTATTACAATCTAAATGAGCTTTGGCATAGGCTCACGAGTCTATAAACGAACATGCTCTCAAACTCAACTAAATGAGCTCATTTTGAAGACAGGCTCGCAGGCATGTAAATAAACATGTATGTGAGCTCAACTAATGAGCCGAGCTCGAATCTAGGCTCGCGAGCCTATAAACGAGCCGAGCTCGAACCTTGGCTCGCGAGACTGTAAACGAGCTGAATTCAAACCTTGGCTCGTGAGCCTGTAAACGAGCCGAACTCGAACCTAGGCTAGTGAGCCTGTAAACAAACATGTTCGTGAGCTTTGAACCAAATATCTACAGGCTCGAGTTCGACTCGATTAAAAGTTTGAGCTCGGATTTTAGGCTCGAGTTTGGCTCGTTAAGCCTAACGAACGATCTCAAACGAATATTTTTTGAACCGAGACTCGAATAGCTCACGAGTGGCTTGGTTCATTTGCAGCCCTACTCTTCGAGGTGAAGAAGAGTTTGGTGCTCTTCGAGGTGAAGAAGAGACCTACTCTCGGATTTTAAAATTTCAAAAAAGACCTTACATAGCTTTTCTATAAGCACATTAGAACCTACATGTTTTATCAAACTCTTGTTGGTTATTACAAAAGCATAGTATGTGCTACTTGTCTAATTTCTAAATTGGTTTATATCAACATTTTCTATATTATCCGGTACTACTAAACTCTTGTGCAAGAACTTTTCTTAAGACTTTGTAGGAGATATTTTGGTGTTAAAGGACAAAGGATCGAAAAGGGATCAATGCCTTTCTACATCAAATTGGACAAGAATGGAATGGTAAATTGTTTGACGTCAGAATCTTCAATGCACCACATGCCAGTTTTTACCGTGCGATCGACACGGGTGCCACCTCCCCCGCAGTCTCAATGAATTGCATCTTCTGGAATATCCGGGGGATTGGGAACATTGCATCTCGTAATGTTCTTAAGACTTTATGTCACAAACATAAACCTTCTATTTTAGCCATTTGCGAACCTAAGGTGGACATTTCATCCGTTTCGGATTCTTACTGGAGTAGCTTGGGTCTCAGGTTTGTTACTCAAAGCTTCCGGGCGAACGGACGCCCCGATATTTGCATCCTATGCGATGCGAGTATTTCTGTCCAAAATCAGGTTTGGTCTTCCTCTCAATGTATTATTTTGCAAGTTCAAACTGGCTCTATGGTTTTCCATGTTGGTTTTGCTCATGGCTTGTGTGATCATGTTGCTCGTCGCGCCCTTTGGTTGGATGTGAGGAATTTGGGTCTTACTGATCCGTTGTTTATTGGGGATTTCAATGCTTTGTGTTGGGACATCATGAGCGTTACGCGTAGTATCTTATCCCGTGCTTCTTGTCGATTTCGGGGACTTCTTGGAGGATGTAGGTTTATTTGCGGTGCCGACTACGGGAACTCATTTACTTGGTGCTCCCCCAAGGCCTCTATCTCTCCTTCAGGCTAAGTTGGATAGAGCCCTAGCAACCTATCAATTCTTCTCTTTTTGGCAAGTTGTTAAGGGCTTAGTTCTTCCTCGCATTGCTCCGATCACCACCCTATTTTGGTTTCTTGTTCTAATCCCACTATCGTGGTCCGTCTCCTTTTCATTTTCAGCGCATGTGGATTTATCACGACTCTTTCCCGAATATTGTGACTACCTCTTGGCGATCCGTGCGCACGCCTAATCCAAAGGTCTGCACGCGTCATGTGGAAACTCAAGAGGTTGCGACAAACGATTAAAGTTTGGAATAAGGATGTTTTTGGGGATGTTAATCGTCAGGCTGATTATCATATGGAAAGGGTTCGTTAGATTCAGGCAGATATTGAATCCGACGGTTTCACTGAGGCTCGAAGGGATATGGAGTTGGAGGCGCAATCGGCGCTGTCTCGCACGTTGCTCATGCAGTCGAATTCCTTCAGCAGAAATCACGATCGGATTGGTTAAAGGATGGAGATCGTAACACGCATTTTTCCATCGCCGTCGATTCTAAATGGGCGCTCACGGATACAAGGTTTGATGGTTGATGGTAGTTATACAGAGGACTCGGTGGCTCTTGGGAATCACATTATCTTTTTCTATACGGACCTCTTCGCGGACACGGGGCAAACCACTTCGGACTACACTCTGGTCGATCATCTTATTTCTCCGATAGTTAGCATGGTTGATAATGCACTTTTGACGGCTATTCCTTCAGAATTCGAAGTGAAAGAGGTGGCATTTGATATGGGTTTGGACAGTGCCCCAGGCCCAAACGGTTTCAGTGGGAGATTTTATCATCATTTTTGGGATCTCATTTACGAGGAGGTGGTGGCCGCCATCCGATATTTTTTTCGTCACGGCTTCCTTCCCCGGTGGGTGCGAATGCCGCTTTATGGCACTCATCCCAAAACCAATGAAGCTAATGTGGTGGAAGACTTTAGACCGATCGCGATGAGCAATTTCCTTTTAAGATTATTACCAAGATTCTCGCGACGCGGTTGGGCTCGATCATCTCTTCTTACTTGTCACCTACCCAGCTTTTGGCTTTATCCTGGCAGCCGGATCCATGATCAGATTGCGTTGGTCTCGGAGGGGTTCAATATTTTACAGAGTCGTAATGATGTCAATATGATCTTAAAGATTGACATCCGGAAGGCATTTGATACTGATTAATTGGGGCTTCTTGATTCACGTGTTACGTCGCTTTGGTTTCTCTCGAAGTGTTCATTCACCGGATTGAGATCATCCTTCGATCTTCGAGAATCTCTCGTCTGCTGAATGGGTCACCAGTGGGTTACTTCTCTTGCTTTCGAGGGGTTCGACAGGGGATCCGTTATCTCCTTTGCTATTTTGCATCGCGGAGGACATTCTCGAGTAGATTGGTCGAGGACGCGGTCAACAGAATCTACTCCCGGCCTTTTTTTGGGCGCTAATCGGTGGTTTTCCCCTCATCCATTATGTATGCGGATGATATTGTGATTATGAGTGGGGCATCCTCGAGCAATGCACGTGCTATTATCCAGATACTTAACCTCTGTGCAGACATGTCGGGTCAGATTTTCAATCCTAATAAATCTAAAGCTTATTTTGGAAGCCGGATTTCCAGTCATGTGCGAGGTCGTATTCGACGATTCATCGGGATGCATATGGGCGCATTCCCTACTATCTGGGTGCCCCCATCTTCAAGGGTGCGCCCAAGTGGCCACCTTCAATCCATTTTCGACAAGATTATTTTCAAGTTCGAAGGTGGAAAGGTTACGCTCACGATTCTTTGGCCGCATTTGTTTGGTGAATTCAATGATTACCGCTCCTTTGTGCACACGATGATGGTATACAAGTTGCCCGAACTTTGTTACGACAAATGGAAAAGGCTATGCGTAATTTCATCCGGGTCGCGATGTGAACTCGAAAGGATCGGTGGTGGTTAATCGAGCCGTTGTTGCATGCCATGGGCGGAAGGCGGTTTGGGCGTCCCGGTCTATTGTGGTCGCCAACAATGCTTTCCTTATGAAGTTGGGATGGAAGATTATGACTTCCAACTCTTTGGTTTACAACATCCTCCGTAGGCGTTTCTTGGCCTCGATGGATCTCCACGCCGTTCTTTCATCCCCTCTTCCATCCGGAGAGGGATTCGCCCGGGATCTCGGGTTTCTTGGAGGATCAAGGATTCCGGGATGCAATTTCGGAGTTCGATCTGGGGATAATTGGTTGGGTTACATCATTGCCGATATGATTGGGATTCCCGAGGCGCATGTGCACTTATTTCGACATCGCATCTCGGATTACTTTTATGACGGGACATGGCACTTTACTTTCTCATTCATTGAGGCTTATTTGGATATGGTCCGAGATATTATTAGAGTCCCCATCACTCCAAAGATCGTCGGATACACGGGTGTGGCTTCACTCGATGATGGATGTATCATCAAATCGCTTACACATTTCTCGTCCTCGCTCCAACGGTTCATTGGGGTTCCTGGATTTGGTCTCCTCACATTCCGGAAGACGTTCGATTGTGGCATGGCGGGCTATCCACAATCGTCTTGCGGTTTTAGACGTCTTTGCGTTCGCGTGGCTCCTTCACAGACCCTCGGTTTGCGGTCTTTGTTGTGCTAACAATGAATCGTGATCATTTATTTGTCTCATGTGGTTTTGCGAGTCCCTATGGCGGTGGATTTTTGATGCCTTTAATATAAATTACTTTAGGGCTTATAGGTTTAATGAATTTATGGTGCGTTTGATGCGTTTTCATTTCGGTGATCGGTGGGCTTTCTGCGCGCGCGTCGTTTTTTCCTTTACTTGGCTCATCCGGGAAATTAGAAATGACTTGACCTTCAACAACAAGACTTGGACACTGGAGGCGGCCATCCTACGCCTTCGTGTCCTAATTCTGGAGTCATCTTCCTTAGACCGTGGTTGCATGCAAAATGATCAACAGGACCTCTTCATACTCCGCAGACTCGTGTTCCCCGGGCGCCTAGACAAGCCCCAAGATTGTGCAAGTCACTTGGCGTAAAACCTTTGCCGGATGGATCAAAGTTAACACGCAGACAGTAGTGCTACGGGGCACTGGAAATCTCACGACTTATGGAGTTTTTCGCAATCGTAGGGGTTTTTTCGCGGTGCTTCGTGGAACGATGTGGTTTTGGCTTTGCTTTTGAGGCGGAACTTACAGCGGCTATGCGAGCCATCTAATACGCTTCCTCAAAGGGATGGAACCAACTATGGTTGGAGTCGGACTCGATATGTGGGTGGAGTTGCTTTGCGTAAAAATCCACCGGAGTACCTTGGCGCCATTTGAGTATGTGGAGATACACTCTCCACCTTCTTTCTCGAAATGGATTTTGTGGTGTCGCACATCTTTAGGGAAGGAAACCAGGCAGCGGATATTCTAAGCAAGTCGTCGCAGGTGGATACATGGTGAGGTTCGCCCCCAACGTCCATTATTCAGTCCCTTACTCAGGATTATGTTGGCCAATCGAATTATAGGTTTGTTCCTTAGTGCGTCGCATTTTGAGTCTTGTCGGCTTTTGGGGCACTTTTATCATGGGGGGTACTCTTTTTCCTTCCAGGGGTTTTTCCCACATGGCTGGGTTTTACCTTGGAAAGTTTTAACGAGGCCCCAACCATCCAGCCATATGGTCGGCTTGTGACCATTTCGTTATTTTCTTTTGACTTTGTTATCAGGCTTTACTTTGGTTACCTGATCAGCCTGTGATCAGGAATACTCTTTTTCATTTTTAAATATATTTCGCATTTATTAAAAAAAAATCATCTTATCTTACTACTCATAGACTTGATATTCTTTATACCATATGCATATGTGATCAATTTCAAAGCAATCCCAAAGAATCTCATTTAAGTGTCGTTAAAAGAATTTTTTGATATTTGAAAGGCACTATTTCTTTTGTCTTGTTTTATCTAAAGAATGGAAAATTTTCTTTAAAAGAATATAGTGATTTGGATTATACGGGAAATATTGATGATCGTAAAAGTACTTCCGAATCATGTCAATTTTTAGGCGATTTCCGAGTATCTTGGTTTTCAAAAAAACAAAATTGTGTATCTTTATCAACGGCCAAAGCCGAATATATTTCCGCGGCCCTTTGTTGTACTGAACTTCTTTGGATAAAACAAACTCTAGCGGATTACAAACATACTGAGGTTCGACATCATTTTTTTGGGTTTGCGTTTCAAAATGAAAAATTGAGATGAGCTTTGTTCCGTCTCAAGATCAACTCGCGGATATTTTTACAAAACCTTTGGCCGCCAAGTCTTTTACTTCAATTCGAGCTCGTTTAGGCATAATACATATCGAATAAGGTCTATGATTGCATCTTGTGCGTTTTTAAAACTTAGGGGTGAAAAATCACATTTTTACTTGAAAATACGGACATAAACTGGACTACAATATAGGTACCAGTCGACCAGCCCTAGGGACCGGTCGCCCCCTTAGTCAACAGGCTGACCAAAGCTTAAATAGGACATATATTGCTTTTGTCCGTCTATTCGTCTTATTTTCATATTTTCACACTCCTTCGCCCATTTCACACACAAATCACTCGAAATGATTTTCTCTTGCAATTTCTACTATATTGGGCTTCTTTAATGTATATCTCTTCCAAATTATTCATCTTCTCCAATCATTGGTAAGTCTAATTCCCTCTTTAATATCAATTGGGTTGAACCCTTGAATACTTTGTTGGAACTTGATAAATTGTTGTAATTCTTGTATGATTGTGATGGGATTTATGTATGTTGATGGATTATGATTGTAGAAATAGGTTTGGTGTTGATTTTTTGGGCATGATTGATTATACTAATGTCATATACAACTTCAATTTTATCCTATGCATGCCATGTGTTTGATAAATGCCTCTTTGAAAATTTCATCTTTTGTATGACTCTCTTGATTTTCATTGTCTTATATCCTTATGGAGATCATGTTTTATCCATCAAATAAGCTTCTATATATTTTCTCCTATCAATTTCCCTTACACTTTGGAATTCTAAGCTTTCTATTTAAAGGCATGATAATTCGATCCAATGCGTACTTTGATATATATATTTATGATGTTTTTATTGTGCTAATAGTCTTTTTGATGATTCTAAAGGGGGAGAAAAATGGAATGAGCTCATAAGCTTATATTTAAGATCAAGTGAGTTAGAAAACGCTCGCAGAAAAAGCTATAAGCTGTGGATAAATTTTGGACTAATGGCTGCATAATGGACTATTACTTATGACTAATGACTTATATTTGACAGGGGGAGCTTTTAAGCTCTTGATCTTCAAGTCATATTTGCAAAAGCCGAGCTTTTAGCTTTTAGTTGATTACCTCTATGCTTTCTTTTGTTTAGCATGTTGATAGGGGAGCTTATTTAAAATATTTTGAAAAATCTTTGCTCCTATCCTTATGATTTTAATCATGAAAAGCGCTGCTTAAAATGGATAGTTGATTTTGACCCGAAAAATATATTTCGTTTTAAAATTCGATCTCCCAAAGTTGTTTTGGTTTGTAATCATCAAAAAGGGGGAGTTTGTTAGATAAATATTTTTATCGTAATATTGATGATTTCATATAATTGAGTACCAAAACAATGTCCCCAAATGTTGTCCAAATACTTCAAAACAATTTAAATGATCTTTACTAATTTTTTGAAGTGTTTCTTGAACTTTATTTTTGACAAAAATCGGACAACTCCTCTGTTTTGAAGTCAACCGGTCGCCCTATAGGGCAACCCATACCTGAAAGTTGATCAAAACAGAGAACAACCTGTTTGCTGAAATTGAAGGGGTCGACCGGTGTCTGAGTTGAAGCCCTTTTCTGAATTTGTCTTTGTTTTGAGGTGGAACGGTCGAACATGAGGGGGACCAGTCTAACCCCTGGTCGATCGGTCCAACCCCTAGGGCAACCTGTATTTAAATATTTCAAATGTCTTTTTCTTGTTAGTGGCCGAGCGGCTGCCCTAAGGTTTTATCAGCAGAAACTAGCCGTTGCAGCAGACAACTTTTCATGAAATTGTGGGATTGATTCTAACAGCTATTTTCTTGGATTAATTGGCATTTCTTTTACAGATTTCACTCTTCTAAGAGAAGCCTATGTTTCAAGAAGCTCTCCTATAAATACTTGAAGGCTTGAGGAATCAAGACAAGACAACACAACACAAACAATAAGCAAAAATAAGAAAAACTTCTTGTTCTTCACTTTCAATATACTTGTTGTATTTAGCCTAAAGTCTTACACTTGCACATCTTGAGTATTACACTTTCCTTCTTGATTACACTTGCACTTTTGAGTTGTAATATTTCATTTAAAGTGTAATCATGATTGTAATTGTATCATCATCCAAGACAAGAAATCCTTGTTAGTGTTCTTTTGGCAAGAGCACGTTTGGTTGATGAGAGGTGATTGATTGCAAAGCTTGGTGCTTTACGTGTTGAAGAGTTTGGAGCTCTTCGAGGTGAAGAAGATTTTGGTGCTCCTTGAGTTGGAAGATTGTGGTGATCTTCATAGGTGGTGTTATAAGAAGAGTATGGTACTCTTCAAGGTAAATGTTGTAATAGTTTGGTATCTATTAATATTTTTTTCCTTTTTGGAATCCTTTTGGACATACCGAGTGGTAGAGCACGTATGCCCTAGGTGGGTTGAAGCTCTATAGAACATCGTGTGTTATTTATATTTCTGTACTTTTATTTGTTCGTCATCTTCATATTCGAAAAAGAGGGAGCAAATCGAAAAATCAGGAAAATCTATTCACCCCCCTCTAGATTTTCGTATCCACTTGGACTAACACATTTCTATCAATTATGGTGTTTTATGGCAATCTAGTTTGAACATGGTACTATGAGTTCCTCGCGCACCTGTGACATTTGGTGTAAAAATGTATATACATTTTTGTCTATTATGGTGTTTTATGGCAATCTAGTGTTTGGTGGAAAAATAGGGTAAAGAAAGAATTGGTTCCTCGCACACCTGTGACATTTTGAAACAATCGCATGGCACTTTCACCTGGTTAGCTTCGGATACAAAGAGCTAAAATCTATTTTTTAGATTTAATTAATATCTTTTAATTCAAATATTCCTGATTCAATACCCTCAAGTTAATTTTTTTTAAGTGTTTTAAAAGTTATTTTTCTTGCTAAAAAAAACATGGATAGTTCCAAAAAAAACCTAACGTTTGGACTAAATACAAAATAACCAAAAGATGTTTCAAAATTTTTAAAAGAGCCCTTCGATTTGATTCTGCCTTAAATTTAAGGGAGTAATTGTATACATTTTTAAATGTGAGGGGGTTTTGAAATATTTTTTGCTTATGAAGAATAACTCGTAAAATAAAATCAAATCTCAAGGGCTTTTTTGTAATTTTCAGAATTGTCATAAGTTTTTCAATTTTCCACGAATTCATATTTATCGTCATTATTAGAAATTTTGTTGACGAAATAAATTTGTCACTAATGTTTTGGCGTAATCAATGAAAAATATATTGTGGTCATGAAATAACATATTTTGTGACATCAAATGCCATCACCAATTATTATCATTTTTTCATTAAATCATTTCCCTCCAAATTTTTGGTGCGACGACCTTTTACAAATAACTATGACACAATTCAATTAATCATCATGAAATATGCAAATTAGTGACGAAATATAATATTGATACTGACAAGATTTAATGGTGTCATAAAGAGTATTTTGAAATGATACAAATAACTTTCGTCATTGTTAATTAACAAATAATGACAAATCTTTATGTGTGCCAACAAAATCATCATAAAACATGTCTTTGTTGACGAAATAAGAGTGTCACTATTTTGTTGGAGTGAAAAATGACAAATTATGATGTTGTCATTAAAAGTGACACTAAATTTCATCACCAATTATCACCAATTCGTTATTGAAATATTTTCCACCAAAATGTTGGTGTCAAATTCCACCTTCTATGAAATATAATGATGGGTTTCAGTTAAGCGTCATGAAATATGCAATTTACTGACAACATGTAACAATAGTGAAGAAATTAAATGGCATTGTAATAGTATACTTTACAATGACAATAATAAAGGTTGTCACTTTTAATTAACAAATGATGACAAATAGTTATGCGTCGACAAAAATTCATCATAAAATGTATGATCTCTTGTAGTGAATCTATGGCTATATATGAAAGGTTCATCAAAATTATAACATAAACCATTTTCTCTTCTGCTAGCCATCTCATTGGTAGTGGGAAGCTTAAAAGGTGGCTTAATTCGAGGGTTTTGAGTTGGTTTAGAAGTAAACTGAGCAGGGTTGTCATTCTTTCTGTGTTTGGTATAGAAAAAGGTTTAGTGGGGTTTTTGAGCTTCCTCGTGAGTGCCTCCAATGTATGCAACTGGTTCTTACCTAACTCCAAAGTCTGTTGCAAGGTAGAGGGGTTAAACATAGTGATAAAAGATTTCAACTCTTCACTTAGGCCACTGATAAAACTTGCAATGAAGGAGTCCTTGGAGTATTCCCCATAATTAAGGAGTAACATGCAAGCTTTCAATTCCTCGAACTTGTCTACATAATCAGTGTAAGAACTTGTTTGTTTTAATTTGTAAAATTCTGCAATGATCTTAGCCTCTCTTAATTTTTCAAATCTAGCAGAGATAATGTCTAAAAACTGACTTGATGTGAGATATTCTTATTTCATGCTAAAATTTTGATATCATTGCGCAAAATTCCCTTCAAAATGCATGGAAGCCAGGGTGACCTTGTGATTGCCAGATATGTTTGGTATCAGCTTAAAATTTCCTTTACAGTTAATGATCCATGACCTTGGATTAGTTCCATCAAATCGAGGGTATTCAAGCATAGGAACATGATTAATGAACTGTATACCTAGATTATCAATCTGCAGATGCTGTCTGGGTGAGGTATTATATCTAGAAAGAATGGGCTCACTACCAGCTATTGGGTAAGGTTCCCCAATGATGGATTCCTCATCCACATGCCCCTTGTTCTTGGTTAGATTCAACAACTGAAGTCGTATAACAACCAATGTGTTGGTGAGATACTCGTACTCCCTATTGATACCTAGTAATTGATCTTGCATTTTCGCACTGATCCCTGGAATTTGTTCCTGTAATTTCAATTCAGTTGCCTCATGTTTCAATACCTCTATTTACAGGATTTGATCCAATCACTTCTGTACTTCATGTAAATCTTTCAAACAGGTGTTTTCATCCACATCCAAGAAAGGGGTGTGATGTAAGGTTTAGAAGGGGGGATTGAATAAACCTTACCAAATTTTCACTTTTAGTCTTTTTAAGATTCACAACAGAGTTGACTCAAATCAGCTGTGTCCTTGGGGGGCAGCTAGGTTGGCTATATTCAGCTAAGTTACCCACTCAACAGACTCAATAGAGCTGTTGATAATATAACTTGGCTGCTTAAGCTAACACTTAACTTTAGTTGATTTGGTTTTAACAACGGAAGACTTAACACCATTTAGATTGATTAAAGCTTGTTTTTAACACTTGTTTTAGCACTTGTTATTTATCAGTTGGATTAGCAAATTAACTGACATCAGATACAAAAATATATGCAGGAAAGTAAGTGCTGAAAGTAAAATGACATAAGTAATTTTTATAGTGGTTCGAGGATGGGGTAACTCCTCTAATCCACTCTTCTCCAACTCCTGGAGGAATTCACTAAGTAAGAGATCAAGTTACAAAGCAGTTCTTAGTCTAGAGACAGCCTTGATCACACAGTTGTCTTCTCCTGTGGCTCAGCTTCTTCACAAGACATGTACCTTGCTACTTCAGCTCACTTTCAAGT
This sequence comes from Rehmannia glutinosa, assembly GCA_016081115.2. Taxonomy (NCBI): domain Eukaryota; kingdom Viridiplantae; phylum Streptophyta; class Magnoliopsida; order Lamiales; family Orobanchaceae; genus Rehmannia; species Rehmannia glutinosa. The sequence continues at coordinate 39,815,498 of CM071927.1, forward strand.
CCTTGGATTTGTTCACACAGCCCTCCAACAAACTTGAATCTACTGGTTTGTCCTTGAACCTTTCTACAACTCCTTCAACTTGGAGAGTAGACCCCTTTTTGTTCTTCAAATGTTTCCACTTCAACTCGTTGAAGTTATCTTTCCTTCACAACGTGTGTTGGATCAAGTTTCTTTGAGTTTTAGGCTTGAGGAATTCTATGATAAGCTTTGAGAATATGGCAGGTTATGCTTGCTTGAATATTGCTTGCTTTGATCGATTTCTCAATTATGCAAGGTCTCTTTTTCTCAAATGCTTCCTCAGTCTTTTATAGTGCTCATTTTGAAAATTTTCCCGTTGAAGAGATAGGCTATTTTTAAAAAACACTTCTTGTTTGTCGGCTTGTCTTTTCTTGGTCTGCAGCACTTGTGATGTTGACTCTTCTTCATATTAAATGTCTTTGCAGCTTTACAGGGCCTGACACAAGCTTCAGTGTTTCCCATTGGCTTATTCCTTTTGCATGTTTCTGGGCCAAACACTTTAAGACCTGGCAGCTTGGACGTATTACTATATCGAGTAATATTCTTGACTTCCTTCTAATAGTTCAATGTCAGTTGTCTTGACTTGACTTCTTCCTTTACCCCTCGTGACTTGAGTCTACTCCAATCATAAGATTGACTCTATCACTTCAACTGATAGACTTGACTCCTTTCATTGACTTGACTGATACTTTCTCAAACTTCACACAGCTATTCCTGAGTTGGATCTCCTTCAGTCGAGTCCTTGTCTTCCTTCATGGCCATACTCAGCTGACAGACAGTAGAGTCTTCACTCTAGTCTGCAGTTGACTTATTGCATTCTTGACTTAGCTGACTTCACTCAGCTCTTTCAGTCCTATCTATTATAATACAAAATTACAAAGAAAATGGGGTGCCAACTTCCTAGTCTAAGTTTTACATGGTATCATCAAAATCTAACAAATAAATTTCCTAATAATTTTCCCCTTCTTGATGATGCCAAAACTTAAACAAACAAAATAAGTAAACATCAAACACAGGAAGTGCAGTAACAAAAAAGGTATGCTTTTGAATAATCAATTTTATTGATCATAACATTCTTGTCCTTTACAAAGTTGTTTACAACAAGTATCAGAGCTTTATACAAGTATAACTTTTCAACGTGTATCTAAGCTAAGTTACAAGGAGAATGAATATTACAAGGAAATTCTCAGAGCTATTTACAGGGAAAACTTACAGCTATGTATTTACAGCTAAGTAAAATACATGAAGGGGTTTGCAACTATCTCCAACGCCTTGGCTGCTTCCTTCTTCTCTCTTCTTCATTAGCTCTCCTCCTGTCTTCGTCAGCTCTACTCCTCTTCCTTTTCTCTTGCTCCTCCTTCTTCTTTTCAAAGGCTCGCTTAGCAGTAGGGTCATCCCTTCGCTGCCTTTCCTCCCATTCGTGATTCAACCTTTCATTCTCTGCTTCTTGCTTCTTCTTAGCTTCAACAATCTTGCATGCAACTTCCATGTTAGCAAGATGATCATATCCAACCCAGTATGTGAGTCCCTTCTTCTATGGATCCACATACTTGATATCTTCTGGTCTTGGCCGTGGTTGACTACTTCTCCCACTGACACCATGTCTACCCCTTCCTGACTCAGCTTCCCTTCCTCTGGGAGTGTATTGCACTGGAGCTTTTGATTTTCCAGCCGAGTGACTGCTGGAACTTGGCTGCTTAACAGCTGAATTGCATAGATCAATCCCCTTCTCCCAATACAGATCGCAGGCTTGTGGAAGAGTCATGTATTTAAAATAATCTTCTGCTTCTAGAGTCTGGAATTCCTCTAGAGATCTGGGCTCAGATCCAGCATCAGGCATGGCAAATTCTCTAGGGGTTTATAGCAGGGTAATCATTTCTGGCTGGAGGACCATCAAACTATTTTCTGATATCTTGGATGCTCGTTGATTGCTTCTCAGCTACCTTCTCGAATTCAGCTTCAATGGCTTTTCTTGATTCTTTCATTGCCATCTCAGTTTTCTATTCAACGGTCAGCTCTTTCGGTAGCTTGCTTAGAATTGAAGCAATGACATCTCCTTGCTGAGGGGTTTCAGCAAACATGAGTTTCAAAGGAAGATTTTTCGAACTTTCTTCCCTCTCAGATGTATCACCCTTTTTCGCCTTCTTATTACTCCTATTCTCCTCCTTTAGTCCCTTTAAGGCCTCATCTTCCCCTTTTTTGGCATCATCACCAAACAAAAGGGTTAGGCCAGGGAACAGTCTAGTCAGAATGAAATCTAGTCGGCGGTTAGTTGAATTCTGCTTTGGAGTAGGCTGTGCTGAACTCTGACCGCGTAGCCTTTGACTCAGCTTCTAACAACTTCATCTCTGCCATAAGAAGACTGAACTTCTGGTTCATGTTGTCCTCTAGGCATGTAATTTCGCTATGATGGTGCAACTTGAGCAACTCCATGTCCGACTTATAAGAGGTTTCCATTCTGACCTGTATTCCTTCATCCTCTGGTGAAACTTTGAATTATCCGCACTCCAAACGAATAGCTTTGCAAATAAGGCTTTGAAGTAACGGACTTGCTCTGAGTGCATGGCAGTCTGTTGTGCAGTCCATTCCCTGATCCATAAGACAACTCTTCTAATATCTACGCTGAGGGTTGCATCACGATTGTCCAAACGAAGATTTAGTGATGCATGGTGGCGTTCCATCTTCTCAATTTCATCACATATTTTCTTAAAAGCATTTCGGAACTCGACTGTGGAAGCCAACTCTTCTTCCGGCCACACTGCATCGAAATCAAAACCCATAGGCATAATCGTATCAGTTGGAATGATGGGCTCTTCCTGCATGGTGTATTTCTCTTGTTCTCGGGCAGACTCAGCTTCCATGTTAGGCAACTCAGCAGTGAAGGGAAATATGTCTTCAAAGACATCGTCTCAAACAAAAGGGATCCTCGGAGGTCCACGCTAGGGGGCCTTTCCTTTTCTTGTTGCAATTCACCAGCTCTTTGTGCCTCGGCTGAGCCAGCATCATCGGCAGATAACGTAACTGCGGGAGCCTGCGACGGAGCTATTTGAGTCGTTCTTCTGCAAATCGTGGTAGCTTTGCACTGGCCGATCGTGTTTCGATTGGAACAATTGTATCGACCGCTCACGGTGACCGAGCCTCAATCGCCTTAACGGCTTTCGTCGGTCTTAGTGGATTTTTCCATTTGAGGTAACGGGTCCTCAACTGTCTTAACAGCGTCATCGGAATGTGATTTGGCCTGAGGTAATGGCTCATCATCAAAGTTGAATCTCATTGGAGCTGTCTTATCACTAACATTGCTCCGTGAGTTAAGAACATCTTCAGACTCATCCTGCGTAGAGTCTTCATTGTGTGTGGACTTAGCTTCATCCTCTGATCCCAGAAAAGATGTATCAATATGGTCTTGGGAATCATGAAGGGCGCTGATCTCCTCTTCTTCACCAGCTCCCTCAACTTGAGGAATGTTCTCCTGTCCGGTTCCTCACCTAAAGATATTTTAACCTCCTTTAGGCCTTCGCTACCCCCAGCAGTCTCAACCGCTGTGGGGCCTTCTACATTCCCTTCGATAGACTCAGCTGTCTTGGGGTCTTCAATGGCATACTTTGGAGTCTCAACTTCTAGGATTGCACTTTCATGGCCAAGAGTCTCAACTCCCGTGGCCTCTTTTCCATCCTTTGCCTTAGCTACATCAGCAGCTTCATCGGCCTGCACATCAGAGAAAATCTCAGCTGAGACAGTCTCAACCGTCCGAGCATCGTTATTTGACTCTGCTTCTCAGTTGTGTTCTTGCCTTCGCCTCCAAACTTCATAAAGTTGTCTCCCACAGCATCCTCCGACCTTGCTGTGGTGGAGAGGGCTTCCCCCTTAACTGGCGCACCAGTTGAGTGAACGAGAGTGGGGTTACTCAGCTCCTGAGACACAACTATGTTTCCTGTTGAGTAGTCAGTCGTTGGGGCAGGTGTCTCAACACCTTCTTCTGTGGTAGGCTTGGCTAGGGTGCCCATGTTCCCAACTTCATCGCCATTCCCCTGAGAGCCATCTTGAGAATGCACGGGGGACGTGGTCGCTGCAATGACAGTTGCAATCTCCTGCGCCACTCCCAATGGATCAGATCGAGGAGAGATTTTGGAAGACTCTCCTGGACCTTCGTGAAGATGTTGCTCGTGCATGGCTCGGGATTCTCTAACAGCCTGTTGTAACTGTTTAATCGCAGCGGTTCCATCTCCTCCGGATCCCGGTCCATCTCCTCCCGACGATCGGCTTTGTCGCTCCATGAGGTGTTCATGGGTTCCTGTTTGCATACACATCTTAGATTTCTCCAAGGCTTTGGCTTTTTCCAGGGTTTTCTCCTTCTCATCCTCTTTGATAGCACGGAGGCCATCCATGCAAAAATTCTCATTGAGGGCATATATGACAGACATATTTCCGAGGAAGCTGAGAAGTTCTTCCTCTTCTTCAATGTACTCAGGGTGAGCGAACTGCTGCCTGGAGTAATCTAGCTTCCATATTCTCCAATCCTTTAGCCTCTGCTGGATGTCTGGATAGACTGGAGAGTACATGATCAAATCATCGTCATCCTATCCGGCCTTTGGAATAGTAGCCAATGGAGCTTGCTCCTCCTCAGGTTCAAGAGCATTAGTCTGAGGGGGTGAGACAACCTTTTCTTCCTGCGTCTTGGCTATCTCAGCTCATTCCGTCTCCATAGCTGTTTCCCGGGCAGCTGGGTCTTCAATACTCTGCTGATCTGCATCAGAAGCCTTCTAGGTCTCGTCAATCTTTTCTTGAGACTCCTTCTCTTGAGCATCAGCAGTCTCAACGGGCTTCTCCGGTTGAGTACCGGACTCGGTTGTCTTCTCCAATTCCGACCTCTTAAACAACCATCTTCGCTTAGTAGGAACCAAGGGAATCTCTGGCTACTCTTCTTCAATATCACTCTTAGCTGCCTTACGAGACTTGGCAGTACGCTTCTTCTTCACGACTGGAGAAGGAATTTGGGGTTTCTCCTTAGTCTCGGCTGTGGGGGCAGGGGCATCGACTGCTCGTGCAGGTGCTTGGGGTTTGGCTGATTGGGCAGGTGCCTTCCTGGTCTTGGCTGCTGGAGCAGGAGAAGGAGCAGGTTTAGCTACCGCAACTCTCTTCTTAGAAATAGGCTTAGCCGAGAGAGTTGGAGCGGTCGCAGCTGTGTCTTCTGCTGGGTCAGCTGATTCCCCCTCACTGGTATCAGCCTTCCTCGCATGAGCTTTCTTCTATGCGTCTGAGAGGTTTGCCTTGAACATCCTCTTATTTGCATGGAAGGGCTTTCCATGGCGCAGTGTTATCCCGTTGATCTCCATCAAATGGCCAATGACAAGGTCATACACCAGGGAACAACCAAACGTGCCATCCTCCTTGAATGTCTTGTTGATCACATTCTGGCATACTCGGCTGAAGACAAACTCAGCCCAGTTCACTTTCTTATCCTGCATAATCGCAACCATCACCATCAGCTTTGTCCGTGATAGCTGTTTGAAGCTTCCGAACTTCATGTCTACACACTTGGACACGATGTCCATCAACTTGTGGTAGTCCTCCTTGATAAGCTCCTTCTTAACTGTATACACAGCTTTCGCAGCATACTCGGGCTTTGAAACTTCCTTCCAAGCTGCAACCAAGTTCACATCCTTCTCGGCTACGTCCTTCGAACCTTCAGTCGGAAAAAAACAATGTTCAACAAGGTCCCTCAGCAGTGATTTTGAAGGCCTTACCATGAACGGATGAGTGAATCTCATCGTCATGAACTTCGGCGTTCATGTAAAACATCGCCACCTCCTCTAAGTACGTATGAGCGAACTCCATCAAGAGAAAGTCCTTCAGACCGGACTTCTCAACCTTGTCTGAGATCTTCTTCACCAGGGCCTCATCAGCGCCCTACTTGTCATTCGCTTGAAACCAATGAAGCACCAGAGTGGATCTTCTCAGAAAGCTTAGCAAAATCATGAGTAGCGGCCATTTTTAGAGCAATTGAACGGAGAAATACGCGAAAAAACTTGATCTTTTCAGGGTAGGGTTTCGTACAGTTACAGAGAGAATTCTTTCTTGCTTGCTGAAGACGAGAGTGTTTGTGTGAGGAGATAGAAAATGATTTTGGTATATATGGGACTCAAAGGACGGTTTTTTGGAGTTTGAAAAATTTGATCAAGATTGACTCTTCAAAATCGCATTAAATTCCCCACATTAAATGCAGCAGTATTTATATCCAATCATATGGTTTATTGTGCAGTTTTTGTACTGACAGTCATAATTACGCTGACATCATCCTTAAAAATATTCCCGCTCGAATAAAACAACTGCATTTTGTCACTTTGCTCATAAATGATTCAACTCTCATCCAAAGTGACTTAACTCTGCTTCTCTCTTCACATTAAATCATTCAGCTGTCAGCTAACTCGATACAGCTGACTTCCCGACTAGGCTGTTTCACTTGGCTGATGTGCGGAACTTGTTTATTTTCCATTCTCTCTTCTTTTGTCTCTGCTGATTGAGTCTTCTGAGTATTCTAACTAAGCTCAATTAACCCTAACTCATTCTTTAGTTCTTCAAACCTTGATTCACATAATGGCTTTGTGAATATGTCAGCTAACTGCTTATCAGTTGAGATATATTCCAAGGTGGTGTTTTTCTTTTCAACATGATCTCTTATAAAATGATATCTGACATTAATGTGCTTTGTTCTTGAATGCAACACTGGATTCTTAGTGATTGCAATAGCACTTGTGTTATCACTCATAATTGGAATCTCTCTTTCTTCATTATCATAGTCTCTCAGCTGTTGTCTCATCCATAAGACTTGGGCACAACAGCTGCCCGCATCTATGTACTCTGCTTCAGCTGTGGATGTAGCTATTGTATTTTGTTTCTTGTTGAACCAAGAAACTAATCTGTTTCCAAGAATTTGACATGTACCAGACGTGCTCTTCCTGTCAACTCTACATCCAACATAGTCTGAGTCTGAATATCCTACCAGCTTGAATCCTCCTTCCTTAGGATACCATAACCCAACTTCTTGGCATCCCTTCAAATATCTTAGGATTCTCTTAGTTGCAGTCATGTGACTCACTTTTGGTGCAGATTCAAATCTAGTACATACACCTACTGCAAATGTGATGTCTGGCCTATGAAGGTTCCATCCAAATTTTGACTGATGACTTCTTTTCCATACCAAATTTCTTTATTAAATCTCGGGTATACTTGGTTTGGCTTATGAAAGTTCCATCCTTCAATTGCTTGACTTGAAGTCCTAAGAAGAAAGTTAGCTCTCCCATCATGCTCATCTCAAATTTGCCTTGGATGAGGTTTGAGAACTTGTCACACAACTCTTTGTTTGTGGATCCAAAAATGTTATCATCTGCATATATTTGAACAAGCAGTATACTCGCTCTATCTTGAATCCTGAAGAGTGTTCTATCAACCTTGCCTTTGGTGAATCCATTGTCAATTAGAAACTGAGATAATGTATCATACCATGCTCTTGGTGCTTGTTTCAATCCATATAATACTTTCTTGAGCTTGTAGACTTTATCTCCAATAGTTTTATGTTCAAAACTAGGAGTTGGTCCCAAGGGGTGTGGTGTAAGGTTTATAGAGGGGGGTTGAATAAACTTTACCAAATTTTCACTTTTAGTCTTTTTAAGATTTACAACAGAGTTGACTCAAATCAGTTGTGTCCTAGGGGGACAACTAGGTTAGCTATATTCAGCTAAGTTACCCACTCAACAGATTCGATAGAGCTGTTGATAGTATAACTTGGATGCTTAAGCTAACACTTAACTTTAGTTGATTTGATTTTTAACAACGGAAGACTTAACACCCATTAGATTGATTAAAGCTTGTTTTTAACACTTGTTTTAGCACTTGTTATTTATCAGTTGGATTAGTAAATTAACTGACAGCAGATATAAAAATATATGCAGGAAAGTAAGTGCTGAAAGTAAAATGCATAAGTAATTTTTATAGTGGTTCGAGGCTGGGGTAATTCCTCTAATCCACTCTTCTCCAACTCCTGGATGAATCCACTAAGCAATAGATCAAGTTACAAAATAGTTCTTAGTCTAGAGATAGCCTTGATCACACAGCTGGCTTCTCCTGCGACTCAGCTTCTTCACAAGACAACTGTCTTGCTACTTCAGCTCACTTTCAAGTCGTTGGATTTGTTCACACAGCCCTCCAACAAACTTGAATCTCCTGGTTCGACCTTGAACCTTTCTACAACTCCTTCAACTTGGAGAGTAGACCCTTTTTTGTTCTTCAAATGTTTCATCTTCAACTGGTTGAAGTTATCTTTCCTTCACAACGTGTGTTGGATCGAGTTTTTTTGAGTTTTAGGCTTGAGGAATTATGATAAGCTTTGAGAATATTGCAGGTATGCTTGCTTGAATATTGCTTGCTTTGATCGATTTCTCAGTTATGCAAGGTCTCTTTTTCTCAAATGCTTCCTCAGCCTTTTATAGTGCTTATTTTGAAAATTTGCCCGTTGAAGAGATAGGCAATTTTCAAAATGACACTACTTGTTCGTCGGATTGTCTTTTCTTGATCTGCAACACTTGTGATGTTGACCCTTCCTCGAATTAAATGTCTTCGCAGCTTTGCAGGGCCTGACACAAGCTTAAGTGTTCCCATTGGCTTATTCCTTTTGCATGTTTCTGGGCCAAACACTTTAAGACCTGACAGCTTGGACATATTATTATATCAAGTAATATTCTTGATTTCCTTCCAATGGTTCAATGTCAGTTGTCTTGACTTGATTGTTGCCTTTACCCAATGTGACTTAAGTCTTCCAATCATAAGATTGACTCAACTATCACTTCAATTGATAGACTTGGCTCATTTCATTGACTTGATTGACACTTCCTCAAACTTCACACATATGTTCCTCAGCTGGCTCTCCTTCAGTCGAGTCCTTATCTTCCTTTATGGCTATACTCAGCTGACACACAGCAGAGTCTTCACTCTAGTCTGCAGTTGACTTCTTGCGTTCTTAACTTAGCTGACTTCACTCAGCTCTTTCAGTCCTATCTATTACAATACAAAATTAGAAAGAAAATGGGGTGCTAACTCCCTAGTCTAAGTTTTACATGGTATCATCACATCTTAACAAATAAATTTCCTAGCACTAGGATACCAATTGTTAGGAACTTGTAATATTTATAATATCTGAATATTATTTTTATATAATATAATAACTGTAAATGTTTGCTTGTAACTTAAGCTGAGAACGAGAGATATAAACGGGGGAGGAATCGGTCTAGAATAGGAGGAAGAAGAAATGATTATGCACACCAAACTTTGCTTTTTTCTTCAATTTCATCTTCAACAACTTTACACTTTTCCTTCACAATGTCCGATTCTACCATTTCTGTCGAATTTCCCAACTAAATCTTCCTTAAACTTTTCACTCTCTAAAACCTTATTCATGGGATATAACAACTAGACAGATCAGATAAACATAATTGATGATTTCTCCTTTCATACAAATTATCACAATAAAATAATTAACGATAGTTAATGAAAGAAGAATCGGCACAAATCAATTAATTCATGTCCATCAACGAATAAATCTAAAATTTCTTGATGATCTAACAAGACCTACTCTTATACTACTTGTTGGATTCAACTATGCGGTTAATTAACTTTACACCAAATCAGATCTCATATTAAATCATCAAGAAATATATTGTAAGATTGAATCAAAGGCGTACTTGGCTCCATAGTTGACCTCTGTTCTCCTTAGAGTCTCCTTGGGTTAGTCTTCCAGCACTAAACAAATTATATTTCTCTTTCGTTTTCAGCGAATGATGGGATATGGCAAACCAATAGATATTTATATTTAGGTGGGGGACCATAACCTAACACTGTATTGTATTTTATTTTATTGCGGCCCATCAAAATAAACATATAAAATACTATGGCTTTTACACATAAAGCCCATGCAAATATCTAAAGATGTGTCTTTAGCCAAATACTTAATTTAATTAATGTATCACTTTATTCATGGACTTTAACAACATTACTCGCTGAATAGACAATACACAATATACAATATATCCATACATATGGCCCACTAAAGAAATCTTAGCAATGTACTAAAAGAAATTCAAAATAATATTGGGATCAACATTATGATTCAGTGGTATAAGATGGTGTTTTCAAGGCAATTGGCTTGGGGATTGTGATCAACATTATGGTTAGGCAATGTTTCTCTAGTCCCGAAAACATTCAAGCCTATTTTGACCAATTCGATTGACCCGATGGGCCAAGGTTGGCATATTTTTATAGCCCGGATTTTACCAGTAGCCCAATGGGCTCGATTCGGGTCAGCTCTATGAGTGAGTGTGTTTCCTCCACTACTATTCCCAAATAAAAATCTAAAATAATATTTAAGCATATTGCATAATAATTTATGAATATTCCAATTAATAATTAATGAACATGCCATTTAAGTTAATGAGAATTTTCTTCACAAGTCAAATATCCGAGCTGCCAAACATAGAAATAATTATTGTATTGTGATTACTGATTTAAAAAGACCAAAATATGATAAGGAGGGGAAAGAAAGGAAGAAAAAAATGAGGGAATCAGATAGTAATCCAGTAGTTAAGACCAGTGTTATGGAACCCATATCGGACCGGCCAGTTTGACCAGTTTAACCGAGAATCAGTCGCATGCCCGCTCCGGTTATATATTAAAACCTGGTGGTTAAAATTATTCTCACTCGGTCAAACCTCTCAAAAAACCTGGAAACCGGTGACCCAATAACCCAATTCAATTGTTTTTTTTAGTAAATAAAAATTTCTTTGTTTTATTACAAAATCGATGAAAAAATATGTTTAGTAAATTTGCATTTTTTTTTCTGCGTAAATTCGATTTACATATATATTTGGATATTATAATTTATTAATTTATTTTTATTTGTATTTGTTAGCTTTTAAATTTGTATTTGTGTTTATCTTTTGCACTAGAATAACACCCGTGTGCTACACGAGATTTGCCCTAAGATAAAATTTTAGTGTCCTAAATTTAAAAGATAAGAATTTTAAAAGATAGTGTAGATGAAATCCTTGATTTTTGGATTATTTGTTCTCTCTCAAATTTGTTATCTTTTAAATTGAAAAATATATATTATGAACTAATAGATTAATTCTCAATAAAAATATCTTCGCATAGATTCGATTTTTCTAAACTAATTATGAGCAAATCTTTTATTTTTGAGATTATATTTTATCATTTAGAATCTTGATTAAATTTCTTATCTTTTAAATTTATACATAGGATTGCCACATAGATAAATGTGAAGCCGCTATGTGGAATTGGGAGGATGAGAAGTTGACAAATGTCCAAGCTCAATGAGGTGATGACATGTGTCAACTTTGTTTTTCTTTCAGTATATAAGACAGATGTGTATATATTTGTGTTTATGTATACGGGCCAAACTGATTTTTTAAGAACGGTTTAACCAATTGAACCAGCGACTCAATAACCCAATTATTAATCCGATTCAATGTTATGTTCATATTGGTTAAGACTCTATGGTATGGTGTTTTTTACCCCAAAAATTTGGCCCTGTCATTATAAAGACTCGAAACCGGACCCCTTCACTGAAGAGTAATACCCGTGGTCACTTGGCTAAAACTCTGCGGTATGGCTTTTAAAAAAAAAAGAATTCGGCCCTTGTTGGGAAATTATTTTGTAGATTTTGATTAATGCCATGTAGAACTTAGAATAGGAAGTTGGCACCCCATTTTTGTTGTAAATTGCATTGTAATAGATAGGGCTGGTCGAGCTGAATTAAGTCAGCTATGCCTGAACATGCAAGAAGACAACTGGAGACTAGAAGGAAGACTCCGCTGTGAGGCAGTTGAGTATGGCAAAGAAGAGAAGATAGGAACTCGATCAAGATGCAATGAGATGCAATGAGTGAAGTATCGATCAAGTCAACTCAAGATAGCCAAGTCTCAAGTTGAAGTGACGGAAGAGTCATCCAATGATTGGAAGGCGACTCAAAGTCACCTGGGGAAGGCAAGGAAATGCGGTCAAGTCGAGATAATCGAAAGAGATCCGTTGCCTAAATCAAGAGAATTACTTAAACAAGTAATACTTCCATACTACCTTTCTTAAAGTGCACAGTCCCCGAGAAGCGTGCAAAAGGAATAAACCAATGGGAAGCACCGCACTGTGTCGAGATCTCGAAAAGTCAAGGATCATCTGAGAATTGAATACAAGCAAGAAAGAAACATTTGTAACCTGAAATATTCTCAAGTTATTAAACGCTCAATCCCCAAGCCAACATTACGAAGGAAATCAATCCTACACTCACCTGTGAAGGAAAGACGACTTCAATCAAGTTGAAGAGGAAACATTTGAAGAATCAAAGGGTCTACATTCCACGAAGGATTGTAGGAAGGTTCAAGGTCGAACCAGGCTTAAGTTATTTGGAGGGCTTCGTGATCAAACCCAAGGAACTTGAGCAAGTGGGTTGTAGTAGCAAGGCAGTTGCCCTGTGAAGAAGCTGAGTCGTATGAGAAGCCAGCTGTGTGACCAAGGTATCTCCCGGATCGAGTCCCAAAGGATCAAGTCAGTTTGTGTGATCAAGACTTGTATCGGGACTGTTAACCACTCGTATATTGATCAATACTTAGTGGATTCCTCCAGGAGTTAGAGAAGAGAGGAGTAGAAGAATTACCCCATCTTCGAACCTCTATAAAAACTTATTGTGTCATTTACATTCCAGCACTTTAATTTCCGCATATTACATTTATATCTGCTGATAAATTTGATATCCAATTGATAATCAACAAAGTGCTATAACCAAGTATTGAAACAAACTTAAACCAAAATCAAGGGTATTAAGTCTTCCAATGAAAACATATCACAGTCAAGTTAAGTCTTTAGTCAAAACAATGAGTTATTCTATCAACACTCGGTCAGTCGTTGAGTGACTAACTCCTGATTAACTAACTTAGTCCATCATCAGGACTTAGCCGTAGTATTAACTCGATTATTTAAAAGGACTAAATTCAAAAAGTTGGTAAGGTTTATTCAACCCCTTCTAAACCTTACACTCACACCCCCTTGGGACCTACAAGTGGTATCGGAGCGATTGGTTCATTGAGCCTTCCGCATCGTTCTTGAACTAAATCTCCAAATCTTTCAAAGATTGTTTCAAGATTGATATTTCAAAACTCTTTTAATCAGCAAAGTTATTATCATGGAAGTAAATTTGACACACATCTGTATGTTCACTATTGAGGAATTTGATGATTGGAAAATTCGTATGCAGGCTCATCTATCAGCATTACACGATGAAATGTGGATAGTGAAAGAAGATGGGCTACTGCAAATTTTAAAAGTGAACACAACTGTAAGGAGAGCTGCAACTGAAGGTGAAGAGGATGTTGCTCCCAGACCAGCTATGGTTGAAAAACCGAGAGCTGAATGGACAAATGATGATAGGAAAAAATATAACTTGGACAATGTGGCCAAGGACATTCTTTACAAAACTTTGGACAAAACCATGTTCAATAAAGTCAAATCATGCAAAACGGCTAAAGAAATCTGGGACAAGCTAACCTTGATTTGTGAAGGCTCGGAGCAAATCAAGAAAATAAACTATCTGTTCTTTGTCGTACAAAAATTTGCAAATTTTAAAATGCTTGTAGGAGAGACCTTGGATCACCGGATGCTCGGTACCACGAAATTACCAATGAGCTATCTCGCACTTGGAAAAGAATATACACGAGAAGAAATGTGTATGAAGATTCTAAGAAGTCTCCCACTGAATGGGAAATGAAGGTCATGGCACTGAGGCATTCCATGGACCTATCCAAGACATCCAACCATGAGCTATTCTCAGATCTCAAGGCCTACGAATTTGAGCTAAGGAGAAAAGACCAAGAGGAGACAGTTGTGCCCAAAACAGCTGCTCTAATTGTTAAGGATGGCAAGAGAGCCGAGGTCAAATAAGTCATTGACCAAGAGGAAATAACCCCGATGGTTAAAAGGTTTAAAAGTTCTTCAATAAGAACTACAAGAGAGGCAAGGGTGAATCCTCCGAGAAGACACTCGGCTCCCTCAAAGTCAAGGGAAGATAAGCCAACCAAGAGAGCAGAGCATCAAAAAGTTGAATATCAAAGGGTGACAATCCAAGAATGGAAAGAGCGATCAAAAGGTTGAAAATCTATCTTTGAACTATGAGACAACCAGGTCACTATGACATTGATTGCCCATATCCTGTAGTCAACAAATACAGAATGAAGAGGAAAGAAAAGTCTTGAGAGAAAGAAGACAAGAAAAGAAAAAAAGGCTATGTTGGCTGCAGAGATCACCGAGACAACCAAGTCAAAAGACACAAATGATTCGAGAGAGTAGTGAAGCTGACTACTCAAGTGACTCAAGAAGAAGCCTTGATCCGTTTTAATGGCCAAGGAACAAGACCAACCTCCGACCAAGAAGATGAGGTACACTCTAACTCATCACACTCGTTCTAGTGATAGTGATCGTGACACACACACTTCATCACCCACTGATCTTTATGATTCACTAGGCAAAATGATGAAAGACTTTGAACACATTAAATCTTCACACACACTACTAAATGAGGAAAACTTTTACTCAAGAGCCAAAACTCTCGGCTGACTAAGAAGGTTTGAGTACTCTAAGTCAAATAGCTGATGAGAATAAAAGTCTAAAGGCTGAAAATGCTAAGTTAATAGTAGAAATAGCTGCTATAGAAAAGAGGAGAATGACCTCAAAAATGTGATTGCCTCATTCACTAAGGCATCTAAATCGTTGGATGACCTTATTATGAGTCAAAGAGAATGTGGAGACAAGACAGGCTTAGGATTTAATTCCTTTGTGCTATGTCAAGCTCCAAAAGTGATTTTGGAAAAAGGATCTTCAAGTAATGAAGTATCTCAAAAATCCAAAACTCCAAATGGTGCACACACATTTATTCCAAAGCACAATCACAAGCAAACTGACCTTGGTTATAAAGGAAAAGGAAAGCTACCGATTGAGTGTCTTTGAGAGGACAACGAGAAGAAATCCAAATTAGTTCCTCAAAGAAACTCCAAATAGGAAGTATTCTCAAGAAAGAAGAAATAGAGCTACCAAAAGTCCCGAAATTCTATAAAAGATATATATATGATGGGAATGGTAGAAACTACCCAAGCCAAGTTGATTGGAATAATGTGAACTATCAGCAAAGATCTATGGAATATAAGCTTAAATGGCAAAGGCCTAAAACTCAACAAAGGCCATTCCAAAGGCATAAGAGCTATCATCAAAGACACTTATGCACCTAGGCACTACACTCGGAGATATCACAACTACCCAAATACAACAATTGCTAAAACACATTCACACAGGCATACGAGACAAAAGAGACAAAATTGTATGAACCTAGAACCCCCAAGCAATTTGCTAAAGTTAATTATGATTATGTCACTGATAGATGGCAACCTCTTAGAGTCAAATCATTTGGCTATAGGCTGGTTGGATCATCTTATAATACTAACCCCTCAGGACCCAGGCAAGTATGGGTACCTAAAATCTAATTTCCTTGATTGTAGGTTCAAGGAACAACTGAGTGCCAAGGAACCTGGTACATGGATAGTGGCTGTTCCAGACATATGACAGGAAACAAGAAAAATCTGTCAAAATTCAAGGAAGTCGGAGGTGCAAAAGTCATATTTGGAGGAAATGAAGCTCCAGGAGAAATAAGGGGCACTGGATCCATTAAGAAAAATGGATTAGAAATCACAGATGTTGCATGTGTTGAAGGACTCAACTTCAACTTGCTAAGCATCAGCCAACTTTGTGACAAGGGTTATAATGTTGGATTTAACATGGGTATATGCCAAATCAAGGACACTGAATCCAATGAATTTGTGCTGCAAGGACGCAGACAAAAGAACATGTATGTGGTAGATTGGTCAACTGCAACACCAAGCACTTGTCTGCTAGCAAAGAGCACAGCCGAATCTAGTTGGTTGTGGCACAAGAAGCTGAGTCACCTGAATTTCAAAACAATCAACAAGCTTGCCAGGAGCAATCTTGTAGAATGACTTCCAGACTCAGTGTACAAGAAGAAAAGTGTATATGATGCATGCCAGATGGGAAAGCAAATCAAATCATCATTCAAAGAAAAGACATGTCCATCTTCAACTAGAATATTGCACCTGCTACATATGAATCTATTTGGTCCAGTTGAACCAGCTAGCATAAGTGGGAAGAAATACACCTATATACATGGACAATATTCATGGGTAAGAAGAAAGAAACTCTGCAGAAACTACCACAGTTGATGAAAAGAATCCCAAATGAGAAGAGTCAAACCATTATCAAAATAAGATCTGACAGAGAACTGAGTTTGTCAATGGTATAATCACTCAGTATTGTATTGAAAATGGTATTGGTCATGAATTATCTGCAGCAAGGACTCCACAACAAAATGGAGTTGCAGAAAGAAGGAACATAACTCTTAAAGAAGCGGAATGACCATGTTAGGTGAAGCGGGGCTACCTAAAAGATTTTGGGTCAAGCAATAAACACAAACATGCTAGACTCAAAATAGATGCATGATAAATAGACAGCTGACAAAGACTCCCTATGAGATTTGGACAGGGAGAAAGCCAAATGTAATATATTTTAGAATATTTGGATGCAGATGCTTCATCCATAACAATGGCAAAGATAATTTAAAGGCTTTTGATGCTAAAGCGGATGAAGGTATCTTCTTGGGATACTCAAAAAAGCAAAGCCTCTGAGAGTACTCAACAAGAGGACTATGGTTACGAGAAGAATCCATCCATGTGGTGTTCGATGAGCCCAATGTAAATGGAGAAGACATTGAAGAGTCACCGATAAGTGAATCAACCAACCATGCGAAAGAGTCCCTATGTTGAAGTGAATGGGAATTATAAACCCGGAAGAAGACGAGATAGCTGAGTCTCAAAAAACAATTTGGAAAATTTGCGGCTAAGTGATGATGAGAGAACGATCAAAATAACACACCGCAAGATGATCAATCCACTAACTTACTCCAACCTGATGTAAGATGGTGAGAGACCATCCACGAACTAGTCATTGGAGATGTAAGAGAAGGTGTCAAAACTAGATCGAAACTCAACAAGAAGCAATGTTCACATGCTTCATCTCACAAATAGAACCAAAAGATGTGTCTCAAGCATTGGATGACACACATTGGATTCAAGCTATGCAAGAAGAGTGAATCGGTTTGAAAGAAATAAAGTGTGGGAATTGGTTCAAAGACCTACCCATCAAAATGTTATTGGCACTAAATGGGTGTTCGAAACAAGATGAATGAGGAAGGTTACGTGTAAGAAACAAAGCAAGATTGGTAGCCAAAGGATATTGCCAAGAAGAAGGGATAGATTTTGATGAAACATTTGCCCCTGGCAAGATTGGAAGCCATAAGGATGTTTCTTGCCTATGCGACTCACAAGAACTTTATTGTATATCAAATGGATGTAAAGAGTGCATTTCTTAACGGTTTATTGGAAGAAGAAGAAGTGTATGTTGAACAACCTCCGAGGATTTGAGCGAGAAGACTCTTGGAGATAAAGTATACAAACTCAAGAAAGCTCTATATGGATTGAAACAGGCACCCGGAGCGTGGTATGATACATTGTCACAATTCTTGACCGAGAGAACGGATTCACAAAAGGCAAAGTGGACAAAAACTCTTGAGAATTCAAGATAGGAAGAGTATCTTTGCTTGTTCAAATATAAAAGCTGTGTGATAAATTTTCAAATCTCATGCAAAGCAAATTCGAAATGAGCATGATGGGAGAGCGACATTCTTCCTTGGACTTCAAGTGAAACAACCGAAGGATGGAACCTTCATAAGTCGGACAAAATACACCGGAGATTTAATGAAAAAATTCGGTGGAAGAGAAGTCATCTGTGAAAATACCAATGAATACATCATCACCAAAATGGATATGGATGCGGATGGCAAGCACAGATCAAACAAGATACGAGAGCACTTATTGGATCATTGCTCTATCTCACAAAAGCGGGCGGACATCACCTTTCTTTGTAGGCGTATGTGCAAGATTTCAATCTGCTCCAAAAGAAAGCCACATGATCAACAAGAGAATTTTGAGATATTTGAAAGGAAGCCAAGAATTTGGCTTATGGTATCCAAAGGAAGGTGGATTCAAGCTAATTGGTTATTCAGACTCTGACTATCTTTGGATGTAGAGTTGACAGGAAGAGCACCTCGTAGGCACATGTCAAATGCTTGAAATAGGCTAATTTCTGGTTTAGCAAGAAGCAAAATTCAATAGCCACCTCCACAAATGGTGAAGTAGAATACATAGGCAGTGGCAAACAAGTTGTGCCCAAGTCTTATGGATGAGACAAAGAAATGAGAGACTATGAGGTTGAGGAAAAAGAAATTCCAATTATGTGTGATAACACAAGTGCAATTGCAATCACTCAAAATCTTGTGTTGCATTCAAGAACAAAAAGCACATTGATGTCAGATATCACTTCATAAGAGATCATGTTGAAAAGAAGGACATCACCTTGGAATATATTTCAACTGATAAACAGGTTGGTGACATTTTCACAAAACTATTATTATGTGAGTCAAGATTTGAAGAACTCAAGCATGAACTAGGGTTAATTGAGCTGAGTTGACACTCAGAAGACTCAAAGAAAAAGGATGAAACATGAAAAGAGGAAAAAGAGTTGAACTCGTAATTCAGCTAAGTGAATCAGTCGTATTGGAAAGTCAGTTGTACTGAGTTAGCTGACAGCTGAGTCACAAAGAGAATAGAGAGAAGAAGGATTGAATCAGCTAAGGAGTAAGCTGAGTCATTTATGAGCAAAGTGACAAAAACGCGGTCGTTTTTACTAAGCGGGAATGTTTTTAAGAATGACGTCAGCATAATTATGACTTGTACAGTCAAAAGCTGCACACCAAGCTTATGATTGGATATAAATGATGCCGTATTAAATGCGAGAACTTAAATGCTAATCGGCGTGCAAGATCTAAGCCGTTGATCTTGATCAAATTTCAAAAACCACCCGCACGTCCTTTCATAAACCATACTTAAACCATTTCGTCCATTTCTCACTCACTTTACCCAAAACTGTTCATCTCTCTCTCGAAAGCAAAAGCAAAAACATTTCTCTCAAAACCCTATCAATCCTCAGCTCAGTTTTCAAGTTTCGTTCGGTAAAACATCTCGAAATGGCATCTACTCATGATCTCGAAAGTAGTCTATACAGCTAATAAGAGGCTGCTGAAGAAGGACTACCACAAATTGCTGGACATCGTTGCCAAATGCATAGACATCAAATTTGGGAGCTTTGACCAGCTGTCCAAAGCAAAGTTGATCGTGATGGTGCGATCATTGAAGAGAAGAAAGTGAAGAACTCGGCCGAGTTTGTATACTGACAGACTCTGCGCGAGAATGTTGGGAATAAATCCTTCAAGGAGGATGGTACATTTGGAGGTTCCTCGGGATACGGCCTGGTGATTGGCCGAATGATGGAAGTAAAGGAAGTCCCTCTTCGACATGGAAAGGCGTTCCATGTAAACAAGAGGATGTTTCGATCAAACCTCTCTGGCGCACAGAAGAGAACCTACGCTAAGAGAGCTGATACAGGTGAGGGGGAATCACCACCCGATGATACTGATTGTCTCCCCTCCTCAAAAGAAGGCTCGCTCTGCCCGTACTGCCAAGAAGATTGTTGCCCTGCAAAAGAAAAAAAGAAATCTGCTCCTGCCCCTGCAGCTGAGTCACCTGCTCCCGTAGCCGTGTCTCCTGCCCCCGCAGCCGCAGCGGAGAAGGAATCTCAAATACCCTCTCCGATCGTCAAGAAAAGGAGAACTGATAAGCCACGACGGCCAGCTCCTCAGAAAAAGACGACGGCACTGGTCCCCGCCGCCCAGGACTCAGAAGAAACCTTATCCGAACTAGAAGTCCCTCTGGTACAAACAAAGAGAAGAAGAAGAATCTTCAAGCGTTCCGAGCTTGAGAAACTTGGCCGAGTCGACCACTCACCAAAAAACAGATCTGGAGACTGGCTGGGAGAAGTAGAGTCTCCAGAAAATATTGATAAAACAGCCAAGTTTGCTGAAGGCAATCAGCAGAGGCAAACTGAAGACACAGCTGTAGTTCGAACAGCTGAGACACAAGAAGTAGCTGAGAAAGCAAAATCACCTGTTGACAGGGTTATATCCCCTCCTGCAACAGACGCAACGGACGGTATGGAGCACCAAAGCTTGCTACCTTCTATCCCTGAGAACGAGGGACAGCAAGGGAAGATGATAGAGATGATGATGATATGATGATCCTATCCCCACCTTATCCAGACATCCAAAATCGTCTGCGAGAGTGGAAGAAGTGGAAGTTGAGTCGATCCAGGGAACAGTTCCAAAGACCGGAGTTTATCGAAGAAGAAGAGGAACTGTTGAACTTTCTTGGGGTGACCACTGTGGTCCAAGCACTGGATGAAGAAAACTGCACAGATATCTTGCAGATCTTCAAGGACAAGGAGAATGAGAGACAAGCAGAGGAAGCTGAGGCTCGTGAAAAGGCCAGTCTTTGTCCTTTTACTGGAACCACTGAACATACACATCCTCATCTCGACATTTTCTCTGGGGAGTGAAGATGATGATCTGGACCTGCTCTTCTGCTCTGAAAGAATTAGAGATGCAGACAAGCCATGCGGGAATCCGAGCCCTACATGAGCAAAGGATGTTGGAAGGACCAAGGAGTCTTCCACATCACAAACTGGAAGTTGATCCCATGGTAGTGGTGCGGCGATTGCCACTCTTTCATTGCTGCCACCACCACTTCCCGGCTCATTCGGAGGAAGGTGTTAAGGGAATGCGATGAAACCGGGATTGTGGGGACCCCAACGAGCCAACCCCTAATGAAGGTGTCTTACCACCACCCCCCAAGGCGCATACTCAATGGGAACAGTAGGGAGTCCGGAGACGAGTGACCCCACTCCAAGTCACTCACCGGTGGTGTGCCGAGGGGGGGAAACTCCTCCACCTGCAGCAAGGTCGGAGGATCTTGCAGTGACTCCAATGAATCTCGGAGGCGAAGTGGAGAAGGAACAACCACAAAATACACAAAGCAAGTTGTCATCAACAAGACTCGGATAGTTGAGACTGTCTCACCTGAGGTGCCAACTCGCTCTGCAGCCA
Source organism: Rehmannia glutinosa (assembly GCA_016081115.2). Lineage (NCBI taxonomy): Eukaryota > Viridiplantae > Streptophyta > Magnoliopsida > Lamiales > Orobanchaceae > Rehmannia > Rehmannia glutinosa. The sequence continues at coordinate 39,836,742 of CM071927.1, forward strand.
ATGACGCTGATGCGGTCGAGGCACATGAAGGAACCGCCCGGGAGTTAACACTGGGGCACTGAAAGTGCAATCCATGGAGTTGAGACTCCGGTGGATGCCACCACGAGAAGACCCCAAGACAAAGTGACATTTGTGGAAGGGGTGTCGAGCCTCGCCGCGATTGAGACTGCGGAGGTAATGAAGGCCAACGGGAGGTTGAGACTTCCGGGGTAAAAATATTGAGGCACGAAACATCCCTCCCCGCCATCATTGATTCATCGAGAAAAGGAGATAAGTGCTCTTCACGACTCCCAGGATAATCCCGATGTAACCTTTATGGGATCCAAAGGTGAAGATGAAGGTGAGTCATCCCCTATTACGGTCGAAAAGACTTAGCCGAGGATGTTCCAACCACGAGTAAGTCGACCTCAAGACTACTCGCCAAACATTCAACTTTGATGATGAGCCACCCACCCATGCAATCTCGTCATCGTCCGATGATGCTTCGATATAAGGCCGAGGACCAGTCAACTCATTTGGAAAAACCAAATGAGACCGAAGCCGAAGGCTGAGATAGACAAATGAGGCTCGGCAAAGGCGGGTCGACTTCACACAATGCACCACAACAAATAGAGTCCATCGCGGCTCCCAAGTGCAGCGAGTTCGACTCCACAAGGGACTTCACGAGGACCATTTATCATTGAACGCATTCGATTGCCCGTGATGATCCTTTTGTAGAATCATTTCCTTTCTCTCTAGGTACCCGACCTCCCCGAAGAATCGAGATAGAGATCGCGAGCGCTTCCACGGACACTGACCTGTTATTCCATCGACACCTTTGTTCCAAATGACTATGACTTTGACGCTTGGCGTCGGAAACAGAGGAGACAAATTGAAGTTCGGGAAGTTTTCAAAGCCTTATTTGCTGAGATTGAAAAGATGGTGACGCACTGGCCTCACCGGACATGAGGCCGGATAACGAGACGCCAACCTTACTGGCGATTTGCGGGCATAATAGTCGGAGATCCGGAAGTGGTGGCAACAAAGAACAGACAATGCGTGTGGAACAAGCTCGATACTTGAGGACATTTTTCAACAAGTTGCTAGTCGGCGGGCTGAGAATGCGATGCAAAGACAAAATTGCAAGAGCACATCGAACAAATGCATGAATCTCACACCACGAGAGATAAAGTTGCTGCGTGAACACAATAAGAACGAGCTCCTGCGCGTGGAAGAGAATATGGATCGAAAATTCGATCTTCTCATGGCCGAGATGAAGTTGGTAGCAAATGAATCAACGCCACCCGCATCAATTCCGTGCGGCATATTCCGCAGCAGATTTGAAGCGAAACTCGACTATCGTGACTAGACTTCTTGCTTGCTAGCTTGTTTCCAGGGGTTCCTCTCTCCTTTGATGATGCCAAAAAGGGGAAGAGGAATACCTAAAAGGCGAAGGGATCCGAAGGCGAGAAGGAGGAAGCATTTGTGAAGGGAAAGACATCGAGGAAGTAATAAGAGAGAAGAAAGGGAAGTCTGTTGAGGGGAAGGTTCGAAAGATGTGACCTTGATGATTGCTAAAACCCCTCAACAAGGTCTTGTCATCACAAATGATATTATCGAAGAAACTCCCAAATGACTCTGCCACTCCAACACTTTCTTTGTACCTATGGTTTGAAAAGAGAAAGACAATTGAAACAGGGGATGAAAGAAGTGGAAGGAAGGATGGATGCCCGAGTTATGGATATTCTCAAACAACATGGAGGCATTCCAAAATGATAGAGACACCTATGCCATTTCGAGATCTTTGGAACCGAGCCAAGATCTGTTGATGAATTCAAGAACGCATCCAAGGTTACTTCGCAAATATGTCCACGACTCAAGCCTGGATTTGTCTTGGGAAAAAGGTCTCACACTATGTGAAGAAGGCGACGACGTGCACGGACTCATCGCGCCTCTCTGCTAGTCACTCTGCAAGTCACTCACCGGGAAAAAGAAGACCCGAAGACAATGCACGCCCGAGAGGAAGAGGAAGAAGCGGTGGTGGAGGAAGAGGTTTGGACCTAGACCTCTGCCCAAAAATATTAAGTATATAGATCCAGGCAAAAAGGAGGGATCTATTGGGCTGGATTGTGAAGTAGCCAACTGCAAGTGGCTAAGAACAATCTTTGAGTATGTGAAGAGAATTGAAGAGGAAAATAAAAGACAAACTCAGCTATGGGAGGAAAGATAAGAAAGACGAGAAGAGATGAAGGCGCCAAAGGGCGTATGAAAAGAAGAAGGCGGTGAAGATGAGAAAAAGAGAAGAAGGTCGAAAGATGACAGAGTCAAGAAGATGAAAGAAGGAGGCAGCGAAGGAGATGAAGTGTTGTTGTCCACCCCTTCGTGTATTTTACTATGTAAATACATTTCTATGTAAGTCTTCTGTACATTGAAAAAAATTGTACAATTTATATACTTATGGAGATATAGAACAACATGGTTACTTTAAGGTCCATTTAAGCTCCGATACATTTTCTTTTGATTCAAGCTCTGATACACTTTGTAAACAGCTATGTAAAGAACAAGAATGTTATGATCAATAAAAGATCAATTCTAAGCATACATTCTGTGATTTTACATTTGCCTGTATGTATCTTTGCTGTTTAATTATTAATGTATGTTTTAAGTTTTGGCATCATCAAAAAGGGGAAAATTGTTGGGAAATTATTTTGTAGATTTTGATGAATGCCATGTAAAACTTAGAATAGGAAGTTGGCACCCCATTTTTGTTGTAAATTGCATTGTAATAGATAGGGTCTTTGTCGAGTGAGTTAAGTCCGCTATGCTGAACATGCAAGAAGACAACTGGAGACTAGAAGGAAAACTCATTGTGAGGCGGTGAGTATGGCAAAGAAGAGAAGATAGGAACTCGACTGAAGATGCAGTTGAGATGCAGCTGAGTGAAGTATCAGTCAAGTCAACTCAAGATAGCCAAGTCTCAAGTTGAAGTGACCGAAGAGTCATCCAATGATTGGAAGCTGACTCGAAGTCACCTGGGGAAGGCAAGGAAATGCAGTCAAGTCGAATCGATCGAACACTATCCGTTGCACAGAAATCAAGAGAATTACTTAAACAAGTAATACTTCCATACTACTTTTCTTAAAGTGCACAGTCCCAGAAGCGTGCAAAAGGAATAAACCAATGGGAAGCACTGCACCTGTGTCAGATCTCTGAAAAGCTGAAGGATCATATATATGAGGAAATGTCAATTCCAAAGAACTGCAACAAGACAAGCCAACGACCACAAGTGACTTTCAAAAACAAGCCTATCTCTTCAACGGGCAGATTTTTGAAAGACCATTATAAAAGGCTGAGGAGTTTATTTGAGAAAAGGTTACCTTGACCATCTGAGAATTGAATACAAGCAAGAAAGAAACATTTGTAACCTGAAATATTCTCAAGTTATTAAACGCTCAATCCCCAAGCCTACATTACGAAGGAAATCAATCCTACACTCACCTGTGAAGGAAAGACGACTTCAATCAAGTTGAAGAGGAAACATTTGAAGAATCAAGGGGTCTACATTCCACGAAGGATTGTAGGAAGGTTCAAGGTCGAACCAGGTTTAAGTTATTTGGAGGGCTTCGTGATTAAACCCAAGGAACTTGAGCAAGTGGGCTGTAGTAGCAAGACAGTTGCCCTGTGAAGAAGCTGAGTCGTATGAGAAGCCAGCCGTGTGACCAAGGCATCTCCAGACTGAGTCCCAAAAGATCAAGTCAGCTGTGTGATCAAGACTTGTATCTGGACTGTTAACCACTCTGTATATTGATCAATACTTAGTGGATTCCTCCAGGAGTTGGAGAAGAGAGGAGTAGAAGAATTACCCCATCTTCGAACCTCTATAAAAACTTATTGTGTCATTTACATTTCAGCACTTTAATTTCCGCATATTACATTTATATCTGCTAAAACATTTGTTATCCAATTGATAATCAACAAAGTGCTATAACCAAGTATTGAAACAAACTTAAATCAAAATCAAGGGTATTAAGTCTTCCGCTGAAAACATATCACAGTCAAGTTAAGTCTTTAGTCAAAACAGTTGAGTTATTCTATCAACAGCTCAGTCGAGTCTGTTGAGTGACTAACTCCGCTGATTAACTAACTTAACTGTCCATCAAGGACTTAGCTGTGTAGTATTAACTCTGATTATTTAAAAGGACTAAATTCAAAAAGTTGGTAAGGTTTATTCAATCCCCCCCTTCTAAACCTTACACTCACACCCCTTGGGACCTACAGCCCTGTCATTGCAGAAACTCGAACTCGAACCTCTTCACTGAAGAGTAATACCCGTGGCCACTGGGCTAACCCCAGAGGTTTACTCTATGGTATGGGGTTAGCTTCCCTTTAGTTAGGGCTGTAAGTGAACAGAGCGTTCGACAAACATCTCGTGAATATGCTCGGATAATGTTTGTTTATTTAGTCAAACGAGCATAAAGAAACACATTTTAGGACTCGTCTAATAAACGAACATAGCTTGACCAAGTCTATACTCGTTTACTAAAAACTCGTGAACAAGCTTGTTTAGTGTTCGTTTATAAATGTTCATGAACAAGCTCGCAAAATAGTTTTTTAGACTTGTTCGTGAACAAGCTCTTAAGGGCTCAACCAATAGCTCGATTATTTGAAAAATATAGAATTAAAATGATTTTATTTAAATAAAATTAAAAAGACTTTAAAGACCCTACAGTTGGCGGTACATTTGGAGCTACATGGCTGGATGACAGTCTAAATTTGATTGATTTTGGACAGAAAAAGAACATTTCTATCTTGTAGTTTCTAGGGTATCATAGAAAAAGAAAACATCTATCATGAAAAACTTTATTATGTGCACTCCATAGCTTATCTTTTTGAATAATCTAACTAAGCTTAGTTTGAGGATTGTCTCAGATTTGGTTGCTCGCTTACGTGATTACATCATACTGAAGTTTTTTGATTTTCCTTCGTCTATTTTAATTTAAAACTCTTCTACATATGTTAGAATATATGATTTCTTGATATGATCCATCCTTGCAATTAGTAGCAGTATTATTTATCCGTATTTGTCTTTGGAATATTTTTTCAAATATTTCTAATCTAGTTTGGCAGGTTTGTCACTTGTTTGGTCAGTTTATATGTGTTTAAATTTTGACAACAGTTTATATATATTTTCATCTATATGTTTCAATAGATGTTTGTTTGTTTACTGTTCATGAAAAAAGTTAAATTTTTTGTTTATTTATTATTTGTGAACAAAGTTATTAATTGCTCACAAACTCGAAATGGACACTTTCACAAACATATTCAAAACACATTCAAGCATTAAAAGAATTTATCAAGCCAAGCTTGTGTATGTATAAAATTACACGAACAAGTTTTTTAAAATGTGAATCAAGCTCAATCCAAACTTGAGTATGTATAAGATTACACGAACATATGACAAACAAGTTAAAGGTAAGTTCGACTAGGCTCGGACGTTTACAGTCCTACCTCTAGTCCTCCGCTCCATGGTATCTATATATATAATAACCAAATCACTTATAAATAGTAATAAAAAAAAATCTCCCTCTTAAAACACATTTCTAGAATTAGTAAAATATAATTACAATATGTAACATTAATTTTGGTAGTTAGTAAATCAAATCTGTAAAATCTTTATGTATATATAATAACAAAGCATTATATAAATATAAGCTTTCCAAATCCGTGTATGTACTGCATTAATTATTATTTTTGTCTTTTTGTCTTTCTTTTGTAAAAATTTAATAACTTTTTTTGTTTTTGATCCCCTTTTTGACATATAATATACCAAATTAATTGTCTTTTTATGATCATCAGTTTGACACTCATATTGTACATATAAAATAAAAAAGTAAGATATATTTAATAAAAAAATATTTTGTAATGGGCTACAATAATTATACATTTGGGCTATTGGACATCAATTTTTAAATTGATGTATTTTAATATTTGTGATATATGTATAGTTGTTATCTGGGTTTAGTCCATTTATTCATAATTATATAATTGTATTTAAGTATATTAAATTCAGTTAAAAATACTTATTTTAATTGAAAAAATACATCATAATATTATATATTACATATATCCATACATATCATTTTATATTTAGGTAATAATAAATTAAATTTATATTTCAAATAAAATTATATTCATAATAGTTTTTATATACAAAAAATTATTTGTAATATTTATTAACGTACTATTTATGTTGATAGAAATTACTTTTATATTTATCAATATATTTTGATATTCAAATTTTAAAGTTGTATATTTGAACTATTAGATATGAATTTGTCTATTTGATACTTTTTTTGACACTTATGTATATAAAAATAGAATAATTTTTACTTTTTTTGAAATATTTTATTTTTTCCTAAAATTATGCTACCAAATATAAAACATGATTTTTGTTTTTTATATATATATATATATATATATATATATATAGATGATATCTCGTGTGGCAGCCTCTTAGCGTGTGGCAGTGTGGATTGATCCCATCCATGCACACCCTTTAATCAATTGTCTAGATTCTTACCAAATATAAACAATTTATCAATTAATTAATAGGTGTAAAGGGCATAATAATAACTAGCAAAATGGTGTAACAACCTCAGCCATAAATCACGCCCCTAAAATCAAGAGATTGACTAATATCACGTTTCCATAACTGAACTGTGCACCATTTTAATAGCTGAAATGTGCACCATTTAATACTGAACTGTGCACCATTTTATATCTAACAGTGCATCATTGTATAACTAATTGTACATCATCTGAAAGAACTATAAAGACATAGTGGTGTACCCATCTTCCCATAATGACGCCCTACAATAATGGATGTCATAAAGATAACGTTTCCATAACTGAACTGTGCACCATTTTATATATAACAGTGCATCATTTTATAACTAATTATACATCATCTAAAAAAAACTATAAAAAGACAAAATGGTATAACAACCTTCCCATAATGATGCCCTACAATCATGAATTCTTATATATGAATGCAAATTTACGTGCTTTCATGCAATATATTGCACGGTTGTACTTAGAAGGAAAAAAAGGAACAAAGAAAGAACATTGTTTCTTTAGTTAGGGCTTAATATAGGTTCTGCCACTCCCCTCTTTTTGAAAAGAAAGCCAACACAGACGATGAAACTTTTGGTCCCTTCTTCATTAGTTCCTTCACGATTGCTCGTTTCATTCACTCCTTACAAATCTTTGTCATCTGCATCTTTTTCTTATTCCGCCGAGGAAACTACTAATATACCACTCCCAAACTCCGATTCTATCGAAGCAAACCCATCTCCGGAACCCCAAAACTCAATCAAGTCCGAAACTTTCCAAACGCCCATTTCAGAGAACACACGATTAAGCCAATCATTTGTTGTGGATACTCTTTTATCTCACATTAATGACCCTTCGTCAGCTCTCGAGTACTTCAAATGGGTAGAGAAACAGCGCGGTTTCGTGCGAGAAATCGGGGATTCGTTTTTCGTGCTGATTCACATTCTTGTTAGTTCCCGTAATCATAATGCTTCAGTTAGGAATTTGCTTAATAATTACTTGTCCAGTGATTTTGCCCCTTCGGGTGCGGTGCTTGTTGATCACTTGATTAATTGTTCGGACAAATTTGGTTTTGGGTTGAAACCGCCGGTTTTCAGTTACTCGTTGAATGGATATGTCAAAGCACAGCGTTATAGAGATGCAGAAGAATGTTTCAATGCGCTGGTTTCTCGTGGCATAAAGCCGTGTGTCCTGATTTTGAATCATTTCTTGAATTCATTGCTTAAGGAAAGTATGATTGATGAGGCACGTGGCTTGTTTAGGGACATAATTTCAAAGAAACTTGAGTATGATTGTGCCACTATTTACATGATGATGTGCGCAAGTCTGAGAGAAGGTAAGGTGAAAGAGGCTGAGAAGTACTTTATGCTTACAAAGAACAGTGAAATTAAGCTTGATCCTCCTGTTTATTATACTGCAATCAGGGCTGCTTGTATGAAGCTGGATAGCAATGTTGCATGTTCCCTGTTAAATGAGATGAAGGAAATGGGTTGGGTTCCTCCTGAGGGTACATTTACACATTTGATTTGTACGTGTGTGAAGCAGAGGAATATGGTCGAGGCATTAAGGCTGAAGGATGAGATGATTAATATCGGGCATTCAATGAATTTAGTGGTTGCTACTAGCTTGATGAAGGGGTATTATCAGCAGGGCGATCTGCATAGCTCTTTGGCCTTGTTTGATAAGATTGTTAAAGATGGTCTTGCTCCAAACAAGGTCACCTATGCGGTCCTCATAGAAGGTTGCTGTATAAATAGAAATATGGTGAAGGCAAGAGAGTTGTATATGCAAATGAAATTTGAAGGTATTCCACCAACTGTCTATATTGTGAGCTCATTAATTAGAGGGTATTTGCAAAGTCAATTGACGGGCGAGGCAACCGAGCTATTTGATGAGGCTGTTAAGGATGGCATTACCAATATAATTACTTATAATAATCTAATATCCTGGTTCTGTGAAAAGGGTAGAGTAGATGATGCTTGTAGGATCTGGGATAAGATGATTGATCAGGGGGTTGAACCGACTGTGGTCTCCTACAACAATATGATTCTCGGGAACTGCAGAAAAGGGAATATGGATGTAGCATTAGACTTACTTTCTGAAATGACGGCACGGAATTTAAAAGCAAATGTTTTCACACACTCCACTTCTTGGGCTGTTCGGAAGCAAAACAACGTAGATACGTCTCCAGACAACGATTCATGACCTCCGTTTGCCCGTCGGTTTCCGGATGATAAGTAGAACTCATCCGTAATTTTGTGCCCAGTGCTTTAAACAATTCTGACCAAAAAGAACTAACGAACACCGGGTCTCTGTCGGAAACAATAGAACGCGGAACTCCGTGTAGTCGCACGACTTCCCGAGCAAACAACGCAGCCACTTGCTTAGCCGTGAAGGGGTGTTTGAGACCTAAAAAATGCGCATACTTCGAAAGGCGATCAACCACCACCAATACACAATCGGTATGATAAGAACGGGGTAACCCCGTAATGAAATCCATACTAATATCTTCCCAAACTTGGGAAGGAATAGGAAGAGGTTGTAAAAGGCCAGCCGGCGCCCGGGTGTCATATTTATTTCGCTGACAAACCAAACATTCCGCGACAAACTCAGTAACTTGACGCATCATTCCAGGCCAATAAAAATTTGCCGCGATGCGGCGATATGTGCGAAACGCCCCAGAATGCCCCCCTGTAGGCGTGGAGTGAAATTCTTCTATAAACTTCCTTGTCCATGGCGAATCTTTCGGTACTACAATGCGCCCCTTGTAAAATAAGGTATCATTGATTAAGGTGTAAAGGCCCTCAACAGTTTGTCCTCCTTCCAAGTCGCGCACCAGGGCGCCCAACTTGTCGTCAGCGCGCACCGCCCGACGCAGGGCTGACCAGTCCGCCCATTGGGGCAGCGAAAAGGCGGACAACTCCCCGTCTTCCTCCCGCCGGGACAACGCATCTGCCGCTACGTTCGAAGGACCCGGTTTATATTCGATCTCAAAATCATAAACCAATAACTTGGACACCCAATTCTGTTGTGCGGGCGTGGAAATATGTTGTTTTAAAAGATGGCGGAGGCTACGTTGATCAGAACGAACGATAAAATGCCGCCCGATTAAATACGGCCGCCATTGTTGCACGGCCAACACGAGAGCCATCAACTCCTTTTCATACGCGGATTTGGCTAAATTTTGCACCGAAAGAGCCTTGCTAAAGAATGCCAACGGTCGGCCTGATTGCATCAATACAGCCCCTAAACCCCGGCCCGACGCATCGCACTCGATAACAAACGGCTTATTGAAATCTGGGGTAGCCAGTACGGGCGCCGAAGTGACAGCATGTTGCAAGGCCTGAAATGCCACTTGGGCCTCCGACGTCCACGTGATTTTCGAAGGCATGTCTTTCTTTAGAAGGTCTGTTAGCGGCTTCGCGAGCTTCCCATAGTCTTTGATAAAGCGACGGTAATAACCTGTCAACCCCAAAAATCCTCGGACCGCCCGTAACGAAGTGGGTGTTGGCCAGTGAAGTATGGCAGTGATTTTAGTGGGATCCATTCTAACCCCGTCGCCTGATACCACATGCCCCAAATATTCGACTTCTTGCTGTCCGAAAGAGCACTTTTTCAGATTGACCACGAAGGAGTTATCACAAAGCAGTTGTAAAGTAAGCCGCAAGTGTGCCAAGTGGTCCGCCCAAGATGCACTATATATTAAGATGTCATCGAAAAATACCAACACAAATTTACGAAGGTGTGGCCGAAACAAATCATTCATTGTGGCCTGGAAGGTAGCCGGAGCATTAGTAAGGCCAAAAGGCATTACCAAAAATTCGTAGTGGCCGGAATGTGTCCGAAAGGCTGTCTTGGAAATATCTTCAGGGGCAATTCGGATTTGATGATAGCCGGAACGCAAGTCAAGCTTACTAAACCACCTCGCGCCGTGTAATTCATCCAACATTTCCTGAATAACCGGAATGGGGTACTTGTCGGGCACGGTTTGTTTGTTCAATTCCCGGTAGTCCACACAAAAACGCCAACTGCCGTCCTTCTTGCGTACCAATAACACGGGGCTGGAATACGGGCCAGAACTAGGTTGAATAATTCCTACTTTGAGCATCTCCACCACTAATCGTTCCATTTCATCTTTTTGAATCTGTCCATAACGATATGGGCGCACAGAGATCGGCGGGTGCCCGGCTGGAGTGGAATCCGGTGGTCCGTGAGGCGAGTCGGTGGCAAACCCGCTTTGTCCTGGAAAACCGAGGGAAACTGATGGAGAATCCGTTGGAGGTCATCGGGCAGCAGCACCGCGTTCTGTGTGTGGTTCTGCCCGGAGAGTTGAACGTCGAACAACACCCAACATTCAGCGACATCCGTAATTTTATGGAGGCTAACCGCTGAAACTTCACGACACTCAAGCGACGGGTCACCGCGGAGAGAGATGCGGCGACCATTAAGTATGAAATCCATAGACAAGCGTGCCCAGTTTGCTTTTACATCCCCCAATGTGGCTAGCCAGGAGACGCCGAGAATCAAGTCCACCCCCAAGTGGAAAAATATAGCAATCAACCCGAAAACTCGTTGTGCCCAACATCACTTCTACATCGCGGCAAACCCCCAAAATAGACTTGCGCTGCCCGTCGCCCAATCGAACGTACATAGGAGTGGAGTCGTCCACGCGAATGCCTAGGCGATGGACAGTGGAGTCGGATATGAAGCAATGGCTCGCCCCACTATCTATCATAATTCGAACAGGAGATTCATGAAGTTTGGCCAATAATTTCATAGTGTGCGGCCCATCAAACCCTCCAGCGGCCAGTGAGGTGAGCTCCAGCTGTTGCAACTCGGTACCTACAAAATCTCCCCCCACTTGCGGAGAGTCCACCAACTCAGACTGTCCGGGGTCATCAATATCCTCCCCTTCTGCGGCGATCATGACCCGCAAGGATTTTGCGGGGCAATTGTGCAAGGGGTGGTAAGGCTCGCGACATTTAAAGCACAATCCCTTTGCTTTGAGGTCCAAATAATCTGCATGTGACAACTGGCGAACCCCCCGGGCAGCCCGTGCGGAGCCCGATGAAGCCACCGAGCTAGAGGTCAAGCGGGAGCCTGTCACGAGAGGTGGGCGCGAGGAACCAGACAATGGAGTGGCGCCCGCGGAGTAAGGCGGTGGTGGGCGAGGTCCGGATGGTGGAGCAGTAGGGCGGACGCTTTGCACGCCGCTGGCAGGCCCCGACAAAAAAGAACGGGCTGGGGCAGAACCATAGCGCGGACACGAATACCCGCGGAGTAAGTGAATCGTGTCAAATAAGTCGGCCGCATCTTTCGAACGAATACGGACACGAATATCCTCACGCAACCCATTAAGAAATAATCCCAGACAATGAGAGTCTGACAACCCATGCACATGTGAACACGAACACGTCGACGTATTCTTCGATGGAGCCCGTTTGTGTGGTAGCAGCCAGAGTTTCGAATGGATTAGCCATGGGATTGTCACCATAGCGACGTAGAAGCTCAGTTGAGAAATTTTGCCAAGTTAGTGCGGGTTGGCGCCCAAGTATCCATTGCATCCAATGTAACGCTGGCCCATCCATGGCAACCAAGGCGAGTTCAACCTTTGCTAAATCATCAATGTGGTGGACGCGGAAATACTGCTCCGCGCGCGACAACCATGAGACTGGGTCATCGCCGTTGAAAATTAGAATGTCAAGTTTACGCGCAGACACGACCGGTTCAACCGGCGGGGCTGCCGGAGGTGGTGGTCGTGGCGCTGGCAGCGAGGAAGCCGAGTCTACGCCCCCGACGTTGGAGGAACCTTTATCGCGCATCATGGTTTCAAGGAGTTGTTCAATTTTGTTAAGTTGAGGCTGAAGTTTGCTGACTTCGGCCCAAAGGTCCTCAACGCCCTTCTCTATCGCGTCAACTCGAGATTCCATTCGTGTCGCTGGCATGAAAACGAAAAATTCGAAGGAACGGCAGATCGGACCAGTTGATAGAGTCAAGGGCACAAATCAAACACACAACCCCCAAAACAATAATTCACGCAAGCAGAATAATAATAAACTGAAAGGAATTATTATTGCGCCGTTCTCTCGGGATGAATCCCGCCCAGCCTATAGCCGTCAATACTATTATCCAAGATGCCTTACAATTGTAAAACACTTTATTTAAATACTTGTCTACCCTACGGGCCCAAGCCCAATTAATTAACCGGGAAATATTAATTAGAACTAAACTATTAATAAACTAACTTAAACTAAACAGAAGAATTAAGTAAAATAAATTGCCCAAGCCCATCTTTGCAGCCCATGTATGCACAGCAGGTATCAGGTATCCATGCTCCATAGTCCTCACTCCACAGCAGCAGCAGGTTACTCCCTTCCCTTCCGGTGATAGACATGCCGGAATCGATCTGCAACAGTCTATCTCCAACTACAGGTGTTTACAACACCATGATTGGTGGCTTCAGAGACTTATATAATATGGAAGCAACACTTGACTTGTATAAAAGAATGAAGAATGAGGGGATTCAATGTGATTTGGAAACTTACACCACTTTAATTGACGGGCTTCTAAAGGCTGGGAACATAGTGCTTGCATCAGAGGTGTACCAGGAGATGCTTGCCATGGATATATTGCCGGATGTCATTACATACTCTGTTTTACTACGCGGTCTTTGTAATAAAGGACAAATGGAAAATGCTCGCAAGATCCTCGAAGAGATGCTTAAAAATAGTATTGCTCCTAATGTACTTATTTATATTACACTGATTGCTGGATACTTCAGGGAGGGTAATTTGCAAGAGGCTTTTAGGTTACATGATGAAATGCTTGACAGAGGTCTTGCACCCGATGATGCAACTTACGACATTCTTGTCAGTGGAAAGTTTAAGGAGTGTATTTCACCTCAGGGAGCTTTAAGTGTATGAATCATCACCTTGGCGTTATTGACAATACACTCTTTGCTGCTCCAAAGGACAAAATTTCCATTACAGGGACTTCAATATGAAGTGTTCATATTCTGCAGAAGGTAATTTCATTGATCATTGTTGATGTTAACTGAAATGTCCTTGTGCTTCAGAACAATCAGAACAACTTTTTTCTTGGTCTTAACATAATATGTTTTGACTTTCATTTTAACTGTCATTTAGATATGATCACACACACCTCTATTGGATATCAAATCTTAATTGGTCCCTCTGGCATACAATATAGTTGTCTCATTTTGCTTAGTGCTTTTTCATCTCATAATTCCAGAAAAATCAAAGTTTCTAAAATTAAGTTTGTGCTTGTCATGCTCACCCTTTGAAATAAGATTCTGCTGTATGATTTTGATTTTCCTTTTTGTGCTGCAGAACAATGTTCAAGTCAAAGGAACCTTGCTTATAGGTTGTTACAACAATTAGTATCTGGTTTCTATTATGTTAGTGTCACTTCTTAAAACTGGAAGTGATGAGAATTTGTGGAATTGCTGTGTAGTACTTGAAAATCTCTGTCAAAAAAGAACGTGGTATAATTCTTATCTAATTCTTCTTCTCATGAAAGTAGCTTGAAGAGCAAAAGGTATCCTGAATTGGAGTTTGAATTGCATAACCTTTTCTTACTGCAGACGTGCCTTAAAATAATAATAACAAACAAAACTTTGGGGAATGTTTGGTGTTGTTTGTTTGTTTTGGAGAAATATACTGAAGAATGTGTAGAATGTACGGTTTTATTTTGAAAATATTTTGGGGTTTAATAAGTAGGATGTCTTAAAAATTTGCTAGGACGAAAATTTATAGCGCAAGGCATAATATGTTTGTATTTTTTTGCCTTTTTTTTATCGGGGAGAATGATGACAAGGTTTGGGAAATGAAACCGAATGTTTGTCCTTTTGGCAGGATGAATTCCCTTTTTCTGGAGATATTCTTGCACTATCATGCTGGATTGTTATTGAAATAAAAAAACACTAGTTGGAGATTCCTCTGCAGCTTTGTTCATTGATATTTGTTTTACAACTATGACAAAAGAAACAAGCACTGTGCTTAAGATTTGGCCTATCAGTTCTGGGATTTTGTAAGCTTACCTGGGGATTAGCCATTAGGGGCTTTCATAGATGTAGTGTATTGGGATGTGAGGGATTATTCATGACAGAAACGAGAATTGTAGAGGTTGATCTAGTTTCTGTTTTTAGGGGTGGCATTTATTTGAGAAAAAAGAATAACCCACACATTGCAACTAAAGGTGCCTGCTTTTACCTTAACTAAATGGACTTTCTCACATATTGTTTCTTAAGCCTGATGTGTGTTGCTGCTTGCAGCATACTTCCAGAAGATGATTGGTTTAATGAAGTTTGTCAAGATGCATTAGAACCAAAGATTGCTAATGGGGAGCGAGGACCTAAACAGCCCAACTACTTCTGTTTCTTTTTCTCAGCACAATCAATTTCGTCACTGGATCTCATGGACGTTCGTGATGCATACTTGTTGGAAATTTCTGAATTGGATTGCCTATCTGGTTTTCAATGGATTCACTGCAATCTTGTATTCATGGAAAGTTTCAAAATTTTCTTTTTAATTTTGGTTGTGCCACCTTTTTTTTTCTTTATCCCCAAAGTCGATTTGTAGCCATTATATTTGATTCTAGGAAGGCTAGAAATGTTTTATGTTCCCCAGGATGACAAGCTATATCTGTCTCTTGCAGAGATACAAAGTAAATTGATGACCTTATAGGTGAGTTTTATTTCACGGAGATACTGGTTTCATGATTTTGCCAGCGATCTAAGGATAAATCTTATGTTTTTGCAGAGGACAGGCTAATTTGGCCGCATATTTTATGGCAGCCTTGGTACAATGGAGAAAGTGGAGGACAATTTCGAAAGAGAACACGACATTCTTTGTATTTTTTTTTTGATAACTCAGCTTCCAGGCTTACGCCTGACTATGCCTGAGGACAACAGCTCCGGCTCCTCATTGCTGCCGCCAAGGTAAACCGCGGATGTGCACGCATCGCCAGCGATGACGGGTCTGGCGCGACGACAACCGATCCCCCTGGTAAAGAGAACAATTATGTTCGACCCCCCAATCTACTAATAACGATCTCTCCCCGAATCGAACCCACACGAATGCTATTCAGTATGAGTTCCCACCAAATCTTCACCACGACATTCTTTGTAATTTATGGATAAAGTTGGAGTAATATTGTACTATTTGTAATATAGAAATAATGACATTTATGCTTTTTCAAAGATTGAACTATTGTGTCGACCGAACTCGATATCACTGTTAAATTGAGGGACTTGGTATGGTCCTACACATGAGCGTACCCAATTTGGGGGAGAGTCCAAGCCCACCAAGTGAGGTTTCATCCTAAAACCAATTGGTGATAGGAGGAGTAACTCATTTGGCTTATAAAGTGGACTCTTTTTCCTTAATTAATCAATGTGGGCCACTCACAAGTGACATATCTCAATAACCTCCGAAGAGGATCATCATAATTTGTATGGGATAAGGATGTTAACGGGGCGGGGGAGGGGGAGCAATCCCCATCCCCGTCCCCACGACCGCGAGACAAATGGGGAAAAAACTCCCACCATCCCCGTCCCCCGTTTTTATTATTTTTTGTAAAAGACTGATTTTTTTTTTAAAAATGATTTTTTAATATTTAAAAAATATATGAATTATATAAAAAAGACTAATAAAGCGCTCATTATACAAAATAAATAAAAAAAATTAAGGCAAAAACTCATGTAGGACTGTCTTACGGGTTTCAATCAGTAAGATGGATCCTCATCGACCATGAGCTGGTCCCCGGATCCTGTTGACTGTGTCCGCGGTCAATGCCACTTTTTTTTTTTTTTTTTTTCTTTTTCTTCCCTAGTTGAAGTAACAGTTTTATGAGAAAAAGTATCGGTTATTTTAGATAAAGTATCATATTTTTTAATATAGTCACAGATTATGATTACATTACATTGAAGGTAAAATAAATATATCAGAGTTATAGTAACACCTTTATGATTAAAAATATATATTTTTTGAGACAAAATATCATGTTTTAAGAGTAAAAATATATGTTTTTTAAATAAAGTATTATATTTTTTAATAATAAATACAAAGAAAGATGAATAATAAATATGATAGAGTTAAAAGTAATACTTTTATAAGTAAAAGTATTTGTTTTTCGAGATAAAGTAACATATTTTTTAATATAGTCACAAATTATGAATATATTACAATATATATATATATATATATATATATATAACAGATTAAAGTAACACTTTTGTACTTTAAAGTATCTATTTTTTGAGATAAAGTATCATGTTTTTTAATAGAGTCACAAATTAGAAATGAAGGAAAGAAGGAAAAATAAAAAATAAATATGATATATTTAAAGTAACACTTTCATAAGTAAAAGTATCCATTTGTTGAGATAAAGTATTAGATTTCTTAATATACATTTACAAACTAAGATAAAAAAAAATAGGAAAAATAAAAAATAAATATGATGTAGTTAAAGTAACACTTTTATACTTTTAAGTATCTATTTTTTGAGATAAAGTATCATGTTTTTTAATAGAGTCACAAATTAAAAATGAAGGAAAGAAAGAAAAATAAAAAATAAATATGATATAGTTAAAGTAACACTTTTATAAGTAAAAGTATCCATTTGTTAAGATAAAGTATCAGATTTCTTAATACATTTACAAACTAAGAACAAAAAAAAGAGGAAAAATAAAAAATAAATATGATCTAGTTAAAGTAACACTTTTATAAGTATCCATTTATTGAGTTAATGTATCATGTTTATTAATAGACTTGGGTTCGATTCTTAGCCTCTGCATTTAGAGGCATTTTTATTTTATTTTTTTAATTTACCAGGTGTATTTATTAATGTGTTTATATACATGGTTATACTAAAATTGCACAACAAGTATTAGTGGTGTAGTGGTAGTATACCACCTTACCTCTCCATAGGCGTGGGTTCAAATCCCCACTGAAGCGGATTTTTTTTAAAAATAATAAGCGGGTGGGCTGGTGGTGGGTGTGCTGGGCGGATGGGCTATTGGGCTGGGGGCGGATGGACGCGGGCGGGCGGGTTGTAGGATCCGTAAGACGGATCCTGATCCGTAAGACGGTCCTCCAAGAGACCTACTAAAAAATTAAAGATTTTTTTATTTATATATTTAATGTGGATATATTTATAATATATTATACATAATATATTGTATATTTATCGGTTCTCCGCGGGGAACGGGGCAGGTATCCCCGCGGGACGGGGGAATATGATCCCCGTTCCCGTCCCCATGGGGGGAATTTTCGGGGATTTTCCCCGCGGGAAATGCCCACTGCCATCTCTAGTATGTGAGAAGCATTTTTTGCGGATTTCCGAAATTCAGCCGGCGGCTTGTTTGTGAGAAAAAGGTCAGGCTGAAGGATT
The DNA here is from genome assembly GCA_016081115.2 of Rehmannia glutinosa. Lineage (NCBI taxonomy): Eukaryota > Viridiplantae > Streptophyta > Magnoliopsida > Lamiales > Orobanchaceae > Rehmannia > Rehmannia glutinosa. The sequence continues at coordinate 39,854,745 of CM071927.1, forward strand.
AACAAAAAATAAAGAAATCACTATTAGATTTGATACACTGAGAACTGAGAAGGCGTCGTAAAAAAAAAGGCGGCTGTTATTGATAGGAGCGTCTACAAAACATGCACGCACTACAAGAAAACTGTTGATAGACACCACAAAAAGACACCAATTTTATGACTTTACCGGTGTCTTTTCCCATATAACAACGGTTTTGTAAGAAACCAGTGTCTAATTAGTGCTGTCGTTTGATAAACAACAGCGGTTCCTAGAACCCGTGTCTATTGTAAAACAAATTCCCAAATAGACACCGGTTCTGGCATCGGATTTTGGAACCGGTGTCTATTTATATAAATTATTTTCGATTAGATACTAGTTGTTTTGACATCATTCCAAAACCGGTGTCTATAATATTATAGAAACCAGATATTTCGACACCGGCCTAAAGAACCGGTGTCTTTATGACCCTCTAATTAATTAGGTTATTATTATTTAGCTTAGGTGTTACTTGTTAGTCTAAAAGGGGAAACTAAATGGGTTCTCTCACTCTTCCATTCACCACCACCCCACTCCCACCCCCATCCACCTCCGCACCACCCCCTCCAAATTCTCCATCAAAGCCTTTTCCGGCTCCACCGCCACCTTCGTCATTGATAAGCTCGGCGCACTTCTCAAATCTCTTAAGTGCTTCAGTAATCGTTGCATACATTTCCTCTGGGCGTCTCCCTCGCTCTCTAGTCTCGTAAGTAGCCATCGATATCAATCCCAAGCAATCAGGTGCCGCCACCTTCGAGTTGCCCAAGCAACCGCAATCGCCATTCATATTGGACGTGGTGGTGGTCCTACGTATCTTGCCACTCAATCCCAACCGCCTGGTTCTATGGTGAGATCCTATTATGTTGAATCTCATAGTTTATTTAGCTAGATATTCAGTTCGATTGATTTGATTTATTTTTTTTTGTGTTTTTTTGAGATATTCGGATCTGTACTTAATATAACCAAAATGTTCAGATCTATATTTTATTCTGGATTTATACTTCAGTAGTTATACCTGAAGTGGCGAAGAAAACAATCGAGGAGAGCAACTCCTGTGCTCCACTCCCCATACAAACAATTTTTGATGGCCAATTGTCGGCCGATATGATGGTTTTCCTCTTCGTGGGATACAGAGGATTCACCTAAATCCCAGATATTGAGGGGAATAAAGTGCAAACAAGTAATTTCTGTCATATTTCAAGTTTCCTGAAGGCTGAATTAGAAAAAGTATTGCTTGGTGTTTGTTTGATATGCACTTCCAATTTTGAATAACCAAATATAGCTTTTTCTTTTTTCGTCTCTAACTATTTCTGCATATTTTGGGTCTTCTGAAATGAAAAGGCCAAACGTCAATTATGTATTATCCTGACCCATCTCCATTTCTTGATTGTATATGATCATCTTGATGTACTATCTTTGCTCATTTATGATTTAAAAGAATAACTAGACCCGAGATGATGAGAGATTCAAGGGACTGTTCTCCTTATAGTAGAAGTTTTGGTTGTACTTTTAACTCAAATGAAAATGATTGGGGTTAATTCTCTTAAGGATCCAAGATATAAGTTGCAAGGTCCCTAGAGGTTGATTTGAGATTCTATATTTTGACCTTCTTTTTATGTTCTTCTCAGAAAAGTCTGTGAGCTGCATATGGTTGCCTGTTTTACTTGTCCTAAGTTTCTCGTTAATTAGAAAATGACTGGAGTTCCGGTCATTTATCTATCTAGTATATTGTGGTGAATTTTATAAATAACATTATACATTGTGGTATTTTGGGTCTTTTAAAAAGTCATTTAAGGAACTTATTTAAGTAAGAACTTATTTAAGGACATTATACTATTTGGACATTCTTTTCATTTTGCTTTTTATTCAGCCCTTGTGTTGTGAATTGTTAACATGGTCCTGGTTAAATCTATTCTAATGATTTGCCAAGTTTACATTGGTAATACACATGGTTAACCTTCATGATGGAGTTGCAAAGCAGGGTGAGGGTTGATTAATATGGCATCTTTGTTTCTTGAATAGGTAAGTGATATATTAAGGAGATGCTCCACTTATTGATCTCGAATACCTGATAATCCCAGTGATACTAGTTGACTAGTTGTGGTATAATTTCAGGTTAGCATGATTGGTGTACATTATGAGGACAACCATGTGGCAACTGGATTTGGTAATCACCTAGCTCGGCCCATTCTACGTGATGAATGGCACGAGGACATGACCTTTGAAGAGGGTGTGAAACTGCTGGAGAAATGCATGCGTGTGCTTCTTTATCGTGATAGATCAGTTGTCAACAAACTTCAGGTATGATACATCTTCCTTGAAAATGCAACTTTGTTACTCCTTAATTTGTTAGCGCATTTTACTACTATTTGGGTTGGCTATCTCCTGTAAGTTTATGTGCGTGTTAATTTGTGTGCTCGGATAATTGGAAAGATGTTGTGAATTGGTAAAAGCTTATATCTACTAATCTCAAAACTGAATTAAGTGGAAGCTGAGAAAGTTAAGTATTTTGAGGACTTAATGCTTGATGTAAAAGTAATTCAGTGAAATGTGAAAGTTATGTAGTTTGTCTTTTTATTGAAATACAATGATCATCCTTCCTTGGTAAAGAAAAACTGATGATGATAGTTGAGAATTTTGTGAGTAAAAAGAATTGAAGGTTTTTTGCCATTCATTTTTCATTTGTAGCTTCAAATGCTATGTTTGCAATGCTGATCTAGATTTCTACTATGACAATTATCGTGCTTTTGGATAAAACATAGAATGAGATGTGCATTTTTATTGCCTACATTTTTTTCTTTCAGTTTCTTTCTGCATTATTTCCCAGTTTCTTGACCAATCTGACAGTACCTCCTGTAAGTTATAAGAATTTTTTATTGGTTTTTATTTCCTTATTCTCCCTTTTCAGGACAATATTTAAAAAAATCGGTTAAAAAATTGTCATTTTCTAATCACATGCTAACTTATTATGTAAGTAATGGGGTTTCTTGACAAGTAAGCTATGCAGAACTTCAGCCTTGGTGATTTCCTCTGTAAGCGCTTCTTAATTCAGAACATTATTTGCCTTTGTTAGTGTGTGTAGTGTGTGTTTCTGGCTCAGATTTGTTAAGCAAATAAAGATATGTTGATTTTGTTCTATTTTGCTTGCTGTTTATATATGAAACTGCCATTTAGGTTATTATGTGTTTACTTCACTTTTACATAATTTATGATCCTCCTAGCATTGTAAATTTGCTGCTTATGTAAAAAGATGTAGGTAAAAAATAGAGATCTTGATTTGAAATGGTGAGGAAAATATAGTTTTTTGGAGATATAAGATTATAATTTTAATGCTTTGTTATTCTGAGCATGTCTTGTGAAAAGAATTGCGTCATTTCGTTTTCACGACTTGGTCAGCAAGCTACCTATGTAGCAAAATATATTTGGCAGTAGTTCATGTATAAAGAAGTAATTCACTATTTACCATTGCCATCTGCTTCTTGGGTGCAATAAGAGCACTGTGTAGTATGAGATGCCATATGTATGACTGCGTTTCATTGGATAAGTAATTTCATGTAAGTCATCCAGATCATGAATGTTATGTTATTTGAATTGTTAGTGACGGAAATATTCTCCATTGCAGTCTGTAAATATAGTGAGTTACTTGTGGTTTTAGAGTAAAAAATTCACCTACGGATTTAATTAAGCTTGCTTACAAGATCTTCTGCGGGAACTTGTTGAAAAAAGGTAATTTGTAATTTCATTATTTTGGAAGTTGAGCAGACACACGTATGCATGCATGTTGCCAATGATCTTCTAGAATATGACTCACCAATTCACTAAGTTCATTGCATGGAGTAGCATGCATGCATGAAGCATGAAGTCAATCCAAAAGTTGGAATGGTGGCTGCAAATTACTTTGGTTGACCAATTTAATAAAGCATCCTTTAATCTATTATTTGATTCCTATAAATACTTGTGTATGTCAAGTGTTGAGAAGCAGACGAGAGAAGTGAGGAAAAAATTGTA